>OY288279.1:78556488-79756488 GCA_958450335.1 Hibiscus tridactylites
CAAAAAAAGGTAGATACTCACAGCTCACAAGGTGAAGAATTACAAACTCACCAAAATCAGGATTTCCGAGCAAAAAGAGGCAGATACTCACAGCTCACAAGGTGAAGAATTACAAACTCACCAAAATCAGGATTTCCGAGCAAAAAGAGGCAGATACTCGCAGCTCGAGGTGAAGAGTTTCAAATTCACCATAATCAGGACTTCCGAGCAAAAAGAGGCAGATACTCACAGCTCACAAGGTGAAGAATTACAAACTCACCAAATCAGGATTTCTGAGCAAAAAAGGCAGATACTCACAGCTCACAAGGTGAAGAATTACAAACTCACCAAAATCAGGACTTCCGAGCAAAAAGAGGCAGATACTCACAGCTCGAGGTGAAAAATTGCTAACTCACCAAAACCAGGACTTCCGAGCGAAAGAGATAGACACTCGCAGCTCAGAGCGAAGATTCTAAATTCGCCACGTTAAGCGAATGAGGTAGGTACTCAAAGCTTAAGGGTTTCGGGGAAACAAACAATTTGCCTATTACCGCTTCAGAAGAGCAAACAACTCGAACAGAGAAGTCGGACAAAATTAGTGCTTATGGTCTTTGCTTTATTCTTGTTCCACAAGTACAAGCAAAAATGGGCAACTGTAATCACTAATTTTGTCCGGGTTAACCTATTTTATTTCTTTTTTATAATAATGGGCTTCATCACTCTTTTGACACATATCGAATGATTAAAAAATTAAAAAAAAAGAAAAGGAAGAAAACAAAAAAGGGATACGTATGTATATATTAATGTTATATACATATTTATACATATTACTATTACCACATATTATTACTATTATTGTTATCTATTACCCTCTTATTATTGTTATTACTTATCATATTTACCATTTATCACCTTTTATTACCATCTATCCATTATCATTATTAGAATAATTATTACTATCATAAAACTAACATTGTTGTTAGTGTTATTATTATTATTATTATTATTATTATTATTAAAACAGATCTGAAGACTCAAAAAATTGACTAATTAGAGTTTAACTTAAATAAATAAAACAACCCATAAATTAAAAAAACCAAGTGTTACAGCATAGTCCAGTTACAAACAAATAAATAATAATAATAATAATAATACAAGCCCGTTTTGGGCCCAACACAATCAAACAAAAACCCTAATGTTTATATTTTATCTTTGCAGCCACTCCATTCTCCACTGTCAGATCTGATCTAGATCTGACGGTCTGGATCGCACTAGGGGACGGGAACCCTAAGGACGCTTTGTTCGCTTAGCGTCGCACAACACGCCAGCCGTCAGATGCGGATTTGATCCAAGGGCCAAGACGCGAACAGATAGCCTCTGATGATGTCTCGCTTACAGCCGTCGGATCAAGAGTGTTGAACGGCCCAGATGGTTCCATCAATGGAAACCATAGAGCCAGTCTGATGAACTAGCGTTGCCTCGAGTTTGAACCGTTAGATCGAAACGGGGTCTAACGGTTCGGATGCCATATAGATCACACGCGCGACTCTCCCCCTTCCCACGCACGCGCGTGTGACGTACGCCCGACTCATCTAATTCACCCGAGAGCCAATCGTTTATTGCCACGTCTCCGCTCCCGTACGATGACGGCCACACCGGAGACCAACTCAGCAGCCACGTCGTCCCTCACCGTACGAGCCATTCACGCAAAAGACAAAGGTCAGCAAAATGAAAAAAACGGAAAAGAAAAGGAAAATGAAAGGCAACAACAGAAATGGCAGGGGAATGACAAGGCAGAGCCGCACATGAATCCGGCCAAAACAAGAGTACGATCCAATGAGCATTTTCTATCCAAAAAATTAAAATGTAAAACGATCGGAAATTCGGCTATAAAGCCAGATCAAAACATATTGTAACGGGATTCGTGACCTCCCGAGAAAGAAACACGAAGAGCAATAGAATATCAACCATAGTTTCAGGTAATCTCACTACCATTTATGCATGCAAGTAAATAAATAAAAAGAAGGGAATCATTTTTTTACCTTTTCGTTTCTTTCCCGAGGCCGTCTTCACTCCTTCGTCGAGAACAAACCAAGCCCGTCAGTGGCCTCAAATGGTGACTCGACCAAGGGAATTGCAGAGGTCTCCTTCCTCTTCCCTTAGCGTTGTTTCGGCTTTGGGTAAAAAATATTTTAAAAAGAAATGGTAGGGGTTCTGTTTTTGAGGGGTTCTTAGAGTGAGTTTTGTGAGGGAGAGGTCTTTTAGGTTTTTTAGGGCTCGTTTTCTCTGGTCGGAGTGGTTTAAGGTCGTCGGACGATGTGTATCACCGGCCGACTTTAGGGAGTCGAGAGAGAGTGTGGTTCGGGTGACGGCTAGGGTTAGTCTGATGGGCAAAAAGGGGCGTCCGAAATGTTTAGGGGAGTATTTATAGAGTCTTATGTTTCTTTTTTGTGTTATAAGTGTCTTAGGTCCCTCCGCGTCAAGCTTTTAGCGGGTTTAAGTAGGGGTGGGAATTGTCGGGTACTCGGTTCATCCGGGTACCGCATTAGGCGGCCCGTGTCCCGGCCCATTATATTCGGGTACCCGGGATTCGGGTACCCAGTTTCTATTTTTTATTTTTTTAAGTCTAAAATTAAAAAAAATCACATGTTAAACACAAAAATATATGTAAAAAAATTAAAATTAAAACTTAAAAGAATATAATACAAACATAGAAAAAATGTAGGGATTTAAACTTAATTTTAGAGTAAAAATATTAAGAAACCTAAAATAAAAATATAATTTTAAATATATATTAATTTTTATCGGGTTGGGTACCCGGTAAGGGGAAACTTTCAGCCCGTGTCCCGGTAAATTTGTCGGGTCGGGTAATTTTTTCTGGGAATTACCCAACATTTTAGGTTCGGGTCGTCGGGTTTTCTGGTCGGGTCAATCGGGTCGGGTATTTTTGGCCACCCCTAGGTTTAGGGCTTCTGTCTCTTGGAATAGCATCCTAGGTCCTTAGGGCTTTGAGTCGTTTTACATTTTCGTCCCAGATTGAGTCTTCCCTTGGTTTAACCGTCCGCCCCGTCCCCGTGGTTTTGCTCCGTGTTCAATCTGGTCACCATCCGCAGTTTTAATACCTTTTTATTTCTTTTCGTTCTCGCCGCTGTATTTTGCATCCTTCACATTTTGGTACTGTTTTCATGTCTCTTTTTAGTATGACATTGTTGTTCTTTTGTTATGTGTTGTTTTTTCTTCGATCGAATATGTTAAGGGCTATAGCATGTTTTAGAGTGTTGCGGGTTGATGTTTTTTATGCTTCGTATTTGTTATTGTTGTATCGAATATATGCTTTGTTTGTGGTTATGTTATGCCTTTTGACGGTCTTGAAGCATGCCTAGCTTGTGATTAATGGTTGAAGCGTATTAAAAGGCTAAACACGGTTTATTAGTTTTTATGGCTCTCATGTTCGAATATCGTGGTTTGCCTCTAAAAATTGTGAAATCACCTTTTTGGGCTTAATAAGTTAAGGCATGTTTTAATTGTTGTGAATTTTGGGCCTTGCGTGGGCTTTTGTTTGTTTTTTATGACATGCATCTACACTTGTCATCCATGAGGCCCAGTAATTATTAAGCACGATAATTGGACTTAAATATACCCAAAGAGAGGTATTAATTAACTTCGGTATTCGTAATATGACAGTCCTAGCTCAATGGACGTCGGTCGAATATTTAGGTTAATTTTCACCGTCTCTAGGTAAGCGGAAGCGTAAAAATGAAAATGTCATGCATCATCCTTTACTTGTTTGCATCATGCATAAAGGTGACGTACGAGATCCGAACCCTAAACTAACACGGCAGTCAGTCTTATATGATGTCGGTTTAGTCTAGGGTCTGCTGTACCGTCATCCTTTTTAATTAGATGTCTAATTAATTCCGAAGACATGATTCGATATAGCCCGTCCTCTTTAAGTCATATTTTCATTCGAGAACGTTTTATTAAATTCACTTTGTATCTTAAATAATTTCTATCGCTTAAAGGCAACAAGTTATTTGGTATCGATTTCCGAGCGTGATGGGGGTGCTAACCCTTCCCCACACGTAACCAACTCCCAAACCTGTTTTTAAACGAATCTCTGGTTTTATGGTGTCTGGTCTACCTTAGTGGCCGGTGGCGACTCCAAAATTGTCACCATTTTCCAAAACACGAATTTCCCCATTTTTTCGATATAAATATCTTTTTCTTTCAAAAAGTGATAAGACCTAGTCGTTTTCAAAAACCTTATCACAAGCAGCAGCAGCAGCGAGGATGACCTCGAGGTCCTGGACCAACCCCCACATATCTCACCTACTAGAGTCCAGCTGCCTCGAGAGGCCAAGAAGAAGTTAGCCTCTCCGTCTCCAAGCATCCAGCCAGCCCCTACCCTCAAAGTCACTGCCCGTCGGTAGCTCCTCGTCAGCAGCAGCAGCGACGACAGCTCCTCAACATAAGTTTTTTTCTTATATTTTGTTTTCTTTGTTGTTGTTTTATCTATTTTGTGATGTTATTTTTAGTTTTCCATTTTTATTGTGTCATGCATTGAGGGCAATGCAACCCTCGAGTTTGGGGGTGGGCATCCCTCCATTAATGAACTTGTTAGTTGTGTCTTTAATTTATGTCTCATTTTAAGTCTATTTTTAAGTTTATTTTTGTGTCAAAAAATGAAAATAAAAACAAAAATTTGGCTTAAGTCTTTGAACTGAACTTACCTGTCGTGACATTCTCTGTCGTGACAGTGCCTCTAGGATGTTTTAGGAACTATTTAGAGCCTTGCTATAGTTCTGATCTTTATAACACCCTTTGTGACTCTTATGTTGTCTAGACTTTGGTAGTGAACTAGAATAGGAAGGTTTACCCACTTGAGTTGCCCCTAGAGGTGCCTAACACTGGCTCTAGGAAAGGAACAAAAGAAATGAAAAATTTTAGACTCACTTGCCCGCAAAACTGCCTTACAATAATTCTAGAAAGATTTTTCTTTGAGCTTAAGTTAGAAAAAACTAAAGGAGCCTAAGAATTGCCTCCAGAAAAGATGAAGTTGAAGGTCAGAAAAAACTAAAGGAGACTAAGAATTGCCTCCAGAAAAAATGAAGTTGAGTCCAAGATCAGAAAAAACTAAAGGAGCCTAAGAATTGCCTCAAGAAAAAATGAATTGGCATAAAACTCAAGTTTGTAAGCATAACTATTCTGGTTAGCTAAAGGAGTCTAGGCACATATTTGTTCACAAAACATGCACACACTTGCACAAGAACTATAGCATTGTTCCGGATAAATCCAGAAACACCCAACAAGGTACTGCTCTTGATAGTGAATGTGTGGTAGGTAATGAAAAGTTCACTGAATTAAGCCAAGCCAAAAAGTTTTTATTTTTAGTTAAGTCGTATTTGCTTGAGGACAAGCAAGAACTTGAGTTTGGGGGTGTGTTGAGTGTATAAAAGTTCTATATTTTACCCCTCATTTACCCATATTTTTGCTACATCCAAGCATAATTCATTACATTTAGGATAGATTTTTTCATATACATCACAATTAGATAAAATGGCACAATTGCTACTGATTTTGGTTACTTTTGCAGGTATCTGCTGCGGCAGACCCAAGGCAGCAAAGGAGCAGAGGCGGATTGCAGAGCTGGAGTCAAGAAGCAAAGGTTGTCGTGACATCAGAATGTTGAGGTGGAAAAGTGAAGTGGAGCTCGACAGATAAAGGATTTCAAGCCGGTCTGTCGTGGACCACTCCCATATTTTTCTAAGCCCTAAGGCAGAATGAAGGCCAATCCCAGAGTTCAAGGAAGAAACTCAAGGAAAGAAAAGAGGACGAATTCAAGGCATCTACTCAAAAGATTTAGTCTTTAATAGAGTTGCACTTTAATTCGAAATTGTATTCTTACCACATTAGAAAACTTGGACCCAAGGCCTATATAAAGGCATGTAATTCGACCTAGGGAAGGATATCTCATTCCTAGCCGTCTTCCCCCAAAAACCCTTGTCGTTTTCCCTTCTCCACCATGTTCTAAACTCCCCCTAAGGCTATGGGTTGATTCTGTAAAGTAGTTGCAAGGATTGTATTCTTTTAGGAATTTTCTGTCAAGTAATAAAAGCTTCAAGTTTATTTACTCTGGTTTTTCATATCTCATAAGAGCATCGGGAGAGCATTGTGAGGTTATCCATTTGTTTGATATCGGGAGAGTCAAGCATACGAAAAGAGTAGATACACGTTTTCTAGTTTATGGTTAAACCATCTTGGCTTAGGGACAAGTACAACGTTAAGCGGCTAAAGAAGAATTCAACAACTTTAGTGTTCACCCTTTGATTCATGCCAGGAGGTATCATCCAAGAAGTGTTCATCAATAGAACTTGAGCCTAGGGATAGAACAAGTCATAGCAGGGATTCTTGCCAAGATTGAAGTACATAGTTGTTGATCGTTGACGCGACAACAACAGACCTCTGCCGCGACAGGTGCTGCCGCGACAGGAACGACGAGAGAAGACAGAAGTTTCTCTAACAGTGCAACACCTGCACTATTGAGCAAATCAATACCAGCCTATTCTCTAAATCAGATTCCTTATTCTTTTACTTCATTTATTTCTCATAATTATTCCACCCATTCAATTAAATTATTTCTTTATCTTGTGCAGCAATTCAAGGATAGAGTTATTTCTAGTCCCTATGGAGACGATATCTGATACTCTAAGTATCACTTTACTACTTGCGTCGTGTACACTTGCACTATTTCTGATATGACTCTTTTACACGCAACATAAAGCAAAGATCCAATCATAGAGCAATAAAGCTTAGATTCAACACACTTACATCCTTCATCTTTGTCAAGCTTTGTAGATGAGCTCATTGGTGTAGCTTGAGGCTTTGCTTGCTCCAAGCCAAACTTCTTGAGCATATCTTTCACGTACTTTGCTTGATTTATGAAGGTGTCGTCCCTTCTTTGTTTGATTTGGAGTCCCAAAAAGTATGAGAGCTCCCCCATCATGCTCATCTTGAATTCACCTTGCATTAACTTAACAAACTCTTTGTAATGACATTCATTAGTAGATCCAAAGATAATATCATTAACATATATTTGCACTACTAAGATGTCATTTTTATATCTTTTTATGAAAAGTGTAGTGTCCACCTTACCTTTTTCAAAACCTTTTTCAATCAAAAAGCTTGAAAGTCTTTCATATCAAGCTCTAGGAGCTTGTTTTAAACCATAAAGTACTTTGGTTAGCTTAAAAACATGATTTGGAAATTTTAAATACTCAAAACCCGATGGTTGTTCCACATACACTTCTTCATTTATAAAATCATTTAAAAATGCACTTTTCACATCCATTTGAAAAGGCTTGAAATTATAATAACGTACATAGGCAAGCAACATCCTAATAGCTTCCATTCTAGCTATGAGTGCATAGGTTTCATCAAAATCTATTCCCTCTTCTTGAGTGTAACCTTGGGCAACTAGTCTAGCTTTGTTTCTCACAATGTTACCACTTTCATCTTTTGTACTTAAGAATAGAACCCAAGTAAACCAAGAATAGTCATCAACAAGAACAAAAGCATACGATTTACCACTCAAGCTCTTAGTTCTAATAGGCCCAAAAAGATCCATATGAATCAATTGTAAACATCTACTAGTATAGACATCATTAATGGATTTAAAGGATGATTTATGTTGTTCACCCTTAAAGCATGCATCCCATATTTTATCATTTGAGAATTTAATCTTGGGTAAACCTCTAACTAGATTTAGGGAAACTAATTTTTCTAAAACACTAATGATAGCATGTCCTAGTTTCTTATGCCATAACCATGCATCATTTTCATTTTGTGCACCAAAACATGCATGGGATGTATGAATGTCATCTAAATGCACCATATATATGTTACCTATGTGATGACCAATGAGCATTATTTTATTTGATTTAATAACAATTTTACACCTGTTTTTATCGAATAAGACATTAAACCCTTTATCACACAATTGACTAATGCTCAATAAATTGTGTTTTAGACCATTGACATACAATACATTTTCAATGAGTATAGTAGAGTGATTACCTATGGAGCCAATACCTTCAATGTGGCCTTTGGAGTTGTCACCAAATGTCACTACTCCTCCACTTTTTGGCTTTAAATCCATGAATCGACTTTTGTCTCCGGTTATGTGCCTCGAGCATCCACTATCAAGGTACCATGGGTTTTGGCTTTGTGCTTTGGCCTTGTAGCAATGTTCCTCTTACAAACAAAGAGATTAAACTTTGATTTTTGGTACCCAAATCATTTTGGGTCCACGAGTGTTAGCTCCCAAAAGCTTGGTTCCCTTAGGAATCTAAGGTGACATGACATCAACATTATTAGATTTGACAAGTTCCTTAGGAACCCATACACTTCTAATTCTTTTAGTTTTATTATGCCTATAGTAGCCATTTTGTTTGTAGTTAGAGTTCTTTCTTTTAGGTTGATTTGTTCTAGATGATTCACCTATTTCATTAAGCTCATCTAACACCTTTTGGTGTTCAATGTTACATTGAGAAATAAGATTATTTAAATCTACATTTTCTTTTTGAAAATATTCAAGTTCATCTTGTAGACCTAAAATCTTTTTTCTCAAATTTCAAGTTAGCTTGAGAAAGTAAATCATTTTTAGCATTTAAATCTGAAATAACTTTTATTTTTCAAAATGGACTCTTTATACTTCTCAACTAACTCATCATACACCTCTTGTAACTCATCATATGCTTCATGCAATTCATAAAATGTAAAATCAAAAGTAGATGAGTTAGAGGTTACCATAGAAGAATCCTCCTCAAGAGCCATGAGGCAAAGATTAGCCACTTCTTGTTCCTCATCCTCGAATGACTTCTCATCACTCCAAGTAGCAAGCTTAGCTTTGAGCTTCTTCTTCTTCTCAAAGCCCTTCTTCTTGAGTTGAGGACACTCATAACGGATGTGACCCGATTTCTTGCACTCATAGCATATGATCGGATCCTTTTCTTCTTCTTTGTTCTTGGTCTTGAAGTCCATCTTTCTTTGAAACTTTCTACCTCGGTTGGACCTCATTAACCGTGAGAATCTCTTGGCTATCATAGCCAATTCTTCAAAATCTTCCTCTTCACTAGAAGTGCTCTCCTCATGTAGAGAAGCTTTGAGAGCCACTCCTAGTTTCTTTTTCTTGTCTACCTCAAGCTTCTCCACTCTTCTTTCTTCCTTTCATATTCCCTTCTTTGCTTCATGATTTCATGAGTTAGGAGAGAACCAACTAGCTCATCAAGCTTTAGTATCTTCAAATTCTTTGCCTCGATGATAGCGGTTCTTTTTCCATCCCAAGACTCAGGAAGTGAGTAGAGTAGCTTCTGGACTAGCTTGTCCTCCGGGATGATCTCTCCAAAACCTTTTAGCCCATTAACGATTGTTAAAAAACGATCAAACATCTTAGAAACGGTTTCGTCGGGCTCCATCTTGAAATTCTCAAATCTAAGATTAAGAATTCCAATCTTTGTTTCCTTCACATCGCTTGTCCCTTCATAGGTTGTCTCAAGTGTATCCCACACTTCTTTATCATTTTCGATGGAAGAAACTTTGAAGTAGATATCCGGTCCAAAAGAACGAAATAGCATGTGAAGAGCCTTGTCGTTTATTTGAAGCTTCTTTCGATCATCTTCACTCATTTCATCTTTTCTTTTCGGCACAAGTATTCCTTCATCGGAATGATGGGACCATCCTCTATAGCATCCCAAACAAGATAATCACTAGATTTTATGAAGAGACGCATCCGAGTCTTCCAAAAAGGATAGTTGTCACCGTTGAAGAAAGGCGGTTTGGTGATCGATTGAGACTCATACATGCTAGAGCCGGAGGTAGATGTCATGGCTTGTTTTGTAGATGATCACACTCTTCCTAGAATCTCCTCTTCCGGTTGTTAATCCTTCAAAGAGGTAGGCTCAGATACCAATTGTTGAGTGGATCAATGGATTGATCAAAGCCAAGAGGGGGTGAATTGGGTTTTAAAATTTTGTAGGAGTGAAGTGGTATGAATGAAAATGAAGAACAAGGCAATTAAAGTGGTTCAAGTTCCAAATGAACTCTACATCCACTACCTTAGCTCCCACTAAGGATTTTCCAACAATTCACTAATTACCCTTCCCCTTTTCTAGGGTTAGGAGGTAACCTTTACAAGACCGATCAATTTTCTACCCAAAATTGACCAAACCCTCACTAGGATACAAAGAAGAATTTGAAGGCAAGTAGAATATCTCACAATACAAATTTGCCCCTTTTAATACAAGCACTCAACCCAAATTGAAAGACAAGATGGGAATTACACTCAAATACAATTTGGGATTTTTCAAGAATAAGACTTTTGGGCTCTTGAGCTTGGATTTTTGTATAGATGTTTCTCTTGGATGCAATAGTTGTTGCTGGTCTTCAATAGGCTTGATTTTATACATTCTCCATTAATTCTAGCCGTTTGGTGGTTAGGAAATTGATTATAGCCGTTGGGACCCTCTCTTTCCATCATAAATGCACTTCTGCAGCCTACCGTATCGGTACGCGGGAGCCGTATCGATACCTGTCTCAAAAAAGAAAGAGTCATTGCACAATTACAAGAGGGGCGTATCGATACGCGTGTAGGCGTATCAGTACTGGTTAGGGCATCGTTTCGATACGGGAAAGACCGTATCAATGCAATTTTTCCAACATAGCTCACTAGAGGAATCCGTATCGATACGGGTAAGAGCGTATCGATACAAGTTAACCAACTCTTTAAAAATTTGTTACCTACCAACTGACATCCAACGGTCAAAAACATTTAAGACTCAAAATTTAAAAATCCTTTTAAATCGTATCGATACGGGTAAGACCGTATCGGTACACCATTCAAACTCCGTCTGATTTTATAGAGAGAGCGTATCGATACAGATGCAATCTGTTTCGATACCCTGTTTCGATACGGTAAGGGCGTATCGAAACGATTCTCTCCAGTAGCCAAGTTTGTAAAAAAGGTATCGATACGGCAAGGAGCGTGTCGATACGCATTGACGATTTTGAACAATTTTGCCTTGGAACACTTCGAAAATATTTTGGAGTTTGAGTTTTTCAAACTAGAGCAAAGCCTTGTTGATTTTAAACCTTTTGAGAGACTTAAAAATTTATTTCAAGTTTTTCAATTTAGTCCTTAAAGCACTTTGTTATATCAAAATCAAACATATGTTTTACACTCTTTTACATTAAAATCACCTTTCCATAATAATACCTAGCAATAGGAATGCTTAACCAACCTCCGAACGTCAACAGAAACACAAAGTCATGCTTACAAACACCGTGCAAAACAAGCAAACATGCACAGAATCAACTTACCTGACTTACCTTCCCGAGGAAACCTCGTAACCGAGGCTCTGATACCACCAAATGTAACCCCCTCGGCTCGGTCTAGTCGCAAGACTGAATCGGGAGAGTTACACGGGGATAACCGGAGAAAAATCCGAGAATTTCCCTTCGATTAACAACCTTAGATTAAGATTTATCTTGTATGAATGCAATTTAACGGTTCTATGGTGTTAAGGGTCACAACGGTAGAAACAATGTCTCAATCGGATGTCCAATTGGAGGCAAACAGTCACGAAGGACCATTTAGCAAAACCACGCCAAACATGGGCAAAAAGGTAATTTTAACCTTACCAATTAGTTTATTGGTCAAGTTTCAAGCACCCGAGACAAAACCAACTCAAAACAATACATATAAACTCATTTAGGAAGCATACAAGCATTAGGGACTAAAGCGTAACATTTGGAAACCTTCAAAGATGTCTTTTAACTACTTTAACTACTTGTGTTTCGAAATAGGGTTGCCCGTTTCGAAATGCGGGCTCTCAGCAAAAAGAAAAACTAGGCTGTTCTGGAACGTTTCCTCTTGGTTCCGAAACGGGAGCCTCTAGTGGCAAAACGTACCGAAACGGCACCACCCCCGTTCCGATATGGGTGCCCCAAAATTCTGGTCGTTCCAAAACCATACCAGAAGTTCCGAAACGCCTGGGGACAGATTGGCCCAAAAGTGCATTTTGGCATCCCCAAGCATTCCCAAACTTACCCCGAAATATCACAAACCACATGGCAACATATTAAGCAAACATTCTAGAAGCAAAACAGGCTTCAAACATGCATACATACAAACATGGATCTCAACCTCAAAGCTCATAAGGAACACTTTAGCTCAAAACACCAACAAGCCAAAACACATGTCAATTAACCAAAAGTCAAAGCAAGCCTCAACATAGCATGGTATCAACATTTAAAACATGTAGCAACATGGTTAACACATAGGAGTTTACAACAACCTCCCTAATCACAAAAGCAAGTATTCTCATTGCTAAATTATTATTACAACTTAAAATCCATACTTGAGCTTAAGCTACGATCACCGGAGCCTTTCCCTCGCCTTCCTTTGCTTCTCGGATCGCTAACGATCTGCATTGTTGGAAAGGAGCACGTAAGCATAAAGCTTAGTGAGTGGTGCTCAAAACCACCACAACAACAATACAGTTTTAACAAACCATTTATAAATTAAAAGCAAAACCACAAGAAAGGGAATCCACCCACACGATTATCAACAATCTAACATATGTTTGGCATCATACATCAAGCAATGCTACAACATAAACAACATGGCATGACTCTCAAGTACCAACATGATAACATTCAACTTTCCAACACAAGAGTATAATGGCAACTATGGTTACGTTACTCGGATACGCGGATTGGACTCGATGACATCTTACATCACCGAATCTATAAGAACAACAAGACTCACGATGGCATCTTACATCACCGAGGTCTAACAATAAAGCTTCCGATTGCATCTTACATCACCGTACTCCTCCATAATGGCATCTTACATCACTATGGTCACGCGCGAATTTTACAAGTGCACTCTAATCCTATGGTCGACCAATTATACCCAATAAGACTCTCATATTTGCCAATACTCAACATCATGTGAACCAACATAGAATATCACATTCATAAATCAATTACACACATTCATCTCATCTCATTTCAACCATGCATAGCAAGATTAAGGTAAAGAATTCTGGAAAAGTAAAACGTAAACATTTAAATACTTACTCTCAAGCTTAGATTGGCCTTTCAAGCTCAACCTAAAATCTCAAGAACATTTCCACTCACCGGTAGAACCCAAATGATAGCCGAAACACCAATTCAAGCCTCTGAACTACCCAGTCTCGCATCTAAAGTACCCAAACTTGTTTCCCATGTTTCTAGCCAATTCAAAAATGGTGCATTAGACCCAAAACAAGCCCCCAAACTTGCAGCAACACAGAAACTCATCATTCATCATCAAAACCAAATCGATTCACACCCGGAAACACTTGGAATCACCATCAAAACGACCCAAACCAACTAGCAGCCAAAACCCAAAAATTTACCATCAAAACTACTTCTTTCAACATCCAAAACACTTACCCAAGGTCTAGCAACCATTAGCCCAAGGTTCCACACAAGAACAACCCAAAAACCCACATTTTCAACTCCAAAACCCCCCTCATTTTTACTAGTTTCGAATTTCCCTACATTTAGCCACTATCTCAGCATTTTTATGACACCAAAACAAGATTAAAAATACCCTTATACATGGCATCAAACTACCCAAATGAAAATCCCTTCATTTTCCTCCTTTTCAAACTCAAGGCATTTTTGGAACAAATTCAAACAATGGGTTTTAAGGAAATTTCCACCAACAATAAGCTTAAGAAGAAAAAATCAAAACAAAAGAAAAATTACCTTGAAAACTTGTGTGGGTGAGGTGTTTGCTCTAATGAAAGAGTAACAATGGTGTTTTTAGCAAAAGTAACGTGAAAAGTGTTGGTGGAGAAGATGATGATATTTTGAATAAAAGTTCCTTTTTAAAAATTCCCAAAATCCCCTTTTTGCCCTTATTCAGTAAAACCCTTGTATTGCTCATTAAAAATGTTTTCTTCCAACTAATTTAACTCGAACCGGTTTAACCAAACCTGGTTATCTCCCGAGCCCTAAACCCAGGGCGTTTCATACTAGACCAGTACCAGGTACCCGGTACTAGTCCCGGTTCCATTGGTACCCACCGAGTACCAGGTCCAGAAAATCAGGATCCAGTCCTGGTCCTAGTCGTAACCGGGACCTAAATTTTGGATCCAGTTCTGGTCCTACCAGAACCAATTCCAGATAAAAATTCACCAGGTCCAACCGGGTCTGGGACCAGGACCAAGTAATCTGGTTTTTTGCCCACCCCTAATCATTAGAATTGATATTTTGATTGTTTCTCGATGTTTAAATAGTGATTTCAAATAATAAAAAGGGGTAAACTACCTGAGTGGCCACTTAACTATTGGGTTTGACCTATTTTGACTACCGAACTACAAAAATTTAAAATTTGACCACCTAACTATTTAGTTGGACCTATTTTGACCACCAGCCGTTAAAAGCTAACGGAAGGGTGACGTGGCAGTTAACTAAAATTTGTATAATTACATATTTAATCCGTGTTAATTACTTATTATATCAATTTGGTCCTAATTTTAATTTAATTCAAAATTTTAAAGCTCAAATAAGACAATTACACGTGTTAATTTATGTAACCTTAAAATTTATGCATAAACTGAACTGGGTTTTTGGAGCTCTATCATCATAAACACCAATTGCTATCAAAAGTTTGCATAAACCCATATAATCGCAATGGAAAAAATGATTACAAGACGATCAAGCATCATTCTCTTGGATTTGACTAACCGGGAAGCATACTACAAAGGCATTAATCATAAACCACATCAATTAATAACTCAAGACGCAAGAGAAGGTGAAAGATAATAAACCATCTTGACACACAACAGAGGGCAAATGGAGAGACGGGAGAGAAGTTACGCTCAGGGAGGCGAGTCGAAGAATATCAACCTCCGTCGGAGAATCGGGGCTACGGTTTTCATCGACAACATCAGCAAGAGGATACATGATTCAACTCTCAAAAAGGAGTTTGAGGTCTACGGTTTAGTCATCGATGCATACGTTGCAGTTAGAAACCCTAAAAGAAGAACAAAACCTACTACCTTTGCCTTTGTCAGATATCAAAAACGGAGCGAAGCAGACAGAGCGGTCGAGCTGGGGCACGGGAGACTACTGGATGGTTACAGGATCAGAGTATACGCTGCTAAGGAAAATAAGCCACACAACCTCTCACTCACAGGGGTGAAAACCGGCAGTTCGGAAGGGAAGTTCGTGAGCATGAAGCAGTGGAAGTTCGTTGATAGAAGATCATTCAAAGAGGTCTTGATGGGTATATCAGATGGAGAGAAAGTAAAAGGGGCCGATGTGGAACAAGCGAAAGCTATGGGTCACAACAATGATAAGAAGCATATTCGAGTCGTTATCGTAGAGGGTAAAGAGGATGTTCGTACCGTCCATCATCAGGGTATTATCTCAGTTCTAAAAGGGGAGACGGAGTTGAGAAAAAGTTGCCTGGTTGCCCAAATCAAAAGTATGTATAACCCGGAATTCATAGAAGAACTATTTGCGTCAGAGGGCATTTCAGTTAAAGTATGTCCATGGTATGGACTTTTAGCAGTACTACAGTTTCAATCAGTTGATGACATGCGATCCACTTGGAACAAAAGAGATGACATGCTAAGGGAGTGGTTCGATGAGATGGATTTGCTTGTCGGTTTTGAAGGTAAGAGGAAGGTGAAGGTCTGGGCTATTTTGCGTGAGGTTCCTCTACAGATCTGGTGCCCTTCTTTCTTCATGGAGTTGGGTAAACTTTGGGGAACAATAGAAAGCATAGATGATGACACAGTCAACCGGAACCGTCTCGACGAGGCACGGTTACTACTGTCTGTCCAGAATATCTCTATAATCCCTGACAGAGTAACTATCGCCATGGATGGTGGATTTCAGGATATTATAATAAAAACATAAGAATTCGAGGAAGAACGGTGCTTCATCGACGGCCAGTCCCCGTTTGACGACCTGGGTGCGGAGTTAAACGACACTTCGTATTCTTCCCTCGCATTAATGATAATATTATGGACAGATAGGTTGCAGTGGAATGTCGGTCCATGTCAGAAAATCTAAATAAGCCAGCTTGTAGAGTCCAAAGTCGGCGCAATGAACCGGTCGAATTCAGAACGTTTGAAGCCTCGTCTGATAACAGTGTTGTGGGGCTTATAGATGTGCCCATTACTTCAGACAGCGGTTCTTTATTAAACGGTCTGGTAAACACGTTGGGTCATAATAGAGCGGGCCCACAATCGGATGCCCAGTGTGATGACCCATTTCTGTTCGGTGGCTCAAACCTCTTAGAGGTACCCATAAGCCTGGTGAACGGGTCGGGGCAATCTGCTTTCAACGGACTAATTCCTACTTCACCCCTAAGCTCTGTTCAATTGAAGGGAGTAGTTTCGCATTCAGAAAAAAAGGAAAAATTCCACCGTGGTCAGAGCGGGTATTGACAAAATCAATTGGTGGGTTAACGGGGCGAAGAATTGAAAGAAAGAGAGTGTAAGACGCACAAATAAAAGATCCAGTAAGTCATCACCGGAGCTTTTGATTGAAGCGGACGAGGGGTCGATGGCTCCCTGCCAGACAGTCGCGATTCCGGATGGAAATTCAATCGAAGAGCTGCGTATAGAAGCTATAGCGACTCTGGAACTTGGGTCTCATCTGGGTATTTCCTTCAATGCCTCTAAGGAGTCAGTAGTGGAAAGAATTGTTGCCAAGGAACTGGAAGATCGTAGCAATTAACCAGGTATGGGTTATTCAGTGTGTAATCTGATTTTTTCTCTAATGAATTTGGCAATTCTAAGCTGGAACGTGAGAGGTTTGGGGAGACCTGAAAAGAGTCGTGCGGTCACTGCGGTGATGAGAAAGTCGAAAGCTCAGATGGTGATCCTTTAGGAGACCAAGTTGGATAATGGAAAATTCGGTTTTACGAAAGGCTAAAAGGTAATAAGTATGGCAATCTGGAATATGTGGGAGCCGACGGTGTTGCGGGTGGTTTGGCCATCCTTTGGGAGCCAAATTTGTTCAACTTGGTCAGTAAATCAAGTTCAAGCAGATACATCGCGATGGTTGGCACCCTAGTTCAGAACAAGGTGCATATTGGCATTATTAATGTTTATGCTCCTAATGATCAACAAGAGAGGAAGAATTTCTGGGTTCAACTTGAAGGTCTAATTGAGTCTATGGAGGTTCCGGTGATAGTTGGGGGCGACTTCAATGCCGTAAAAACAGTAGAGGAAAAATGGGGAGCGACGGCTTATTCTTCGTCAATGGGAGATTTTAACAGCTTCATCGATAGGTGCAACCTTATGGATTTAGTTATGGAGGATGGCTCTTTCACCTGGTTTAGAGGGGGCTCTTCGCCGGCAGCCAGCAGGATCGACAGATTCCTCATTTCTCTGGAAGTTGTGGCGAAATTCCCGAGCCTACGACAAAAGTGTTTCCCTCGGAGTGTCTCAGATCATAATCTAGTGATGTTAATGGATAATAGAATTACCAGAGGACCTCAACCCTTTAAATGGTTTTCATATTGGGTCGATGATCCTAGCTACGTAGAGTTGGTCAAAAATACGGCAAGCATGAGTTGTGGGGGAAAGGTGCAGGGCTTGCTCTGGAACATTAAAGGGGCATCTAAATTATGGGATAATCAGTGCAGAACCAAAGAGTCCGTGTCCATCACTGAATTGGAAAATCTGATAGAAGAGCGGGAGAAGACACTGTTATCTCCAAATCCAAACAGTGTCGACTGGGTCGAAATCATGAGGCTTAGATCTGAATTATGGAGAAGGTTAAGGAATGAAGAGAGGGAATGGCAGCAGAAGTCAAGGGTGAAGTGGTGTTCAGAAGGAGACAGAAACACTAAATACTTCCATCTTATGGCATCGGTGCGCAGAAACACCAACTTTATCTCGAGCATCAAGGTTGGTAATGTTGTTTTGAGAGACCCCAGGGACATTTCCGAAGCATTTGAGAATTATTTCAGAAACAGATACTCTGAGAGTAACACCATTCCTACCAGTGAATTCGGGGTTGAGCTTCGGAAACTTAAATCAGATTCGGTTGTGTATTTGGAAAACAAGTTTACTGAGGAGGAAGTTTGGAATGCCATAGCCTCTGCAGATGGATCAAAAGCTCCCGGCCCTGATGGATTCAACTTGGAATTCTATAGAAAGTTCTGGAGCATGCTTAAAAAGGACGTGATGAACTTCTTTTCAAATTTCTACAAAGGCAGAGATTTCGACGAATCGATCAACCATGCTTTTATAACACTCATCCCAAAGATAGTCCCACCAGTGGAGATCACTGATTTCAGACCTATTTCGCTTGTTGGCAGTCTCTACAAAATCCTTGCTCGTGTCTTGTCTAAGAGGCTAGCTAAATGCATTTCGGAAGTGGTAGGCGAGAACCAATTCGCTTTCACCCCGGGGAAGCAGATTGCGGATTGCGCCCTAATAGCTAACGAGGTCATCGATGCAGCGACACGGAGTGAAAAAGAGGTGGTTTTGTTCAAGGCCGACTTTAAAAGGGCCTATGACACGATAGATTGGAAGTTTCTAAACCTAGTAATGGAAAAAATGGGTTTTGGCGTTAAATGGAGGCAATGGATTCAAGTGTGTATCTCATCCGCATCCCTATCGGTATTAGTTAACAGATTACCATCAAATCGGTTTTGGATGAAAAGGGGGCTCCGTCAAGGCTGTCCATTATCGCCGCTACTATTCAATTTAGTGGGCGAGGCCCTTAGCTCAATCCTATCGAAAGTAGTAAATCTTCAGCTTATTCAAGGCTTTCAGATGGGTAGCTCGGGAACAGTGGTAAGCCACATACAATTTGCCG
The DNA here is from genome assembly GCA_958450335.1 of Hibiscus tridactylites. Lineage (NCBI taxonomy): Eukaryota > Viridiplantae > Streptophyta > Magnoliopsida > Malvales > Malvaceae > Hibiscus > Hibiscus tridactylites. The sequence goes on from OY288279.1 coordinate 78,575,362, forward strand.
ACGATCTGGTTATCTTTTCTAAAGCGGAGGAGCAGTCGTTGCGAAACATAAAGCGACTCCTTAGAATTTTTGAATTGGTGGCTGGGCTATCTCTTAACACTCAGAAAACCAAACTATTTGGGATCAATGTGACAGCTGAACAGATCCTCGGTTGGAGCAGAGCCATTAATGTAAGTTGGGGTGCTTTGCCAACAAATTATCTTGGAATGCCATTGGGTTTTAATCGTAACTCCGCGGAAATCTGGCTGCCTATAATCCATAGGATGCAAAAGAAACTCGAGTTGTGGAAAGGCAATTTTTTATCAATTGTCGGCCGTATAACCTTAGTTAAAGTTGTCCTGAACAATCTTCCGGTATATTATATGTCCTTGTTCTTGATGCCAGCAGGGGTAGCTCATAAAATCAACAGGCTAATCGCAAAATTCATTTGGGGGGCGAATGAAGGTAGGAAAATCCATTGGATTAAATGTAACCGTTTGTGCTCACCATTGTTAAAAGGCGGAATGGGGTTGGTGGATATCAGAGTTAGAAATAGGTCTTTGTTGAATAAATGGATTTGGAGGTACGGTTGCGAAGAAGGTAATCTGTGGAGGAAAATTGTTGATGCGAAGTACGGCTATAACCAGAATTCTCTGGTCCCTAGCCGAGGCACTGCTGTCAGGAAATCCTGGATATGGGAAAATATAACCAACCCCCTCACTAACACTGAAGATGATTACATGAAGAATGTCAAAACGGTATGCGGTGATGGGAAATACATTGAGTTCTGGTCGGACCCCTGGACCGAAGTCTCTTCCCTCAAAGAGGAATTCCCGAGATTGTTTTCAATTGCCATAAAAAAATCTGGTAAAATCTGTGAATTCGGTTGCAAAGTGAATAACACATGGACCTGGAATATTGAGTTGCACAGAAATCTTTTTGTTTGGGAAGAGCAGCTGTGGGTCAGATTTGTTAACATCATCAACAAAGCTTCTCAATCGTGTTTCGACAAGGACTCTATTAGATGGTCGGGGAGTTCGACTGGCTATTACGCCCCTAAGGCTTTTTGCGCGCTAAAAGACTCAGCAGTAAGTTCATCAACCTTCAACTGGAAGTTGGTTTGGTCCAAGCTAGTGCCACCCAAAATTGAAAATTTCCTATGGAGGGTTGTTCTTAGGAGACTCCCAACATATGACGAACTAAATAAACGAGGTATACGCGTGTCAAATTCCAGTTTATGTGTGTTGTGTGGCGCTGTAAATGAGACAACAGTTCACCTGCTCTGTCACTGTTCCGTTTCATGAAAGATTTGGCAGCGTTGCTGCAACTTGTGGAATCTATCATTCATAATGCCAGCTGACATTTCATCACTAATTCAGGTCTGGTATAACATCTCCCCTCTTAAGCATTCCCCACAAATTTGGTTCATGCTATTGTTTGGTTGTTGCTGGACTATATGGTTGTGCCATAATGAAATTATTTTTAAAAAGAAGCAATTTACGGAGGATATGATGTTCGAGTTGCTGCTCCTCCGAGTTGGATTTTAGTGTACGAGCAAATGGCCAACATCTTTTTCGTCAGTGGCTGAGTTCGCGAGTCGGCCTGAGGAACTCTTGCACAAAAAAATTTTGAACATCGAGCAGCGGGTACCCAAGTGGCAAGCTCCTATCAAAGGGTGGCTCAAATTCAATGTGGAGGCGGCTACTGTCGGCAACTTTGAAAAAGCTGGGATCGGGGGGGTGTTAAGAGACGAGGAAGGGAAAATTCTACTCCAGTTTTCCAAGTGTATAGGGGTTGCGGACCCGACTTCAGCTGATTTGTCCAGCATTATGGAAGCGTTGGTTCTATTTTCAAAATTGAGGTTTAGTAGGATCAAAGGTCTTATTATCGAATCTAACTGCAGCTTAGCTGCGGAATGGATTTACAATCCAAACCGTTTTGCCGGGTGTTTTCAGGATCTGCTGAAGAATATTAAATCTGCAGGTAGGAAGTTTAAGTGGAAAATTACGTTTGCCCATAGTGTGAAAAACTCGGTTGCTCACAGACTCACGATAAGGGGTCTAAAGAGTCAAACGGATTTCTTGTGGGAATCGACACAGTAGCAAAGGTGCAGGGTTTCAAAGCTTTCCTTTATGTTCGTTGCTCCCTGTTTACTCAGTGGCACTAGACATTAGGTCAGTGGCTCTGTGCTGTTACTATGTTTAATGTGAGTCCTGATCGATTTGTATGGTACAATTTCAAGTGTATCTGTTTGGTATGAATTAATAAAATGCAAGGGCACTCTTTTCCCCCAACCTAGGTTTAGTGGGGGTTTTAACGATGCATGTTTCTCCTTTCAAAAAAAATAATAAACCATCACATAATTTACACAGAAATTTGACACCCCTTGTTTAATGTAACCATTTGTTCGTTTTCTTTCGTTTTTGACAATCAATAGAATCAAAGTTATCAAGCTAATGTAATGCAGAAGTTTCATCAAACATGCTTGTAGTAATGGCAAGAAACAAAAATCATCTATAGTGGGTGAAGAATTAAGAACAAGGGGTCACCTGAGATAAAAAATAAAAATAAAAAAATCACTGCTATCAAAGTCGGGAGTCTAACTTCAATGCATCTGGCCAACTACAACAACAATAAAAAAATGTGACAGAAAAAGTAAACAATTATTGCAAAAGAACAATGCTAGAATGCTTACACGAGGGAAACCATTTGCATAGACCCCAACTCTTGTGAGAATCACAAAAGGAACAGCTGCAAGGGGCCTTAAAAACCTGCATTAACATCACAACACATATTAAACAAAAAAAGCAAATTAAATCGATTTAACAAAATCCCAAATCTTAGTTAGGCACTTAGGCTTGTTCGCAACATAACTCACCTTGCGAAAACTCTCCAAAAGCCGAAGAAAACGATAATCACAGTAAAAAAAGATGCAACAATGAGGTATCCTTGAACGTCTCTCATTGATTTTTTTTGAATAAATAGCCGCCCAGATGTTTTATTAAATAAACAATCAGTTACACAAAGACCAAGGAGATAAGCCTTGGAAACCAACTGGTAGAGTTAAAGCAAAAACACATAAAGAAAAGGAAAAGACAAAACAAAGTTTAAAACAAAGCAAAAGGGGAAACGATATACTCAGAGAGAAAACACAACGGGCGACAGAACTTCCGGCGATGAGGGTAGGTCGGTGAAGGAAAATCGCCATTGGAAGCAAGGGGATGGAAACTCTGTTGCATGTATTCCAAACCACCCAAAGAAGAAACTCAAGAAAGGGGAAGCTTTACGGAGGATCTGACCACCGTCGATCCATGTCTACCGCTGATCGAACCTCAAACGGGACTTCCTCAAGCCAATACTCCTCAGGAAGCTCCGATTTATACTCTGAGGCAAGTGCATGTGCCGCTCGGTTACCAGATCTCGGTGTGAACAGAAACTCGCAGAAGCTGAGACGACGGGCTTCCGATTTAATATCCCAGGTAACAGCCCCGATTTCCGATCTATCAAGGATGTTCGATTTCAGACTTTTAATCACTGTTAATGAATCGCTTTCAACCTGGATTGAGGTACACCCAACATCCTTGGCGAATGAAACACCATGGAGCACCGCCCGTGCTTCAGCCGTGAACGCCGATGGAATCGACTGGATCTCGCGACGAGCCGCTCCGATAACCTGGCCCTCATGGTTGCGAATGACTGCTGCTGTTATAGCTCTCCGTTCCAGCCTGCAGAAGCTGGCGTCGACATTGACCTTCATCAGAGAGGGTGGAGGAGCCGTCCATGGTTTCAGCTGGGTCTGTGGCAATTCCCGGAGACATGTGTTGGCCATAGTCCACTCAGTGCAAAAGCTTCTCACAAAGGTAACCACATCAAGGTATATTGTTTTATGCCCTCATAGTACTGTTTATTTCTAGCTGACCACAATGCCCAAATTAGTACGTATGCCATAGTCTCTCATTGATTTTTTAAATATCTAGAAAAAAAATAAGTCGTATGCCATTGACATTAAAAACCAAAGAGAATTTGAAATTTCAATAGCAAACCTCGCGAGTATCAATGAGAACGTTGCATTCACTTCTCGATAAAGCAATGGAAATTGTGAGGATAATGAAAGCATTAGAGACGCCGATAACGATCAAATTGATAAAATAAGTAACTAATATGGACCAAATATGTAATTTTATAAATTTTAGTTAACTGTCACGTAGCCCTTTCGTTAGCTTTTAACCGCTTGTGGTCAAAATAGGTCCAATTAAATAGTTAGGTGGTCGAATTTTAAATCTTTTTAGTTCGGTAGTTAAAATAGGTCAGACTCAATAGTTGGGTGGTCACTCAGATAGTTTACCCTAATAAAAGAAGGTTTTAACTTTTAAAAAGTGAAAGAGTAATATAGTTAGAGATTTAAGTTTTAACTTATAAACCTTAAATCTATACCACACCCAATAAATTAAAAATTCATATACTCTAAAACTAAGTCAGTTGTGGAAACATTAATGTTAATCACTCATCCTCAAACTCCGAATGAGGTGCAACATTGAAAATAAAAAGCAAAAAGAGAAGCTTTTCAGCAGCCAACAAGGAAAAGGTATGGGTGAAGGATCCCCTCACAAAAATCAAGTTGTTTTAATATTTTCTTCATACCAAAACAACTCTTTTCCAACCACCCTGTAATGAGCAATTGGGTCAAGCTGGCTTGAAGAAAAGTGATCATTGAAACTGATTTCCAATTTTCTTGCTATTGAATGGATTCAAAGTTGCTTTTGATCAATACAAACCTGAGAGTACTAGTGTTATCCAAATCATATTTAATAATTAAGCTTAAAACCAACCTTTCCATAAAATGCCAATGTTTTCCTTCACTTTTTGACTAGGGACTCAATTGATTTTTTTGCTACTTACGCCTATTTTTAAGATATCAAGGTCATATTGATAAATTAATAAGTTTTAGGGACTCTTTACGATATTATTCCAACAAATAAATCTCATTATCACGTTCGGTTCCGCTGTGTCTATATTTATCGCATATCTTCTCCCTGCGTAGTTTCTTCGCTTCACTGAATTGTTCTCTCGATTCAAACACTAGGGTTTGGCCGATAATTTTATTTATATTATCCTTACCTAAATTGAATCGCCTTTCGATTAATCAGATCTTTCAAATCTAATCTATTCCTTTCATTTAGTAAACATTTTATTGGATTTTCCTTTTAATTTCATTTAAGAAAGAAGAGGGGGAAAATGCCGGCTGTTTACGGAGCTAGATTGACGACATTTGAGGATTCAGAGAAGGAGAGCGAATTCGGTTATGTTCGTAAGGTGAGATCTCTTTCAGTATACCATTTTGTACCTATTCGAACCTCAATTTGAGTTTTTAAACCTTGGATTGAGGTTATATTGATATGCTTGGTGATTTTTATTGGTTGATCTGCATATTCTTACTTTAATTTTTTTTATTTAATTGTTTTGAAATGTTTTTCTCTGTGTTTTATGATTTCTTTATCCGGTAATATTTTCCTCTTGGACGTAGAGGTTGGAGTGAGCTGATTGAGTGTTTATTTTTATTTTTTTATTCTTGATCTGCGTTTTCTTCTGTTATTTTAAATTCGATTGATTTGAAATGTTTGATATGATGTGATCTCTGAGGATTTTATCCTGTTTTTTTAAATGCATGATCAGTGACTTTTGGATTGATCTGGATGTCCATTTACATGAGTATTCACAGGCTTAATTTTTATGCATTATTATTTTTACTCATATACTAGCTAGTTAGCCTAATATGTGTGTGCGCGCTCATTTGGTAATACAGAAAATCGGTTGAATTGCTTTCATAGATCAATGTCAGCTGAAAATTCTGTATTTGATTCAGATGCTAAGTCTGATTATGGATTAATTTTCTGTCAATTTATAACTATGGGTTTGATTGAAGAACTTGTTAATTGCGAATTCTGTGACAATAGATAAGGAGAAGTATGAGAAGGCTACTTTCTTTGCTTTTTCTACTTGTCATGTGGATATACAAGTAATTTTGTATTTGAAGAAAGTGCTAGGTAGTCATATTTTGACTTTCTTTTGAAGTTCATATATCAATTTGCAATGCTTTTTTTCTGATTGACTACAGCCTTCTGAATTTTCTAGGATTAATGCATTCTATTCTTACTTCTTTTCTCTGGTTTCTCCACTTAAACTATCATACAGGTGTCTGGACCAGTTGTAGTTGCTGATGGAATGGCTGGTGCTGCTATGTATGAATTAGTCCGCGTTGGACATGATAATCTGATAGGTGAAATCATTCGGTTGGAAGGAGACTCTGCTACAATCCAAGGTATTTTCTTAATACTAACATTACTACTTTAGGCTTTTCAGTTAAATCTTTCCTTTTGCCTATGCTCTTTGCTTTCTTGGAAAGAAAGTTTGTAAAGAGAAGAAGAATTACCTGTGGCTAAGTGTGGATCCTTAGCGGAAATGAGTTCTAAAATTGATAAGAAACTTTCACTGTGTTCTTATTTTAGTCTATGAAGAAACTGCTGGCCTGATGGTTAATGATCCAGTTCTGCGGACACGCAAGGTTTCTTCTCTTTGAATTTTAAAACTGTACTAATTACACTTCGGTTTCTTCATAGTGAGTAGATTAGAATTTTGAGCTTATATCATACGTTATTCTATGTTATTCTTGCAGCCCCTGTCTGTTGAGTTGGGACCAGGAATATTGGGAAACATTTTTGATGGCATTCAGGTTCAACCATACTTTACCTGCAGATCAAATTCATCTACTTCTATAGCTCTTTCTAGTCGATTTTGTTACGAAAATAACCTCATGTTTTACCTTCTGTACTGTTAAATAGTATTATTATGAATCCATGTTAATTGATATCTGCTCTTCCTTTTTGTTTCAATTTTATATCAACATAGAGGCCTTTGAAAACTATTGCTAAAAGATCGGGTGATGTGTACATCCCTAGAGGAGTTTCTGTCCCGGCTCTTGACAAAGATACTCTATGGGAGTTTCAGCCAAAAAAAATCGGTATGTTGCTAACTTGCTATTAAGATGCAACATACCTGTTGGCTTCTGATGTTGGTGTTCAATACAATTCTTACTTCTTGCAGGTGAGGGAGACCTGCTAACTGGTGGAGACCTGTATGCCGTAAGTTTAATATGGCCTTGTGCTCTCATTTATAATATTAGTTCCTTAAGCAATCCGAAGCAGAAAATGACTGGAAAGGAAGGAGAGTGCATAATTGCAATTTGCTTTGATTTTTCCTACAAAAGTCGGCATACAGACAATTTTTGTTTGAGGGCTAGGGAGCCAAAAACCTGAATAGTTAATAGTCAATTCATTGCCTCTCTTAAGGCAAAATGTATAAACCAGTTCCTATGGCGCATTCGGATGGTGCTTGGATCACTTAATTTTATTTCTTTTTAAATCTTCTGGTCTTTAAATTAATACTTTAGCTTCAATGCAGACCGTCTTTGAAAACACTTTGATGCAACATCATGTTGCCCTGCCTCCTGATGCAATGGGAAAGATCACTTACATTGCTCCCCCCGGTCAATATTCATTGAAGGTTTGGCTGTTTAACTCTTTTACCATGACATCTATATGCTTTAAAGTAGTACATAACTTTATTTTTGCCATATTTGACCCCTTTACTTCATTGCAGGATACTGTGCTGGAACTTGAGTTTCAAGGTGTCAAAAAGCAAATCACCATGCTTCAGGTTTTTTTCTTCTTTTATTTTTTTCTTCAAGTCATTGCATTTTCCACGTGTATAGGTGTGACAGTAGGTGGGCTAGGTTCTGGTTCAGTTTGTTGATTATTTTTTAAGTCAAATTGTTGAGTGGGGATAGGTAATATATGGACACGGTCATCCCATTCTCTTGTACTAGAAGTTGGTCGTGGCCAAGATAGTTTTTGTTAATTAGCTTTGGTCATATATGTTTCCATCTGTATTAACTTTTTTCTTTGTAACAATTGCTAACATTTTATTTTGGCTATGCTACACCTGTTTACAGACATGGCCTGTACGTACACCTAGGCCTGTTGCATCGAAACTTGCTGCAGACACCCCTCTGCTTACTGGGCAGGTAACTCTTATTGCGGGTTGTTTTAATCAACTTTTCTTTCGAAGGAATGTGGTATTGACTTTGTTTGTGGCCAGCGTGTTCTTGATGCCCTTTTCCCCTCAGTTCTTGGTGGAACTTGTGCTATTCCTGGTGCATTTGGCTGTGGTAAAACTGTGATTAGTCAAGCTCTTTCTAAGGTCAAGTTTTTATATGTTTCTATTGAACTTTAACTCCTTTCAGTAATTCAATTATAAATATTCATTGTGTTTATTTTTCTGACCATGTGTAGTACTCAAATTCCGATGCTGTTGTCTATGTTGGTTGTGGGGAGCGAGGAAATGAAATGGCTGAGGTGTTTTTTTGTGTTTTTTCTTTCAATTTGAATTTTTATGCATCTTGTAGGTTTTTGTAAACTGATTCTGTTTTTATTTGTTTCAGGTTCTTATGGATTTTCCTCAATTGACAATGACATTGCCTGATGGTCGTGAAGAATCTGTCATGAAGCGCACAACACTTGTGGCTAACACTTCAAACATGCCTGTCGCAGCTCGTGAAGCTTCGATTTATACTGGTAAAACTTTGAACTGCCAATCGTAGTAATTGGATAGTGAACTATTGCATTAAGCTTAACCTTTGTGACTAAGAGTGTCCAATTGTTGTTTTTGGCTAATTTCTTTCATTACCTGACAATTTGTGGGTCTATTCCTGTTATCTTTGTTTCCTTCTGTATTTTGAAAAGGACATGGGCAGCTACTGTAACACTTCTTTTAATGGATATGCAGGGATCACAATAGCTGAATACTTCAGAGATATGGGCTACAATGTTAGTATGATGGCAGACTCAACATCTCGTTGGGCAGAAGCATTGCGTGAAATTTCTGGACGGCTGGTAAAGCTCTGTCAAACTTCGCCAATGAAACATCAAACAACCTGTCTTCCCTTTGACTTATCATTTTTCCTGCTGCTTCATATAGTTTAGGCATGTTGACTTGGTGCATGGAGAATGCTTCAGTTTAGTCCTTATTCACTAACAGTTCATATGGCTGACAATAAATTAATAATGTTTCAGTGTAATTCAGGTAGAACTGCTATTATCTTTCTTGTAGTTGTCTCGGTCCTTCAGCTTATAAATACTGTCAAAAATAAGATTTGGTTGAGAAGTGGCTGTGTTTTGTTTTCTTCATTAATGAAAATTAATGTAATTGTTATATCTTCTTTCTGTCTGGTATACTTTTGGTATTCACCCTATTGTCTTCACAGCTTTCTTTCTATTAAACTCATATTGGCATTTATGTTAATTTCGCTTGCAGGCTGAAATGCCTGCTGATAGTGGATATCCTGCTTATCTGGCTGCAAGATTAGCCTCTTTTTATGAGCGTGCTGGTAAAGTTAAATGCCTTGGTGGGCCAGAACGTACAGGTAGTGTCACAATTGTTGGTGCAGTTTCTCCTCCTGGAGGAGATTTCTCTGACCCTGTGACATCTGCAACACTCAGTATTGTCCAGGTATAAATCAAGATTTTATACACTCCCTCGGTTATGTTAGTGCTGTGTATGACTGTTATACTTATCCATGCAAGAAAAGAAATATTTCAATGTTCCTTTTTGGTGTGGATTTTAGGTTTTCTGGGGTCTTGACAAGAAACTTGCTCAGAGGAAGCATTTCCCTTCTGTCAACTGGCTTATTTCATACTCAAAGTACTCAGGGGTATGTTCATAATCTAATCCCTCTTAGTTTGTAATTATCTCAAAAAATGATTTTCCTTCATTATCCGTGAGCTGGCCTTTTCCTAAGAAGTACATTTTTTCCATTTTAATTGATTGATTGTCTCTTGTGTTCCCAGGCATTGGAAACTTTCTATGAGAAATTTGACCCTGATTTTATTAGCATTAGGACAAAGGCCAGAGAGGTGCTTCAGAGGGAAGATGATCTGAATGAGATTGTGCAGGTATGTTTCCTTGTCATGCTATGTTCTTGCTGTATCGAGGCTGAATCATTATACACAACATAATGTTGTTTTTGTCCTCGTGTCCCTTCATTTTGCTTTCATTTGCATGTTCAGGTTGTAATGTTACTGTTGGTCTTGTTTATGTTAGTCCTGCTTAAGGGCGGGTCTCCTTGTTTGACCTGGTAGGCCCAGCCCGTAAGGGGGAAATTCTGGCTAGCCCTACCCAATTACTAAATAATAAAAACATTGCCAGCCCAGGCTTGGTTGAGGAATTTGGAGAAAAAAAAATTAGCCTGCAGCCTGCCCCTTGGACACATTTATTTATGTAGAGCCTACTACTGTAAATTTTTGGGACCGTCCTTTTATCTCATCTCACTTCAGCACTCACTGGTATTTGTATTGTTGCAGCTTGTAGGAAAGGATGCTCTAGCTGAAACAGATAAGATCACACTAGAAACTGCTAAACTTTTAAGGGAAGATTATCTTGCTCAGAATGCTTTTACTCCGTAAGCTTCGGCCTTTACTATTTGACATCAGAAAATATCTTAGCAGCTATCATTGTTTCAATGTCTTTGTCTTCATATTGTAATCCTTCTATGTTCGCGTTTCTTGGTTTTGCTGTGACACAGATATGACAAGTTCTGCCCATTCTACAAGTCTGTTTGGATGATGCGCAACATTGTTCATTTCAATACTTTGGCCAACCAGGTAATGTAGCCATGCTCTCTGCCACTACTTTGACTGCTTATCGATACTATTATGTTTTCCAATAATTTCTTTTATGGCTGTTTTCGGTGCTGACATGGACTTCTATAATCTGACAATGAGTTGGGAAAAAAATGTTGTCAACTATTTTGATGATGTGCTAATAAGTAAAACTGATCAGATTTAGCAGTCCATGTTAGTATTTTGGCAGTTCTCCTTTAATAATGTTATCAATTTTATTATTTATTTTCTCCAATATTAGAAATATGAGGATTATATTACTCAATTCTATATGGAGAAGAGAAGTTGCGTATGGAAATTAGTATTTAAATTCTAGAATATCTATGCCACTAAAGATGTGAAATTTATGCTAAGAAAAGTGTAACATCATGTTATTGAAATATAGTATATAACAATCAAAGTCCGTGATTGAGTTTGGTGTCATGTGCAGGCAGTGGAGAAAGCAGCCGGGATGGACGGTCAGAAGATAACATACAGTCTTATCAAGCATCGTCTGGGAGATCTCTTCTATCGATTAGTGTAAGTTTGAGGTTTCTGCTGGAAATTCGCCAAAGAATAAAAAAACTGAATGATGCAAAAAGTTGTTTTCTAGGATGTACCAGAAGAAGGGATTGTGATGTGTGCTTAATTTGACCATTTTCCCCCTCTACATCACAGGTCACAAAAATTCGAAGACCCAGCAGAAGGAGAAGAAGCTCTTGTGACAAAATTCAAAAAGCTTAACGAGGATCTTACTGCTGGTTTCCGGGCATTGGAGGATGAGACTAGGTGAACAGAAGTTCCAAAGATTAGATTTATCCCCCTATATCATTTGGAGCACTCAGATGTAGCTTTTGTTGGCATGGATTCTAGAGAGCGAGCGAATTGCATGGAACGTAATCCGTATATTTATGCAATAAGATGTGTGTTTCCCTTTGGATTTGGCTGGGGTAAATAATAAGCTCAGCAATCCATGTGTATTTTCTTATCAGTTATTATGTTTGTTTTCGTTTCATATGTTGGGGATTTCTCAAGATTTGATATGCATGTTTCGAGCTAAAGTTGATAAAAGAGCCCACATTCATAGCCAGAGCGGTTAATTGGTTGTTTTTCTTTTTATTTTAAAAAAACTAAATAAATCTTTATAATATGAAAACAAAACAATCGAATTAATAGGAAATTGGGTTAAAAATCACACCAAATGATTATTTCGGGCTAAATAGGAATACCAAACTGAATAAGTCACCACCCCTAAATCTAATATTTGACAACGTACGTTATTGTTTTAAAGATGAATTAGGCTGCCCAACTATTATCACCTGTAGTGTATAGTGTGTATATAGCAATAGCAGAGCATTTACCAATCCATAAAAACTAGCAAAAGAAAAAGCAATAGTGGAGTGAATTCATTCGTTGTTCCCGAAAGCTCCATCTCTCAGTAAATTCCAGTGATGATCTTGTACGGAACCTTGTTGCAGTATAGTTTCCAGTACTTGCCATATCTGACCAAAAAAAGAGTAGGATTTCTTGTTAGCAACTTTGGTTTAAGATTAATGATCTCGTTAGTAAATGCAAATGTCCTCTCATTAAAACAGTTCATGCTCAATATTAAGCATCAGGAACCCAAAAACCATCGACAGGTTAAAGACACTTGACTTGACAACATAGAAAAGAGTTGAGGTATGTTAATAAAACCACTCAACAGTTAAGTCCAGCTAAAACACACAAGTTAATATTACTTACTTGGACCGGCACCGGTCATCGTCCCTCTTGGCTCGGTCGAATAAGAGGATGGTAAGAAACACCACATAGAAGTATGGCAGGAACTGATGAAGTGACCAAAAGCAATAAAAATTTCAGATATGGTTACCAGTAGGACTAAGTAGTATAATTGTAACAATTAGGAACAAGCTTACATGGTTGAACAGAGCTGGAACAGTCCAAAAAAATGCAGCTAGTATTTCCGGCACGTAATGGAAATGCCGAGCCAAACCCCACCTGCCAGAGCCATGGTATAAATTAATGTTATATTCCTTACAAGGTCCAAGCCACAGCTGAAACTTCATAAGAAAACTATGCGAACATCATTTCCCATGGAAGGCCACTCAAATTCCAGTTAAGTTCGTACATGCTGATTTAGCCGATAAACATCTTCACAACAGAAAGGATACTGAAACTTCATGAGATTCTTTATATCTTTCTAGATTTTAAACCTCATACTAATAGATTAAGGTTTACGAGGAATGATATCAATCTGCTGAGATGAACCAATGCAACCTCCTCAACTTCTACATGCTGGTCTGCACAACAAATTTCATATTCACACTAGAAAAACTCACCATCCCGATGTTAAAAGAAGGCTGGTTTTGGTTTCCCCGGATGTTGTCGTGTAGGTGGCCTCAATCTGTAGAAAAGACCAGACAAGTTCAGACAGTGATTTCGAACACCAACGTCCGGATTTGCAAACAAGAAAACAGAGATGAAAAATGCCATGAGACAAGCACCTTTGATGGAGCTTTCCCCCAAATTTTGCATTTTCCACTTGTTCTGCGAAATTCTTGTCTTTGCCTGTCACAATCATAGTTGATGTATATGCAAAGAATGCCGGCAACAAGAATATAGAGTGCAAGCTGCAAAATTGAAAGCAAATTGTTAGAAAAGCTCTCTTTTTATACGTGACAGTGCAACTTTTTTAACTTAAAAGCAGGTTAAAACTTATCAAAAGTCTCACTTCTGATGAACAGGATTTTTAGAAGAGTTAGTTTTTTATTCAACAGCTCGGAAGCTGAAGACTGAAATCTAAATCTGGTAGATAATTTTATAAAAGAATTTAAATAGACAAAAAAAATCTATGTTATTCAGCAGATAAGGGTATGTTCATTATCTGTTTCCAAAAATTTTATGTACAAAGATGGTCCTCAGAGAATTGTGTCCCCATATTCATGCTTGGACACATAGAAAAAGAAACAGTCAGAGACAGAGTAACACAGCAAAAAAATGTTCGTAGTTATTTCAAACAATTGCAATCCAAAATCATAGGGATCATTGATCTTCAAATCAAGCACATAACATTGTTGACATACACATAAGGGAAAAAAGATGGCTAACAATATATTGTCCGTAATTTTTGGAGAAAAACATTGACATACCTGCGATCCGAGGTTCACCGGATGGTTGACAAGGTACATCCCTGGTGATGTATATATGGATGGAACCCAAACCAAGCATCCCCAACAGATATAGAATCCAGCTGCCAAAACCCGGACATGAATCGAGACGTGATAAATATGGAAACAATATTTCAGTTATCAAAACACTAAACCTTTGTAGAACACTAGAAACTCCAATGACTGAGAATAGTTTAGTTTCGGGTTTGGCTTAAACCGAAAAATTTCAAACCAGGCATATCTATTACTGCCTATAAATGGTGCTTAATTGGGTGAAACATCAATACCATAGCCTACAATCAAATAAAGTAGCACATATAAACAATTCATATGCATATAACTAGGTAGATTTGTTTCCAAAGCAAGTCTTCAATTTTTCTATGTTTTCTGGTTGAGTGAAAAAAATTAAGGTCCCAATCAACCAATTTTTTCACATTCCAAAAGCCACATCATCTACATGACATCTTATTGTCAATAGAAGAGGTTAGGGTAAGTATTATAGAAGAGGGCCAACTTGGTTACAATAGAAGATCATAGCTTTTCTTTCCTAGAAATTTAGAATAGTTCAAGCGCTTATTTAATATTTAGCCAACAAATGAACAGTAAACGGGAACTCCTAGAAAAAATAGTAGAAGAAGTGTAAACCTCGATCGTGTGCAATGTCCATTGTGTTCCAATAACCAGCTTCCCACCAAAAGAACTTTGTAACATACACAAGCATCAATGTCGTATTCACAAGCATCGAATCTGAAACTTTACCATTGGCTTCGTACTGAAAGGCCAAAAAAGGCAAAAAAAAGACTGATTTTAAAAAATGGCATCAAAATGATTATTTAAGGCTAATGAGGCCTAGCAATATGTGATCTTAGAGAGAATTTGTTAGCGCAACCGACACTGCAATAATTAACCAGCAAGACTCACCTGCTTTATGCAATAAGTGACGGCGAGAACAGCCCAAGACATCATGCCGAATCTGCAATTCGTAAAGACTTTGATGTCGAAACTTTTGCCAATTCGCGGATACAGCTCCATACCCTGCAACAAAAGCAGTAAAAGGATGAACACCACATTAACACTTTTATGCTCACCACATGCATCAAACGAATGCATTCTCAAAGTCACGCTGCATAATTCTTCCTATGAATTCGTCTTTCAAGAATCTGAAGCTGCTCATATATTATGTCCTAAGTCTTTTTCTTCATTTTAGGAAAAAAAAAACTGAAAGCTGATTCTACTTTTCAGGTTTGTTTGTACGAAGTTCTTGTTTTCTTTTCACAATCTTATACTTCTCTAACACATATGTACAAACATATATATCGCGTGTCCATGTATGTGTGTCCATAGCGCAACTCATAGATTTCTAAAACAAATAAGTCCAAAGGTTTGAATTTCAGCCAGACACCCTCAATCCACAGCAACACACACGTCCATTGTATAATCAACTAAGTGCATTGGCCTTTGCAATGTTTCAATCATTCATATTCTACTTGATCCATATCTTGCAAGCTCGGAAAGGAACTTTAAGAAAACAGCTAATGTAAATATCAAAAGTTCACAGATTCTTACCCAGTAGAAATCGATTATTATGTTCCCAGATGACCCGGAATCAGTAGAAGAAGGAGCCACGTGACCCTGCAAACATAAAGCGTGGTTTCGGGAGTTATAAACAAACCATTAACTGGAGAGAAAAATTAAATCAACTGAAACTTAATTTCCTCACTTTAATGTATAAAAAAACACAAAAGATCAAGCTTCCAAAGATGAGTGCCGAATATATTTCTCCCAAATGGTCATAAACAACAGTGGGGTTGAAAATCTCGAACCTGGAAACAAAAATCGGTAGAGGGATTAATGTTGTTTGAAAGTTCAGTCAAGGAGAAAAAAGGATCAAAGGAATGAAGCTAATATAATCGATTATATTTCTGAGGCATGAATAAGAACTTCGGCCCAGAACACTGCAAGTGTAAACAGCAATTCAGTACAACGACCAGCATAAGCATACTTCCAAGTAGATGTCGGAGCATGGCATCCGAACATTTGACTCAATGAGTAGGTTCATGTATCCCACTGCTAAAAGGGCTCAGTTCAAATCCACCCTTATCAAATCAAAAAAGAAGTCGGAACATGGAATCAACAACCGGAAATATTATTTCCAATTTGATAAAAGGCCCTTTCCACACTTCCAATGACCAGAATATACAGAGTCATATAATTCTTCAATCAAAGAAAAGCTAATTCTGCACTTGCTAAAATGTAAAGTCCTTACCACCAAAGACTAATATAGGTAACCAATGTCACAAAATACGCTGCCATACCATTCGCCTGCAAAATTGGTAAAACGAAGCTGATGATTTATATGATAAAATAGTTATACATATTTAGATTTTTGCAGTCATAATTCCATTTCAAAGATATAAACATGGTTAAACAACATTAAGTAAAGCAAACCTACACTACTAGTGTTCATATTGGAAGGGACACATTCATATTCCCATATAAGTATCGGACATGGATATTTCTACAAAAATAAAGAGACGGGGTAACATTATAACATAGACTCAAACCTTGTAAACAGGTCGGTGCCCAGTGGGAGATATCGGGCCCTCAACCCTCTTTCCAGGGAGAATTAACTGAAGTGCAGCTTCAAATGCTCCGTAAACAAAAATTATTTTCCAAGCAATAGCCGTAGGTCTTGGCCATATTTGTAGAAAACCCTGCAATCCATGCTGCTTGAGAAAATTCCAAGTTTGAACAACGGATCCATCAGCATGCACCATCGTATACCATCTACATGTAGGAAAGAAACAATTTTAATACAAACTCGGGAATCAAATTACTGTCAGTTTGGCAAAAACAAGGAAGAACTCGGTTAAGCAGCTACAGAAGGATTATACACCATGTTACTCAGACTAATATATGAATGTCAGGCACATGTATCTATAACTTTATCCAAAATTTCCATGAATTGGAGAAACACATTCTCATATCTATGTCCAGATATGCATCGGACATAGATACTTCAAAAAAAATGGAGAGTTAGAATAACGTAGATATTACATGCCTACAACTACAGTCAAATAATCAAAGTCCAATGCTCCATTGTACTTGTATAAATGTCAGAGCATTTTTTTAATGGCATTAATATGCAATCAGAAAGCAAATCACAGGAAATTTTGCAAAAAAAAAAGGAAGAATGCAATTAAGCATCTATAGAAGGATTTTACATTATGTTATTCCGACTAAAGCAGAAACATGTATGTATTTGACACAGATATATTTTCCCCCCAAGGTTTCCATTATTTAGAGGATTATATTCCCATAATTATGTCCGGATATGCATTGGATATGGGTACTCCAACAGAAAATGAAGAGTTAGAGCAACATGAATTTTATATTCCAACAACTTGTCCTGCTCCAACTTTTTTTTCTTGAAGTACCGTGTCTGACAGACATGGGCATAGAGATATAACCCTCTGAGATTCTCCCAATACATGAAAAAGCTTTAAAAATTTTGAACACAATCATATCGGAAACATACCCATATCCAACACTCACACCCAAGCTTGAGTAACAACCTCCAACTATGATCAAAGACTCAAAGCTAAATGTTCAATTGTACTTACAGAAGTCAGACTCAGAGCTACTGTTTCAGTGTTTCTTAGTATATTCAATGGCAGTAACCACTTCAGAGAGAAATCTTGATGTTCAGTCCGTAACTGTGAAGGTAAATGTGATGTCACCTACTAAATTACTCCAACTCATGTGTGAATGTTGGATATGGATGTCTATCCAATACGGATATATTTGATTTTTTCCCATAAGTTTTCATATATTTAAAGGATCTTTGGTAGGTCATGTTTTCATATCCTTATCTGAATATGTATTTAATTGTATTGCTCTGACTCTTCATTTTTCTTTGCATAACCGTGTTACTCATGCTCGACATGTAGGGTACAGGAAACAAGCTCTAAGTATTTAGAAAAACCTGACCATACCGGTGTAAGACACAGACTCGTACTCAAAGACTGAAACTTGGATCCAAGTAGCATAATGAATTAGATAGAAAAGCCAGACTGGCTCACCCATGTGCACATGCAAAGGTCTGCATTCAGATCTATAGAACGATATTCCTCTTTCCGAGCCCTATAAAAATTACATGTTTTCCCTCACGTTATGTTTTACGTCCCAAATACCTTCACGTGCCAACAACCCAGATTATATATATACATATTACTGAAGCTACTAAATAAAATTGAAACTTTCTTTAACTTTTTTATTCAATTTTCTTTTGCATCTCTCACGAACTAAACAAAGGTTCAAACTTTGAGCATTTTTCCCTTAATTTTCTCGGTATCCAAACAGAACTAAAAATAAAAATTACATTCCACAACAATCATTCAAAACTTCAATCTATATATAAACATAAACTGATAAACATAAGAATATATTGATTTCACAGATTTTTCATTACAAACATAAACAACCCATCAATTTCACAGATTTTACAAGAACAAGAGCCATCAACAACAATCTGTAACTAAGATCTAAAAAATTTGCTATTATTGTTATCGTACGATTAAATTATAAGAAGAATAAAAGAAAATGAAGTATTGAGTTTGCTTACAGTAAGATAACAAAGGGAGGACAAAGCGAGAGAAGCGATAACATGGAAAAATAGGTGAGTGCTGGGGAATGAACTGTCTTTGCTTCTGTTGCTCCCATTTTTGTTTGTTTCGAGCTCTCCCTTTGATTGATATTTCTGTTCTTAGTTCTTGGTCTTTGCTGGTCTTCGATGCTCATAATGAATCTCTTATTAGTTTTTGTGTGAATATAAAAAACACTCTGTACTGTCTACCATGTGAAAAAACTGAGATTAGAGATTTGACTGTCCGTTAGTTAGAGGTTAAATATTTTATATCTTTTATTAAAAAAATAAAACTGAATTTTTATAAATTAAATGTTAAAATTTCAAGTATTTTTAATATATTATATACGAAATTATAAAATTAAACGTAATTTTAAATTTTTTTAAAAAAGACTCGAAGTTATTGAGTGTTAACTCAACAGAAATATACATTAAAAATGAAGTTTTGAATAAAAGGGAATCCAACAAGTGTCTTAGTGAAAAAACGGACGATGTTCATCTTAGAAGATACGAGTTCAAATCGCTTTGTCTATAAAGTGTATGTTCATTGTCAAAGAGTTAGAAAAATGTGTGAACATATATTACCTTGTAAATACCACATCGAGATCCACTAATTAGGTGCTCATCTTGTATAAGTTTAATTCCCGACTTGAGAGTGTAATACAAATATATTGTACCGCTTTGGTTTTGGTATCAATCCATATCATGTTATCTTGAATCATTTGTACATGACAATGTTATTTTAAACTTTTTTTGGTATAATTATATTTAAAACAAATTCATTTATTTAAGATAATATAGACGTGTTTCTTTAGAAAAAAATGAATATATAAAATACAAAATTTTGTAATGAAAGAATTTAATTAAAAGAAGTGTATTTGTAAACATTAATCAAATTTAATTATAGCCTAAACCAAATCTTTTATCTCCCCTTCAATTTTTTCGAAGTCGTTCAAGGTAGCTGAGTTTGACTATTTCCCCAACTCATACACGTTGAGCCTTGCCCTTAAGAAAATTTTAAATTGAAAAACACTTTTGAAATAATTAAATTAAATTTCATAAAATAAAATAACTACAAGAAGTTAATTCAATGGAGTTAATAGGAACTTGGACCATAAAGAAAATACAACTCAAATGATCATAATTATCCAACTCAGCACTACTCAACTAACCCACATTTCTCATTGTTCATCCAGTTAAACAATGCCCAAATTGCTGATTAGTTTACTCTTATTCAAAGTTTCTTTCCCTTCCATTGTACAAGAGGTTTGTTTGTTACTTGCAGTTGACGCAAGATGTGTTGAACTAGAAAGAGAAATTTGTACTTAAACTTACTCAGCTGTGACTATGAGTGTGTCCAACATGGATAGATTTTCATTTATTTGAAGAGTCCTTAGAGGACATATTCCTATATCCATATTCAAATATGTGTTGGATACGAGAGTCGGATATGGATACGGATACTTTAAGGTATTGAATAGCCATAGTAATATAGGGTAATATGCCTTCAAACAACTTAATGCCCCAAGGCAATCTGTTTCATCAAGCCTTAGAACTGAAATTCTATGACAAAACATTCAAAAAAAAGCAGAAACTCGCATTTTTTTCATTTAAAAAAATATTCAAATGACATACAATGCAACTGACAATGTTAATGTATACTCTTCATCAAGGTTATTGGTTTGCCTAATTTAAAACTTTCACTTGATTCCCTCATCTTCCCTAATACTACCATATATTGCTATCCACTTTAGCTCATACATACCATAATCACTTAAAAATAAGGGCGTAGAAAAGTACTTGCAGATATCCAGAATTGCTGCTAAGAGAAAATTCAAGTGTTGGACAGACGAGGAACTACAACCGGAGCACCACGAACCTTTTCAAGAGCAAAACTTATCCTTAACGGTCGACCTAACAATGCCTGCAGCAAAAAAAAAATATCAGGTCCAGAAGCAGTTCACAAATATCCAGTTAATGATCTCCCATGGAAGATAACTTTCAGGTTCAAAATATATGGTCTGCATACCTTTCCATCCATAGCATCTTTCGCAGATGTGGCTTCATTTTCGTTAGAGAAATGAACAAACCCAAAGCCTCTGGACCTACCAGTGTCTTTATCATACATTATCCTCACTAGAAAAGAAACATCAAAGGGATCAGACATGTTCAATTCATTCGGCAGAGCAAGCTTCGTATGGTACTACATTATCTCCTCAAATGGTTTAAGGTCGGGAACTCCACCCCACCCTTCATTTTATTAGCCTATATCTTCTAAAATGGTTGGTAATGACTGTTAACAGTGCATTAAGCGAATCAACAAGAATGTGTGGTAATCAGAGGGTGTCATTGTTTCCAAAGATGGGTAATTTAAACCAACATTGATGACACTTATTGATCAAATAATCTCTTAATCAACATTTCCCACGAATTCAAACACCGCAAATCAAAGTTTGCATATTTGAGAATGAGTAAAGAAAATTCCATTCGTTTCATCGTCGTTAACGAACACATTGACTCTTGAGTCTTGACACTGTGATCATTGAGACAATTTATCGAACACCTAAAGGACTAACCTTCAGAAATGTGGCCGAATGTAGAGAAGGCGTCTATCAAGGATTTCTCATCAACCGACCATGACAATCCTTCAAAACCAAACACCCAGTCAGAAAGATAATGAGAAAGAAAAAGGAAAAGGCATAGAGAAAAGATGGGACCTGCAACAAAGAGCTTGGTGTTGGGAGGAGTGGAAGATGAAGGCGGTGAGTGTGAGCAATAGAATCGCAAGGTTGAAGGTGAAACTGGGTTATTGATTGTTGTTGAATTTCTTCTGGCAATGAACCTAGTAAGGCAATTCATTTCTCCAACAAACTACCACTGCTCGTGTTCGAGTGTTGTGTTGGGTTTGCTCCACTCCTCCTACCTTTCTTTACTTGACAAGCAAGAGGCTTAATGTTTATTGTATGGGGGAAAATGGCTTAGAAGTGTTTAAACTATGTGCTTAAAGTTTTTTTTTTGTTGAAATATGTGTCTAAAATTTTATTTTTGGTTAAAATAAGTGCCTAAAATATTTTTTGGCTGAAATAGGTGCTTAAATTTTCATTTTTGACTGAAATAGATGTCAAAACATGGGCCTCAATTGACTTTAAAACAAGCCAAAAATGAAATTTTATACACTTATTTTAGCAAAAAAAAAATACTTTATACACCTATTGTAAAAAAAACATAATTTGAGCACTTATTTTGTAGTTAAGCCAAAAAAATTCACACAAGTATAGAGAGATTATGTGTTTTCGTTTGAAATAAGACTAATTTGATTGGATCTATAAATATAGATAACTAAATTTGTTATTATTCAAATTTTTGTGGCAAAACATAAAATAAAATTTTCATTGTATAACTTTAAGTTTGATTATCATTTTAAATTTTTAAACAAAGTTTAGTTAATATTTTACCCATAGTTCTTTTAGAGTATCCAAGAAATGGCTAATTATCGCATAAGATGTTAAGATTTTTTTGATATTAATCTTTAAATGAGAGCAAAATGCAATCTATATGTTGGTTGGCATGGCTTTCACAATTACAAGTTTGTAGAGAATGGAGGGATTTAGGTTTTGTGTTAGTGATGTTGTTATTACTAACCAAAGCATTAGAACAGAGTATCGAAGATTTTAATACTTGCTTGAGAAGCATTGGTTTGGAGGGCCTTTATTTACCTGGTTCAATCATCAAGATAACACTTTTCTGGTTGCTGGTCTCTACATCCTGGATGGATTGCTTCCCTTCTGCTCGAATAAATTTTCTTGTGTTTAGTGGATGGGATAGATTCTGCTCCTAAGCCTTTTTGGTTTCTAGAGATTCTGACAAGATGTTGGTGACCCTTATGACTGCCTTTAATTCTATGAATCTTTTATTTATGAAATTGAAAATGCTAACATCAGCCCTTAATTGTTTGAACCAAGCTCGATATGGGGACATTACTCTGAGGGTTAAGGAGAAGAAAAGTGAATTGAAATCAGTTCAACTGGTAATCATAGTTTGCTTGCTCTGCATGCTGATCTTAAGGCTTTGCTTGCGGCTGAAGAAGGTTTCTTTCGAACTATGTGGATTCAGGAGGGGAGTTTTTTTCATTTTGTGGTCACTCTAAAGAAAAATCGACAGGCCATCCAAGCTATTACCAATGGGCAGGGACAAGTTGTTAACACCTTCCCTCAGATTTCAGAGGAAGTCATCTCTTATTTTAAGAACATCCTAGTAACAAAAGATGGGAATGTCACAGGATGTAATGTTGATCTTCTTAAAGAGCGAAAGATGCTAAGCTGGCTTTAGGGAGGAGAGTTACTCGTCTATCCTTAGCATGAAATTACAGGGAGTTTTGGACAAATTGATATGGAATGAAATCAGGGTAAGGAAGGATGGAGTTTCTTAGGAGAAATTAGTGTGGCATGTTGGCCATATCCCTCAGCATTCCAATGTTGCTTGGATGGCCATTCTGGATAAGTAGGCTTACTTGATTTGGGGTTGAAAATCATGAAAAATGCTGCCTGTGCCTGTGTGATGTAGGGAGAAAAGCCTTCTAATGCTCTTTTTCGAAACAGGTTTGGGGAGCAATTTTGAATTGGAGTGAGCTTACTCTCTTATGATTATGAAGGGACAACTCCTGCAAAACTTATATTTTTAAACTAGCTTCAAATGACACCATTTATATGTTATGGAGGGAGCGGAATCATATATATTTTTTAGGGGTTCAATCTTCGCCTCTTGATACTGTACAGTAGCCAGTAGGTGAAGAATAATATTAAGCGTAAATTGTTTGGTAGAATACAAGATGTACAGTTACAATTATATATAGAGTGGGGGCTGGATATATATAGAGATTTTTAGATTTTTGTTGGAATACAAAGTACACAATCATCTAAAAAATAGAATTCAAATAAAAACAACTTGTTTTAATTAATAAACAAGAAACATAATCTTCAATAACCAGCAATATTAACAATTGAAGAAGTAAAATTTCACAAACAGAAAAAATAGTAATGGAGGGACTAATATGGACATAAACAACACATTCATAAACTAATGGAAATTAAAAACAAAAACAAAAAAAAACTACTAATCGAGTGAATGATCAATAATCCCCATGATGTCTTTTTTATACCAAATATAAACTAAAATTAATAAAAAGATTTATAAATATGCAATAAATATATACCAAATATAAATTAAATTTAATCTTTTTATTTTAATTCTTCGCACCATGTATTTAAATTGTGACATTTATAAATTAATATTTTTTGTTTTTTTATTCTCACACATTTATATTTATATTTAACAATTAATTAAATTGTATGAAAAATAATTATATAAATGATAAATTAATATATATATCCTTCAAATACGTTTATTAAAAAATATTTTTATAAACTATTCAAACAAGTATCGAATATAATCATGTCTTTATTTTTCATTTTAATTCTTTAAATAATTAAAACACTATCAACTATTAATTAAATTTACCAAACAATTTTATTCAATCAACTAATACAATCCGCTAGTCAAATTAACTAATACAATTTGGTATCAATTTATGTAATCCGCTAGTCAAATTAACTAATATAAATTGGTATCAATTTATGTAATCCGCTATCAGTTATTTGCTAATCCTAATCGCCAAACATGGCCTAAAATTATGAAATAATTTATTAATGGGAAAACTACACCGGTGGTCCCCAAACTATTACCGTTTTCCTATTTTGGTCCCTAAATCGGCAAAATCGTCCATTCTATTACATAGTTCTCCTGTTTTGGTCCCCCGACGTTAAATAGCTAACGGTTTTGCTGACGTGACATTTTTTAAATATTTTTTAATCATTTCTCTCCCCTCTTAAAAAAATGCCACATCAGCAAAACCGTTAGCTATTTAACGTCGGGGACCAAAACAGGAGAACTATGTAACAGAAAGGATGATTTTGTCGAAAAACATAGTTTGGAGACTAAAATAAGAAAATAATAATAGTTTGGGGACAACCGGTGTAGTTTTCCCTTTATTAATATCTCGCTGACCTGGATCCCGTTAGAGTTTAGATATGAAATATTTAAATCGGGCCGAGGATACGCAAGCCTAGTTGTCTCTATAAATAAAGCCTGGAATCTTGTTTCATTGCTTTCCTTTACCTTTATCCATTCACCGCTTTCCGACCGTCCCCACTTTTTTTTTTTTTTTTTTCTGTTTCTCCCATTAATGGCTCGTTCGCTTTGCCAGACCATAATCAAGCTCCGCCCCATCACCAAACCCAGTCCATCATCGTCTCGTGTCCTTTCCATTCGTTCCCAATCGAGCCAACCCAACCATTTCGATCAGCCCGACGCTTCTTCCGACGCTTCCTCTGATCCGCTCCTTCGAAAACTCGAAGACGCCATCCATCGGATTATCGTCCGCCGTTCGGCGCCCGATTGGCTTCCTTTCTTACCGGGATCCTCTTACTGGGTCCCGCCTTCCACAGCCCGATCGTATGGCCTTGCTCAGATTGTTGAGAGATTGGCTAACCCTTTGACCCCGGAGGAATCAATGTCCACCACCACCGTCCGAGGTTGGCCTTCCTCCGAGTATTTCATCAAAGGTAAATTTCAATTATCAACTGCGTTGTAATTGTAATCCATTCCCCCTTTCTATTTATGGTCGATTTGATCTTTTCTTTTTCATTTTGGGTAGAAGTTTACCCTAGTATTCAAATTGAATTTTGAGGACACAATGCTATCAATTGCGTGTTATTTTCAATCTATTTCCCCTTTTGATTTCTTGTGTGGATTTGATTTGATTCGATTTTTTTTTCTTTTTTAATTTGAGCATACGTTTATCCTAATATTCAAATTGAATCTTAAGGATCCGCTGTCATGTTTATACTATAAAAATATTTAATAACATAAGTAGATTCCGCTTCGTTGGCCAATTCAACCTAGAACTTGAGGTTTAGGTTGTGGACTTGTGCGAATTTGGTCTTTCTGCCTGGAATGTAATTGTTTATTATAGGTTATCTTTGAATAAGAGATTTGATCATTGTTTTTAGTCCTATTATGGCAATTGAAAATTAGTAAATGATAAATTGCGATTCGTATTTAAGAACCAAGTTTCTTTTCTTGAGAGAAAAATACCATATAATTGAGATTCTTTTTTTTTTAACTCTAAAATCTTATAATACCAGCATCACAAATTCAATGCGGAATGATGCCTCAGAAGGAAGTAAAATGCCTAATACTTTTGTAGCTCGGGCTCTCTACTTTCTTTAGTAACCATATTCAACATACTTCCGATATGGTATGAAAGATAAAACCTTCCGATTTCATTAAAAAGCTTAGGAAGAAAAATGGAATATGCTCCACACACTTACCTGCATTTAATACTTACACCCGAGCCCAAGTAACATAGCTTCCGGATGGTCCATTCTGCGATGCTGCATGCTTCTCTATGTTTTCCCGAAAATGTTTGTGGGATGATTGATATTACGAAGGATATTTATCTTTTGATGTTCATTTAGTTGGTTTTGGTTCTTGTTATATTTATCTTGTACATAATAATGGGAGAAAAGTTTTAGGATCCAAGTTATATGGCTGATGTGCCTGTGACAAGGGATGGGTCAAAAGGTTCTTCCTCGGAATAGGACTCTTCCGACTACCGACTACCGGGAACCCGCTTAAGCTCATTTTTCTTTTACTAAATACATATCTGCAGAGTATAATTTTCCTTACGACATTGCAGGTGGACCCCCCCACCCAGTGGAGGTAGACATAACTTCAAATACTAAATCTAAATCCGAGGATGAGGAAGGATGAAGCCATGCTAACTGCACTAGTAAGAGCATCTGGGGTGAGTTTTTCTACTCAGATATGAGTGTTGTGTCCGACATGAATATGTTTTAACTTTTTAAATGTTTTTCCATATGCATTCCTATAACCATGTTCGGAAATATATTGTTGGACTCTGGTACACAAGGAAAATAAATAGTCGGGGTAACATAGCTTTTGCATATATACTGTTTGAAAATGAAGTTTATTGATTGAAGGCGAATTGAGACTTGCAGGCTCAGAAAGAACTAGATTTGTTGACAAGGAGAGGTTTTCCGGTCAGATTGGAGGAGCGCTGTACAGATGCAATGTAAGTTAATGGAACTGAAATAAAAACCCAAAAATCACAGCTGAAAGATAATGTATCTTATGTATTTTTAAATAATTAGTTCTTATGAGTTAAAGATTCTATATGCAACACCCCATGCCATGTATGCCATAAGCTTCAGGTTTCAGCTTTTTCGGGGTGTAAAATACTAAAATTCTTGTGAATACGGATTGTAATATTTCTCCATTTCCCTTGCTTCGATTTTTTATTTTCTGTTCGATATTAGGGCATTCGCACCATCCGATGCCTATTCCTTATGCCAATGCTCGAACGATTCACTACTCGGATAATCGGATTTGGCAATGAATTCAATTCTTGGATAAGTCTAATTAACTCATAAGTGCTAAATTATCTTAAAGGGAGGTTTGATATATATGCATATATGTATATGGGATGGGATCAAGAAACTCATTTAGTTTTACACTAATCTAAGACCATTGGATGAGGAAAATGTATGGATCTGATTACCCGTAAAAAATGTGAAAATTATCACTTGAGAAAAAAAAATAAAAAAATAATTTGAGCTATTAATTATTATTATCTAACGGTTCAAAAGTAATTGAGTTTTATACGGTGAAGTTGATTCTAACCCTCTATATATATTGCGGTTCAAAAGTAATTGAGTTTTATACGGTGAAGTTGATTCTAACCCTCTATATATATTGCAGTGGTTATATATATGGTTTATATAACAAATTAGCTCCCGACTAATTGAATTTTTATCTGAAAATTCGTTCCTAAAACTTGATTTTTTTTTTAATTTTCAGATGATATTTAGTTGAGACGTCTTTTGGTTTTGGGGTTTTATTTGATGTGAATTTTTAAATAATGATTTAATCGAAACATCTTATTTAGGGGTTTATTAAGTTCCTAAGTATTGGCTGTTGGCTATTCATGTATGATAAGTTGCGCGAGTTGTATAAAAATAAAGACATTTTACTATAAACATGAAATAAATAAAAACATTTTAAAATGAATTTTGGTTTCGGTTGAGAAGAGTGTTAAAATATACAACATATATTACCATGTAATTGTTCACACTTGTAATTATTTAAATTATAAAAAAATTATGTGTCGATATACAAGTTTACCAAAAATTTAAATTTTAAATTACTAAACATATAATTCTAAAACCTAAACTCTAATCATAAATTTTAAACCATACAATCTAAACTTCTAAACTCTATATTTAATAAATCTTTGTAAATTTTAGCTTGTGTATCAAGTGTTTTTCATAATTAAATATTTGATCGTTGTATGTATAATCTTTTTAAACATGCCTATTTAAAAATTTACAATATAAAACTTAAAATTTCTATTCTACACCATAGCCTAAACTTTAAACCTTATATAATCTTAAACACCAAACTTAAAATTCTAAACTATAAACTAAATTCACATTAAAAAAATATTTCTACCAATGAATTTTTTATTATTAATTTTTGAATAGGAATTTTTTTATTAAATATACAGAATATAACAGAATTCAGATGCATCCCAATCAAAATCAAGTTGAAATGAAATGAGTAAAAATGGAATCGAAATATAGGAGAGTTCGATTTTCTCATATATTTTAGTCAGTTCTAATCTAGCGTCGGTGTAAGAAGGCCTGGATTTACATTTTGCAGTGATTTTGCCTGCAAGTAGAAGCTAAGTAAAAAAGGAAGAGAGATGCGATGGCGAGGCAAACAGGGAAGCAGCAGACATCGGGAACGGCGAGATTTCTATTGATATGCATTGGCGTTGGTCTCTTGCTGATCGGACTCATTGCCGATTTCTTCTGGGCTTCATCTTCTCGTTTCAAGCTTTCATCTCTTTCAATTTCCACCAATTGGTCCCCTCATTCTTCAGATTTGCCTGCTACATTTCCAGTCCAGCTGAAAGAGCCTCTTAATTCTTCCTCAAACCCAAAACCCAAGGTAGAACTCCCTCCCTCCCTCTCTCGCTTTCCTTTCTTTGACTCAATGTTCATTAACTGCTTTGCTGTTTTGTAGGAGAAGAATGCTAAAGAAAAGAGTAAAGATGGAAGAGTTTTATCGGCTACTTTTGCTGATTTGCCCGCTCCTGAACTCAAATGGGATAAGATGGCGTCTGCGCCTGTTCCTCGGTTAGATGGTGCTGCTATTCAGATTAAGAATCTTCTTTATGTCTTCGCCGGATATGGCACCATTGATCATGTTAGTAGTACCTTATGACTACAAACCCTTCTAAATTGTTATTATTTTGTAGTGCAAACAAAACAATATACATCATTTACTGAATTCAGAGATTAGCTAGGTTAGTTTATATAATCATTCTTAAGGGATGCTGTGCCTGTATAGCGGGTTCGGGTTTGAATCTCACTATATGCAACCCCTTTCCCTTGAATCGTGTTTTCGTATATATCTGTGTCTTTGTGTATCAGTGGACCTGTCACCATTACTTAGTAACATACGACTACCCTTTCTAGATTTACCAACTTTTATACCGATGTAATAACCATTGAAATTGTTATTATTTTTGGAGTGCCAAATACATGCTTCACTGAATTCCGAGCTTAGTTCGGTTTGTGATGTCATTCTTAAGATTAAGAGGTGGTATATTGCAGATCTGGGTTTGAGTCTCACTATTTGCAGCCTCTTTTCCTATGCTTGGGCTGTAGGCAGGCCGGACAATTCATATATCTTATCATGTTTATTTTGTCGTGTCATGGTCGTCTTCTTGTATTTTTTCGTGTGTTACCGTTGATTGCGTCTTTCGTGTGCTTTCTAGTTCACCTTGTATTACCCTTGATTGTGTATTTGTGTAGTTACTATTTCACCGTGTATTACCCTTTATTGTATCTTCATTTCCCAAAGCATATGGCACCATTGATCACGTTAGTAACAAACTGCTACCCTTTCAACATTCCTCAATATCATACATGAATTTCTTATATAAACTTCTTTCTATTTTATATTAAAAAAAACTTCTTTCTATTTTACTTCCAATGTTTGTACCATAGGCGCATAATTCATGTTGATTTTTAAACATTTGCTATCCTATTGTGGTAGTGTTTCCTTTGATCAACTCAACTGCATTTTCAAGTTCTTATATGGTTATTTTTATGCATTTCTTTATGTTAAAATAGAATTATGGTTCTAACTTGTTTCTATTTTACTTCCAACTTTTCTACCATAGGTGCATTCACACGTTGATATATACAATTTTACGGATAATACATGGGGAGGAACATTTGATATGCCAAAAGAAATGGCCCACTCACATTTAGGTATGGTAACTGACGGGAGATACATCTACATAGTCACTGGACAATATGGTCCTCAATGCAGAGGGCCTACAGCTCACACATTTATTCTTGATACTAAAACAAAGAAATGGAGTGACATGCCCCCTTTGCCTGTCCCTAGGTAGGTGAATATCTGGAATCATGCAGGAGATTTATTGTAGTACTCTTGAAGGAAAAAAAGTTCTTGCCACCAAGAAACTGTGATTGTTTACTTTCTATGTGTTTAATTTAGGTCTTGTTTTTAATGTTTTATGAGTTCCATTTTTTCCTTGCTTTTGGTTCTGTTGAGTATGTCCTGAACTTGTCTATGTGAATTTTTTTGTACCAAATGACACAAAGAGAGAATGTGCTGCCATTTCTTTCCGCTTCTTCAAGATCAATCCTTTAGATCAAAAGCTAGCATTTTTAACATTAATGTACAAATTCCAACCTCAGGGTTTGTGGTTCAACTTCATTGCTATTTAGCAATAGATTCTAACTATAGCTTTGATCGAATTTATGGCCGCTTCTTTATGTACCAAATGTTGCTTCATTGAATTTGCTTCAATAATAGGTTCATGGTTCGACTTTGATTGTTATGGGTTGGTACCAAGATGATTCCTAGACAGGGCGGACCTAATTTCTGGAATGGTAACAATGAAAATGGCTCTTTCTTTAGAGAGATTTTATGAACAAAATGTCCGAACCCCTTCTGTTTTTTTTAATTTAACTTCCTCTTCTTGATCATGTTGTCTTGTTAACCCATTTTTCTTTTTGTTGTTGATTCAAACATTATACATCTACTAAATCTAATTCTTTTAGAAATCCGTTTTAGATACCTAGTTTTTTCATACAATTGATATGTTGGCTCTTCTATAAACTGGAAAAATATTGGCCGTGGATAATTTACGGATTTAGCTAGTTTCTCTGGCTTAACCGGCAATGCACTTGACAAAACTGAGTGACAGGCATCGAGTATTTTCAGGTATGCACCAGCCACTCAGCTTTGGAGAGGTAGACTTCATGTGATGGGTGGAAGCAAGGAGAATAGGCATACACCCGGATTAGAGCATTGGAGTCTTGCTGTAAAGGATGGGAAAGCATTAGAAATGGAATGGAGGACCGAAATACCCATTCCACGGGGAGGGCCTCATAGGTTTGTCTACGTGTTTTCTATTAGTTTTCTCTAATATTTCTTGTCTCCAACAATAAGTTGAAAGATTCTGCTTTTTGTGCTGTTTGGGTGTTTTGATGCGTGTTCTTGATTACAGTTTGATATACATTTGGATTATGACTTCATTGCATCTTTTGTATTTTATTTATAGACTACGTTTTTGCATGGGAAAAAACCCTGAATGGATGTATGTCTGCATATTTAGTTTCTACAGTTAATCAAATGATACATAGAGCTAATTAAGACAATTCTTTAGTTGACAATACTCTTACTGCAATTATGTAGTATTATCATGTTTTAGCGTTTGAAAATTTTGGTTTAAATCTTCAGTTGCTGATGCCCATGTTATTCATACTCTAGTTTGAGCATTGAATGTAGGTACGTGTATATATTATATATGTTTCTTTTTAAAGTTTTTGGAGGGTCACTCACATTTAACCCATGTCCAAGAATGTGTTTTGGAGACAACTGTCGGACATGGAGTTCACAAGAAAAATGAATAGTCAGAGCAACACCGGTTTCTCTTATGTTTATTTCTTTATATCTTTAAGCAATTATACTAACCGGATGAACATGGAACCTGTACCAGATATTGGAAAAGGAAGACAACGTAAATCTGTTTGATTGAAACATTTAAATATCTGGAACTTGGAAGCTTTGTCCTCGATCAATAAAGACTGCTTTAGTCATATCTTATGGGCATCTATTTGTTTTTTAATAGCCAAGAAAAGTTGCAACTTATTTTCAGCTGTGCATTCCTTATATATTCTCTCACATACACTTCATCTTTTGAATGTCATCAATTTAGGGCCTGTGTTGTGTTTAAAGATCGTCTTTATGTTATTGGTGGTCAAGAGGGTGATTTTATGGCCAAACCTGGATCACCAATTTTCAAATGCTCTCGGAGGATGGAGGTAAATGGGCTATTTGTGTTTTTCTTTATAGTTATTTCGTGTGGCTTTAGTATAATAGTTGATCAGTTTATATAGGATTGTTTTCTTAAAACATTCTGTCATCTTATTGATGGTAAATTAACTTAAGATCTGAATAAACCAAATCTGCATGGTTTCTGGGTAACTGAAAGCCATACTAAATTAGTGAACTTAATGCTGTTAACGAACCTGGATCAGTTCTATTGATCAATTTTAAGTATTTGTTCTAAATTTTATTCCGTTTTATTAAGTAGGTACTAATATCATGTCATTTAGAATTTTGTGTAGGAAAATTCTTCACAATATATAACAACTTTATGCATTATGAGGTTCTATCTTACTTGGAACTTCAGAATTTCCTGATTATTCCATCTCTACCTTTTTACAAAAGTTCCCATGTCTTCCCGAGGAGTTCATGAAGATGTTAATGGATGATTTAAATATTTAATCACTCTCATTACTAAGTGCAATGAGTTCTCCACCGGTTGCCCAACCTATCTTTTGCCGATAAGTTTTATATCAATAATATATTTTCCATTAATGTAAATCGAGCCACATATTTAACTTATTTTCTAATCTTCCTTCAGATGGTATATAGTGATGTATACATGCTGGATGACGACATGAAGTGGAAAACATTGCCTCCTATGCCAAAGCCAGATTCGCATATCGAATTTGCTTGGGCAATTGTTAACAATTCTATTGTTATCGCCGGAGGCACGACAGAGAAACACCCTATAACAAAAAAGATGATTCTAGTTGGAGAAGTTTTTCAGTTTAATTTTGATACACTGGTATCTTCTTCTTTACCTTTTTTTATGGCTTTATAGTAGAAGATTTTCGTATTTATGCACATATATATGTATTCACAAGCTTTACTCGCTTCGTGTTTTTCATATTCATACATAAAAGTGTATACGTATCTATGTGCATGTGCATATGTGTACAAATGAACATGTCTGCGTAATCAAGCATGAAACGCCCCAATTTATGCATAGGCATGCCCCAAGTGGAGCAGTGCACTATCAGCTTTTCTTGTTCAATGTCGAGCATACTAAATTTTTCGACCTAGTCATTTTCGGCTATATTGCTCCGACTCTTGTTTCTTGTTAAGTACCCAGATTGACGCTCGTGCCAGACATTGGATATGAACACCCAGGAACCTCCAAATAGATGATTTAAAAAATGATCATATCTGTGTCAGACACGTACCCTACCTGACACCCACACTCGAATTTAAGTAACATATGTTTTCACATTTGGCAGAAAGCATTACGGGGTGTTATTTTTTACACATAGATGTATTCGTTCCCTCATTATGTATAGTGCCACTTGGCATACTCATGTTTGGTATGCAACAAAGTTTTGCACTAAACAATCGAGAATCGAGTACATTTACAACATTTTAACCTGCACTTGCATTGAAGCATCAACAGACCATTGTAAATATTGTGTCGTCTGTTATTTAGGTTAACGGGTGCTTAAGCCTTTAAAGCTCTGATGTTTGTGATTCTGTTTTTGCAGGAGTGGTCCGTGATTGGGAAACTTCCTTACCGAGTTAAAACCACACTTGTCGGGTTCTGGCAAGGCTGGTTGTATTTTACATCCGGGCAACGAGACAAAGGTCCCGACGATCCGGCGCCTAGGAAAGTTATCGGAGAAATGTGGAGAACCAGATTAAAACTGAACTCGTAATCTGTCTCTTGTGAATTTCCGGTATGATATTCTGCTTCCTATCTGATCCATTTTCACCTCGAACCGAGATCAAAATACTGTTCATCTTTCTTGTTGAATCATTGTTTATTGAATAGGTTTTTAGGCATTTTTCATCTCATTCCGGTATAGTTATTGCCATGGAAAGACTGTAATAGATCTCCATATCCGAAGGCAATTACTTAATATTTGTAATTTTAATTACGTAAAGAAAATTAAATTATTCTTTTTCTCACATATAAACTTTTATTTTCCTCTCAAAGTTTCTAACCAATTGTAGCACTGTGAATGGAATAAACTGAGTTAAAAGTCGTTTTTATGATAGATCTTCACATTATTTGATCTGAATTAGTCAGTGAGTGAATTTGATACCAAGATTATACAAAAAAAAAACTTGTCTTGATATAATGAAAAAAATAAAAATGGCATAAATATGCACGGTATAAAGTGAATTTAGAACGACTGATCATGTAATCCCCGCGGTGCAAAATAGATATATATATATATATATATATTTTGATACCTATATTGTGTAAAAAAATTTAGACAACTTTTGGCAAAAATAAATTAGATTTTCATATTTAAGCTATAAAATTTATAACTTAAATCCTTATCTTCAATATGCTAAACCTTAAACTTTAAATTTTAACCATAAATCTTAAATTCTACACAATACAATTTAAACTCTTAAAACACAACCTAAATCTCTAAACACTAAAATTAAAAGTCTTATAAACTTAAACAAACTTGTATATAAAAATATTTTTCATTTGAATGTGCGTATAAGAATAAAATTTGTTTAAAATTTTCAAATATACTCATATCAAGGGCATATTTCTATATATTATATATTTACAGTTCTTGCATTCATATCACATTTGAATATTTTATCGTATCGTAATCATATATATGAAAATTCTATTCGTATAAATCTTGATAGGTTAATTATTCACGTTAAAATTATTTTGAAATGTTCTTATATTCGTGTCATATATTCTTTATATTTTATTAGTACCTCGTTTAATATCATGATGTTTAAATATAGAAATCTTAGTAAAACTATTCTTTGGTTATAATGGGAGTAGGTAAATTCAGTAATGCATAGTTATGAATAGGTTTTAAATTTTCCCCCACTATTCCCATTCTTTGAAGTGGTTACTTTCTACAAACCTCTTTGACTTTTTTTTTATTAATTTTTTTTTTCGGCGATAATTTTTACGACGTCTGTTAATTTTTAATATTTATACTAATTATAAATAAATAAGATTTTTTTTTCGATGAAGAATCATTTGTCAAAAGTCACTTTACATATGTTTTCTGGCTATTTTTCGTCTGCATGTATGACAGTTTGTTCGTATTTTTTTTTTGCAAGATTTGTCTATTTTTGTGATAATATTGTCTAATGTTATGGCAATTTAACGTTCATATAACAAGCATTATTGAGCGTTTCAAGTTACAAGATAATCAGCGATATGTTATTTTTCGAATTTTCTTGTAGTAGTTTGTCGATATATCAAAAATTCGTAGTCAAAAAGAATACTTGATACATGAAGTTTTCTAGTTAAAATTTATCTTTGCTGAATTTTTATTTGAAAGACAAAACAAATATTCTTAAGAAAGGTTGTGTTTAATTTTATCTTTTACACTCTTTATTTTCTGATGTTTATAACTCTAAAAATATTAAAATGTGTTATATTTTATAATTCTTCATTTTAATTAATAAAATTCAGTTAAATTTCTTGAAAAAATTATGTAATGCCATATTTCCATGTTACGGGGGAAATGGAAGAGAGGAAAAGTAACAAATGAGATAAAGGCACGTGTGGTTGTAGTTGGATAGATAAGTCACGCAAAAATGGCTAAAGTAATGGGTAAGTTTCATCATTTTCTCATTTCCTTTATAAAAATATATAATTTACTTAAATTAATTTTTAATCTTATATTTAGTATTTACAGATTAAGAATCAAATGATCCTAACATACGACATCTCTTCTTTAAGCAATTCCAAGTGGACTTGTGATACCATCATCCTTTGCCTCACATATTTCATTGTTATTATAATTTTTTAACAAATAATATATTATACTTAATGATTAAATTTAAAAAGTTTTTTTACGAATTGGAATTATTCGACATTATTAATCTTGTCAATCGTTTGGACTTCTTTCTTTCACTTGATTTGGATCACTATTTAATAATAAATATTTATATTTAAAATATGATAATATTTTTATTTAATTGTTGATTTATATTTAAGTAAAAAAATTATTTTTATTTCAGTTTAAAACATTTTCCATTTTAAAAGACGTTTCTTTTCTTCAAAATAAAAGGTTCATTTAGATATTTTTTTTTGTTTTTAAAGGTTCATTTAGATATATGTATTAAATTTAGAAATATTACCAAAAAAATAGATATATTTCTACAATTTTAGCTTAAAAAATACTGAAAAAAAAACCAAACGACCTTTAAAAAAATAAAAATAATACTCACTAAAAAACAGTGAGCAGCTAAAACTAAAACAGAGAGTGAGAGACAGAGATTTTTGTAATATATCTTGATTGTTCATGTTTGATCTTTGTTTTCCTCGCATAATGTCTGTAACTCTCTTGACGTCCTCAACTACTTCAATTATATTTTCCCCTCCTTCAGGTATTTCTTTCCATTTGTTCCTCTTACACTCTTTATAACTTGTCATTTTTCATCAGATCTTCGTTCTTTTCCATTTTCCGATCTGGGTGTGTTCCATTTCGTGATTTTGGGTTTGGATTTCTCTTTGTTTTGCTTCTGGGTACTGTTATTCTCTTTCCCGTTTCCCTTGTATTTAAATTTGTTGAAGGAAAAATGTAGTTGAGTGTTTCTTCCTACATGTAGTTTCACTGATTAAGCTTGAAAATATCTGCTTATTTATTTAGATCTTTTGTTTTTAATCTAGTTTCAGTACAAGAATAATGGGAATTTACTTGTTTTTCTTTCTGATTTGAGCTCTCAATCTGGTTCTTTGGTGACAAAAAGCCATTTTTAATATTTAGTTGGACCCTTTAAGCTTGAAAATATCTACTTGTTTATGTAGATCCTATTCTTAGTAAATTCACTTGATTTTTGTTTCAATTTGTGATCTGGGTTTGCTTACTTCTTCCATTTGGATGATTAATTGGAAATTTCTCTTTTTGATCTTTTTAACGATTGTACAATCTGCGAGTTGTTTGACTTAGCTAACAATTCAAGAGGAGAATAAATTTGTGAATGACATCTTAGTGAAATGGACTGAACATTTATGATTCTCTCCTCATGGTTTTAGATGAATTATGGATGGTAATATGTTTTTATATTGCTCCCACTCTTCATTTCTTTTTTTTTTTTGAAGTACTCGTGTCTGTGTCTAACACATAGGTATGGGATATGACCTCTCAGGGTGCTCCAAATACATGAAAAAACTTACGGAAACATGATCATACCCGTGTTGGACACATACCCATATTTGATACAAACACCAGAGTCCTAGTAGCATGGATATGGGATGTCTTGTTATGGAACCAAGTTTGGGTAAATAGGTTTCTTATGACTTATGAGAATATGCGAACCAACTCCAGTCAATCAAAACGAGTTTTTCAGCTTAGTTGTTGAACATCATAGAACTTTATAAAGTTTTAAGCAGCAGAAGATATGGTTCGAGTACTTTAGTTTTTTCCAGGGATTGTTTTGGGAAATTAAGGGTGACTGTTAGCATGGAAGTGCTCCGGGTTAACAATTACTGCAAACTGGACTTTTCATCAAAACACTCCAAGTAGTGTCATATGCTTTTTCTTTGCAAAAACTATTACGGGGGAATTTGGTTTTCATATGCTGATTTCAGTAGTGGATGATCAAGTTGGTCTCATTTTCACCGTTCTTCTTCATTGTTTTTCTTGTCACTGAATTTTCTTCATAATAAGGATTCACGGTTTCTATAATGTTGTAATCAGTTTATGCTTCATCTATTCCACAGATCTGACTGAAATTTGATTTTACTTTTGAATACGCTTATGCTTTAACTCAAATGGAAATTGCAGATGATATCCATTACTGTTTTTTTGGGTATTGCTTCAGTGTATGTATGTGAATTTCATTAGAACCGTATTAATCATATAGAAGAGAAATCCACACACGTGCCTTTACTGCTACTATGTGTGTTTCTGTAAGTACCTGGTCAGTTAGGTCCGTATCCTGCTTCGTGTTTCTCTATCACACCGGAATATACTTCTGTAATAATTAGAATTAAACTATTCATCTGATATCTGAGGTGCCTTTTCTTTTTCTCATGTCAGGAGGACTTTGAGCTACTTATCAACGGGCTACTGGAAATATATCTCACGCAATATCTTCTGCATTGTACGGAGGAAACACGATGGGTTCAAGATTCCCATCTCATCAGCTCAGCAATGGCCTTTACGTATCAGGCAGGCCAGAGCAGCCTAAGGAAAGAACTCCCACCATGAGCTCAGTAGCAATGCCTTATACTGGTGGTGATATTAAAAAGTCGGGAGAGTTAGGGAAAATGTTCGATATCCCTGTGGATGGCTCTAAGTCCCGGAAATCTGGACCTCTAAGTGGTGCCCCTTCAAGGACTGGATCTTTCGGAGGTGCTGCTTCACACTCTGGACCGATCGCAGCACCTCGGGCAGGCTATACCACCTCCGGTCCTGGACATACAGGAGGCATGTCTGGTTCAGCTTCGTTAAAGAAGTCTAATTCCGGACCACTGAATAGACATGGGGATCCAGTAAAGAGAACATCTGGCCCCCAATCTGGTGGACTAACATCGAGCGGACGCCAAAATTCTGGTCCTATTCCTGTTCTTCCTGCAACTGGTCTCATTACGTCTGGGCCTATCTCATCAGGCCCACTGAATTCGTCTGGGGCTCCTAGAAAAGTATCTGGTCCTTTAGATTCAATCGGATCAATGAAAGTACATGGCTCTGCTGTGAACGTTCTTAACCACGACGATGATGAGTTTTCTTTTAAGAGGAACTTCCCAAAACCGATCTTATGGTCATTGGTACTGCTTTTCGTGATGGGTTTCATTGCCGGTGGCTTTATTCTCGGAGCTGTTCACAATGCCATTCTCCTCATAGTTGTGGTGATCCTTTTTGGTACTGTTGTTGCATTATTTGCTTGGAACTCATGTTGGGGAAGAAGAGCAATTATGGGTTTCATTGCTCATTATCCTGATGCTGAGCTCCGAAATGCGAAGAACGGGCAATTCGTGAAGATCTCTGGGGTATGTGATTCAATGTTTTAATGTTGGCAGCATAACAATTCTATAAAATTTGGTGTTTGTCGATGCTGTTTTCTTCAAGTGTTAAATCATTCAATTTTTATTTTTAATATCCGAATCTCAAGTGATGCAGGAGCATAATTTTATAATCTTTTGTTTTATCATTTCAGTCAAGTATTAGATACTTTGGACAGCTTAGAGTATTAGTTTCCTTGAGGGTTAAGTTTAGGTTAAGAATAAACTTTACTTGCAAGAAAAGTAACTTTGTTTGCAAGAAAGTTAATTATAAATAAGCTGGAATAGATCTACGGCCACATCTATCTTATTATTAACTTTGAATTAATAAAGAAAAACTAGTGGCTTTTTAGACCCTAATTTTTTTTTCTACCGTTCCAAATTCTTTCAAACTCGTTT
Source organism: Hibiscus tridactylites (assembly GCA_958450335.1). NCBI lineage: Eukaryota > Viridiplantae > Streptophyta > Magnoliopsida > Malvales > Malvaceae > Hibiscus > Hibiscus tridactylites. Next base: position 78,614,770 of record OY288279.1, read on the forward strand.
ACAGCCTAGTTTCTTGATATTTGCTGCTGTTTTTTCTTCTTAACCACATCATCAAGTCTCCAACTTTTGGGCTCTTATCTTCCCAAAACTATTAGAAGTGTCGGTTCCAAGGGTGCAGGCTGTTTTCCGGAGTTAGCTCTTTAATTTGTTGATTTTTATGTGAAGTATGTCTTTCTATACGTTGGCGCGAATATGTCAACTAATTAATAACCATAAGATGGATCCTGTTTGATCAAATTCCAGATTTGTGGAAATTGTAAAACTTTAATGATTGGATGTTTAAAATTGCAATTTTGGTAAGGCTTATCTCAATGTTTGGTTGTTTTTCTTGAAGGTTGTAACATGTGGAAACGTGCCTCTCGAGTCATCCTTCCTGAAAGTTCCTAGATGTGTTTATACATCTACTAGTTTATATGAGTATCGTGGATGGGATTCTAAAGCTGCCAATCCTAAACATCGCCGATTTACGTGGGGGCTTCGATTGTCAGAAGTAAGTTATCAGAGCATTCATTTATCAATTTGATAAATACTTTTCTGTTTACTAAATGGCTTTAGATCTATAATAAAGAACACATGCCCTTGTGTTGAAGCAGTTGAGGTCTATTTTGATATGATACAAGTATAGGGGATTATTTAAGAAAAGCAAAATAGTTCGGTGATAATTTTTTTTAAATATTTTAACCTGTTCTTTTTTTTTTCTTTCGGAGCTTTGAGATTTTAGAACTTTGAAGGCTAACTTTTTGTGCCAATTTTTTGGATAGAGGCGTGCGGTTGACTTCTACATCTCCGATTTCCAGTCAGGTTTGAGAGCATTGGTAAAAACAGGCTATGGAGCAAGGGTGACTCCTTATGTGGATGACTCTATCATCATTGATGTTAACCCTGCCCAAGAAGCATTACCTCCGGATTTCATTAGGTGGCTCGGAGAAAGGAACCTTTCAAGTGATGACCGTGTAATGCGGATAAAAGAAGGGTAAGTGTTCTCTCTTACTTTTGTGTGTTGGATCTAGTCATTATTTGACAAAATTGGGTGAACTAAGGCCAGCATCTGGATCATCTTTCCTGTTTTCATTTTAGAACAAGTTGGTTTCGGGAAAACTTGGATCAAGTATTTTGACCTCAAAAGTTGCATATTCTTGTATTTGTAGGTATATCAAAGAAGGAAGCACGGTTAGCGTATTGGGAGTTGTTCAAAGAAATGACAGCGTGCTCATGATTGTCCCCCCATCTGAGCCAATAACAACAGTATGCCAATGTGCAAAGTGCATCTTCCCGGCCGGTCTCGAGGGTATTATAGTGAGATGTGAAGACACATCAAAGACCGATGTTATTCCGGTTTAGTAGTATGCACCTTGGAGCTTTTTAAGGTAACATCGTTAAACATTAATTTTTTGTTTATTTCTATGGCAATGGCAGCAGCAACGGCACATACAAGAGATGATAATGCGATGATCTAGGATGGGGTAGATGATTGTCTGTCTTGTTGTCATTTTAACTCGTTGTATAGCTCTTTGGCTTCAGTGTTGTTCCCGATTTTTTATTCTTCTTTTAGTAACTGTGTCCGACACATATTCGGACATACTCCTTTCAAGGACCTTTCCATGTATGGGATATACATTTGTATCCGATGCCCACACCTGAGTAAACAGGGCTTTTGTTATGTGGGGTTGGTTTGAAGTTATTAGGGAGTTTTATGTGTGCTGAGTAGATTGCAATTATGTAAAATAGGGAAAGAGAAATAGAAGCTATGTTTTGCATTGTTTTATTCATATGACAAAGCTGGCACTTTCTTAAATGTTGTCTTTAGTTTTCCCCCTATATTCCTTGAAGTTCAAGTTTTTAGATTTTTTCTTATTTATTAATACAATGCCTTGAGAATTGTGCATTTATTTTGTTAGTACAAGAGATTAGTGTGGCCTGTATTCGGATTTATTCGGATTCAAATATGAAAAAGTTGCTTAATTCGAATCCAAAAAATGATTTTTAAAATTATCTAAATATAATTAGATTCTATTTTGTAATGAAATTTAACAAACGTTACAGATATAAACAACTTCCGTAAAAATAGGTTTCCGATATTCATGCAAAAGAAATTATTTGGGATCTCTATGCTCTAATTTTTTTTTTAAAAATATTACTAAAACTATATAATTAAATTTAAAAAAAAAAGATTTTTTTATTGTTGAATATAAAATTTGAGTTGGATCGATCTAAATTCTTAGAAGATGAAGGCTTATATTCAACATAAAATTAAAAGATTTTTTATTGTTGAACATAAAATTTTAGTTGGATCGTTAAAAATTAGAAAATTTGCTACATACTTTGCTCGGTTTATCCATGAAACACATACATACATTCATTTGCACATACATACGTACATACATACATAAATACCTATGTTTCTAATCTCCCTTTTCTTTTTTGTTTAAACATTCTAATCTCATTTTTTTCATAACTGAAGGACCAACTCCACCAGAAATAGCTCACCATCAAACCATAGCCCAGCTGGTTCGGCAGGCTGACGCAATCCGTCGACCATTCCGCCGAACACATACAAATACCGACCTGAATCATCGACGCAGGCTCGGTGAAATGATCGGCACCCAGGTTTATAACCTTCGGGTTTAAGTCTTCTCCACTTGTTCATCAACAATCTCTTCGAACTCAATCCTGTTGGATGCATTCTTTGTAATGATATGCAACTGATATCCAACACCCAGAAATCATCTTTTCTATGCCTCAATGAATCTTCTCCTCCATGAATTAGTAACCGTCCCCCGACTATCGATGTGGCCGAATGTCCGACTCGTGGGAGTGAAACTCCGGCTGGTACGTTCTGCAGGTCATAAAAGATTTGAACCCATTTTGAGTAACTTTCAGACACATGCAACACCCATATATCATTCAAAACTTCGTATCCCAATCCTCTTCCACCGAACAGAATCGCCTGTGTTTCGCTAATGCATGTCAATGAGTGTCCTGAACGAGCTGGAGGCGACGGATGGCTAACGATCTGTTGCCATGTTCCAAAACATTGATTTTCAGACAGTTCTATAACCCATGTATCATTTAACCTAACACCATTCAAACCGATTCCGCCATGGATGACCATCCTCCTGGAGCTTATACAACATGCAGCATGGGCTCCTCGCGGTGGCGGAGACGTTGAACTGACTTCAACCAGCCGCCATGACAGTGAGATGCAGAGGTTTTCATTGATTGAAACTTGTCCCAACCATGTATCACTGTGTCGATCGCCTCTGTCGTTGATTCCTCCGAACAAAACAAGATAATTTTCAATGACAACACATGTATGGCCAAATCTTCCACTTGGGATGCCTGTTTGAATCTTCTGCCATTTTAGTATCTTCCGAGAATTGTTGCCGATGTAAGCTGCCCATGTATCGTCAAGATGGCGCCCTAATAGTAGAAAAAAGTTCAAAAGTTATGATATAAACCAAATGTAAATCGTTCGAACTCAGTTTGAGTGTCGGACACATACGGGTATTTTCTATTTTTTTTCTATGTTTTATGTTGTAGGATCATATCGTGTTACTATGTTTGTGTCTCGCATGTATTCGGATAAAGAAATGAGAATGACAATCCAACACTAACCTTAAAAATGACATGGCAATATTAAACACGGGATGATTACACAAAAGAAAACTACCTAAACATGATAAAAAAACAACAGAACACAAATATGTAAAATCTGTATAATACAAGCCATTAACTTGTCAAAAGTTGTATAAACACAAAATATCTTAAGCATGATTATAACACAAGAAGATGCATAAATAGAAACTATGAAAAGAATACACTATTACCAAATAAATCCAGATAATACAAGATGCTACCGTTAGTGATTTCATAAGTTCGAAATAAACAATAGAGAAAAACATCCTAGGAAACATGCACCAAAAGATTGATATATATATATATATATGCATATATTATATTATTGGGTAACCTCCTTCACAGACAGCTACAGAAAAGCAATCCTAGGAAACATGCTCAAAAAACAAAGCAAAATCAAAGGTTGACAGTTGACACACACAACATATATTATATTATCTATACGACTTCACGGCCAGCACCAAACATATATATATATATATATATATATAATATTATAGAGTTTATTACATATTTTTTTTAAAAGGTTTTTATATACATATTCAAACATAGATATGGATGTCAACCTCCAAAACTTGGGACTAATCCCAAATCTGAATAACATATGATATGATGTTATTGGCACTGATTTCACAAAATTCAAAACAAAGAATAAGAGAGATGAGTATGTTAAAATTTAGAAAGATTGAGGTACCTCCTTCACAGCCGCCACCGAACAAAAGCAGGCAACCGGAGACAAAATTGAGAGAGTGAGAAGCTCGAGGAGTGGGCAAAAGCAAATCAGGATCTGGATCAGTGAGTTTGTAACAACATACCGAGTCAACCCGGGAGACCTGTTTGTAAAGCCTAATCCATGGAAGCAGGCGATGTTGAAAGGAAGATTTAAGCGCATCAACAGCAGTATTTCCCCAATCTCTCCTGCAAACGGATTCCCAGAGATTATCCGAACTCGCCAAGTACCTGAATTTCTTACAAGTCATGGCGAAGGATAGGATGGAATCGATGGGAAGTAAAAGCAATATAGTGAAGAGATGGTCCGAAGCTAATGTAGCAATGGATGATCCATTGTTGAAGCTGCCGCTGCTGCTTTCCGCCATGGAAGGGGGAGAAGGAGGGATTTGGGGGTATTTGTTTTGGATTTTTATGGCTATGGCCTATGGACTATGGACTATGGTTGTTGGTTAGTGAGGGTAGCAGAGGGCGGAAAGCTCCACGCCTCCACCATGGGTCTGCTTTTGTTCCAATGCGACACCAACTTAATAATTATATGCTAAATTACAACACATGTCACTTGCTTATAGTTTTACTAACAAAAATATCATTTTTCTTGTAAAAGTTTCAATTAAGTCATTTAATTATAGGTTTTGAAAATCAAACTCATACACTTAATTGGATAAAAAAAATATACCAAACTGCTCTCTAAGCCCCGAAATAAGATAAGCCCAATTCGGATTGAGTTGAGCTTATTGGACGGAAAGAACAACCCAATCGCCCTCGGTCCGTAAGTTTGTTTCGCGGCTTTTTACTAAGGCTAAGCTAAGGCCGAAGAGTGTTCAGTTCCTGCATCGGTCACCTATATTTCAATGGAGAAACGGCCACCGCCGGAAACTATACAAATTCGACTGCTCTGCCCATCAGCAAAAACCGGCGCCCTAATAGGAAAAGGCGGTTCTGTCATTCGCCAGCTCCAGTCTCTAACTTCCACCAAAATCCGCATCCTCGACGATCCATTCGAGGAGCGTATCATCCAAATTGTCGCCGATAACAAACCTCCGGTTTCTAATAATGCCGATAACCCAAACGCAAATGTTAATGCGGAGCCCAAGCAAGATTCCAGCGACGACGGATGCAATTCTGCGTCGGGAGGGGGAGGGGGAGGGGGAGGAGGCGGAGGTGCTGCTGCTGGTGGTGGGGAAGAGGAAACTACTTCGTCTTGGTCGCCGTTACAGAAGGCGGTGGTTAGGGTTTTCGAGAGAATAGTGAAAGGGGATGCTGCTGATGATAAAGAAACAGAAAAGGAAAGCGAAAATCTGGTCGTATGTTGCAGGATGCTATTGGCGTATAATCAGGCAGCGTGTTTATTGGGGAGAGGGGGTTGGTTCCTAGAGAAGACTGGGCATGAAAATGGGACTCAAATTAGGGTTTTAACTAGAGACCAGATTCTACCATGTGCTGCTCCAGGGGATGAGCTGCTTCAGGTATCATTTTTACTCTGTACTGTGCAATAAATTTCTTAATTTTCTGTTTTTATTAATTTATAATTATTTAGACATCTAAGAGTGTGTACTTTTGCATAGAAAAAGGCACAACTGATCTTCACCCTAGTCTAGTTATTAAATTTTGGTGTTGCTGTTGTGGTGTCAAAATATGAACTGAGAGCAGACTCACTGCCAGTGCAAAATCAATATCCTACTCTCTTTTGCCTTTGTTACTCGGACTTGTGTGAGGGTGCTGTTGGATACGATTAGGTCCCACATGAGTATGTTCAGTTTTTTTCCAAGCTTTTCCATGTATTGGAGGGCCATTGGAAGGTGATGTCTCGTATCCATGTCTGAAATATATTGACAAACACATTTTTGTATGTCCTGGAGTTCAAGATATTCCGAGGTTGGCATCAGACATTTAGATGGTAGCTTCAAAGATCAAATTGATAAAGTCCTGGTGTTACACGACGGCTACTTAGACGTGTTAATTGATGTTAAAGAGATGGGGAAGTTTGAGAACAAATGGGGCTTCTTCTGGGATTAGGAAATAGAAATAAAGATCAGGTACTTATACATGATTGGGAAAATTGTAATAAACTTAAATGGTCATTCTGGTTTGTGCTTGGTTAGGGTTTGGTATATTATTATTGGGATATAAAGGGAATGGTATGAGGTTGGTTTTTAATTGAATTGATGTAGGATTAAGAAAAGGAGAGACCAAGAGATGTAGGCTTTCCTTATGCATCACATTAAAGCTAAAAGCTTCACACTCAAGGTTAGTGTTGCTTCATACAATCTGAAAGTATAGCCGACTGTTGCATAAATTATCTCTTTCTTTCTCACTGGTGAATCACATAAACTTATAATAGAGTTCAACAAATGCTACATTTGTATTCTTGTACAGGTTTGAGATGTAAAATAGGAAACAACAATTGAATTAAAGTAACTGCTGAACTTTAAACCAAAATTCTCATTCATTGAAGGCGGGAGGGTGTCTTGTATATCTGAATTTCATAGTTATACTTTAACAACATTTTCTAATTACTATCACTTGATCTTTTTGTAAATCTCTCCTGTTTATATTCTTTATGACTTCAATAATCATGGGCCTTTTTGGCAGATTAATGGCAACTTTTCTGCTGTAAAGAAGACCCTCTTTTCCATTTCAAGTTTTCTTCAAGAAAATTGTACACATTCTCAGATGGACCAATTTCCTCCATGGGGTTATACATCTGGTCATCATGCTGCAGATTACAATTCAAGGGGTTATCCTTCTTCAGGGCATGAGAATGCTGTCCATAACAGAGCAGGATTAGAAGAGGAAGTTGTATTTAAATTGTTATGCCAAGCTGACAAGGTTGGTAGTTTGATAGGGAAAGGTGGCTCTGTGGTACGGGCTTTGCAGTGTGAAACTGGTGCATCAATAAAGATTGCTGATACTGCTCATGATTCAGAAGAGCGGATTGTAGTGATATCTGCAAGAGAGGCATGAAACTTAACTGTCTTTTTAATTATTCTGCTTTATTATAGTCTTGACAACTGGAATATTCTTACTTATTGCTAATTGAAAACCTTTACGCATTTGGTTGGTTGTCCCCAAATTATGGTACATTTTGCTTAATCTATAGATATTATTACATATATTGTAAAGTTTTACATGAATCACAAACTTCGTTGGTACTTTGTTTCTGCTGAATTCTGCTCACCATAGTAGAGCGGTCTTATTATTTACTTTGTTGAACGATTTCAATTGTTGCTCTGTTTGTATTTAACTACTTTTAAGTAGTCTTTGACCTTATGTCATCTTTTTAAGTGGATTGTTATTTTGTGTACCTGATATGAGATTAGGGCACGTGGTTTCAATTGAATGGCACCGACTGTTTCATTTTTTCAGGCCCTGTAATATGCTAAGTTGATGTATTCTTTGATCACGGCCTATCTTTGGTTTTGGATCTTAACACCTGAAGAAAAAAATGATGCCTGCCTGCTATACAACTTTCTCAAAAGAAGTCTTTATCAACATATCAATGGATCAATAACCTATGAGTATCTTAAATTAAATTATGAATTTATTTGGATTCTATTTTTGCAAAGCTCACATTGCGTTTGCCTCTCGCAGCATGCAGAGCAAAGATACTCTCCGGCCCAGGATGCTGTTGTTCGAGTGCAATCTAGAATTGCTGAGATTGGATTTGAACCTGGTGCTGCAATTGTTGCTCGTCTTCTTGTACCTTCACAACATATTGGTTATTTGTTGGGTAAAGGAGGTCATATTGTAAACGAAATGAGAAGAGCTACTGGTGCTAATATAAGGGTATCATCAAAAGAACAACTTTCAAAGAGTGTTGGATTCCAGAATGAGGAATTTGTACAGGTAATTGATTGTCATAGACATTAATTTCCGGTTCTGTTAGCTTGTTTATTAACAGATCTTTCATTTTTTACTATTGTTTAGTTATCGATGTTGTGGAAGTTGGATATTTTCTCAGTATTCATTCACAGCCAGCAGTGCACCTTTTATATTATGTCAACAGATTGCAACCAATTCTCACTGTTTCATAATAAGATCTGTTAGCATTTTAAAAGGATAATGGATTGGAACTTGAAAATTCCAACCTAATTTTTGAATGGCTGCCTTTTTTATTTGAATATTTTAGGAGGCATTCATAAGATATTTTAGGTTTGGTTTATTTTGGCAGGTCAGTGGTAGTTTGCAGTCAGTGCAGGATGCTTTGTTTCATATCACAGGCAGGCTTCGGGAGTCCATATTCCCAATGAAACCTCCCTTTCCTGGCGTTAATCCTCCTCCTTACTTACCTCCTTTCCCTGAAATGCCACCTCCATCATTCAGGCCAAGACATAACCATGCCTCTCCATGTCCCTATCCTTCTCCCGGCGGACCTTTTCATGGCATGGACCCTTCTGCTGGTCCTCCCCAACCACTTGATCACCAACCACCATTTTCACATGGTATGGACCACTTGGGTCCATCTAACTTAGACCGCGCTCCGTATCCCTATGGTGGTGACAGACATGGGCATGGTCCCATGTTTGACAGGCCATCTTCTCCAGGATCATGGACTCCTCAGGTTGGTGGCTTGGGTTTTGATGTATTATTATGGTCAAACTTCTAAAAATATGTAATTCATGTCTCTTTTTTATAAATATGACATTTATTTTTATCCTTGGTTAATCTATTTGACAAAATGTCTATTGTCATTTCCTTTTTTGAATTGTATCAGGCTGCTACACCTAGGGGAGTCTATGATGCTGGTCCTGGATTTGGTGCTAGAAATGGATGTCCAGGAAGGTAATGCTTATCTTCCATAGATTATCACTCTATCTTTGCTTTACACGATCTGTCAGCTTGATATGTTGGGGTTTAACGCTTTGGCAAAGCTGGCATTGCATACTTCAGCAGTCATATGATTCCGGTATTTGATTTAGGATATAGGAAGCGAAGGGAGAAGACAAATAATAGAATAAATAAAGAGAGATCATAAAGAAACGGCAGGAAAGGAAGAAGTAGGGATACTTAATATAAACCCTTTTTTAACGTCTCGATGCCTCCATGATCAAAAGGATGCTAGAAAAACTGGTGGTTATATAGCTACTTATAGGCTACTTCCGAGACCCCAATACTAACATGAAATAGTAAATATAACCTTAAATGTCCAATTATCTAAATACTAAAATTACAAACAAACCCATCTATGCTGCACAGACTCTTAGTTTTTCTGGAAGAATTAGTGTCCAACACCTGTATCCAATTCTATACCCGATGTCTCACTATATCATGCTGGAAATATTAGAACTTTAAATCTATGGTACTTGAACTTGAGTGTGTGCCAGACATGTGTAGGTGTCCTGCGTGGGTGGGTGTAATTTCCCCCCCGAGTTTTTCTGATGTTTGTGGAGAGTCATCCCCATACTATATTCGAATGTGTGTTGTACACGGGTGTTTTTCTAATCTATGTTACATAGACTGAAATAGCGTAGCCTTGTGAATGTTATTTTCTAAACTCCAATATTTACTCTATCACACATAACCTCTAACTATTATTCACCAAATGCTCGAAACTACAATAAAACATTAGAAAACCTTCATCATAATTGTTTAATCATTCAAATGTCATAAGGTCATTAGCCCCCTGGCATTGATCAAACGTGACTTGTAATTTTCTGTATTCTAAGCATCCGGGTTCTCAATTTTGCGAGAAAATCTTCATTAGATTCAAAATGGTTAAAAAATGTGAACACTTCAACATTGATCTGATGTTTTCCTATACCTAATGCGCTTGTTCTTTGGGCAGTGGGAATCAAGCACCCATTTTGAGTAACACAAAGGTTGAGATTGTGATTCCTCAAATATACTTATGCCATGTTTATGGGGAGAGTAATAGTAACCTGGGCCACATCAGGCAGGTGAGTAATAATTTAGTTGACCCATGTTACCCCAAAATCATATTTTTCTTGAAGTGTCTTCACCTCAGTTTTGTTACATTGTGTTAGATTTCTGGAGCAAATTTGGTTATTCATGACCCAAAGCCGGGGGCTGCTGAGGGTTTAGTTGTTGTCTCCGGAACATCGGATCAATTACGCACCGCTCAAAGCCTTATTCAAGCCTTTATCCTTTGTGGACAAACTGCAGCTTGACAATCTGTTGTTCTGGCAGGTGAGTAATAATAATTGTAGGGATTGCAATAGTCAGAAGTATGGAGTTAATGTTATGCCAATGACAAGGGCTACTGAGGGTTTAGTTGTTGTGTCCGGTCTGGATCATGGGATCAGTTGTGGACTGCTCAGGGCCTTATTTAAGCTTGACAATCTATTCTCGTATGTTGTAAATTACCTCTTATTTGTTATAGGATAATAACCAACTCATTTAAGCACTGTATCTTTTCAGCTCAAGTTAGATGGGGACTAATAGTATAGTTTTATTTTTTTTGTATATTTTAATATCGTGTTTTATTTTTTTTTTCGTATTGCTTTGTATAATCACTGATTTCTATAGCTTCATCGTCGATCATGTTTGATGTGTCGGAATTGTAATTCGTGTATTTATATAAAGTTTATTTTAATTTTGTGTATGTATTTATCAATAAATATATCATTGGTTGTTACAAGATAGTATCTCTGTTCAAACATATTTTTAACCCGTTGATGATGCACATACAATTTGTAGACAAAGCGATTTGAACACGGGTTTCCTCCAATGAACATCATGCGCTTTTTTATTGGGACACTTAATGGGTTCAAATAAGGGTGGCAATGGACGGTGCGGGGACGATTTTGCATTCCCTACTATGTCCTCAACACTTGTGGGTATGGTATCGTGGAGTCTCATTAAATATTTTGAGAATTTTCTTGTCCCCATGCTTATTTCTTACGGATTCTCGCGGTTTTCGGTTAATCCCCGTACTTAAAAAATAAATAAAACTTAAATATTAAAATATATACTTAACATTAAATCTCTAAAATTATAAATATATTTAGTTTTACCAATAACAAATAATTATAAAATATGACTAAAATATTAACTATTGGAAATATATAACTAATAATCTACATTTTCAAATCATGATCCGTTTGTTCTAAAAGATATTAGATTTGACCATCTTTTCAATTATATAAATTACCTCTTCTAATTTTATTCGTACGATTTATAGCAAATTTTTGAAGTTACTGCAATTGTTGTTTTTGAAAATAGTCTTTTCTTCTAACATTTGCTTATTCAAAAAATAATAACTCCTACTATAAAACTTGAAATCAAGAACAATTTATTTTAAATGAATTAAACTTTCGCATGATTATAAAAATATAAAGATCACTTCTTAATTTATCATGTAGAATTTTTAGTGATTTTTCAAAGACATTGCTAAAACTATTTTCTAAGTCTGCCGTCAAATTTTTATGACCTTTTAACATTCAAATATTCATATTTTTTTAATCGAAATCAATTATTGTGTATTTTAAACAAAATAAGACCGAATCACGTTTATAATAATGTAATGATCACCTTCTAATTTTTTATAGAATTTATAGAGAATTTCTGGACTTACTCCAACCGATCATACTCATATTAGAATATTAAATTTTGTTGAAAATAGGTAAATTACCCTTATGGCCGTCTAATTTTGTAAAATATTGTGGGTTTCTTGCAGATATTTTTTGAATTCCTACAACAATTTATACGGGTACGGTTCGATTATCATCATAGTTCGGATATAGTAATTTCCGTCCTCATCCCCATTTGATATTCTATGATAAAAAATATTTTGTCCCCGTCTGCGTAGGTAAAATTTTTTAATTATTCTTCATACTCGTCAGTTTGGATTCTTACGATTTTCGGTTATTTCCCACCCTGATTACCACCCCTAAATTCATATATCATTGATTTTTATACCTTCAACACTCCGTCATCTTTCCACCTTCGGGTATTGTTGAATATATATAATAAATTTTTAGTAACATTTTTATATTTGTGTAATTAGTTTGAATCAACTTTTTTAACAATACCTTGTACGAATGCTTCAGGTTGAACCTATTATGTCAAACAAAGTATCAATTTTTTTTTATATGAAGATGAGGTTATTACCATTAGGCTTCCTTAAAAATCTTCAAACTTAAGTATAGAAAAATAGTACCTAATGTAATAGTTAAACAACAATGCAGAAAACTCAAAACAAATAAACCTAATCAAATACATTAAAGCAAAACATACGCTACCACCAAAGCTGTGCCGAAAGGGAGAGCCCAACCAATCTCCGGCAATGGTCCAAAAAGGATCCTTGACACTCAATGGCTAAAATTAATTTATTTTATATAACTCGGGGTCGAATTTAGATATTTATTTTTGGATCAGTTTTTTTAAAAAATATGTTCGGATCGAATGCGAGTTTATGGTGTTTATTTTCAAGTCGGGTTCGAGTGGTAAAAAACCCTACCCGTTGAAAGCTTTCAAACTCATTCAAAAATGCCAACGGCATCGTTTAGCGCTTCGAACACGGCGGCAGTGGCGGCAGCTAAGACGGTTTTGATTACCGGAGTGAGCAGAGGGCTTGGCAGAGCCTTAGCTCTCGAGCTTTCCAAGAGAGGTCACACCGTAATCGGGTGTTCCGCTCCCAAGACAAACTCAAGTCTCTCCAATCGGAGCTCTCCTCGCCTGACCGTCACCTCCTCCTCAATGTCGATGTGGTCAGTCCCTATTCGCCGATCCATTTCCGCGCTTTTCTCAGGCAGTTCTCAGATTTTCGTTACGATATGATTTCGCGCTCTTTTTAATTTGCAGAGGTCAGATAATAGCGTTATGGAGCTGGCTCGAGTTTTGTTGGGAAAGAAGTATGTTCCTGACATAATCGGTAATCAGTGCTATTTTCTTCAGTCTTTTAGGGTTATATTGTCACATTCTAATTCTTAGTTGTCCTTCAAGAATGAAATTTCAGATTTAGTTTGAAAATTGAATTTTTTTAGCTGCTTTTGTAACAGTTCCAATTAAATTTATTGTTTTTTCCGTTAATTTCAAATAAAAAAAATACAACTTTTTTAATATTAGTCTAGGAGGAATTCAAGTATTCGACTGAGTAGTCAAGCATTATTAGTCATTGCCTTCAACTGTACTTAATTTGAGTAAATCAATTTTGTTTTGTCATTACTGAAGCTGTGGTTTTTAATAATCGTGTCAAGCTGAATTCAAACAAATAGAAGCTCAATCGGATTGCACTTTTAGAGCTGTTTGATTGAGCTTGCTCAATTAAGCTCATTTACTCAGTGTAAAAATGAGATCGATTCTCATTTTGGACTATAAGCTCAATTATTTGTGCTCAAACTTGAGTTGAAAATTTTCAGTTCTAACTAAAAGCAAAATATATATAAATTTAAAAAGTTCGGTTAGGCTCATGAGTTATTCAATCAAGCATTAGGACATTCAAATTTGGCTAGCTCGAGCTCGTTTAAGTGATGACTGAGCTGAACTCCATAGGTTGCTAACAAGGGTATTTTGTTTACATCCCTAGTTTTAATTCATGTAAAACAGAATCAAATGTAGTTCATGTTTTTAAATCATTCTCTCTTTAGTCGGAATAATGTTTGAAAAACAAGAACAAAACTATAAACTGAACAATTTTCTCAATCAGCTTGGTGGCTGTTTCTTTATCTGGATTTGTAATGCAAACGAGTCTATATCTTCAGGGCACATTTCATGCCAAGTGAAAACTCTTATAGCTTTGCCTCTTTTGGTCTTTACTAACATTAAGGTATTGGCAGTAAACAATGCAGGCACAATCAATAAAAACAACAGAATTTGGGAGGTTCCTGTAGAAGAGTTTGATACCGTCATTGATACAAATGTAAAAGGGATTGCAAATGTGTTACGCCACTTTATCCCGTTGATGCTTCCAAAAAGTCGAGGGATTATAGTTAATATGTCTTCTGGATGGGGAAGATCCGGCGCTGCTTTGGTAAATTCATGATTTCCATCTTCTACGTAATTGTCCATCTTGAATTATTCCTGTTTGAATGCTATGTTTAATACAATAAATCATCCAAGACATAGCCCAAGCGAAATTTCGTTGTTGTTTATATGAAATGAAGGAACCATTGTCATAAATTTATAGGCAATTGATACTTTTTCGTTTAAAAGTTTTAGAAGGAAGCATGTAAAACTCTAGCTTCAGGGGACATGGATTTTCTCAGTTCTTTTATCAGGCTACTATGATACTCAATCTTTCTGCAGCAGATAATGGTGCGTTGGAGCAATCAATGCAATGCATATGAAGAAATCATCTCATAGTTATTGCCGATTCTCTAAATACATGTTTCAGTAGGTAAGCATCAATTTCTTTCATTGACCTAGGGATGGCAAGGACTTTTTCGGATGAAAATTATGAGTTTGGTAATCAACAAGATAGTTGTAGCTAAATCATTTACTGCCCGCTACATCTAACTCTTTTAACTTTGAAGCTAGTTACTCCGGATGTGGAGGATTGTACGATAAATATTCGATCAGTTGCTATCTTTAAATGATTCAGAGAACTTGAGCCTATGAAAATACAGAAAAAGGTATTTTAGATGTTCATCGTGAATCACTAAACTTTTTAGTCAGGTCCTGTTGCGGTTGCGGTTGCGGTTGCGGTTGCAGAGACAAAGATGGTGTATTTGTATTTGACGTAAGCTTTGATGAAAGCATCCAATTCGCATCCATTTGAACCCCTAAATACTAAACCCTAAACATTAAACTCTAAATTCTAACCATAAACCTTAACTTCTATACTCTAACTTCTAAACTAACCAACATGTGGAAACTAAAGATGTGGAAACTAAAGTGTCTGGGATAATAATCTAGTTTGTATTTTATTAATGAATATTGCAAAAAGTTTAGAAATCAAATATAATAAAAATTGAGGATTTATATCTAGTACACTGATAGTTTCCACAAATACTTTAGTTTTAGAGTTTAGGTGTTTAGATGTAGGAGTTTAGAATTTAGGGGTTAGTATTAGGGTTTAGAGGTTAGGGTTTAGGGTAATATGCTGAGGATTTTGGTTTTAACCTTTGAACCCTAAATTATATTGACAATTACTAAATTCTAAAGTATTAAACCTAAATCCCTAAATGCTACACCTTGAACTAAATCTATAAACCTTAAAATTAAAATGTTTGTAAAAACTAAAAGTTTTTACCGCTAGTGTATTAAATAATGGGAAAATATATGATGCACTGGCGGTGGAAACATTTTGTTTCCACAAGCGCCCTAATTTTAGGGGTTAGAGATCCAATTTAAGGTTTATAGTATAGTGATTTATGTTTAGGGATTTATAATTTAGGGTTAAGGTTAAGGTTTAAGGGTTAGAGTAATATGTTAAGGATTTAGGTTTTTACCTATAACTCCTAAATTATAACCTTAAACTATAAATTCAAACCACAATCCTTAAATTCTAAGGACCTAAAGTATGAACCCTAAAGTAAATCCTTAACCCCTAAAATAAGGGTGCTTGTGGAAACAAAATGTTTCCGCCGCCAGTGCATAGTATAATTACCCATAAATAATTATCCAAAAACTAAATATTTTATAAGGATAATTATTAGATACACTGGCGGTGGAAACTAAAAGTTTTCACAACTGCCTTAATTTTAGGGTTTAGAGACTCAATTTAGGGTATAAGGTTTAGGACTTTAGGTTTAGTAATTTAGAATTTAGGAATTGTGAATATAATTTAAGATTTATGGTTAGAATTTAAGGTTTATAGGTTAAAACTTAAATCCTCAACATATTACACTAAACCCTAACCTTTGAACCCTAAATATTAACCCTAACCCCTAAATTATAATCATTACTCTTGAATTTTAAACCCACAAACCCTAAAACATAAACTAAATCCATAAACCCTAAAACTAAAGCGCTTGTAAAAACTAAAAATTTCTACCGTCAGTATATTGGATATAAATTCATTTTATAATTGTCCAACTTAAACAAAGATTTTTTAAAAGCATATATATCATGGATTTATATTTAATACACATGCGGTAAAAATTAAAAAAAATTACAAGTATCTTAGTTTTAGGGATTTAAAATTTAGATTAACCAAGGAGCACGCAGATCCCAAAAATGCATAGCTTCTCCTCCAAAAAATAACTTCTCTGGTTAGGGAACACATTAGATTTTAAAATTCAGGATTTAAAGTTAAAATTCAAAATTCAGGATAATATGTAAAATTCAAAATTCAGGATAATAGATTACATTTGTGAAAATTTGAAGTTTCCACCACGACCACAATGAATGGAATAATTACCCGTATACCATTATAGATAAACGTATATATAATCAATTTTATATTTTTTAATTACAAGATCATTCATATACAAGGTTCATTACTTTTCAGCATCTCCTTAGTTTTTTGATATTTGAACTTTTCCACAACAATTTCAAATACTCCAAAATTTCCAACCACAATTTCCCCAGGCATTTTTCCAAACAAATTTTAAACTAAACTCTACAAATGCTACTCGATATATCTAAGCTCGAGAAATGCTCGACAACAAAGATCAAAATGCCCAGCAAAGAATGGAAGTGATTTTAATGTTCTTATCTAGTATCTATAAGATGAACCAGACTGTGGCGGTGCCGGTGGCAACCTAGTCGGTGTCATATGGCTGCCGGATCTTGAAATTGAACCTGAACCCTCATCACCATCCTGTGTTGGGTCGCTATACCGTCGGCTATGACCATTCGACCCGTGTCTACCTGAACCTGTAGGTCCATTTGCAGCAGCATCAAATGCAGACCTCCAGTCATCACCCTGTGAGGCTCCACTTGTCAGTGGGCTGCTTTCTGCATCTCACAAAAAAGGAAGGTAAAAAATCATAGTTTTTTCAGGTATCAAGACGAGTAAGATAAAATCATTACAATTCAACACAAGCATGCTATAGGTAATCACGCCAATTTCTACGTTGGCTCTCATTCTTCAGGTTTTTATCACCCTGAAAATACCGGTGTCCAATATGGAAGTACAAACGAATCAAGAAAATCATACCAGCTGTACTGCTGTTAGACCAGCTGGAGGTGGCAGCAGCTTGATTGTCATGGATGCTAAGTTGCTTTGTAAGTTTCGAAAGAAGAGAAGATTGTTTCTGGTATCGCTCCCTCCTGCACTTTACTTTTTGGTCCTCCATGAGCAGCTCTTCAATTCTGGCATTGCTTAGGGCACTGACCATCAAAAGCATGAGAGAGTAAAGTTATTCCCCCAAAGAAGACTGAGACAACAATAAACCATAAAAATACACACCAAAATTAAAAGATAAAAAGAACGATTTTCAACAACCATACATGGATGTCAATAGCATGAACAAAAAGAAAAAGAAGATGAAGAGTGTCTGCTTTTTGTTAGTTGCCGCTCGCACTAAAAATGTTGAATTAATCTTAAAATGCATAGTTTTCACAGGAAAAGAGTGTTTCTTTACTCCTTGTAAACTAGGCGAAATAAATAGTACTGACCTAACAGAGCTATATAACTGAATAAGCATGTCTTCTTTTGCTTTCTCTACTTGGCAAAGAACGACGGCCTGCTTAAAAAAATAATGATTACAAATGATACATCAGCATGAACAAAAAGGGTCATTCAGGAGAATAAAATGACCTTTGGAACATTGGCGGCAAGGCTGTTAAGAACAGCTTCCACATAACCATGCACCTCTTGAGACATCCACCGAAGCTCTTCTTCAGGATCAGCAGGTTTTCTTGCCATTGTATCCTGCAAGGGAAACACGAGTCATGTTGAAGATAAATATATGCTTGATAATAAAAAATTGACAGATGATCCACATCCCGTAACTTAGCCAATCAAGCTGTGCGTTGGTCAAATTTTAAGAAAAGATTGATTCATAGCTAAAAATTGATCGGATCAAATCAAATTAAATGACCACATTAGTAAAACCTGTTAGATAACGCAATCCTAGAGTTTGTAAATAAGTTAAAGTGTATCTTTATCTTGTACCTAACAGATAGAGTTAGAGTTCAAACCTAATTAGGTCTCCTTGTAAAACTAAAAGTCCTAAACTATTTAGGATATAATCTACTGATGTAACGAGGATTAATTATTTAATGAAAATAGAACAGTAATTCTGTTTCTCTTCATGGTATCAGCCTAAATTCGATCCAATCGAATTTCTTTTTCTTTTTCGATGGTGGAAAATTCCTCTTCGAGTGCGCTGCACTCTCTCCTTCCTCCTCGTCTGCTAATTCCATGGCAGATTTCTTGGAACCTTCTGGTTCAGTCAACATGTGTCCTCGATTAACAGGCACAAATTATCTCCAGTGGTCACAGTCCGTTAAATTGTTTCTCATCAGACATGGCACCTTAGGGTATATCACTAGTCAAACTCCTAAACCTGCTGCTGGCGAGAGTGGTCTTGACAAGTGGATTCAAGAGAATTGTCGTGTTATGTCCTGCTTATTGAACTCCATGGCTCCTGATGTTAGTGCTCAGTTTGTTCTCTATGGGACTGCACAGGAGATGTGGGAAGCTGTTCGTGATACATATTCCAATACGAATAACAATTCTGAGCTGTTTGGAATTGAGAGCATTGCTGCTGCCTTGAAGAAAGATGGGATGACTGTTACTCAGTATTATGCTACTCTCAATAGTTTATGGCAGCATATTGATCTTTATGATTCACACGAATGGGAGACTCCTTCTGATGCTAGTCTCTTCAAAAAGATCAATGAACAGCGCAAAATTTTTCAGTTTTTGAGTGGCTTGCATCGAGATTTTGAGCCAGTTAAGTCTCGAGTTCTTAGTCTTAGTCCGCTTCCTTCAATCCGAGGGGTATTTTCTGATGTTCGACGTGAGGAGAGCATGCGTGCTTATGGTTCCGAATGTGGCTGCTCCGGATAGTTCTGCATTGGTTACTTCCAGTTCTACATCTGGTGGGTTCACAAAGCAACAGATGTTTAGTAAGTTTACTGGTCCTAGTTAAGGTAATGTGGCCACTATAGAATCTGCAGGTATAGAGTGTCCCTCTCTTTCTCCTGCTTTCCTTTCCGCTTCTTGTACTTCGACTTGGATTATTGATTCGGGTGCCTCAGATCACATGACTGGTAACAAGGATATATTTTTCGAATTTTATTCTTCCTCTGTTAATTGTTCTATCAAGATTGCTGATGGTTCTTATTATAAGATTCATGGAAAGGGTTCTTCTGTCTATATTAATGAGGGTTTGCTGGTTCATGATGTTTTGTTTGTGCCTGATTTGAAGTGTAATTTGCTGTCCGTGAGTAAATTGTCCAAGGATTTCAACTGTGTTCTGACATTTACTGATTCTGAATGCGTTTTGCAGGCACTGGACAGGAGGAAGAGGATTGGCAGTGCTAGTTTGCAGAATGGTTTATATCTTTTTTCCACCACACAATTTCCTCACCCTTCTGCATTTTGGTTTACTTCTTTAGGAAAAGATGATGTTATGTTGTGACATTATAGATTAGGCCACCCAAATTTCTTTTATCTTTCAAAGTTGTTTCCTCAATTATTTAGTAATAAAAAGCATTCTTCATTTACTTGCCCTGTTTGTCCTCTTGCGAAACAAACTCGTCAATCTTTTTTGCCTTCGCCTTACAAACCTTCTCATCCATTCTCTCGTATTCATAGTGACGTTTGGGGTCTTTCTCGTGTGAAGAATATCACTGGGGGTAGTTGTTTGTTACTTTTATCGACGATCATAGTAGGCTTACGTGGACATATTTGCTTAAAGAAAAATCTGAAGTTGCTAGGGTGTTTATGGACTTCTATAATATGGTTGACCCACAATTTCACACCAAAATTCAGCTTTTCCAGTCTGATAATGGGGGGGGGATTTTCACTGAGAGTTTTTTCAAACTAAGGGCATTATTCATATCAGTTCATGTGTTGATACTCCCCAACAAAATGGGATAGCAAAGCGCAAAAACCGTCATCTTTTAGAAGTTACCCGAGCCCTTATGTTTTCTTCTAATATTCCTAAGTATCTATGGGGAGAGGCTTTATTAACCTCTACTTATCTTGTTAATCGTATGCCTAGTCGAGTGTTAAATTTTCAAACACCTAAGAATGTTTTTCTTTCTTATTTTCCTTCTTTCAAGCCTCTGAGTTCGACTCTTTCCTTGCGTGTTTTTGGTTGCACTGTCTTTGTTCAAAACTTGAGTCCGACTAGATCGAAACTTGACCCTAAGTCTGTTATGTGTGTGTTTGTTGGGTATTCTTCGCTAAAGAAGGGCTACAAGTGTTACCATCCTCCTTCGCGAAATTTTTTTGTCACTATGGATCTAACCTTTCTTGAACAGGAACCTTATTTTTCCACGAATGAAATTCAGGGGGAGACTTTTAACAGTGATTTTCAGCCTTCTTCGAAACAAGTTTTGGTTCCTTCTTCTCTTTGTCCTCTTTTGCTTGAACCTAAAGTTTCCTCCCCTCAAAAAGACCCAAATGCATCGCCTATTACATTATCTTCTCCATCTTCTACATCAAAACAGTTTACTAAACCTTCTTCACAGCCTCCTAAACAGTTGCAGGTCTATAGTCGAAAGAAAACCAAAATCATTCCCGAAACTGTTCTGCAATCTTGCACTCGTCAAGAATTGGAATTCGGTTCAGATGCCTGTGAAAGACGTGAAGGTAATGAATCTGTTAATATTCCTTCTCAACTTCTTGAATGTGACTATGTTCCTATTGCTAAGAGGAAAAGGGTGAGACAATGTACTAAGTACCCTATCTAGAGATATGCTGCTTATTCTAGTTTAATGCCCTCTTTCAAAGCTTTTCCAGCATGTTTGGATAGTGAGGAGATTCCGGACAGATTTGAAGATGCAGTGAAGAATCTGCAGTGGAAAATGGCTATTGAGGAGGAGATTGAAGCACTTCAAAGGAATGGGACATGGAAAATTACTGATCTACCTCCTGGTAAAAACCTTGTTGGTTGTAAATGGGTGTTCGCTATAAAGTATAATTCTGAAGAAAGTGTGGAAAGGTACAAGGCGAGGTTAGTTGCCAAAGGGTTTACCCAAACCTGTGGGATTGATTTTAAAGAAACCTTCGCACCTGTTGCTAAATTGAATTCAGTTGGGATTCTTTTAAGCTTGGTAGTGAATTGCGAATGGAAACTACACCAACTAGATGTGAAGAATGCTTTTTTGAATGGGAAACTTGAGGAGGAGGTTTATATGCAGATTCCTCCAGGAGTAAAGGGCACAGAACAGTCTTGACAAGTTTGCAAGCTAGAGAAGTCGTTATATAGACTAAAACGGTCCCCTAGAGCCTGGTTTGAAAGATTTACAAAAGTCATCTTAAAGGATGGATTCAAACAATCTTTAGCAAATCACACCTTATTTATCAAGGTAACGTCTTCGAATAAAAAGGGTTATCCTAATTGTTTATGTGGATGACATCATAGTGACAGGGGATGATGAAGTCGAGATCAACAGATTGAAAGGTCTTTTGAGTAGAGAATTCAAAGTTAAAGATCTAGGAACTCTTCGGTATTTTCTTGGCATGGAGGTAGCAAGAAATAAAGAGGGACTGATAATTAATCAACGTAAATATGTTCTTGATTTACTCGAAGAGTCAGGATTGCTGGGTTGCAAACCAGCAGATACACCAATGGATGCAGGTCTGAAGTTTTACAGGTTAAAACTTGGCCCTGAAGTTGATAAAGGGCTTTATCAGAGATTGGTTGGAAAACTGATCTACTTGTCTCTTACAAGGCCAGATATTTCATTTCCGGTGAATATTATCAGTCAACATATAATTGATCCGAGACAAGAACATATGGAGGCGGCAAAATGGATTCTATGGTATCTGGAAGGCACACCAGGTCATCATGGCTTATTCTTTAAAAAAGGTCGTGACAGAACGATTAAAGTATTTACTGATGCAAGCTGAGCAGGTGAGCTTACGGACAGGAGGTCTACTAGTGGGTATTGCTCCTTTGTTTGGGGTAACTTGGTGACATGGAGGAGTAAAAAGCAAACAGTTGTTTCTAGAAGCAGTGTCGAGGCAGAGTTCAGGGCATTGGCTTTGGGAATTTGCGAAGGAATCTAGATTGTAAAACTACTCAAGGATTTGGGAGTGACATAGAGTGAGTTTTGAAGTTTTGTGTGATAATCAGTCAACTTTCCAAATAGCTAAGGATCCTGTCCAACATGACAGGACTAAGCACATAGAGATTGATAGACATTTCCTTGCTGAAAAACTTGCTACAAGGATGACATCTTTACACTATGTACCATCAGAAGGACAAGTGGCAGATATTCTTACAAAACCTCTGCCAAAGGCTTATTTTGACAGATTTATAACCAATAACCAAACTGGGATTATACAACGTGTATATTCCAGTTTGAGGGGAGTGTTAGATAACGCAATCCTAGAGTTTGTAAATAAGTTAAAGTGTATCTTTATCTTGTACCTAACAAATAGAGTTAGAGTTCAAACCTAACTAGGTCTCCTTGTAAAACTAAAAGTCCTAACCTATTTAGTATATAATCTATTGATGTAACGAAGATTAATTATTCAATGAAAAAAGAACATTAATTCCGTTTCTCTTCAAAACCAATCTAAACATAAATAGCCTAAGATCAATAAAGAACCTACCAAACTCTCCAACCAACCCACAGTAACTGGAATTAACCAATAACTCGCTCCATCAAAAAGGGGGGAAAACAATAACTCACAAGTGAACCATCAGATAGACTTTGCCTCATGGGAGAGCTGGATTCAACCTTAACTTGACCTCCTTTAGATTCAACAATAGTTTTTAACTTGTCTAACCACTCAATCTTATCTGCAATGCTCTCGGCCTTCAACACAACAACACTATGAGCTACAAAATAAAATTGAAGCATATAATTAACAAGCAACTTGGTACAGGAACAATAAAATCAATTTAAGAAAACTTGTAAAACCTTTCAAAACTGTCTTATATGGAATCCTGCTAGTTATCTTGAAAACAAGATTGGGTTCTTTTTCTGGTCCACTTGCCTTCTTATCCTTGGAACTTTTAGATGAGCCACCTTCATCATCAGCAACTTCCTCAATGTTGCATTCCTGGTGATTAAATAATTAGAGAAGTGGGCATTGATATAGATGAAAAGCTTATTTATTCCAATATGAACATTGTCATAATGATTGTATCTATAAATCGGAGCAATATAAAAGCCAACAATTCTCTTAACCCGAATCAACAAAATTAGGATTTCTACATAGAAGCCAAGACCAAAATTCTGTTAGTCTTTTCCTTTTAAAATATAACTGATGTAATTTACAATTGGTACATTGATATAGATGAAAAGCCTATTTATTCCAATATGAACATTGTCATAAAGATTGTAACTATAAATCAGAGCAATATAAAAGCTAACAATTCTCTTAACCCGAATCAACAAAATTAGTATTTCTACATAGAAGCCAAGACCAAAATTCTCCCCGACACATGTTAGTCTTTTCCTTTTAAAATATAACTGATGCAATTTACAATTGGTACAGAAAGAAGCTCTCTTTCTTTATCAACACCCGTGTAGAGCACTCAGGAGAAAAATCTTGAATGCCCCAAGTGAATGTGAGGACTGCACCATTTAGAGCAACGGAGAAAATAGGGAATGTATATTGTACGTGTTTCATCATTAAGATTTGATGCAAAAATTAATCAACTTTTATACTCACGATGAGAGATTCTCAGTAATGAATATGATTCAACAATCAAAAAACGTTCATGCGGATATCAGGGTGACTAACCAACTACAGTCTCACAAGAGCAAGGAATCAGAAGAACTGAACATTAACTCCACACCTCTAATGTGATGACACCACGAAAATGCCTTTCTTCTTGTTTTTTTGTGTAACCAAGCTGCAGCAAAGATAACTGTTAAGCAACATTACTAGAACAAAGAGAAAATACATGAATTATCAACTATACACACTCTCGCGCACAAAGATAGAAACAGCCAAAATTAATTGAAGCAAAAAACAGTAACCTTGCCAGTTTTCTCATTCAAAACAAACCATCGCTTACTCCATCCATTTGTTTTTCCGCTTTTCTTCAGTAAAAAGCCTGCATGTAAAGAATAAATTGATGCTAAACCAAAATAAGCTCAACAAATGGCCAATAGTTGTAATCAAAATTACATAGTATTTGTATATGAAAAGGCTTGTCATAAATACTTGTCTTTTACCTTTATCCCTCCTAACTGTTTCCACCTTCCTTACCCGCTAAGTGAAAGAATTACTACCAGATTCTGAGAAAGAAAACTAAGGTTTTGCTTGGTAGGATGGATGGAAAACTTGGTAATCCAGTCATTAAAATTCATTTCCTACTTTATAGCTTAACCATTAGATGCTAAGTTTTCCGTCCTTTCTACCAATTGAAGCATAAGGGTTGAATGCATACATGTTTACTGCCAGTGCCAGATATATATATATATATATATGGGAGGGGGGGGGGGGGTGAAGTGTAAATATTTCATAACTGGGACTATTGACAAGTTATAAGCAACATTATTAAGGGTTCACCTGACCTTTTAATGTTTCTAGAATTTCAAAATCATCCCTGCCTGCTGTCAAGGAGAGCAATTTTACAAAATTGATATAAAGTTCTATAGATTCAAACTAAAACCTACTTGTTTTGGGAATTTCAGGAGGGTGAACTGCCCTTTCTTACATATTGTGGCTCTTCTCCTAAGAGATACATCAGGTCAGCGACATGTTCATTACTTAGCAGACAACTGCTTTAAATTTGATATTTCCACAAGCACAAAACTCTCTTTTGATCAGACAACTCAATCAATAGGAATACCATTTAGCAATGGCACCATAGGAAAGGGAAGAAGTTCAGGATACGACTCTGGATTAGGGGTGTAAACGAGCCAAGTCGAGCTCGAGTAGTGTTGAACTCGACTGAGCTCTTTAAGAATTAGAGTTGAGTTCGAGTTTGAGTAGTTTTTAACGAGCCTGAATAATCTGAGCTCGACTCGGCTCGTTAAGAACTCGAGTTCGAGCTTGAGTCGAGTTCAATCGAGTCGAGTATTGACCGAATCGGACTCGAGTAGCTCGCGATCTATCTCGTCTCATTTAAAGCCCTATTAGGGAAAAACTTTGATACTAAAGTTTACAAAAGCTTGTTAATTTTAAGGTTTATGGTGTTAGTTTAGGGTTTAGAGGTTTAGGTTGTTGGGTTTAAATTTTAGATTTTAGGGTTTAGGAATTTAGATTTTAAATTTAAAAAATTAAAAATTTTAGTATATTATATTTTCAAGTAGTTCGCCAGCTTTTCGAGTCGGGTATAGAGTAGCTCGACTCATTAAGAACTCGAGTTCGAGTCGAGTGTTGACCGAGTCGAACTCGAGCAGCTAGCGATCTGTCTCGTCTCATTTACAGTCCTACTCTGGATAGTGGATTAAACAATAAATTTCAGGATAATATTTTCCAGATGCTCAGTTTGATTACTAACCTGCTGTTATCTCACCACCAGGTCCAGCAGTCTTTAAGGCTGATCCCTCCGGTACATCTTTTTCTTTCTTGCTTAATTTGTCCTTCAACGATTTTAAGTTTCCTTCAGATTGTTGTCCACTGGTTTGAGGACTAGTTGCCTAAAAAGAGAAATGAAGAAAACAATCAGTCTGTCAGAGAATTGTCACTACTCACTAATAAGCTTATTATTATAAAATATCTATCAAAGTCGATCAGAAAAATCTGAACTCGATTTAGAATTGACTGCTCTGCATCAGCTGCCTTCTTGGAGAACCGGTTCTTCAGCTCATCTTCTCGTCGTTGTCTCTCCATTCTATTGACAGGTAATGGATAAGGAAGTCGAAAGAAGAAAAAGAAAAAGAAAAAATTGCTTCAATTATTGAAGACAGAAAGCTACAAAAGAACAAATAAACCATTAGATGGAAAAGAAAAATTATCTTAACATACCGCCTCTGCACCAGACGAATGAAATGCTGAGGGGGAACAAATGCACGCTCCATGTCCACCAGTGCAACTACCATCTTTTTTGATTGAATTTTAAAACCATCAAGTGCAGCACTTGCAATTGCCACAACCTGGTTAATTTTTTAAAAGGAAAAGAAAGCAATTCACATGCATTGATCTAAACAACCATAAAACAAAAGGAAAACTACATAAATAGTACCCCACCTATTCTCGCATTACTGTTTTAATACCCTAACTATTTTTTTTTGGCAAAATGGTACCTAACGTTACATTTCATTTTGGTACCCACCATTAAAAAATTAACGGAGATGATGACGTGGCTTGGTATAATTACACTTTTAGTCCAAAATACTTATATATTTTATTAATTTAATCCAAAATTTTCAATTTGTCATCTCCTTCCCCTCAACACCCCGTACCCAACCACCATCTACTCTTACCTCAAAGCCATTGTTGTCTACCTGGATTTTCAACACTCATTTTTGTTTTCTAATTTCCATTTGTTGATCATAGCAGTAGCAGATCAGTGAAAATGTAAATGTTACTTATTTTTCTTTGAAAAAAATCAAACCCAAGTAGAACCATGCATCCAAAGCAGTCGAAATTCTCAAAACAAAACTGAATATAAAATTTAACAAATATAAAAACAAATACTGAATGTGAAGCACGACCTTAATGTCATCTTCTTTGGAGTAAAAAAAATCATATTTTCCGGTGAAAAAGTTGAAAATCTTTGGGTTTGGAAAAAATTCAGAAATTACAATTTAACAGAAAAAACACAGTAAATAAAGATTGTAATCAATTGCGGTGTGAACAAATTTCACACAGTGAAAAATGCAGAGGTGATAATGATCCGAGGGGTCAAGGGGCGGTCAGTTTGCAGGTATCAAGGGTAGATGACGGTGGCTTGGAGGTAGGGGTAGACAGTGGCTTGGAGGTTGGTACTGTTGGGTGTTGGGGAAAAAAGATGATAAATAATTGGAAAATTTGAGGTTTGATCCAAAATTTTGAGATGATTAATTAGGTTAATTATTTTGAATTAGGACCTAATTGTTAAAATGTATAAGTTTTTGGACTAGAACTACTATTATACCATGCTATTGACTTTGATGGAAGAAGAAAAATGAGTAATTTGTAATTTTACCCCAAAATTAAGATGATGTTTTAAATGGATGGTTTTTGGACTAAATTGATAAAATGTATAAGTGTTTTAGACTAAAATTGTGATTATACCAAGCCACATCATCATATCCGTTAATTTTTAATGGTCGGGGTACCAAAACAGAACAAAAACATAACGTTAGATATCATTTTGCTAAAAATAATAGTTGGGGTACCAAAACAATAATACAGGAATAGCTAGGCTACTAGTTATGTAGTTTTCCCTAAAACATATATGAACAGCAGCAGTGCATTATTACCTCTCTCTTAAAAGGAGCATATCTCCCTAGACCAGGTGTAGCATTTGCAGCAGCATTAACAATATCCAACAACACACGATGAACCTGTTTTGACAAGCACCCAAAAGGTACAGAAAACAGAGAGAAAACCACACATGGAGGTGAATATCACACACGGCAAACTACTTTCCAGTAGATACAACTTGAAAATTTTCAATAACCTTTGTCACACAGGAGAAAGTTCCAACAATAACATTTTAATTGTTACAGTGAAAATGAATGTATTATAAAACACACCGAGATGGAAAAATGTATAACTTGGTATACATTTTTGTGTATTTCCAATCAATTTAAGCTTTAAGGTTATTGCTAAACTGACTGTTCTTGGAGATAAGTCACTGTATTAACAGCATAATGTCATATTCACATAACCAACAAGAAAATACATGATGTTAAATTAAGTTATTGGTGCCTACCTTCATAGTTGCGTTGCTAAGGAATTAGGCCCAACAGATCTATAGAACAAGACCTCATTTCCTCACCAATCAAATTAGTAGCAGAAACTTGTGCAAACACTCATCTAACTTTGAGTAGGGGTGAGCAAAAGTCGACTCAACTAAAAAAAGTCGACTCGTCTTGACTCGAAATTTCATAAACTCGACTAGAAAAAAAAATCAAATAAAGTTTGAGTTGTAAAATGAAAATTCGAATAACTCGAATTTTTAGTAATTAGTGGATTGATTTATAAGTTCGAGTGGAGTCCCTCAATATTTCCTTATATATATACTGATATAAAAAAATATGAAGAAATATATGCAACAGATGAAAAATATATGAGGAAATATATATATACATATATGCATATCTTATATAATTAGAGAAAGTCGTTTAAATTAGAATCAAATTGTACTATAACATGATAAGTAATTATAATTAAACTTGTATAGGAACTCGAATCAAAAAAATTCAAATGAAGTTCGAGTTGAAAAATATGACGTGTCACTCGAATAACTCGAAATTTTTTTACTCGACTCAATCGAAGACTCACCCCTAAAATTGAGAAAACAGATGCAGAAAACATTAAAAGGCCTATGTTTGAATTGGTGGAAGTATAGATACAGAGACACAATATTGATGTACCTCATCAACGCATAAACAAGATGGCTCTTTTGCTAGCTCCAAGACGCCTTTTATCAGAGATCTTAAACCCTTCTCTGGAGAAATCAGATACGGTTGATAACCATCTGCTTCTAGGACAACCTGAGAGAAATACAACAATATGAAGTTAAAGAAACTGACCGATACATAGAAACTTAAGAATGCACCAAAAATGAATGCAAATTGATAATAGAACCTACCCTTTTGACGTTTTTTATGTCAAAATGTCTGTCCAAAGGGAGCTGCTTAATCCTGTTGGGAAAACTTCCCTCGAAACTAGAAACAATTTTCCAACCATTTCCCTGAAAATTTGGGGGCAGAATTAAAACAAGCAAATGAGGAGGATTATTAAGTCATACAGAAAGACACTTCAAAGATTCATCTAAAAAGGATTTTTTTCAAAAAAAAATAAAGATTGTGCACATAGATCTTAGCCTTCCATTGCAAAGAGATGAGCATTTCACTTTAAAAAGAAGTAACTCACTTCACCACCTGTTATGTGTAGTAGAAATTTGTCCTCAAATTCCCGACAGAGCTCCAATGCAATAGCTCTCGTGCCTTCAGCAGTACTAACCATTTGTCCACCAAGCCTCACTAATTCATCCTGGATTATTTGAGACTTCCCTTGAAGCCTGACATGTTAAGATAGGAAGACTTACAAACCTAAAAGAGGGAATGGGAATATGGAATGTTTAATAATGCATATATTTAAAAACAAAGTTTAGTATGAACTTTTTCTGTTGCAACCAAATATAAGTTTTGAAAAAAGAAAAAAGAAGGAAGAGGAATTCTAACAATTTCACTACAAATAAATAATATCTGTTAGAAAAAGAAAACATGTATGGACCAAAATTGAAAATGATCCTGACCAATACCAAAGAGATATCACAATTGGGGGCAAAAAGGCTCAAAATGTGTGGTTTTGATGTGATACTCTCAACCTCACATATATGTGATATCTACTAATAACAGAACCTTAACGTTGATAATTCACTTGCCAACCATGCCTCTCCAACTTTGTGAATACTTCTAATAAGCTAATATTTTGCAACAGTCAAACTCATAACAATTTTCAATTTAAAATCATACTAAGCTGATTAGGGGTGGTACACATACCTTTTGTAGTACAACCAAGAGCTTTTAAATACATTGTTTAACTTAGGGCCCGTTCAGCATAAATTTTGGAACGCCTGTTGAGGGAAAACGGCCGATTGGCTCAAGAAGCTGGATTTTTCAGCTGTGGCAGAACGCCCGTTTGGGTGCTAAATCAGGTGGGAAAATGGCGGACAACGCCCATTCAGCGTGCATTCCATACTTGTTTAGCATTGCTTCTCCGTTTGGCGCTCCAACGCCCGTTGGAGAAGCATTGCTGAACGGGCCCTTAGAGGCAAACATATGTTTGCTCAAATTCAGAAAGCAAAAACCTGACACTTGTCTTTGGTAACTCTCTCTCATTAAACCTTGGGAGTTGAAACAGAAAAATTCAGCAGCAAACTAGAAGCTACTCAGTATTTCTACTTTCCAGGCAGTATTCGAATGCAGTAAACCAAAAGAGTGCAGAAATTTTGTAGACTTCCTTACTCACTTTAACAGTAAGCATGGAGCAAAAGGAAAGGGGGGAAAGCAAGTACCCAGAAAGTAGATTTGGAAGCCTGAGTTTCATACGGTTACGTATCTGGCCCGCTAGTACATCTACCAACGCTACTCTTCCAAGCTTGTTTTGAGGGGCTCCAGTCAAAATAGATTTTAGACTTTCACTTTCCGCTCTCCAAGCCATTTCTAAAGAATTGTCAGATGAAACACTTCCAGATTGAGTTGAAGCAATGGAAACTGATTGACCAATTACAGCAACCCATGAAATATCAGAAGTTTTAGGTGGCCCCTGATTTAACAAGAGAGCCTGAACTGCTGCAAGGGCTTTTGAGTCTGAAGCAGCCTGATCAATTTTACTAATAATGCCAACAGTTCTGGTACCTACAATCAAAAATTGGCAGTAAAATATTAAGAATCCAGAAAGATAACAGTGAAAAGGTAATTTTTTATCCTTTTTTTTTTGCCAGGAGAATAGATTATTTAGAATATGCAAGCACCAAGAATTCCCACCTTCTGAGTCAAATTCCTTTGCTATCCTGAGGGCTCTAGATGATGAAATTTCTGGTGTCTGAGCAGCAGGAACAATAACGAGCAAAATAGCATCATTATGTTCAACAAACTCACGGAGCTGAGTAAAAGTCAGAATTTGTCAGATAAGTAACCAAACAAGCATCTCAAAAACTGGTAAAGAAAATGAATATCAAGGAACAATTAACATATCAGAATGTCCAATTGTTAAAATTCAAAACCTCAAAATAGCATTCAGCCACTCACCAATGATTCATCCATAATTCTTTGCTCCAGTCCAGGTAAATCAATCAACTTTAATGGTGGAGCTGTGTTACAGAAAAAGGAGAGAACCCTTAAAATTTTATAAAACAAAAAAGAAGATGTTGGACATGCAAATATAAAGAGAAATATTCACTCATAAAAAGAATGTATGATAAGCATGCACAAATGAGAAAAGGAGGCAAGGGGAAGGGAAGCGTTAAGATCATTCATGAAATATGTTTGCCCTGATAGAGTGTTTGTCTATGACACAATAATAAAAATTGTTTATTGGTTTCCAGACAAAATAAAACATTTAGCATTGTTTTCTACAGAATAGAAATATTTTATTTTCAAAGATCAATCTTCATGGATAATAATATTCCATAAACCAAACAAACCTTTTTATCAGGTGTGAGGTCATCATAAAAAACAATTGAAGTTAGCTAGGACTCTGATTAAAATTCCAAGGTAATTGTAAACAATCCAGCCATTGACATCGATAAATTCAGTTCTGACAGGGCACCCTAATATATAAAAGGCACGAAGTCATCTAATATCATTTGAAAAGAAAAACAATAGTAAAAACAACTTCTGAAATGCAAAATTCAATGGAGGCATCAACCTCCGATAGAAAAGATTTTACTTGTACATATTCTAAAACCAGTAGAATCAATAATACTATTCAATAACATGAAGGCTGACCTGTACTGGTACGGAGCTTCAGATATATTTCATCACGACTCCTGCCTGATGAACCTTTGCTTAACCTATCCTGCAGAGAATGCCGAAGTGCACCTATGGTGCACCAATTTCAAAGATGAAAAGAGGTCAGGGAGGACACAAGACCAATATGCAGAGCGCATGATGAATAAAGATGCATTTTCCAGGAGCAAACAAGCAACAGTGTACCACACAAATGAAAAAGAAACAACAAAAATAGGAAGGAGACCTTACTGGCAGAAACCTGTTGAGATTTATTGTCAATTTGCAAGATGACTGATTTAGTGCTTAAAGAACTATCCCTAGCCAAATCAATACTGATGGGAGCTCTGGTGGCACCGTTTTCACCAGTTGGCTGTCAATGATTACCATTATAAGCAAAGTCCTGTGAAAATAAAAAGCTTCAACAAAATGAAAAGGCCTAAAAGAAATAAACATACCAGAAGAGGATGTCCAACTAGACTGTTGAAGACAGCAGATTTACCAGCCCCCTATTTGGTATTCAGAAAAAGGGACATTAAAATTTTAAAAGCAAATGAGTAAAAGAGAAGATTTCAACATCTTGCGGTATGACAGAAACATGTTAATTAATTAGCAACTTCATCCATTTTTAGGAAGTTTTTATTCAATAAGCTACATCCTCTGATTAAATAAACACAAATGTAACATGGATAAATATATGCATAATCAGTTAGTTATGCTGCCCTCAGTAATGAAAGAACTGAACAAGGTTGAAGACGAGGAAGCTAACTAGGTAATAGCCTAGTATAGTAAAGCATAGAAATGCCTGGAAAATATAGGCAGGGAATAGCAATATAAAATGTCATCCGAAACTTTTGAAGACAAAAACATAGAAATGCATCAGATAATTGACGTGTAGTTCATATTCAAATCAATAAGCCTAAAGTATCTCAAACTGTTGTAGACTGAGGCACAGAGTATAGTAAAGCAAATTAAAAGAGAATTCAAATTACTCAAAAATAAATTAGAAATTAAGAAACTCCCTCAACTTTGAACAGCAAGAGTAAAAAGGGATCTTTAGAAAAATAAATATAATGTTAGCCATCGTGTTGCTCTCATATTCCCCCAATAAATGTAGCTTTTCTCGACCATTTCAACATTAGCAATCCAACGAAAAAAGAATGCAAATATACGTATGTATAGCCGAATTACAAGTGTTGCATCCCAGGTGAAATCAATCAAATTCAACCAAACATGAAAATTATCCATAAAGAAATTAACATCCAAGAATTCCAATTTTTAACTTTCCATTAGCATCCAAAGCAGCCCCAACCCCAAGATTTCCAATCTTTAGCAGCTAAACGGAATAGAGAATTCTTGCAGATCCAACAGAGAGCTCCAAAGGCTAAAAAAGAAATAACGGGGTAAAGGAACATACGACATTTCCCAAAGCTACGACGTTTAGGAAAGTGGAGGAGCGTTTAGAGAAGGACGATGAGGTATCGTCGACGTCTTCATCGGCTAGTATAGCAGCCGCTTGCCTCATGGCTTCCGAAAGCTCCGACAACTCTTCGAACGCCTCCATTTTTCTTCGATTCGGGAAACAAAAAGAGAGAGAGATCGATGCTTGTATAGATGTAGAAAATTAGGGGAGGGGAGCCCCTAGATTAAGAGAGGTGATTCGATCATTTTTAAATTTTCGGTTTCTTTCCGCGAAATAGTTGAAAGTAAAGAATAAAAGATGGTTTTGTTTGTGATGGTTTAAATAACCCAAAAGCAACATTGGACAGTTCTAATTCAAATTTTAAAACAGAATCCGTTTTGGTTTTATATCTGCGGCAAAATTTCACACTACTCGTCCGATGCTCTCTCTTTTAGACTCGGATTATTCATTCAAATTCACCGCATATTGGTTTTAAATGTTGGTTCATTTATGTTGTTTAAATTTATTCACATATGTATAAGGTTTTTTATTATTCGGTTAAACTTAACTAACCGACCGAACCAAAATAAAATTGGTTAATTTATTAGATAATTTTAAGTTTTAGCTAATGATTAAGAGTTTTTTCAAGTTTCAATTATCGATTAATTCAGTTTAAAATCAGTTAATTAATTGAATTAATCGAACTAACCAAGAATATTAAATATTTAACAAATTATATATGTTCGTTTGTGTTCATTTATGTTCGTTTACCATTTAAACGAACGAACATGAACATAAATAAACACAAAATAAACGAACGAACGTGAACAAGAAAATTTGTGTTCGTTTATATTCATGTTTGTTTAAACACACTCTCGTTCGTGTTCGTTTACAGACCTGCGTGCGTTAAAAACTTATATATATTATATCAATCCATATTTTCTCTTAATTTTAATTTAATATATTTAATAAATGTGTCACTATTTCATTGGTTGAAAATAACTAAACAAAAAAATAAAAGGAGCAAATGGCTTGGCTGGGGATCAAAACCAGGCCAATAGCAAGGAAAAGCAAAGCTTCAACCGCTAGGCCAACCAACTTTACATCAAATTGATAATTTATATTTTTAAAGTTACTTTGTTAGTAAAAAATAATATAATTAATAATATTTATTATTTTCAAGAAATGTTTATATATGATAAATTACTAAGATTAACATTATTATCTAATTAATATCAATACAATAATTTTATTTTTATTTTTGAAAAAAATGATTACCAACAAAGTGTTGATATTAATTCGTAACTCCTTTCCCTGTAACCCCAGGCTCCTGCTCCAAAAATTCGTAAGGCACAATTCCAGTAATTTATTATATATAAATATTTTCTGAAAATAATAAATATTATTAATTATATTAAATTTTACCAACAAAGTAACTTAAAAATTATATGTTATCAATTTATAACATGTAAAATTGGTTTGCCCAGCGGTTGGAGTTCCAGTTTTTCTAGCAATTGGGCTGGGGATCTTTATTTCTTTGTTTCTTTATCTTCAACCAATGAGATGGTAACACGTATTACCATTTAATTGGTTGATTAAATTTTTTATTAAATTAAATTTAAGATTAAATTAATATAATATATAAGTTGTAGGGACCAAATGTGTAATTATACATATTTTTTTAACTGTCACCTCATCCTTTAAGTTTTAACGTCAAGTGGTCACATTGAGTCTAATTTAATAGTTCAATAGTTTAATAGCTGCAATTAAAAATATAGTGGTCAAATTAAGTCTAAACTCATAGTATATTGGTCATTTATGTAGTTTACTCTAAATTTTAGCCATTAGTGAAAAGCTTGAACACGTGAAACCATTAGTGAAAAGCTTGAACACGTGAATTTTAGTTCTAATTCTAATCAATTATGTGAATTGTGAACTTCTGTTTAGTTTAAATTTATTTTTCAAACATATTATGTTTATAATCTTTAATGATAGGGTAAATTTATAATATATCACTTTATTATACATTAACGTTAATGTCTTTTAAAAAAAATTAGGAGTCTTTAAGCTTAAAATGTGAAACATCTTAATAACCGGAGGAAAAAAAAACAAAAGCGATTTTTGTAGTAGTGGCGAGCGAAATGAGAGCAACCTAAACCGTGAAAACAGGGTTGTGGAAAAGCAATAAAAGCGTCGTGCTACTAGGTGAATCGGTGAAGTGTCGAACCATAGATGGCTATAGTCCAGTACCCGAAAGCATCACTAGCTTACACTCTGACCCGAGTAGCATGGGGCACATAGAATCCCGTGTGAAACAGCAAGGACCACCTTGCAAGGCTAAATACTTCTAGGTGACCGATAGCGAAGTAGTACCGTGAGGGAAGGGTGAAAATAACCCCCGTCGGAGAGTGAAATAGAACATGAAATCGTAAGCTCCCAAGCAGTGGGAGGAGCCCAGGGCTCTGATCGCGTGCCTGTTGAAGAATGAGCCGGTGACTTATAGGCAGTGGCTTGGTTAAAGGAACCCACCGGAGCCGGAGCGAAAGCGAGTCTTCATAGGACAATTGTCACTGCTTATGGACCCGAACCTGGGTGATCTATCCATGATCAGGATGAAGCTTGGCTCACTCTCTTAGTTTGGAACATTTAATTGTACATGTGATAACGCTAATGTCTTCCACATAATTTCTAACCTTTTTGTTGTGAGCCCTTATGCTTTTGTCTAATCTATCTTCGCTTTGGTGCAGTCTGCTTGACTGGTCGAGTTTAAATTTATTCGCCGCTAAGCTAATATGGTGCTAATCAGATGTCCAAATATGTTCTTACCCCACTTGATTATCTTGCTACTTTTGATGTCCCTTCTAATGAAATCTTTGACATTATTAATCTTGATGCATGGGGTCCTCCTTATACTAGTTTGAATGATATATAGTGTAATGGCTTCGACCTCCTCTTTATTAAAAAAAAATTAATATTTGTAATCATTATGACACTGTACTGTTAAATTTCAAACGCATTTTTATTTTTTATTTGCATTTTAGTCATTCAATTACAGATAAACTTACATTTTGGTTATTTAACTCTCAGTTTAGCTTATATTTCGTTTTAACTATAAATATTTTTATTTCAATCAGTCTTGCAATAAGTCAGATCGTACTGTAAAAATATGAATCAAAATTTAACATAAATTAAACTTTTATGATACACATATTAGATACACATTACACAGCACACCCATCTTGTAACTTACACGACTACTATCATAATTGAACTTATATGAGGAGACCGTTGCACATCTTGTCACACTATACTAATTACTACATATGAAGCCAAACAGCCCAGAGTTGATATATTCAATACTAATGAGTAACAAAACCTCAAACAACATGAAATATATCCTTATGTCATATTAGACAATTTAAAGGAAGACACCCAATAATCAAGAATCGACTTGACAAGTAACCATTTAAATAAATTTTTGTTTAATACTTTCCGATTAAAACAAATAAGTCGAAATAAATAGATCTTTGTTTTTAGTTCGCTTGTCGATGTTGGAAGATTTATTCATATTTATATTTTGTTCGAGTCTTTTTAGTTGGATTTTTAATCTTTTCGCTGTGTTATTAGTTATTGAAAAATGTCGAAATTATATATTTAATTTATGTGTATGATAGTAAACTCATTGTAGTAATAAAACCAATCACTTTTATATAAAAAAATAACAATTAAATTAAACTCAATTGACATCAAATGCCAATTAATTTTACATAAATTAATTTTTTATGATACACATGACTGCATGTAAATATCCCCCTCTCTATAGTCTATATATATATATATTGAAGTTAAAAATTGTATAGTGATATTAAATAATATATTTCCCTATTCATAAGATGATAATTCAAGTAAGGTACATAATTATTTCCAAAAAAAAGTAAGGTACATATTAATATCACATATATATATATATATATATTATACATACATAAATTTTATTTGTAGTTTTCTGAAAACAATCCCGCGATTACGGAATTACGGGTTGTTTTTTCGCTTCCTTCAATCGCCCGCTCGCAAATCCATGGCTTGATCCAATCTCAGAAAACATCCACCTTTATCTTGAATTTTCATTTCGAATCTGCACCGTTCAAATTGTTGGGGTTTTCGCCGCCGGCGGGTCCTGTCTCCGTTTTGTTTTGTTTGAATTCACAGATTCCTAGGGTCTTATCTGATTTCAGATCTGGGTTCTTTTTTGGATGCGATTTCGCTGTTAAAATTTTGCAAAGATGTTTTGGCGTATGACTGGATTGTCATCTGCGTCTCCTGTGAGTTTCGCCTTTTTTTTCTCTCTCTGAATTTTTGAGCTACGCAGAGGTGTATGCCATTTCTAACGAGTTTAATTGAATTCTGGGTTTTTTTTTCTCTTTTGCTTGTGGATTTCTGTTTGGCTGCTGGTAAATTGCTAGAAGAATAATAATGGCTTGAAATATTATGTTTCTCGGCCTGGAATTGTTCAAAAGCTATAAGTATTGGGTGCTCCTCATTGTTAGAATATTGGTACAATGTAGACTAGAGTAGGGGGGCGTTTAACTTCATACATTGTTCCATTCAAATCAAGTACATGGATCAGGCGGCATTTATTACGGGATAAAATGAGTACCCTTGCTTCCTTTGGGATCAATTGGCGGGTTTTCAAATTTGAAATTCGGTGTTTGCACTTTGGCATCAATGTTTTCAATATTCAATTGTCTCCATTAAGGGCTTTGGTTTAGTGGATTGGAGGGAAATTTTGTCTTTGTTCCCTTTGGTATACATTAGTATATTTTAGATTAGCAAAGGGATAGAAATAGTTGGACCCTTTGTTTTTCTTTGAAGTAAGTGATATTGTAGGGGAAAATCATAAGCTTACACTTTTTTTAATTGCAGCAAAAAAGATGGCGCCCAAGTGCCATGTTTTTCTCTAGAAGCCTAAGATGGCGATCCTGTAATAATTGTTTATATTTGACTTTTAGGTGGGACTGATATTGTCTGTTCTTCCACATAATCCCTGTTGTAGAAGGAAATGATATTTAAGGGCCAAGGCCGCTCTTGTTAATTTACTGTCAGCTTGTATTTGTACCATTTTCTGTTTATGCATTCCTTAGAAAGTATGGCTTTTGTTCTTATTTAGTTTCCTTTTGACAATTTTTGTGTTTATGATCAATGCAGATCGACACAATTCTAGATAAGGATAATTTTACATTGGAGGAGCTTCTTGATGAGGATGAAATTATTCAGGAATGCAAATCCCTCAATGGGCGGCTTATAAACTTGTATGCTTTCTAGTCTCCCCATATGCTTGCGTTCTTTATTCTTTCAACTCATAGCATGTTAAATTGTCCTATACCATCGTGTTTCAATTAAACAACATATGGCTTCTAATGTGCTTATGTAGTGCTTTAAAAAACTAATCACCATGCAAGGTATTTTAATATCCTTAGTTATAGTTCTTTCTTTTTACTACACTTAATCTCACCACCCCGCTACTTTTACATCGATACACATATCTCATCATTAATTCTTAGCTCACCATTCACCACTACAACAATTAATTCGGCCATTAATGTGCTTTAATTTCACTGGTCATCCAAATGGACCCTTAGAAGACGAAGTGAATAAAAAACTCTGAAGGACATAAAGGGGATCCCAAGAAGATATCATAAAGCCCAGTGTCCAAAAACTTTGTCATGGTTTATACTTGGTGCAGGTCAAGCTAAAGCTTTTTTACCACATGTACTAGAATGTGAACCCATCTAAACCTGTAACTCATTTTCAGTTAACTGGCAATGATCCAATTGCTATGTAAAATTGCATAGCCATGTACCAAAATTGTCTTTCCCATTGGCCGGTTATTGGGACATGATGAGTCAACTCAGCTTTTTTCTTGCATAAAAAGCATCTATTAGGCTTTCCCTTTTCTCACATTGCTTCCATCTCAAAGAAAATAACCTTAGTTGGGACCTCGACAGAGGATGTTGATGGCTCGAATTCTGGCAGGGTTGGATATTTGCTCAATTCAAGCTGTACTTTGCAAATTGTCTGTATGTTAATGACTAATTCTATTTTTGGTTTTTTTTCATTGTTGTATTTGTTCTTATTTGCAGTTTGCGAGAGAAGGCTCAGGTTGAACAACTTATTCAATATATTGTTGTAGAACCTCCAGAGAATGCTGATAAGAAGCAGATTTTCAAGTAGGTTTTAATAGTTTTAGTTGATCAGTTTGTGCCCGTATTCCCTCGATATTACTATATACATAATGTTTTGTAATGTTTGCTTTATGTGATTGTAGGTTTCCTTCAATTGCATGTGAGATTTTTACATGCGAGGTTGATATCATACTAAAAACATTAGTAGAAGATGAGGGAGTAAGAAGTTGACCCTTTTATTCCCCCCTTTCCTTTTGTTTGTATTTTCTTTTATTCATGCCAGGTTCTAAATCATTTGGTTCTTGCTTTTTTGCAGTTAATGAATTTGCTATTTTCCTTTTTGAATAAAAATCACTCTCATAGCACCCAGCTGGCAGGGTACTTCAGCAGGGTATTCTGTTCTGAACTTTGAGATATTCATATGTTTAGAATTGTAGTTCTTTTTCCTTTAATTTCGTTTGCTCTGTTTAAATAAAGGGACTTTGAATATCTTGTTATCTATGTTTCATATTTGATTACTTTTCTTGCTAGGTTGTTATTTGTCTGTTGTTGCGGAAGACATCAACATTCATGCAGTATATTAAGGTACATTTAAGATTCTATTAAATTTTATTGAGGAATCCCTTGTATAAATTCATGCTATTAAGATAGGTATGATGATTTTTTGGCGCTATTACATGACATTTTTGTGAATATTGTTTTACTTTACTATATATTGACACATCATTCTTAGAATGAACTTGAAATTTATTTTTGCTTTCATGATCTGATTTGATTTTAAACAAATAATCATGTTAGAATTAGGACTGTGATATGTGTTGCAATCTGGTCCGACTATTGAAATTTGGTTGTGCCTAGCTTATTCTGTTGGGAATTACATTTCCGTGTGCTTCTAATATTTATTTTTTTGTTTTTTTAACCCCTTCTGGAAGCATAAATATGTCTGCAAATAAAGGCATTACATTCTGATGCATCTTTATAGGGATATTCTTCGATATAACAAGGCTAAGATGATTGTGCTTATTGATATAACGTGGCCTTTATGTTGCTTCAATCGTTGAATTCTTTGGAATTTGAAGGAGTCTGATGGGTGTCTCTTCATTCTGTAATACTTGTTGAATATGAACTTCATGCGGAACTTTTCTTTCTAACATCACATACTTGGTTGTGTTGCAGTTGTTGATGCTTATTGTGTTTGTAATGCTTTGTATAGGGACATGGTTGTTCTTTTTTATTTTTGCAGTTACCTCGATATAATTGATCTAAATCGCTGCCTTCATGATGCTGTGCAGGGTCATCAGCAAATCATTGAGATGCTAGTTGACCTAATTGGCATAACTTCCATAATGGAGGTTAGTGTTTGTTTATCTTTATTTTTTTTTCTCTTTATGCATTGTAGGAAATAATTCCTTGTATTTTATTCATAGAACATATAGGCTATATATACACATCTAATTTACCTAAACTAGGTAACATAATATATAACATTAATTACAATATATTCTAGCCTAATAAGTAGCCTAGATTTTAGCCTAAGAATCTGTAACACTCTCTCTCAAGTTGGATCATAGATATTAATCATGCCCAACTTGTTACATAGATAATTGATTCGAATTCCATTGAGAGCTTTGGTGAAGATGTCTCCTAGTTGTTCTCCAGTTTTCACATAACCAGTAGATATCAAACCTTGTTGTATCTTTTCGCGAATGAAGTGACAATCAATCTCAATGTGTTTCGTTCTTTCATGAAAAACTGGATTAGAAGCAATGTGTAATGCAGCTTCATTATCACACCAAAGTTTTGCAAGTATTGAGGCTTTAATTCCAATCTCACCGAGGAGCTGATATACCCATATAATCTCACATACGGACTTGGCCATTGCTCTATATTCGGCTTCTGCAATAGATCGTGAAACTACGTTTTGCTTTTTACTCTTCCAAGAAATCAAGTTTCCTCCAACAAACACACAATATCCTGAGGTGGATCTTCTATCCTCCTTGCATCCTGCCCAATCCGAGTCGGAAAAACATTCAATTCTAGTATGACCATGATTGCCATATAGAATTCCACGCCCAGGAGCACTTTTCAGATAACATAAAACTTGCTCTACTGCTTTCTAATGATCAACAGTCGGTGACGACATGTATTGACTCAAAACACTCACTGGAAAAGATATATCAGGACGCGTCACCGTGAGATAGTTTAATTTATTGATAAGTCTTCTGTACCTTTCAGGGTCATCAAATAATTCACCTTCTTTAGTTAACTGTAGATTAGGGACCATTGGCGTACTACAAGGTTTGGCGCCCAATTTCCCTATTTCCAATAAAAGATCAAGCACATACTTCCACTGAGATAGGAAGATTTCTTTTCTATTTCTGTTCACCTCAACCCCCAGAAAGTATTTCAACGTCCCCAGATCTTTAGTGTGAAACTGAGTATGGAGAAAAGACTTCAGTGAAGAAATTCCACTAGTGTCATTACCAGTGAGTACAATATCATCCACATACACGACTAGTAGAATAGTGCCCCCATCAGACTTTCTAAAGAAAACAGAATGGTCTGATTCGCTTTTTTGCATCCTGAACTTTTCAATAGCCTGACTAAGCTTACCAAACCAAGCCCGAGGACTCTGTTTCAAACCATATAAAGATTTCTTCAAATAACATACCTTCCCAGACTCCCCCTCAGCAACAAACCCAGGTGGTTGCTCCATATACACCTCCTCCTGAATATCACCATGAAGGAAAGCATTCTTGATATCCAACTGATGCAAAGGCCAATCAAAAATTGCTGCAAGGGAGATAAATAACCGGACAGAAGCAAGTTTGGCAACAGGAGAGAAAGTATCATAATAATCCACACCATAGGTCTGGGCATATCCCTTAGCAACAAGACGGGCTTTCAAACGATTAAGAGAGCCATCAGGATTAAATTTAACAGTAAACACCCACTTACATCCAATAGCTCGCTTACCGTTAGGCAAAGAAACCAAAGTCCACGTGCCATTGTCATCTAGAGCAGTCATTTCCTCAAGCATAGCCGCACGCCATCCAGGATGAGATAATGCCTCGCTAACGATTTTAGGGACATAAATAGTATCTAGGGATGTAACAAAGGCACGAGAAGAAGAAGACAAACAATTATAGGAAACAACAGAGGAAATGGGGTAAGTACAAGCACGTTTACCTTTCCGAAGAGCAATAGGAAGGTCAAGATCATCAATACAAGGCGAATCTGATGACGAAGATATTGGCTCATCAGGACATGAATCTGGAACATCCGGAACGTTTGGAATTGGGTCGGAAGGTGGTGGTTGTGGCCGACGAGTATAGATGTTTTTTATGGGGGGCTTGACAAAAGAGGGCGGAACCAAGGAGGATGAGGACAACTCCAAAGGTGATGGGACCGGATAAAACAAGAAATCCTCGTCCTCATGAGCGATAGACCCTGAAGAAAACAGAAAAGGTTTGTGTTCTAAAAAAGTAACATCAGTAGACACAAGATACCTACCTAGACCCGGACAATAACAACGATACCCTTTTTGACCACGTGAATACCCCAAAAACACACATCTCAAAGACTTAGGATCAAGTTTTGTAACTTGAGGACGGACATCCCGAACAAAACAAATACAACCAAAAATTTTCGGGGAGAGGGGAAACAAATCTTTAGTGGGGAAAAGAGTATGAAAAGGGATGTTACCCAACAAAACCGAAGAGGGCATACGATTGATCAAAAAACAAGCTGTGGAGATGGCAT
Source organism: Hibiscus tridactylites (assembly GCA_958450335.1). Taxonomy (NCBI): domain Eukaryota; kingdom Viridiplantae; phylum Streptophyta; class Magnoliopsida; order Malvales; family Malvaceae; genus Hibiscus; species Hibiscus tridactylites. Next base: position 78,658,030 of record OY288279.1, read on the forward strand.
CAGCCCAAAAACATTTTGGAACCTGCATTTGAAATAGCAAAGCTCGGGCTGTTTCAAGAAGATGTCTATTTTTGCGTTCAGCAACACCGTTTTGAGAAGGGGTGTCAACACAAGAAGTTTGATGGAGAATACCGTGCTTAAGCATATATTTCTGAAAAGGACCTGAAACATACTCTTTTGCATTATCACTTCTCAGGTTTCGGACAGGTGTACCAAATTGGGTTCGAATCTCAGCACAAAAAGAAGAGAAATGAGTAAATAATTCTGAGCGAGATTTCATTAAATAAAGCCATGTCATTCGAGAATAATCATCAACAAAAGTAACAAAATAACGAAAACCAGGTTTAGAAGTAACAGGACTAGGACCCCAAACATTAGAGTGAACTAACTCAAACGGAGCAGAAGCTCGGTTATTGACTCTAGGACTGGAACTATGACGATGGTGTTTAGCAAACTGACAAGACTCACAATCTAAGGATTTTAAACTAGAAAATTGAGGACAAAGTTTCTTCAAAGAAGGTAGAGAAGGATGACCCAATCGACAATGTTCTTCAAAAGGACTGACAATTCTAGTGCAAGCAACAGGTTCTGGAACATGGGTGTCAAGGATGTAGAGGCCATCAGACTCATGCCCTTTACCAATAATCTTCTTCGTCAAAAGATCTTGAAACACACAATAACCAGGAAAAAATGAGACACAACAATTAAGGGTTTTTGTAAGTTTACTAACTGACATCAGGTTAAAGGATAAATGTGGTAAACTCAAAACAGAGGACAAAGTAAGAGAGGGAGTGGGGTACGAAGTGCCAGAGCCAATAACAGAAGATGTGGAACCATCGGCTAAAGTAACAGGATTGATAGAAGGATGTGTTGTAAAATGAGAAAGAAGATTGGGGTTACCTGTCATGTGGTCTGTGGCACCAGAATCAATGACCCATTTTGAAGAGGTGGAAACAAGACATGTATTGGATTTACCTGACTCAACAAGGGCAGAAATAGGACCGGAAGGATGCTTGACAGTGTCTTGAAGGTGAAGAAGCTTGGCATACTCATCCGCAGATATCGTAACAGCCGATGAAGAAGTGTCTACACTAGAAGCAACATTAGCAGACGAAGTTTTCTTAAACTGCAGCTTCCGGCAATCACGCTTGGTATGTCTCGGTTTGTGACAATAATGACAGATAACTATACTGTGATTCGGACCACGAACCCCAAACTGTGGATCGCTTTTGGTAGACCCCGACCCCATAGAACGACTAGGACCACTACTCTTGAAATTTTGCTTGCCGGAGTCAGAAGGAAGAGCACGACTAAGCAAAACACTGCCATGTTGTGGGGATGGAGTAGGCAAAGAATTCTCAGTACGACGGACTCTCCGAAAAACATCATCGAGGCTGGAGATCTCGAAACCAGAGAGAATCTGAGATTTAGCCGTCTCAAATTCCGGTGGAAGAGCAGCAAGAAAACTCATAACCGCCATTTGCTCTCGCTGACTACGTTGGACCTCAATATCAACATTAAAAGGAAGCAACATATTAAGCTCTTCATACGTTTTCTTGAAATCCATAAAATAACTAGTTAAAGTCCGGTCTTCTTTGTCAGCCCTGTAAAAATGCTGACAAACATCATAGATACGAGAAAATTTTCCTTTGCCAGAATATAAGAATTGCAAATAGCTCATCAACTGTTTCACCGTCTTGCAATGATTAACCAAACCTACCACCTCACTGTCAATAGAATTACGAATCTGAATATAGAGGCGAGCATCTTCTCTCATCCAAGGAAGGCGAGAATCATCCGTCGGAGGATCATCAGTCAAATGTCTGTCCATAGAAAGGCTTAACAAATACAACTTAATTGTATGGTTCCAATCGAGAAAATTAAAGCCATTCAATTTATAATCAGTAATCTTAGACGTAATCGGAACGATATCAGACATAAAGTCAACCTTTTTATCAGCCATGAAGTCAAAGAAGCAAAGAACCAAAAAAAACAAAACCCTAATAAATTCAAAAGATAGAACACCCAACCCAAAACAATCCGAAAGCAAGGACCGGCGGCAGGGGTGTGATCGGAATGAAGCAGCGACGGAGGTGGAAAAATCGGCGGCGAAAAGGGGCCACCACGCGCTCTCACGCGCCGGCGCGTGAAGGACAGGCGGAAGCTTGTGGCGGCGCGTGAGGCTCACGCGCAAGGAATCCGGTGACCGGAAACTCCAGATCGGCAGATCGGCGGACGGCGGCCCTTGTGGTACGGGCGGTGTTGACAGAAAAGGCCTCCGAAGGTGGCCGGTGAAGAACGACCAAAAAATTGACTTTAGGTCAAAACCCTAACAGCCCAATTTTTTTTTTTGTATTCAAAAAAAAAACCTAGGACAGCTGATACCATGTAGGAAATAATTCCTTGTATTTTATTCATAGAACATATAGGCTATATATACACATCTAATTTACCTAAACTAGGTAACATAATATATAACATTAATTACAATATATTCTAGCCTAATAAGTAGCCTAGATTTTAGCCTAAGAATCTGTAACACTCCCCCTCAAGTTGGATCATAGATATTAATCATGCCCAACTTGTTACATAGATAATTGATTCGAATTCCATTGAGAGCTTTGGTGAAGATGTCTCCTAGTTGTTCTCCAGTTTTCACATAACCAATAGATATCAAACCTTGTTGTATCTTTTCGCGAATGAAGTGACAATCAATCTCAATGTGTTTCGTTCTTTCATGAAAAACTGGATTAGAAGTAATGTGTAATGCAGCTTGATTATCACACCAAAGTTTTGCAGGTATTGAGGCTTTAATTCCAATCTCACCGAGGAGCTGATATACCCATATAATCTCACATACGGACTTGGCCATTGCTCTATATTCGGCTTCTGCACTAGATCGTGAAACTACGTTTTGCTTTTTACTCTTCCAAGAAATCAAGTTTCCTCCAACAAACACACAATATCCTGAGGTGGATCTTCTATCCTCCTTGCATCCTGCCCAATCTGAGTCGGAAAAACATTCAATTCTAGTATGACCATGATTGCCATGTAGAATTCCACGCCCAGGAGCACTTTTCAGATAACATAAAACTTGCTCTACTGCTTTCCAATGATCAACAGTCGGTGACGACATGTATTGACTCAAAACACTCACTGGAAAAGATATATCAGGACGCGTCACCGTGAGATAGTTTAATTTACCGATAAGTCTTCTGTACCTTTCAGGGTCATCAAATAATTCACCTTCTTTAGTTAACTGTAGATTAGGGACCATTGGCGTACTACAAGGTTTGGCGCCCAATTTCCCTGTTTCCAATAAAAGATCAAGCACATACTTCCTCTGAGATAGGAAGATTCCTTTTCTATTTCTGTTCACTTCAACCCCCAGAAAGTATTTCAACGTCCCCAGATCTTTAGTGTGAAACTGAGTATGGAGAAAAGACTTCAGTGAAGAAATTCCACTAGTGTCATTACCAGTGAGTACAATATTATGCATGAACCTCTAAAAAACTTTAGGAGTTTTTTACTCTTTCTATTCTTTGTGCTCATTTAATTGGGATTTCTTATGCATTTGGTTTGTCTACGGAAGTTTATGTTATTAGAGTATTTTCTGTTGTTTGCAATGAATTATATAAATTTTGAACCTTCATTGTCTCTCACGATCCTGCTGAGAGGCTTTTAGTATCTTATGAGAAACATTCTTTGTTAAGCAGGTTTTAATACGTCTGATTGGTGCTGATGAGCATATGTACACTAACTACATGGAGTCAATGCAATGGATAGAGGATACAAATATATTGGAGATGATTGTGGACAAGTTCAGCTCTTCGGTAAGTGCCTTTGGGCATACCAAAATCTGTACTTTTCTTCTACTTTTGTAAAATGCGGTTGTTACTTTTCTTCCACACACTTATGGGTGGGATAGGTGGAGGTTTTCTTTAAATTGTGCCCTGGATTTATCTTCTCGTTTTAATTTTTTCTTCATTGTTTTATGATAATATCTCTGATTTTGTCTAAGTATTTGACACTTTCTATTCCTTCCACAGTTCTGCCCTTATGCAAGTGAGGAGCCCTTTAGGTAGAAAATATGTTAGCATCAAGTAATGACTTCTAGCTAGAATTTGAAGTTACCAAATGCGAACATTCGCTTGTCTTCTTCTACTTCAGGTTCAGGGTACCAGTTTAAGATTTAGCCTATACTACTTCACATTTTTATACTATTTAAAATTTATTATTCCATATGTTGAATTTAATGTTTTATTCACGTAGTTTACGTATAGGAATACCAGTTTAAGAATGATAGAGATGATATACTGATTCTTTGTCGGATATCTTGGAGTGATGCCTAAATAGATGTTTTATGATCTTTGAAGAGTACCGCTGACTTACACTTACCGAGGGCATGTGATTAAGGTGTTATTTCATTTATTGTTGTTGAAATGGGGGTTCGTTTTCATTGAAATTGTTAAAATATATTTTACAGGATTCTGCTGAGGTGCATGCCAATGCTGCTGAAACCTTGTGTGCTATAACGCGATTTGCTCCTCTTGGTCTTGCTGCAAAAATTACAAGCCCAGAGTAGGTGTCATTTTTCCCTCTCATTTTTCTTATAGATGTGCTGAAAGTTTTTCTGAATTATAAATAATTTAATTATTGTGTTTTTTTTGGTGCCGTCCTGAAGTTTCATAGGACGATTATTTCGTCATGCTTTGGAAGATTCGAGACCAAAATCTGTTGTGGTCAATTCCTTGTCTGTCTGCATATCTTTGTTAGATCCCAAGAGGTCAACATTCGGTGTATATCACACGTACAACCGCCAAGCCTCTCAAGGTTCAACGGTATCTGCAAACCCTAAGACAGTTGAGGGCATGCTGGAGAATTTAGGTGATGTCATCTCTTCTACTTTACTATTAGCTGCATAACAAATCCTTTTGCAGACTCCCCTTGTTCGTAGTTGGAAAAACTGAAGAGGTTTGAGGAGCTTTATTTTAATGGCATATGATTTCTTATTATATGTAAATTCCTCCTAGAGTCACTCTTTTGAAGCATATTCTCAACTACTACGTAGCCGTGAAAATATTAATGTAAAATTAAAGGAAGAAAGAGCACCAACATCCCACTATTGTTTCATGACATAGGAATCATTGGAAAAAAAAAACAAGGGACTTGGGTATGACACAATGCGGAAATAGTGATATGACAAGCTTTAAAAAATAGGACAGAACACAGTGGGATACATCAATAGAAATGTTTCATTAATTTAAATAAAAATAGGTAATTTGCAATAAAAAATCTCATAAAAAATTGTATATGAACTTTTCGATTGTATGCTTGTTCTTGTAGTTGTATTGCATATTCAAATTAATCTAACCCACACCACAACCTGTCTTTCCGATCAAGGGTTACTACAATTTATTGTTTCTTCCACTGCCATGCACATCCATTTTCTGGGTCTGCCCCTCTTTGTCGGATATGTATCTGAGTGTGTCAGATGCATATCAGTGCCCGAAACTGATACGTGAACTTTGGGGATTCTGACTTGTCTGTTCTTCATAGTTTATGAAAGATGCTTAAAGTAGTTGATTTCGACTGAACTTATACATCAATGTTCGGGAGAACTTATAAATCATCTTACCATGCTGCAGGTAATTTGCTGAAGCTTTTGGATATTTCATCTTCAGAGTCAACCTTATTAACAACGTATGGAAAGTTACAGCCACCACTTGGAAAACATCGTTTGAAGGTACTTCTTTGTTTTAAAGTTAGTTTTGTGGATTTGAGGATTGAATCTGTCTTTCATTTTTTGGTTCCTGCATGAATCAGCTTTAGCTGATGGTTGAACTTCATAATTTCTATATCAATCCACTTATGGACTCTATTCTATGGATCACTAATTGCACAGCCAGAAATCTGATGGGATTATTTAAAATTGACATGGGGTTTTCCAGATTGTAGAGTTTATTTCGGTCTTGCTGATGGTTGGTAGTGAAGCTGCCGAAAAGGAATTGATTCGACTGGGTGCTGTGCAAAGGATTCTGAACTTATTCTTTGAGTAAGTTTAAGATTCCTGCTTTGCAATGATTTGTTTGCTGATTGGATCCTATCTCTCATTCCCTTGGTTCTGTATGCAGGTATCCATACAACAATTTCTTACATCATCATGTGGAGAACATAATATTTTCATGTTTAGAGAGCAAAACTGTTCCACTTGTTGAAAGTCTTCTTCGTGAATGTAACCTTTTGGGGAAAATACTTGAAGCCGAAAAGAATTGCATGTTAGCTTCTGATCCAAATATGGTAGTTATCCTGTCTTATTGGATCTGTATTGGAAGACCCGTTCTGTAACATATTCTTTTGTTCTACATTTTTATTGTTTGAACATGTTAATTTTTTACCTCCGCTGTCCCCTGTCTTTATTTTAATGCTCAGTTGGTTCTTTGTTTCTCCTTTGGTATAATCTCCTGCAGCCAACAGTTGGTGCCGAAGGTAGAACACCACCAAAGATAGGGAATATTGGACACTTGACTCGTATATCTAACAAGCTTGTTCAGCTCGGAAATAACAATGGTGAAATTCAGGCATATCTGCAGGTTTTAAATCTTTCCTTACAGTTTCTTAGTTACTTTTCACTGTTGTGTGTAGTTTTGCAATTTACAACACTTGATTGGACTTGAAATATCTTTTAAATTTCTGATCTGAGACTGAGGATCAGAAGTAGACCTTAATTTCTACTATTGAATGTCTATCCAATAATGATTCTGCGTTTGCATTTGATTTTGGGACGTATATAAAATTATCTTTAATCAGAAGTCACTTGAAGTGTGGAACAACGAACCATATTTCGGTTAAGAACTTTCTATCAGCTGAGGACAAAGAAATGGGAATCTGAAACAAAATACAGGCCAAACTGCAAACCTCCAGGAAAACATGACAATTTTTTTTCATGAAATTATAATTTTGAAAGTGTTAAAACAATGATATAATAGGCAACTGTATGTATACAGAAAAAAAAAAGAGTTGCCATGCTACTTTAACACTGCCCCCAGCACCAAAAGTTATTGTCAACTTTGAAAAAACTCAAGTATTGGGAGATAGCCTTCTCCCATGTCATCAACTCCTCTCCTTTTCCTAGCTTTGAATCTATAGATTTCCAAGTTCTAACATTGGGATGATCCCAGGGGCGAAGTTTTATCAATTGCCTGATGCAAAAAGTTTTTCCCCAGTTTCAAGAGCTTTGTTCTTAATTGTTTTTCTTTTGACAGGAAAATAGTGAATGGATTGATTGGCAGAAGAATGTTCTATCAAAGCGTAATGCTATTGAAAATGTTTACCAGTGGGCATGTGGGTATGTCATCTTCCTCCGAATGTTGTTTTATTTCACATTTATGCGGACGCCATTTCCAATTGCATATTTGTGTGAATTGAAGTTTCAGCAAGGCTAAAATTAAAATTCTGCAAGGCAGAACCTTGTTGAGATTGCTATTGCCCATATGGTTGCGTTGATCCCCATTGACATAAATGCATAGCCTGCTAAACATTGTCACTTACTATAGTTGATGAAGGGTGATAATATTGTAGTAGACTTGTTCTGGAATGTAATCAATAAATGCTAAAGGCCTTGACTGAATGCAACTTCCTTTTGAACTAGTCGGTAGGAATGCTAAGCATTACTATTAAATTGTTTGATATGAAATGGATGAAGACTAATGAAATCAAACAAACTAGAAGAATAATGTCATTAGTTTACTGTTTGGAGATTGATATAATGTTGGATTTGATTTTTTTTTTTTTTTGCATAAGCCTTAATTTTCTGGTCAGTGCCCCTATGCAAGTTGTTCAAGGTGTCAAACTTATTTGTCTGAATTATTAGGAGCTTTGAATTCTTTGCTTGCTCCATTAGCAAATGTTTAGAACTGACTCTTATAATGAGTGAGGCGGCGAAAGAGCAAGTTATGTACAGAGTTAATAAAGTGTAAACGGAAGGTTGGTACGGGAGAAAAAAGCATGAGTGACGTATAGATAAACCTAAGGAGTCCTATTTTCGACTTTAAAATAGAATGATTCTTTGACCCTTTAAACTGAACATTTTGAAAGCTTTTTGAAATGTCAAAATGTTTTACATACACTGATAATCTTTCTGAGGAATCTAAGCAATGTAAATTTGTCCGGGATAAGTACTGGAGCTGTTTTAATGTAGTCACATGGGTGTGTTGTTGGTAGTTTTCTTTATTGCTGGATGGTTATAATTGAACTCTTGTGAAGTTATGATCTGCTTAGAATATTGGGGGTTTGATATTCTAAGATATTCCTAGGGAATTGATTTTAGTCATTTTTATCACTGAGACTTCTGCCTTTCTTTTAAAATCAGTCACCAAACCAGAAAACATGAATGATTTTGAGTGTCAGGCATGATTTTGAATGAGTTTATGCAACTTGAATTGGTTTCTTCATGTTGCTGTTGCCTGCCGATCCTTTTGTTCAATATATTATTTATGACATTTTTTTCTCCGAGTTACTTTAAATTGGTTTGATCAATTTTAACAGGAGGCCGACTACATTACAAGACAGGACCAGAGATAGTGATGATGATTACCAAGATAGGGATTATGATGTTACAGCCTTGGCAAATAACTTAAGCCAGGCATTTCGATATGGCATTTATAGTAATGATGATACCAATGAGGTGCTTTCCAGAACTTTGTGCTAATCTGGCTGTATTTGTGTTGTATTTATCTACTTATTGAATACCAGGACCAAGAGAATGAACATCTAAAACAGAAATTATATTTCAGAAATAGGCAATTATTCAACATTTTAAAGGGGTGCTTTTTATTACTTATACTGCAACTCATGAGACCTCATTTGCAATAATTTGTAGTTATATAACTGTTGATTTGTCTTATATTAGAACTACATTTAATTCTAGTCGAAATGTTTCAGTGAGTGGTTTTTGATTCTCACTTAACATTAAGGACCCTTCGAATAAAAACTTGAATAAAATTGAATATATCTGTATCTAATATTCATGTTCAAGTCCGATTAACATTGGTTTTCCCTCCCTACTATTCTCATATTACCTCGCAATATATTTATCTTCTATTTTCCATACCAAACTTGTTAGCTCTTTTAATTAGTTTTTTCTTCTCTGCCTTTTTATCTACAATCTTACTAGTTTAGATACCATTTTATTTCATATATTTGTCTCTGTTACTATTCTGTTGTTAAATTAGTAAACGCTCTGATTTGGTTTTTAATATGCCAATCTCATTTTTTCATGTATGCGCTTCTGTTTTTAATATTCTGATAACATCTTTTTGCATATATTTCAGGTACATGGCTCACTTGAACGAGATGATGAGGTATATGTTATGTGCCATGATCTCGATTTGAAGTCAATAAATGGAGAATTGGTCATTTGAATAGTTATGTAGGAATGAGGTTTGCTAAAATTTATTACGAGGACTCTTCCTCTTTGTACTTTTCTCTCTAGTTTTAGAGCACAACTGCAAGTTCTTGCTAATGATTTTGCATTTTTTTGCCTTCAAAAACCACCTTTTATCATCAAGAGCATCCTATGTTGCTCAAATTCTTTGTTTTCTTGTGTCTGGTATCCATGTTTGAAGCATATGACCCTTTAAATACATGAGAAATTTTAGAAGAAACTAAACACGTCCACCTCAGGGACATGTATTCGTGTCCGACACTCGCACCTAAGTAACTTGAAGAATATCCCCTCTCCCTTACCCGCCCCCCCCCCCCCCCCCCCCCCCCCCCCCCCCCCCCGCCCCCCCTTTCATTTATTTTCCATTTTATCTTTTGAATTTTGTTTTGTCATCCCCCTCTCTCTGGGTAAGAGAGTCTTTGTGAATAATAAAAAACTATTCTGATTGTACTTTCAGGATGTTTACTTTGATGATGAATCTGCTGAGGTTGTAATATCTTCTTTACGCCTAGGTGACGACCACGAAAGGTTGGTTGAAATCTTCTTTTGAATGAGCTGGTCAGAATTAGAATTTAGTCACTTTGTTCGCTATTTTGAATATATGTAAATATTTTTTGTTAATTCATTTTTGTTGGGGTATTTTCTGTTTTGCTGCAGTGGTTCTCTTTTTACAAATTCCAACTGGTTTGCGTTTGAAGATGACAGGGTTTCTGATGAACATTCAACTGGTGTTTTGCCTTCTCCATCACCTCATACTGAGGGAGCCGGTGTTGTCAATAGTGATGGTGAAGATGATAAGAAGGCTGTCGGCAAAGATGATGGCTTAGATGATACGGCAACATCTTCTCAGATTCCTGATGCCAAATTAGAAGTTAACTCTGCTGACCTGTCTGACAACTCTAGGGAAGCTGGACCCAATGCAAGTGATAAAACACCTGATTGGGTTGAATGGAGAGAAACCTCAGATGGCATCGGAGCATCTGTTTCTGATGAACCTCCCACTGTACGAAATGGTGAACTGCAGGTGAAACTGGAGGATAAAGGCAGTGGTCATGACCCTCCATCATCATTGTCAGACAATACAAGTGAAACCGCCTTGGAGGCATCTTCGAAACCGAAAAACGAAAACCTGGGTTCAAACCCCCCTAAGCCATTAGTGTCTGGTGATGACAATCCAAGTCCTCCTGTTATTGAGGATGATGAGACAGCCCCTGGAACAGGGTCTGCCTCTGAGGTTGCCGAAGATGCTAAAAATGAGACAGCAGGAAAGGAGACGGGGAACTAATGTAAATTCCAAAAAAAAAGGGTTTAGTGGATCCTACTCATTCCGTGGTGACACTGATCTGATGGGAGTGATGGTCGCTGCTTGGTTGACATTGAACGAGGCAGTTGTTTTCACACGGCCATCGACACAATCCTTAACCGGGAATTGTTGTTGGTCGGAGTCGACGATTCTTTATCCCCTACCCATGCAAAGTTTATGTAGTTTGGCCGATTCAAGAGCAGCAGGTAAATGGAACATTTAATCTGTTGTATAGGTTCTGCTAGTGAATTCAATCAGGAAAATGTTAGTTGAAGATAAAAAAAAATGTTAATATGACATAAGTTGTCCTTTTTTCCCATGAATGTCAAATGGTGATTATAGATACGATTTCTTATGAATCGCCCTTTAAGTTCTTATTTAATAATGCATTTTTTTATTCCGAACAAAAAAATATAATGCATTTTTTTATTAAAATTATCACAAAAATGAATTTTATTTTAACATTTTATTTACGAGTTGAATTTGTGGACCTCTAATAATACAAAATCCGTTCCATATTTTAAAAAAATGCAAACAAATCTTTTTAATCAGCTTAATGTGCTTTTCAATTACTTGTAAAGTTACTTAAAAAAAGTTTTTTTAATATAAATATTTCAAGAACTACTCATTTTCTTAACAAATATTTATATTCAACTATAAAACTTTATAAACTGGCATAAAAAAAAACTTGTTTTGTTAACCTATAAATTTTAAATTATTCATAATTTTACCTTTTTAGCCACTCAACTATAAAACTTTATAAACTACTCATTGACCCTATCAATTTACAACTATACATTATTCATAATTTTACTTTTTTAGCCACTCAACTATAAAACTTATAAACTGGCATAAATGTAATCATTCAGTGAATTTATTAACTAACATAATAAAAATTTAACCCTGGTTGATTTCTAAATCACCTAATTTATGGAGTATTAAAGTAGTAGAAAGAAATTAAAGAAACGGCGTCGCCTAGAAACCCATCGTTGTGAAGGGAAAAAGAGAGGCGAAAATCTAAAACAACTAGTCTATTCTAATTTGTTATTTATGGCTCTGAGTCTGAACTTCCTTCATTGATATAAACATTTTTTGTTCATAGCAATTTAGTTTTCTGAATCTCTCTCTGCTTGTTCTATTCTAGGGGGGAAAGTAAATTAGTGAGTAAAAAATGCTTGGTGGGTTGTACGGAGACCTTCCGCCGCCGTCCGATGAGGATAACCAGCCGAGCAGTAACACCACGGTATGGTCAAGCAGCGCAAAGATGGCTCCTCCCACTCTCCGCAAGCCTTTCTCCGGCTTTGCTCCGCCTCAGACGGTCCTCAGATCCCAGAACAAACCCAAAAATCCCGTTCCCAAAATCATCGCTTCTTCCGTTCCCGCCTCCATCTCACCCTCCCCCGCGGCGGTTTCAACCGAAGGGATGACGCAACTGCAGCCTGCACTTGTGGGCGTCACTTCCAGTGTAATCGAAGAGTATGACCCGGCTAGGCCCAATGACTACGAGGAATACAGGAGGGAGAGGAAGAGAAAGGCTATGGAGGAGGAGATGAGGAGGGAATTGGAGAGAAGGCGGAGAGAAGAGGAGGAAAGGGATAGGGAAAGAGAAGAGAGGGAAAGAGAGAGGGAAAGGGAAAGAGAAAGAGATTTCAACGATTCAAGATTGAATATTTCGGGCGAGGAAGCTTGGAGAAGGCGTGCAGCGATGAGCGGCGGGGTTCCAAGGTCCCCATCTTCTCCGCCGGGAAAAGCTGATGGCTTCACTATTGGGAAGTCGGAGACAAGTGGACTGGGAGTTGGGGCAGGCGGGCAGATGACTGCCGCCCAAAGAATGATGGCCAAAATGGGGTGGAAAGAAGGTCAGGGTCTTGGAAAACAGGAGCAAGGGATTACTACGCCATTGATGGCCAAAAAGACTGATAGGAGAGCTGGTGTAATTGTGAATGCCAGTGAGACTCCTAAGCCTGATAAGAAGGTTAAGAGTGTTAGCTTCAATGGTCCCCCTACTCGTGTTTTGATGCTTAGGAACATGGTAATGCCCAATTCCTCATCTCTATTCCCTTTCTTTGCTCCTCTGTATCCTTGTTTTACAAACATACCATATCTGTTTGCAATTTAAACTTTGCTGCCCAAAGGGTGTTCTCTTGCTATGTCACTCAGACTTATGGTTATATCATTTTTTCAAGGTTTCCTTGTATTTGTTGGATCCTAGAGAATAACTAGCCCATTAGCCATGTTCAAATGTGTAGGATATGAATATTTTGAGAAAAATGAACACTCGGCATAACATAGCTTTCTGGGTTCTTGACGATTGCCTTTGATTACAGTGACCGAACTGTAAATTTCTTGAGGCCACTTCTTGCAGTTTTGTCCTTGTTTACTTGCATTTCACTACTCAAAGTTTTTTTTCCTAGCTATGTTACTCAGACTCATGTTTAAGTGTCGAACTTATATTCAATTTTTTTCAACATTTTCATACATTTGGAGTGTCCCGGAAAATAATATCCCCAAACCATGTCCAATGTGTAGATACAGAGTATTCCAAGAAAAATGAAGAATTGGAGTAACATAGCTCAATGCTGTTGTTATACAGTTTTGACTTGACTCGTACCTATGCTACTTTGACCTTTTATTTTTTTCTCGAAATGTGTGTTAGTTACCCTTGCCCGAAGGGAATTTCTAGGGTGAGGCACGCTTAGGGTGCAACTCAAATGAGACGGATTTACACAAATTCTTACTCAATTGGTAGTTATTGTGTAGTTACACAAATTCTTACCATTTGATTAAGAATTTAGGTTATAATATAAGAATTTGTTTAGTTACACAAATTCTTATCTAAGGCAAAATCTACACAGATTCTTACCCAATTAGTAAGAATTTATGTAGTTACACAGATTCTTACCCAATTAGTAAGAATTTATGTAGTTACACAAATTCTTACCCAGTGGTAAGAATTTATGTAGTGCCTCATTTTAGCCTCACCTTAGAATTTCCCTTGCCTGAATCATATCTGGACATGGATATGAGGAACTTCCCGTGTCGGACACATGCCTATGTCCTACACTACACTCAAATCCGAGTAACATAGACTTGGAAGTCTTTGGTTGAAATATTGCAATAAAGTGCTCTCTTTGGGCATAAGTGGTGCTCAGCAGTCAGCCCATTATATCTACCGTTATTTTCCCTGTAGGCCTTTTATTGCTTACCGCATTGCACTAACTACAGAACCTTCCTTGTTTCAATATGATATACTTTTTAACTATATACCTCCCATAGGCTCTTCTAACAAAAGACTGCTTGAGGAGGAAGATCATGTGTTTCTTTTTCTCTTCTTTTGGTTTCAAGTCCTCTGACTTGGGTTGTACTATTTGTAACTGTGGAGTGGAACAAGCATTGCATCTATAATTATGGATGAAGTTGTTTACTGAATTCATTTTAAAGAATTATGTGAATCTGAATGAATAGCGGATACTAGCTGGTTCTTATTGTTAACTTCAAAAGGGTTTCTGTTCTTTTGGTTTCTTTCTTTTTTTCGAAAAGAAAATTGATTACTTGTACCAACTACCAAGCTATGGTGACTTCTTTTAAAGTTTATGAATTTGATGATTAGCTTGCATTGCATTGAATCATATTAGTAAGATAAAAGGTATCCTTTTTTAGGATTTAGTAGAATGCTAATATTGTCGGTTGCATATGTGGTGTTGATTACTTATTGTTTATGTTGGTTGTTGATTACTTACTTGTCATTTTGAACTATGTTTGCTTCAATTCTTTGATTTTTCTTAATATATCCATGTATGACACCCATGTTTGACATATTTTTAGACATGAATATGAGAATTCGATCCTTGTATTGGTACATACACAACACCCAAGTTCGAGTAGCATAGTTGTTGAATGCTTTTGACCTATTCATGAAATTATTATTTATCTAGGTATTCATGATCACTGTTTATATATTGAAATTTGTGTTCTTAAAATAAATGAAAAAAAGAGAACGGGGTATATCAAGAATTTCTTTTTGCTGTCTTAATGGCTGCAGTCAATGATCGTGAGAGTGGCTAACTATTAACTTTTTGAAGGTTGGTCCTGGTGAGGTAGATGATGAATTAGAAGACGAGGTTGGATCTGAGTGTGCCAAGTATGGAACTGTTACCCGAGTTCTGATATTTGAGATAACAGAGCCAAATTTCCCAACTGATGAGGCTGTCAGAATCTTTATTCAGTTTGAGAGATCAGAGGAAACAACTAAAGCATTAGTTGACCTCGATGGTCGTTTTTTCGGGGGTAGGGTTGTTAAAGCCTCGTTTTATGATGAAGACAGATTTAGTAAGAATGAGCTGGCTCCGATGCCTGGTGAAATTCCGGGTTTCTTTTGATGCAGTATTAGAGTCCCAGAGGTTGAATTTTTCTTCCGAGCAGGTGCATTGATAATCAATGGAAAGAAAGGTACATTTTCCGATTAACGGTAATAGTGTTTGTTTTGATGATGTGAAGTAGCTTTCATTTAGACATCTCATATGGAATGCTTGTACTTGTAGTGCTAAAACCCAGCATTTTGCATAGACATGACAGTATTGTATTGTGTGTTTCATTAGAGCTATGATTTGCTTTATGAAGTTGACCAAAAAACTTTAGCGAATGAAGTTGCTTCTTCAGGTAATTGATTCTTACAAAATTCATTAAAAAAATCGCAAGTGCTTTTAGGAAAATATTACTGCTTTCACAAAATTAATTCAAATAGTAATATTATATACTTTTTTTTTTGAAAGAAAGGGGCCACTACCACATGCCTCATTAAAAAACTTCCCTAAGCCTAATGGAGAAAAAAGAGTGCATGTGGTAGGGCAATAACATCATGAGAATACAATAAAAAAAACTAGATCACACATGATAGAATCATAAGTAAACAAAATACTCCCTGCGGACTTAACGACCCCAACAGCCAAGCATCCACAGCATCCAAAACAGTCCCATGTTCACAAGTCACGCAACTACACTGCGCCAGTATCCAACCAGCAATGCAACGCTCAACCGACTCCCTGCACAGCAGAAGCAGCAGACCCGGCAACCAACGCCAAACAAAACCCCCCGCAAGACAACAGCAACAGACCAGTCAAACGCACGACAGTAGCAGCTACGCTCAACCAACTCCCTGCACAGCAGAAGCAGTTAAGTGGTCCTTTCTTAGACTTTCTCGAACCGCTAAAGGAGGTTCAAGAAAACGATAGTAGTCCAACGGAAGCTCCTTCACCAATTTTGCAAGCACGTCCGCCACCACATTTACATCGCGCCTCACCCAAGAAAACTTGATCTCCCAAGCTCGCATCAGAATTTCCTTCATATGAACCCGGATATTCGATGGAAGATGCAGCGGATCACCCATTGCCAATCCCTCATATACGCACTTATTGTCCGTTTCGACCACAATCCTTCTAAACCCCAGCACCCAGGCCGTTGAAAGGCCCTCGCAAACTGCCTATAGTTCAGCTTCAAAGACAGAACAGATACCTATTTTCTTTGCAAATCCGAAACACCAACAACCAGCCTCGTCGTGTCCTAAACCTCCACAAGAAGCAAAGCCCGTAGCCGTGTTCCCCGCACCATCAACATTCAATTTAATCCATCCCACCGGTGGTTTCGTCCAATACGTATAATGGCACACTGTTCTTCTAGCAGCCATGTCATGCTCCTGTCTTGCAACAGCCCGTAAGGTATCGTCACACAACCTCCTTGCACACTGCAGCAGCGTTTCCTGACTACTGAAAGGGGACCCAAACACAGCTGCGTTTCGCTGTCGCCACACTAACCATAACAATGATCCGAAAACCAAGTCCCAATCCCTAGTATCCAACGGATATCGCTCCGTATTAGCAAGATTGTCGTAAATCCATTCCTTGATAGGCATACTAAAGAAATCAGTGAGCATGTTGGCCTTTATAATCTGTATCCACGTTGCTTTGATCACCATGCATTCACGAAGAATATGCGAAATGTCTTCGATAACAGCCCCACATAGGACACAACTTGCATCGTCCGCAAGGTGGCGACGTACACGTTCCGCATTTGTCATCACCCTGCCATGGCATACCTGCCATAGGAACATTCTCACCCGAGGTAAACCACGATATTTCGCTAATACAACCCACACAGGGTCCTCTTGCGCATCATTCGAAGTCATACTTAGCGCGTAGGCCGATTTCACCGTAAACCGCCGAGATTCCTCTAGAGCCCATCCCGGGCAATCCGGCACATCTCTACTCATCGGAGGTTTAATAACCGCTATACCATGCAGAACATTATTCGGCAGAATACCATTGAACTCATCCCACTTCCATTGTCCGCTAGTATCCACCATCTCCCGAACGGATCGATCAGGCATACCCGGCTCATTTCTAGAAGAAATATAGTGTCGAAGGGGCCCAAAGTTACTTACCCAAGCATCATTCCAAAAATCAATCCGACGACCATCACCAATATTCCATATAATATTGTGTTGAAGATCAGACCAAAGCAGACGGATACCCCTCCATAGGTGTGACCCACTTCTATTCGGTAAAGTACTCGGTGCCAATTCATGTATGCCATACTTAGCGCGCATAACTCTTACCCATAATTTACCCGATTCCGAAAGCATTCGAAAACCCAACTTCAGGAGGAAAGTTGTATTCTGCGACTCAATCTGTTTAATCCCCAAGCCCCCACTAGAGATCGGAGAGCACACTGTCTCCCAATTCACAGCATGAATTCCCCTAGCACCGCTGCAGTGGCCCCAGATAAAGTTCCTGATCAATCTTTCAATCTCATCACAAACAAATTTAGGCAGTCTTACAGATTGCATAGTATACATTGGGATGGAAGTAAGGACAGACTTTGCCAAAACAATCTGCCCCGCAAAAGAGAGTAAGCGAACCTTCCACCCCGCCAATCTGTCAGCAACCTTTTGAATTAAATAACGGTAAGTAGCTTTAGTGACCCTCCCGTGTATAAGTGGAACAACTAAATATCTTCCTAGATCATATACACATTTAAAACCAAACGCATCGCTAATATCCTCCCGTAGAACGACGTGAATATTATGTGAGAAAAATATATTAGTTTTCAATATGCTGACCTTATGTCCCGAACACTCGTAAAATTCTCTGAGAACCCGACTAATAACATCAAACTGGTCAAGTGATGCTTCCGCAAACAAAACCAAATCATCTGCAAAGAACAGATGAGATATCAGCGGACCGTTCTTCGTAACCTGGAAAGCCCTCCAGTTTCCATAATCCACCTCACGTTGAATAGCCTGAGCTAGTCTCTCCATACATAAAACAAAGAGATATGGAGATAGCGGATCTCCCTGGCGAATTCCTCTAGAAGGCTGAAAGCTAGTAGTTGGACTACCATTCCATAGAATCTGCGTGAAAACAGAAGAAACACAACTCATAATAAGAGCCCGCAGGTGGTTTGGAACACCGATGTCACAGAAAGTATCATCAATAAACGACCACTCAAGGCGATCATAAGCCTTCTCAAGATCCACTTTGATTGCAAACCATCCTTTTTTCCTTTCTTTATGCGCATAGAATGAATGATCTTCTGGGCTATAACTATGTTATCCGTAATTGACCGACCAGGAACAAAGCTAGTCTGGTTCTCTAATATCCTGTTCAGCAAGTAAGGCTTTAATCTATTCACTATAACCTTACTAAGAATCTTGTACATTACCGTACATAAACCAATAGGCCGAAATTGAGCAATAGACTCCGGAGACTCTACTTTCGGAATCAACACAAGGAGAGTTCTATTCAGCTCAGGATCAACCAGACCAGTACTGGACATACGCTGGATCGTGTTACAAACGACATCCCCCACAATGTCCCAGTGGCGCTGGTAGAAAGAAGCATGAAATCCATCCACACATGGTGCTTTCGATGGTGACATCTGAAACAAAGTTGTATAAATCTCATCTCTTAAAACAGTCGTCTCCATAGCCATCATGTCCCGTCGATCAATCCCACGGAACAAACCACGGCAATTAAAAGAATAACCATTATGTTGAGTTGATCGAACACTTGCAAATGGCCAAAAGGGGGGGTGAATTGGCAATTAAAATTTTGGTGAAGAGAAAGATTGAAAATAAAAATGACACAAGGGGTTATAGTGGTTCAAGTTCTCCAAATGAACTCTACATCCATTACCTTAGCTCCCACTAAGGATTTTCAAACAATTCACTAATTGAATTCGTCCCCTTTTCTTGGATGAGGAGGAAACCTTACAATTTCGATTAAGCTTTCTACCAAAGCTTAATCCACTCAAATACAAAGAAAGAATTTGGTAAACTCAAATGTTTCCTCTCAAAGGATGATTGTCTACCCAATTACAATTTCAACAACCCCAAACTCACAATACAATTTGACAATTGAAAGACAATAGAGTTGGGTACAAGAATATGACTTTGAATAGCTCAAGGGTTTGGATTTTTTGCTTTGATGATGCTTGAATGTTCAATAGTTGTTGCTTGGTCAATTGAAGCTTGTTTTTATATCCTTGCATTGATTTCTAGCCGTTTGAGTAGTTGGGATCATCAATAGAGCCATTGGGAGCAATTTTCCCGCATTAAATGTAGCTCTGCAGCCTACCGTATCGGTACTCGGGAAGGGCGTATCGATACCTGCATCAAAGAGGAAAGAGCCGTTGTGCCTGAAAACAGGGCGTATCGATACGCATAGAAGGCGTACCGGTACGGTTTTAAGGGGCGTATCGATACGGAAGGTCGTATCGATACGGTTTTTGCTCACTGGAATCCCAAGCCAAGTTTACATAAAAAGTGTATCGATACGCATACCAAGCGTATCGGTACGCTATAACGATCTTTTGAAAATTGAGAAACCAACCAACTGACAAGTAACGGTCAAATAATTTAAATGCTCGGATTTTTCAAAGATATGCTTATCGTATCGATACGGTTGCTAGGCGTATCGGTATGGTTTCATGAAAACATTTGCCCAGATGAATATCGTATCGATACGGTTATAGGGCGTATCGGTACGGTAAGTTCAATAAAATTCCAGTGGCAAAATAGGGTATCGATACGCTGAGGGTATCGATACGCCTGGGCGTTTTTCCATACTTAGGCTTGAAAAACATAGGAAAAAACTTAGGGAAATATATATGTTTTAAGAGCAGGTCTTTAAATATTATTTTGTTCAAAAATACTTGTCAATTTATGAGACTTAAAAGAGTACTTAAAAATTTATTGTTTTGCAAATTGGTCCTTAGATTTATGTGTTATATCAAAATCAATTTTAGTTTTACAATCTCCCCATTTTTGATATAACAAAACCATAAATAAATTTTTAAGTTTTTGAAACTTTGAAAAGCTTTCTCCCCCTTACTTTAAGAAGATTTTAAAAATAAGAATATTTGACTCTATGATCCTTCTCCCCCCTTTTTGTTAGATCAAAATAGAATACAAGGATAATAGCAATATAAAGCAACAATAATTCATTAAACTTAAAGCAAGCATAAGAGTTCAAATGCATAAGTTTCAAAATAAACATAAAGGTTCAAATGCATAAATTTCAAAGCAACCATCATAATCCAAACTTTTAAAATCCTAAAAACATAGATAATAGGCATAAACTGCAAATCCTAAAAACGAAAGTGCAATAACAATAATAAAAGACTAAATGGCCTAAGATGAGATGCATGATCTACTCGTCTCGTCTCCTTCCTCATCATTAGCGTCCTCGTCATCTTCTTCTTCATCTTCTTGAGAGGGTTGATTCCTTCGGGTTTGATTGATCCAAGCACCATGGAAGGCGGTAAGAGAGATATCCATGGAGTTTTGGCGAGCGGCCATGATGTCTATCTTCTTTTCCTTGCCTTGGACGCGATCCTCTAAGGATGTGAAACGATTATCCATTGCGGTGAACTTCTCATTTAGGAAGGTTATGAGAGTATCCATGGAGGAGGAATCAAGAGGAGCACGGTGAGAACTCGAAGAAGCACGAGAGGTATCGACCGGAGCAACGGGCGGAGGATCTTGAGCATTGCGAACCCAATCATTATCAACATAAGTGAAACCGGAAGGAGCTAGGGAACGCTCATCGATGGTTAGGCCAAGAGTTTCGGGAAAATCATGTGAACAATCAATGCCAAGGAAATGAAATAGAAAACTCAAAGCCGTGGAGTAGTAAAAGGATGAGACTTGTTTGGTGTGAGCGTTTTGAACTAAAAAGACAAGATCGGCAAATATAATTTGACACATATTTGGACGTTTGCCTTCTCTAAAACACCTAAGCCAAAAATCATCAGTTTGACGAATAGTTGAATATTTCCCACCCGATGGACGGATAAACCAAGAGATAAGAAGATGAAGGATACGGTCATGAGCATTTAAAACTTTTGCGGGACTTAGAAAACCCGTACCCAAGGAATGTTCATCATCAATACCAACATCTTCAAAACCAAAGACATTGCATAAAACCTTTTGATCAATTTGAAAAGTTTTGCCCATAATAGAAGATTCAATGGCAATTACATGCTCCCTAGGTTCATCATGTATGCATACGACATTAGAAAAGAATACAATGACTAGGTTCCTATATAGGATAGGAGGAATGCTCAAAAAGGATAAGAATTTCCATTGCTTAATCAAAGGTAGGTATTGAAACTTGAAACGGGCAGAATTTAAAAAAGGGATAGACACAACTCGTTCTTCCCTAAGGTTCATTCCTTGAAAAAGTTTATATCGTTCCCTATCACTATCCTCGGGAAAACTTAATTGGATAATATAAGGAAGATTAGGTGTAGGATTACCCTCGACATTCTCAATAGGATTGAAAGTAGAACGATGACGCTTAGTTCCCTTTTTCGGTGCCATAATCCTGAAAATACATCAAAAAGGATTCGAATATGTATGCAATTAACATCCTATTTGATCCAATAAATTCTAATAATTCAAGGTAATTTGTTAAAAAGAATTTTAATTTTAAAGAGATATTCACAATTAAAAAAAAATAGTTTAAAAAATATCGAATATAAAATATATTCGAATGAAAAAAATTAATTTTTGAAAAAAAATTGTGAAAAAGGTGAAACCCATAACAATCAAACAAGGTTTGTACAAAAAATCAGTTGAAACAACAATTAAAAACAAACGAAAATTAAGAAAAATAGAAAAGAGAAATTTTATACCTTGAATCTTAGAATGGATGAAAGAGGGGATGTGAATGCACAAGATTTGATGCCAAAGCTTTGCCTTGATGTGTAGAGTAAAAACCCTCAAGAAATTTTGAAGATTGATGGTAAAATTTGAAGGATTGAGAGGGTTTATATAGAGTTTCGCGGTTAGGGTTTTTGAGAGAAAAAGGTTTTTTTTTTGAGTTTTTAAAGAGTTTTAACACATACAACCCTAAATAGCCTCTCCGTCGAGGCCGTATCGATACGCTATACACGCGTATCGATACCCTTTAACCCTAATTTTATATTCGTCGTTACTCTCGTATCGATACGCGGGGCCGTATCGGTACGCTTGGCTTTGATTATTTCCCTTGACTTTAACCGTATCGATACGCAGGGTCGTATCGATACTCATTCAGCTTCAAAGTTTCCCAGTTATGAATCCTTATCGATACGCTTCAGCCGTATCGATACACCTTTACCAGATTGTGCAGATTTGATAGATTTAAGTGCAAAAATCTAATTTGAAACGTCCCTAAATGCATGTACATGTCATATGAACAAGTTTTAATGGCTAAACTTAATATATACTCCCCCTAGCAACATGCATAGAAGCAAAAGGAACAAAATTAACACAAGCATGAATCACAAACAATTTCAAGCAAATTTTAACATTTTGGGACCTAAAAAGTGTCAAGAAAGGCTAGTTAAACCTAACTCTCTCCTAAGGGTCCAAAGCGCTATTTATCTAAAAGTTTTGTAAATATATCCGCCAATTGGTTCAAGGTGTCAACAAACTCTATAACAACATCATTTTTTAAAATATGATCTCTAATGAAATGATGTCTAATTTCTATGTGTTTAGTTCTAGAGTGTTGGATGGGATTCTTAGTGAGACAAATGGCACTAGTGTTGTCACACCTAAGGGGTATGGTTTCTATTTTAACACCATAATCTAAGAGTTGTTGCTTCATCCAAAGGACTTGAGCACAACAACTCCCTAAGGATATGTACTCCGCTTCGGTGGTAGATAAGGCTGCGCTATTTTGTTTCTTAGAGAACCAAGATACGAGCATACTACCTAAGAATTGGCATGTCCCGGAAGTACTTTTCCTATCTATCTTACATCCCCCATAATCCGCATCTGAAAAAGCATGAAGGCTAAAAGAAGAATCCTTAGGATACCAAAGGCCTAAAGTAGGTGTATCTCTAAGGTATCTAAAAATTCTCTTAATGGCAACTAAGTGTGATTCTCTAGGACTAGCTTGAAACCTAGCACACAAGCAAACACTAAACATAATATCCGGCCTACTTGCGGTAAGGTAAAGCAAAGAACCTATCATGGATCTATAAAGCTTAGAATCAACACACTTACCTCCTTCATCTTTGTCAAGCTTTATGGAAGAACTCATAGGAGTGGCTTGAGGTTTTGCATTCTCCTAGCCAAACTTCTTGAGCATATCATTAACGTACTTAGCTTGATTTATGAAGGTACCGTCATTCCTTTGTTTGATTTGGAGTCCCAAAAAGAATGAGAGCTCCCCCATCATGCTCATCTCGAACTCACCTTGCATTAGCTTAGAAAACTCCTTACAATAACACTCATTAGTAGAACCAAAAATAATATCATCAACATAAATTTGAACTACTAAGATGTCATTGTTATATCTTTTTATGAAGAGTGTTGTATCCACCTTTCCTTTTTCAAAACCCTTTTCAATTAATAAATTTGAAAGTCTCTCATACCAAGCTCTAGGAGCTTATTTTAAACCATAGAGAGCTTTTGTAAGTTTAAACACATGGTTTGGAAATTTTGAATCCTCAAAACCCGGTGGTTGTTCAACATACACCTCTTCATTTATAAAACCATTTAAAAAGGCACTTTTCACATCCATTTGAAAAAGCTTGAAATCATGACAACATGCAAATGCAAGTAACATCCTAATAGCTTCCATCCTAGTTACGGGTGCATAAGTCTCATCAAAATCAATTCTCTCTTCTTGTGTATAGCCTTGAGCAACAAGCCTAGCCTTGTTTCTCACTATATTACCACTTTCATCTAATTTATTCCTAAAAACCCATTTTGTTCCTACAGTAGATTGATCATTAGGCCTTTCAACTAATGTCCAAACTTTACTCCTCTCAAATTGATTTAATTCCTCTTGCATGGCTAAAATCCAAAAATCATCTTTTAAAGCTTCTTTAATGTTCTTAGGCTCAATGCATGAAAGAAATGCAACATGATTCATTAATTTGAGAGAGGATCTAGTAGTTACCCCCTTGGATGGATCACCCAAGATTTCACCACCTTTGACATAGTTTAACTCCCTTGGGTAAGACACCTCCCTTTCCTCAAGAGCCAAGTCCTTCAAGGCTTCAAGAGGTGGATCTTGTGAATCCTCATCTTTGGTTGGAATCTCATCCACCTTTGACGTTTGTCCTCCATCAATGACATCAATGATTCCTACATCATCATCATCACAAGATTCCTTCCTCGGAAGGAGGTTATCATCGAAAACAACATGTATTGACTCTTCAACAACTAGAGTTCTTTTATTAAATACACGATAGGCTTTAGAATTTAAACAATACCCTAAGAAAATAGCTTCATCACTTTTAGCATCAAATTTACCTAAGTTTTCTTTACCATTATTTAAAAAAAACACATGCAACCAAAAGGGTGAAAATAGCTAATGTTAGGCTTCTTAGATTTTAAAATCTCATAAGGTGTTTTCTTTAAAATTGGCCTAATCATTACTCGATTTATAATATAGCAAGAGGTGTTTGTGGCTTCCGCCCAAAAATATTTAGGTAAATTATTTTCGCAAAGCATGGTTCTAGCCATTTCTTCTAAAGTTCGTTTTTCCTCTCAACTACCCCATTCTTTGAGGAGTGCGAGGTGCGGAAAAATTGTGGCTAATTCCATTTTCATTTAAAAACTCATCGAAACCTAGATTTTGAAATTCGGTTCCATGATCACTTCTAATGTGAGAAATTTTAAGTTCAAGATCATTTTGAGTTATTTTAGAAAATGTGATGAATTTTTCTAAAGCCTCATGCTTTGTACTTAAGAATAGAACCCAAGTATACCTAGAGTAGTCATCTACAAGCACAAAAACATATGATTTTCCACCCAAGCTCATTGTTCTAATTGGCCCAAAGAGATCCATATGAATCAATTGTAAACATCTACTAGTAGAGACATCATTTATGGATTTAAAAGAACTTCTATGTTGTTTACCCTTTGAACATGCATCACAAATTTTATCATTTGAAAATTTAAGTTTAGGTAAACTTCTAACTAGATTAAGGGAAATTAATTTTTCTAAGACACTCATGCTAGCATGTCCTAATTTTCTATGCCAAAGTCATGAGTCATGTTCATCATGTGCAACTAAGCATGTATGAGATGAATGGATGTCATCTAAATGCACCATGTAAATATTGCCTATTCTATGTCCTATGAGCATTAGTTGATTTGTTTTAATGTTTACAATTTTGCAACCACTTTTATCAAATAAAACATTAAAACCCCTATCACATAATTGACTAATGCTCAACAAATTATGTTTAAGACCGTTGACATACAAAACATTTTCAATGAAAATAGAAGAGTGATTACCAATGGAGCCTATTCCTTCAATGTGGCCTTTGGAGTTGTCACCGAAAGTTACTACTCCACCACTCTTAGGCTTTAGTTCCACAAATCTACTCTTGTCACCAGTCATTTGTCTTGAGCATCCACTATCAAGGTACCAAGAATTTTTGCTTGAAGCTTTAGCCTTGTAGCAATGCTCCCCCTACAAACAAAGAAATTAGACCTTGATTTTTGGTACCCAAATCATTTTGGGTCTATGAGTGTTAGCCTTCAACAATTTGGTTCCCTTAGGAATCCAAGAAGCAATAGCATTCAAATCATTAGAAATAATGAGTTCTTTAGGAACCCAAACACTCCTAACTCTATGACCTCTAGCTTGCTTATTAAAATTTCTTTGTTTAGGTACAAAAGGTTTTCTTTTTACATATTGGAATTTAGAATGATTTCCTTTTTCAAAATTATTTTTCCCAATAGCAATAGATGTTTTAAGATTATCCACTTCCTTTGTGTGATAATCTTGAAAATCGGAAAGAAGTTTTTCAAGTTTAAGATTTTTAGTTTTAAGATCATTTGAAAGATTAACTAAAAACAAAACCTTCTTTTCCAATTCGGAGTTAGCTTTTGAAAATGTCTCATTTTGAATTTTTAAATCGGAAATTGTTTTCTTGTTTTTCAAAATGGACTCTTTGTATTTTCCTACTAACTCATCATACACTTCTTGCAATTCATCATAAGCATCTTGAAGTTCCTCAATGGTAAAATCGAAATTGGATGAGTGAGAGTTTACCTTAGGTTCATCATCGATGGCCATGAGACATAGGTTGGCCACTTCCTCCTCTTCCTCGGAAGACTCATCGTCACTCCAAGTAGCAATTTGTGCTTTGAGCTTGTTCTTCTTCCCAAAGCTTTTCTTTTTCAACTGAGGACACTCGGAACGGATGTGACCCGGTTTCTTGCATTCATAACAAGTAATTTGGTCCTTCTCCTCTTCCTTGCTTTTACTCTTGAAGTCTCCCTTTCTAATGAATTTTCTTCCACGATTTGACTTCATAAACCGAGTAAAACGTTTGGCTAACATAGCCATCTCCTCATCTTTATCCTCACTAGAATCGCTTTCTTGTTGTGAAGCCTTTAGTGCGATTCCAATTTTCTTCTTCTCCACTATCTTCTTCTCTTGTTCTCTTCCCTTCCTCATAATCTCATGTGTGAGTAGAGATCCAACAAGAGCATCTAGCTTGAGAGTCTTCAAATCTCTAGCTTCAATAATGGTCATTCTCTTGCCACCCCATGACTCTGGAAGAGAATACAACAACTTTCTCACTAGCTTGTCTCCGGGAATGATTTCACCGAAACCCTTCAAACCGTTGACAATGACCGAGAACCGATCAAACATCTTGGAGACACTTTCTTCGGGATTCATCTTGAAGTTCTCATAGCTTAGATTGAGAAGACCAATCTTTGTCTCCTTGACATCACTAGTTCCCTCGTATGTTGTCTCGAGGGTGTCCCAAACCTCCTTGGCATTTTCGATTGAAGACACCTTGGAGTAGATATCCGGACCAAGTGCACAAAATATTACATATAGAGCTTTGTCATTCACTTGCATCCTTCTTCTTTCATCATCGGTCATTTCGGATTTGATCTTTGGGACGAGCCTTTCTCCATCTCTCCTCATGGGAATGTATGGACCTTCTTCAACCACATCCCACACCATATAGTCGGTAGACTTGATGAAGAGCCTCATCCTATTCTTCCTATAAGGATAGTTATCCCCATTGAAGAATTGTGGCTTGGTGGTGGATTGTGACTCATAGTTGGAGGTGGATGCTATTGCTTGACTTGTTGTTGATCAAACTCTCCAAGAATCGACTCAAGAGGGTTGTAATCCTTCCAATAAGTGTAGCTCTGATACCAATTGTTGAGTTGATCGAACACTTGCAAATGGCCAAGAGGGGGTGAATTGGCAATTAAAATTTTGGTGAAGAGAAAGATTGAAAATAAAAATGACACAAGGGGTTATAGTGGTTCAAGTTCTCCAAATGAACTCTACATCCACTACCTTAGCTCCCACTAAGGATTTTCAAACAATTCACTAATTGAATTCGTCCCCTTTTCTTGGATGAGGAGGAAACCTTACAATTTCGATTAAGCTTTCTACCCAAAGCTTAATCCACTCAAATACAAAGAAAGAATTTGGTAAACTCAAATGTTTCTTCTCAAAGGATGATTATCTACCCAATTACAATTTCAACAACCCCAAACTCACAATACAATTTGACAATTGAAAGACAATAGAGTTGGGTACAAGAATATGACTTTGAATAGCTCAAGGGTTTGGATTTTTTGCTTTGAGATGCTTGAATGTTCAATAGTTGTTGCTTGGTCAATTGAAGCTTGTTTTTATATCCTTGCATTGATTTCTAGCCGTTTGGGTAGTTGGGATCATCAATAGAGCCGTTGGGAGCAATTTTCCCGCATTAAATGCAGCTCTGCAGCCTACCGTATCGGTACTCGAGAAAGGCGTATCGATACCTGCATCAAAGAGGAAAGAGCCGTTGTGCCTGAAAACAGGGCGTATCGATACGCATAGAAGGCGTATCGGTACGGTTTTAAGGGGCGTATCGATACGGAAGGTCGTATCGATACGGTTTTTGCTCACTGGAATCCCAAGCCTAGTTTACATAAAAAGTGTATCGATATGCATACCAAGCGTATCGGTACGCTATAACGATCTTTTGAAAATTGGGAAACCAACCAACTGACAAGTAACGGTCAAATAATTTAAATGTTCAGATTTTTCAAAGATATGCTTATCGTATCGATACGGTTGCTAGGCGTATCGGTACTGTTTTATGAAAACATTTGCCTAGATGAATATCGTATCGATACGGTTATAGGGCGTATCGGTACGGTAAGTTCAATAAAATTCCAGTGGCAAAATAGGGTATCGATACGCTGAGGGTATCGATACGCCTGGGCATTTTTGCATACTTAGGCTTGAAAAACATAGGAAAAAACTTAGGGAAATATATATGTTTTAATAGCAAGTCTTTAAATATTATTTTGTTCAAAAATACTTGTCAATTTATGAGACTTAAAAGAGTACTTAAAAATTTATTTTTTTGCAAATTGGTCCTTAGATTTATGTGTTATATCAAAATCAATTTTAGTTTTACACATTAGCCCCCTCAGTAGAAAATAAGGTAGTAAAAAACTCCACTGCTAACTGCCGCAGGGTCTCCGGGGTCAGACACCCACATGCCCTGACTATCTTTGAGGCGGAGAATAGTATTACGCTTTCGCCTTCCATTAGCTATCGCATGATAGTACTTCGTGTTACGATCGCCATCATTAATCCAATCACACCTAGCTTTCTGTCGCCAGATACTTTCCTCCATAGCGAGAATGTCCTCTAATTCCCGTTTAAGAGTTCTCTCAAGCTCGCTAAGAGATCTAGAATGCCTGGAACCCAAAGCTCTATCAACACCCTTAAGCCGGGCAAGAATCATTTTTTTCCGCTTCCCCAAAGAACCGAAACATTGAGATCTCCATTTTGGAAGCTCCACTTGCAACTGCGCAATGTTATCCTCATATGAAAGTAAATTATCCCAGGAATCCTTCAGAAAAGTAATAAAATCTGCTGAGTCTTGCCAAGCAGGAATAAACCAGAAAGGTTTCCCCATCTGAGCCCAACCACAATGCTTCGTATTAAATAAAATCAGACGATGATCGGATCCAATTCTGTCAAGGTGCAGGACAAGAGAGTTCGGATAATACTCTAACCACTTCAGATTTACAAGACATCGATCGAGGCGCTCATACAGATCTCCACGACTCCAGGTAAAACGCGGCCCCTTAAACTCCACCTCTTGTAAAGCATTCGAGAAAACAAAATTCTGGAAATCTTTACTTACACAATGACGACGGGTCTGACCACCCCTACGATCGTCCAAGTGTAGAATGGCATTGAAGTCTCCCCCAAGCAACCACGGCTGATCCGCACCAAGGTTAACCGCATCCAACTGATCCCAAAGATGACGTCTATATTGCACTTGCGGACTAGCATAGACCACAGTAAAAAAAACCAATCTCGACAGAGACATACCTTGGATAGACAAATGAATAAACTGATTGGGAACGATAAACACCTGAACCCGTAAGTCACCATTCCAAAGCAACCAAATTCCACCACTAAACCCCTGAGCTTCCACGCGGAAAGAAGATTGGAAACCCAACCTACTCACAATACGATCCGCCCGAGTTCCACTAATACGAGTCTCCATAAGTTCAACTACCGACGACCTTGATGATCTATTAATTCTACGAAGATGATCACGAAACGAGGAGCAAGCTGCTCCCTGAATATTCCACGGTAAGACACTAATCATTAAGACAAAAAAGAGCAAACATACCAGCCTCAAATCCACCACCATGACGTTAGGCGTGGCCAGCGACATAGCCTCCTCATCACGAATTTCCACCACCGGCGAAACGGGTTGATCCCCCGACTTACTCAGCGGATCCATATCAGCACACCGTTCATTAGTTGGCATGCCTATTGTCGTGTCATCGTCTCGAAATCTCGCCGGTTGCAGATCATCAAGGCGTGCAGACACCGATTGCACCCATTCCGATAACAGCGACATCAATGGTAGCCGATCAATCTTCTTCCTTCCCCGCGCTTGCGGCTTAACTAACCCTTTGCTACTTTTCGGAACTCCTTGAACTTTAACTTTATTAGTATTTTTCTGTGAACTATGGATCTTTCGACCATCATTCTGGATGGAAATTTGAAAGGCTTGTAACACGCTCGAATTGATCTCCAAAAATCGTTAAGAGGGTTGTTTTTGGTTCTTGGTAGAATTGGCTAAAACAGAAAGAAAGGTAGACAATTTGCACGATGATTTTAGAGTGGTTCGACTTTCTAACCAAAGTCTACATCCACTACCTTAGCACACCACTAAGGATTTTTCAATTCACTACTATGAATTCTTCCTTTTGAGGCCAAAGGGATAACCTTACAACCTTATCTTTTCAATGGCTAAGATAGAACCTCTCTAGTTTTTACTTAGACTAAACTAGAACCTCTCCCTTTTACAAGGTTAAAAAGATGTAAACAAATAAATCTCACAAGGTGGGTGTTTACACAATTGAGCTCACAAGAAATAGTGAAGGATAAAAACAATAAAATCACTCTCTACAAATATTTACAAGAGAAATGAAGAAAATAAAGACTTAAACTCAATTTCTCTTGAACATTAAGCTTGAATGTGGTCTCTAAACTTCTTCAAGTGTCCTTGTGGTGTTCATATAGTGTGGAATGAGTTTCTAGCCGTTTATGGCCGTTGGGGATGAGTTATAGCCGTTGGGGATGCAAAATAGCCGTCACCTACAAAAAAATCAGTATTTATAACACGAGGGATCGATCCCTTAAACCAGGGGATCGATCCTTTTTCATAAAAATATGATCGTTACAGTGAAGGGATCGATCCCATAAACCAGGGGATCGATCCTTTTTGCCTTGGAGACTGGAAAAACAGATTTAGTGCAAAAACGGATCATATATGTTTTGAAAAAGATCGGCTAATGTTAGAAATCATTCGAAACAAAATTTTCAAGTTTGTTTGGACTTTAAATTATTTTTGAAAGATTTAATAAATTTGATTAATTCCAAAAACATTTTTCTTTTAATTTGTTATATCAAAATATTAGTTCAACAAAATTGCTACATGGCTCGGTCCAACATTACTATCCTTGTGTTCAACCACAAACGGTGTAACCTCTGGAACCGTCAGATTAACAATCCACTTCGAAGGCTTGCTCTTAATAGTCTCTGATTGAACTACCGGACCATTCCTGTTAACCTTTCCATCACCCTTTTTGCCGCTTCGACTTAGGCTTCGAGTTGTCCTGCCATTCCCATCATCATCTACACTCATCACCTGCTTACCCTTATCCAAGGTTGAGGGATTGCTAGCATTAACGGTTCGATCCCCATCGACGATGTCTTGCGCCACTTCCTCATTAGCAAGACCCCGCAGAACGTTAAATCTGGATGATGCAACCCTACCATTGGCCACCTTGGCGAAATTTCCATTCTCACCAATCTTCCGAGGCCGACGTTTTTTACTTTCCGCCACCATCCACGGCCCATAAAACTCAGCACACTCACTATCCTAGTCCGGGTTCGCCGCCGCATCCGCCGTGCCTTCTGTGGTTTCAACTACCTTCTTTGCACAAAAATCCATCGTGTGGCCATACACACCACAGTGGTAACATATAAGTTGCAGTCCCTCATATTCTATTTTCTGTAAAAAATTATCAATGCCAATGCAGGGAAGAAGCGGTTTTGAGAGATCAACCAAAACAGCTAATCGAGCAAACTTACCACGTTCTCCAGCAACCATATTATAGTCAACCTTAACTACCTTACCGATAACTTCAGCAATGCGCCCAAATAACCCCTTAGAATAATAGCGGATAGGCAATCCCGAAAGCCGAACCCAAACCACAACTTGTGACGGATGAGATTGAGTCGTCGAAAATTCCCTACTCCACGACTGAACCGTGAGTTAACTGCCAAAGATGGTCCACGGCCCTGCATTCAAAACTCGAATATAGTCCTCCTCCGATTCCAATTTTACCAGGAAGTACTCATTTGCAAGGTAAATCAACTGAAAACGGCCAACCAATTTCCACAACACTTGAATACGGTTCCAAAGAACACGATAGCTAATAGTTCGACCAAGCAGACGAACAATCACAGCCTTCTCCATACTACGATCAAACAATTTGTGCACCCTTTCAGAGAATTTAATAACTGGGTATGGACCACCAGCAGTAATCGTAACATCTTCATCAGTAACAGTTATATTTTCTCCCGAAACGGTAGCAAACTTGATTTCGTTGTTCTCTTTCGTACCCGCGAGGATGTTCGCATACATATGGGGCTCTCCAGCAGCCATATCCGGGGCATCCCAGTGCCCATATTAACATCACTGTCGACAGCACCCTCAAAAATCGGATTCCCCACAACCCGCATCTGGTTTTCATTATGTTCAACGGTTGACCCTGTTCCACCCGTCGCACCCAGTGAAACAGACGCAGCCGGCGGTACCCCAAGTCTATCCAAGCCTTTTTCCCTGTCGGGCGCAACCCCCATGCACTTGATTATGAGCCCCTAGAACACCTGCACCAGACCCCGCCATAATCGGCAAACCAGGGACCGCCTTAGCCTCCATCCCCGCCTGCTCCTTCTCCTTTTCCTTCTGCCCATGTCGCCCCGCCGTCAGAGACCGATCACCAGTATTCACTCGCCCTAAAACCCCAGACGGGATCTCCACGCCGATATTAGGGTTTGTGTTTTCTCCGCCATCCTGATTTCCCGGAGAGAAACCCATAGCATCGTGATAGTAATATTATATACTAAATAATCTTGAAATGAATAAAATATGGGTAATTATTCTATACACAAGCGCTTGTGGAATTTTTTTACACAAGCATCTTAGTTTTAAGGGTTAGAGACGTCGTTTAGGGTTTAAAGTTTAGGGGTATAAGTGTAGCAGTTTTGAATTTAGGGGTCATTGGTAGAATTTTAGGTTTAGGGTTAAAATTTAGGGTTTATAGGTTAAAACTTAAATCCCTACCTATATTACCCTAAAACCTAAACCCTAACCTAAACCCTAAATTCTAACCCTAAATCCTAAATTCTAAACATGAACCCTAAATTCTAAACATCTATATCAAAACCCCTAAACTCTAAATCCTAAACCCTAAGCCTTATAATTGAGGCGCTTGTGAAAAAAAAAAATCTACCGCCGGTGTATAGGATAATAATCCATAAAATATTATATTATATTATATTATATTATATTATATTATATTATATTATATTATATTATATTATATTATATTATACACTCCATAAATTTGAATTTGAATATGATCCATTTACAATGTCAAGCTTTGAATCTTATTATATAACCCTACAACCGATTGGGAAATAAATGGTGGCACAAAAATAGAAATATGAATAGACAAAGGCATGTATAATGACTTCATTTACTATAAAAGATTTTTGTCTGCCAAAAGATAAATACTAGGCTTCATTTACCAAAAGCATCCAAGTCTAACCATAAAATACTTCAAATCTTTCATTAAAATCCTGCCAATAACTTCACTCATAATATATATATATATATATATATATCATCTTCTTAAGTACTAAAGTATATATATAACTTAATATAGATAGATAGAGGGATGGATACCTAAAAGTTAATTCTTTGATACATCTATCCCTAACATCTCACACAAAAGACCAGTTTACAAACATCAAGGCAAGGCAGTGATTCGTCGCATCCTCGTTGTTGTCGTCGACAACCTTCCATGCAATGGCCTGCTCATATGACGCCGGCCTTCCCATGCTTGATACGCATATCCCTCCTGGGAGATATGCAAACCCCTGCAAATTTGTATACATTCTCTTCAGTACCATGCATTTAACGCTTCTTCTAGGGACTGAGGTTATAATCAGATTCGATTATCTCAGAGCTCGATAATCTACTTTTGATGATTTTACCTGTTGCATGATCTTTGAGAACTCCGAGCATAGGATCTTTCGGCCGGCTTCCTCAAGAATCTTGTCCAGCATTATGTCTTGAAGGGCCACTAGAGTAGTTTCCAGCATATCAAGTCCAGCCTGGTTTGCAAAGGTGAAAACAGGCGATGCCTGAAATACAAATCGGCGAGTTCTATTAGTATCCCGTAAACAAAGCATTACAAGAGTTTCTGATAGTCATGTATAAACGCAGAACGCAATTACTCAAGTTTAATAAAAATCCAAAAGGAGAATGTTCATTACATTTGTTTTCAATGAACAACACAGTATCGCATCCGAATGGTGCCACAGTTGCTTCAGCAAAGCATCACCGGCTTGTGAATCTGCTCGAAGGAGTTCTCCTCCTGTATGAATCCTGAAACAAACCCCACTATTACCGTTCTTGTTACACTAAGCCTATCGAGAGAAATTACGATCTAAAGAATATGGAATGGAATACATGTTACTTTTCCTTTTAATCTTAATAAAAAAAATGTTAAATGCATTGTTGAAGAAAAAGAGAAGCAAACTCGTCATAGTTCATTGTGTTGTCCCGACTCTTCATCCTTTTTAAAGTATCTATGTCCGAGACATTTTTGTACACAAGGAAAACAAAAGAAAAAATTTACCATACCCCATGTCGGATACGGGTACGTCAATCTCTAGCATAACTCAATAACAAGGATCCATAACAAATGTAGGAGACGAAGAAGAGAACCTTGATCGGGTCGGATTAAAACGAAACAAAATCACATGGCACAAACTCAAAGTCTTACCTGTAGCTTCGGCTAATCCAACGCACCAAAGTAAGAGCCTCAGGAGAACCAGGCAGGGTTTTTGGTTCCAAGCCAGAGCTAACACGGGATGGAGCAATAGCCATGGCAACCCTTTGAACCGATCCCACAACACCACGTACATATTGGCGTGCCATAGAAGCCACTTCATCCCTCAAGTGGTTCTCAAAAGTGAATTGGAATGCAATGGTCAAAACCGATCTAAGGTTATAATTGTTCAGCTTGCCATCACCAGCCAGGCAATTGCTGCCAGGACCCACTTCAAGTGTAGAAGCCAAATCCAATGTCCGAGTTGCTCCGGGTCCATCCTATAATACATAAGTTACAGGCAAAAGGTAGAGGAAAATAAGTATAACAGTGAATGGAAAAATCAACTTAAGCAATACAGCATAAGTTTAAAGCAATTGCAATAAATAATCAGTGAGTTGCATAAGTCTGAGAGTTTCACCGAATCAGATTTTATTTTATTTTTTCAAAAACTAAACATAAAGTCCAAGTATGCTTAAAACAATCTGGAAGAACTAGGTTGACATGTCACCATAACTGTCTTGGGATCAAGAGGTATGACCCGAAATCCGGATGGAAGCAATGGAGCATTATCGGCAAAGGATTCATCAATAGGTGCAAAGACGAGCTGTGCACAGGCACCAACTGCATTTTCATCAATTCCGCTGCAAAGCTGCCACATCGCATTTTAGTGAGGAATGAACCGAAATAAAGATTCCTACTTGAGTCGAGTGCAAATAAACCTATGTTTGCATTGACTCATAATTTTTCTTGCAAGATCCCGGGTCCAACACATATCGGACATGGGTAATCCCCCTCAAACTCTCCAAATACATGAAAATATAGAGAGAGAGAAAAATGACCGTGCTTGTGTTGGACACATACGTACCTGCGCTCAACACTCACACCCAAGTTCGAGCAACACCAACATAGAAATAAGCGCAAGTTTAGACATTACAACACAAAACTAACCTGCAATAAGTACATATCCCGTGCCAGAGCTACATCTTCAGGTGTGAACGCATGACCTTCTAGACGAACAACTTCAAGGAACTACAGCAAAGATTTCACAAAAACAATTGAATGGAAAATTGATCAAATAGAACTAATTCTAAATGAAAAATGATAGATGAGAATGATCACCTCTTCATGTTCTACAGTTTGTGCTAGAGGTAGAATGACTTGACTACTAGGGAAGCCACTTGATCGAGCACATGGAACTGTGTAAGGGTTAGGTTTAAGACAAGATGCAGAGTACATATCGACTCCATAATCGGCCCACTCAGACCGGTGCTCCCTCAAAAACCGAACAAGCAATGCAGGAGGGACATTCTGCAGATCCATATTCCAGGATTTACAAGAAGTTAATATACTGTAGGGCTTAATAACATAAGGTAAAGCTAATGCAATGAAAGGGAATTATTCCCGTAGGATATTCGGCATCATGGAAAACACCTGAAGTAGCATTGAGGCCTTGGCGCATAGTACACCTCCCCCGAAAGATGGGACCATTAAGGCATTGTATTGAGACCCAAGAAATTTGCCAGGGGATGAATTTACCATGATGGTCACATCTTCAACACCATCACTGCCCATAAGCGACCAACCATCATCGGCAAACCCATTTACGGCATCATTAAATCCCCTAATATCATTCAAATAACAATCAGAAAAGGATACAAATGACTAAATAAAACCAAATCTTTTCAACTCTTTGGCCCATCCCATTTGACTTGGTGACACACAAATGTAATACAGACAGTAGTAGATTCATTACTCAAGATGTATCAATATTATGGTGAGTGTCTCACCTGTAAAGTCTCTGACTAAAAGTCCGTAAAACGGCAGGTTGGCGACCACCACCATATTGAATTTCTCCGTTCGTCTCTTGAGCAATTTGCCGTATATGCCGCAAGGCCTGGATGACAGAAAGTAAGATAAAACATGGACAAGAAAAGTCAATCGTGTTACGTGCCACGATCATGAACTTACAGCAACTGTCATTTTCTGAGCTAGAATTTTGGATGACTCGTAAAGTGGCCTGAGAACTTCAGGAACGCTCCAAACCTAGTGCATAAAGAGGTAAAAAAACCAGTAAGGCAACTAACGGAATTGATTTCAATTTACTAGAAATCATGAATTGTTAGTCAATCGTCCTTACATCTAAATCAACATGATCAACAATGTGAATGATAGAGCCACCACCCTCACAAGGTCTGATTAGAAAGCCACTAGGAAGCATTTCAGCTCTTACGAAACTTGAAGTGGGAGGCCCGGTAGGGCCACCAGTAGAAGATGTTAACGACCTCTCACATATCTGCACATAATTACGAGCACAGCAAACACGTTAAAGACCACCTTAAACATTATGGATTAAATCAAACATGCAAATAAAGGAAGATCCATTTCACTAAGAAAAGAAGTTTGACATGAAAACAGGCTTCGTCTTAATGTAACTCGATCCTGCTAAACAAGGAGAGACCAAAGGTAAATTTTACAGACCAGCAAATAACTTACCACGAGACTGCCATCTTCTAAGCTTGTAGTATATCTCAGAGTCCAAAAGTCCCGTGCTACAGCCAATGTTGTTGGTGCATAAGTCTGGTAAAACAATAAACTCGGAAGTTCAGCCAAGATCATAAATTTACATAAATCAAATTCATGGCTTACTCAAACTGGTAGTATCTACAACGTACCTGCATATAGATGAGCTCGATTGTTCCACCATTCGCAGTCGGAATTATACTCATTACATCAACGCATCGGCAGTCACGAAACCACGATGGACGATCTTTGAGTATTTCTGCAACCTGTAATAAGATCCATCACATACTTTTAAAAATAACATGCATTATTGCATTAATCACAACAATTACTTTGAAATTTTTGGGAGGATTATTACCTTAGTGGGCTCGAGACTCACAAGACCACAGGCTCGTGCTGCTACACCGCTAGAGTTACGGGAAACAGCAACAATGCCAATAGAATCCGGACCAGGCTATGTATAACATAAATACTGAAGTCAGAATTCAAAAATAACAGGGAGACACGAATATCAAGGGGAAAAGTCCAATATGCATAAGTTACATAACACAGAAAAAAAAACAAATATACCTTCATCCCAATCATTTGGACCCAGTCAACAGCAGTTCCAGTAGCTTTCGAAAGGAAATCTGCCAGGGTCTCCTCGGCAATTGTGAGTAGACTAGCAAATAGAAAACAAGGTTCACAGATAATAAGACAATTCGAAAATCACATAATCATGTTCAAACTCAAAGAAACAACCTTTCTAGCTTACCCAGCTGGGTTGTTAGCATCCCTCTGCGGGTGCCGAGGTGTTGGGTTTTGCTGTTTGTGGTGCTGACCACTCACGACCACGGACTCACAGCTATTATTGTCCGTGGTCGTTGCAGAAGCCTGTTTCAAATCATAAAAAGAAGGGGGGAATTCATGAAGACATGTAACGTGATAATGGTATTTTGAAAGAATGCATTAGTAAAAAAGCATTCAAAGAAAAGTTCAATAGCGAGACAAGCCACAGATAACGCAAAAAAAAAAACATTGTACCAGACAAAGTATAGGATGCAAAACATTTCAAACAATTTGTAGCTAAAAATAGTAAAGATTGACACACTTACAGTCTGCAGTTGCTGCTTCATATATCCATTCTCGTAAACGAGATGGGAGACCTGCTTCTGCAATCGGTCATTTTCTTCTATCAACAGCTTATTCATGGCAGCCAGCTTTCGGTTCACTGTTTGGAGTCGGGAAGCTTCCTTCCTCTGCTTTTCTCGGCATCTAAACAGAAAGAGTTCATCAAACTCAATGAATAAAATCCATAAATCCTCATAAAAAGAGACATTTTCTGGATCTGTTTACCTGTATATATGTTTAGGATGAATTAGAAAAATGAAAAAGAAGCTCAAATTTAGCTATGACCTCATAGATATTGGGATATAAAAGCACCTCCAAAATACATGAAAAAAAAACTTGGAAAATCTAACCGTGCTCGTAGCCAGCATTCATCACAATGACCAAGTCCGAGTAACATAGCTCTAAATAAACATATCTATGTGTGTGTGTATAGGCTTACCTAATCTTAAACCAACGTATGACAGAATGGACAATTTAAATGAAAAAAGAACAACCAAAAAGCCAACTTCTTGAGATGATAAGTAATCAAAAGAGAATGTTGCAACATTTTACAGTCAAGTTATACATATTGAGAAATTTATAGGACACAAAACAGAAGAAAAAAAATCAACAATAGAAAAACGTCACTAGTCAGCGGTAGTTGTACAACAATACTATTCAGACTCAAACTGTGGCGGATTGGGGTATTGACAAACATGGCATGCTTAATATTTTTTTTAATGTTTTTCATATATTTAGAAGATCGATTGCACCCATATACAAATATATACTTGAAAGGATGAAGCAAAATAGTTGTACAGACTACAGACTAAGTCATATGCCGATGATGCTACAAAAAAAACTAAAGGGAAATAAAGTACAGGGGAAAAAGTAGATTTATATGTGACAATAATGCAGAAATCTGGTACTTGAGTCTGCATAATCTAATTCAATGAAGGTATATTTATCATGTGTATGGATTAACGCATCAAATATAAATCTGAAAAATGTGTCCAACAGACAAAAGAAACTGAAGTACACGCATACTAAAACAATTAAAATCTAATAAAAACAGGAGAAAATAATCTAACACTTAATAAGAACTAAATGCAGTTATGGAAATTCAGGATCAGCTTTCTCTTCTAAAGATTTCAAACTCTGTCTTGATGCTTCAAACACAAGAAAGGACATGGGATCAAAATTTTAACCAACAATATATTAAATATAATAAATGTAAAAGGAAAGATAAAATAGAGATGAAAATTACTAAATAAAAAATAAAGGTCTGAGTAACATTTGTTCAAGAAAAATCCCATTGAAATGAGTAAGTAATGAAATGAGTTACCTTCTATTCTGAAACCAGACTTTGATCTGTTTAGGCTCAATGTTGGAAAGAATAGGGCATTCCCTAATGAGCTGCTGCCGTTTCAGAGAACTGGGCTTTGGGCATTCATTGTATACCCTTTCCAAAGCTTCAACTTGCTCTGGTGTATACCTTACATACTTGCTGTTATCCATTTGCTTGTTATTCAATGGCTCTTTGTGCATGGAAAATGCCATTTTTTTCACATTAAAACACACACACACAAACAAGAAGTTTTTCTTCTTCTTTTAATCACCAAAAACAAGACAAACCCAGACAGTGTTTTTTGTTGTCTCTCTTAGTAGTGACCCGTGTTTTACTTAGGAAAGTGCCATTTTTTCACAGAACACACTCAAAATCTTAAAAAGGCAACAACAAAAAAAGACAAACCCAGACTTGTTGCAAAGATTGGAGCTTTGGGCTTTCAATATTTGGTTTAATGAGATTGAATGGCGGTGTTTTACAAAATCACAAGCAGGCTCTCTCCTCCAGGAGAGCCTCCTCTTCCTTCATCAGATGATGATAATAGGGGGTTTTTGCTTTTGTTGTTTTTTGTATTGGGATTTGTTTCTCTTTCTGTCAAAGCACAAAGTAGGGGAAAGGGGAGCTTGAAACTACAGGCCAACTCTATGGTGTCTTTATCTTAAAGATAGCATTCTCGAGATTCTTTAGAGAGATATAAAAGTAAAACAAAATAAAAAAACTGAAAAAGAGAAGAAAATAAAGCCCTTTTTCGAGGAAATAAACCATGCCAACCCACAGAAATTGAAAGAGAAACATAGAGGAAATAATTTCAGTTAAAATTGTTGAATTATCAAGAGAGTATTTACTACTATTTATACTTTAATTTATTTTGGAAGCCGAATAAGTAAATAAAAAGCAAAGGTTTGGTGGATAAGATTGAGCCTGAGCCTCATCAATCATATATTGTATTCACCACCCACCTCCATGCCTTGCCCTTGTGTCGTCCTGTCTCCCTCTCCCTTACATGATTATTATCGAGCTTTTTTCCATTTCCTTTTTTTATTTTATTTTATGAATTGCGTTGACACTGCACAAACATTCTCGGGATTATTTATTCCATTTAAATATTAAAAAAATACTGTATTTATTAGGATTTGATTAAATGATTAGGATATCCAAAAGAGAAAAATAGAATTGTGTCCCCAAAAGAGAGAGTGGGAAGCTAACAAGTGGCAAATTAGACCCCACCACCATTCCTCACTTTGCTTCTATTTTACATTTCTCACTCTTTCTATTATGATAGAGGCCTGGGCCACCCAACAAAATTGATTCGGATTTCTCCATCTCATAACAAATATTTTTAATTTATTCAGATTTTATATGAACCCAACATGTAAAATTAAATTAGTTTTTCATACCTCAACATTAAACAGAGTAAATTGAAAGAGAGACTAACAAACACGTACAAATTACAATACAAAGACTGGTCCCTGCCTGCTTCAATCACGGCCAAGGTTTGGTCCGAATCCTCCATTGGTGCTAATGGACTCTTGAGCCGTGAAGCAAACTGCTCTTGTTGCAAAGGTTCTAAACTGAATCCCCTGACCGAGCCAACCCACCTCTACCGGTGCTAATGGACTCGGAATACGAGTATCGTATGGGACTCGGGAATTAAGCTTGAAACAAACTGTTCTTGTAACAAAGGTTCCAATCCGAATCGGTTGACTGAGCCAAACCACCTCCATCGGTGCTAATGGACTCTGCATATGAACATTGTAATGGAGAATGAAGCTTTCCTTTGCTTTCATTGCCATCTCTTGAAGTTGGAACATTCCCTGTATCAACATTGATCTCAAGACTTTGGTCATTCAAATTCAAGTCCTCCTCTTCATCCGATAGGCATCTGCACCTATCGAACTCATCCATCTCGAAAATGCGACTTACTAATCCTTCCCTCCAGGATATTCTCATTTCAGATTCTGACACATCCTCGAATGTAGAATTCGATGTCCACAAATATCGATCATCCAATTTTTTCTGAAATTGAGAAAGATACATGGAATCGGAAGGTAGAGACAGATGATCAAACTTAATACTCAAACCAGTTGTATCCCATATTGATACATGGCTCTCGGGAGACAGGCTCTCCATCCGGAGATCTCCAGCCATTGAAAGTGGCTCGGAATGATGATGATGTCTCTTGTGGTCCTTTAAACTTGAACATAACAGCCTAACAGGCCTTTCAATGCTTGAATCGGAATTTGGGGTTTGCATAACATTTTCACTCCCTAATGTATCTGCAGACAGTGGAGAGTTTCGTCTATCAACATCGTAGCAGCGCTTTTCCTCTTCTTTCAGGGGAACGGCTCTGGAAAAAGGCGTGACATTTGGAGAAGATGAAACAAGAGGAGCACAGACGGATAAACAATCTGAACTTGGTTGGAACTGAGGACCTTGAGTTGATATAAGCATACTATTTGTGCCCCTTCC
The DNA here is from genome assembly GCA_958450335.1 of Hibiscus tridactylites. NCBI lineage: Eukaryota > Viridiplantae > Streptophyta > Magnoliopsida > Malvales > Malvaceae > Hibiscus > Hibiscus tridactylites. The sequence goes on from OY288279.1 coordinate 78,700,400, forward strand.
TCTCTTTCCGGTACCACTATTAGTACCATCACTTTTGTCATTGCTAAAGTTACACCAATCAAAAGAAAAACCGAGATCCAATAATGGTGATGAAGGAGAAAGACGTGTTTTATGTGCTCCGAGCAACGTGTGCGAAGAAGCAGAATTCTCGATGTCATTCTTGTCAGTCTCACGACAAGGAGACAGAAGCCAATGCATTGAAGCCTCAGCAGGTGAAGGGAGCATGGAAACACTTAACTTGTTCTCGAATCCGGCCTCATAATCTTCTTCAAAGCCAACATTTTTAGAATCATAACTTGAGATATCATTATCAGTCCGTCCCGATTGAGCTACAGCAAGTACACCTCTAGCCCTACATTTCCTCTTGTCGGTGACCCCGGAAATGAGATGACCAGCACTGTAACAGGCAGGAGTTGTTGCCATGGTTGCAGTAGACTGGATCTCGGGAGAAAATGAAGCCTGCAGGGGTGGTGTTTTGGTGTTACCAGAGCTGGTGTTCGATTTTTCATCATTCGGTCCCGATTGAGCTACAGCAAGTACACCTCGAGCTCTACATTTTCTCTTGTCAGTAACCCCAGAAATGATATGACCTGCAGCGTAACAGGCAGGAGTTTTTGTCATGGTTGCGGTAGACTGGATCTCGGGAGAAAACGAAGCCTGCAGGGGTGGTGTTTTAGTATTACTCGAGCTAGTATTCGATTTCTCATCATCCATGAGCCTGTTCTTTGAATTACCATTGCCAGCAACAAGATGATCCATTGCAGAATAAAATGCATTCTTAGTAGCAGCCATGGGAGTGAACCAAAGCTCCCCAGACTCGTCAGGCTGCTTCAACAAGTCTCCTGAGACAGCATATGACTCGATTACAGGATCACAAACAACAGGAGCTTTGGATGAAGTTGGAGTTTTGGAAGATTGGGATTTCTTAACTCGGTTAAGTTTATTGGAAACAGAATCGGAGAAAGCATTTTCCTTCATGAAACGGAATGGTTTGGAGTGAGGAAGACGCAAAACGTGAGCTGATTTCGGCGTTCTGGTGTGACATCGACGATTCAAAGCAGTTTTATGAGTACTACGAGTGATAGCAGCAGCAGAATAAGAAGAAGATGAACAGTGCGAGAGCAAGAGCTTGAGACAACCCTTTGGTGCTTCAATTGAAGAAGAAGAAGATGATGAAAGATGACTGTTGCTGCCATGGATAGTGTTTTCAACATCTTGGAAAGCTCTTCTAGAACCCTGCCAAAGGGGGAAAAAAGACACCGTATAAATTACTCATATTTTCCAAGGAGCCAATTCCAGGATCTCATTGTAGCTAAAATACTGATTCTAGTAAGCGGATTAGAACTCACGGGACACTTATTTGAATGGATATTAGACACATTAGAAGGACGTTCTTGCTGTTTGGCATTCGACAGCAGCTGTTCAGATTTAGAAACTCCATTTTTCCCTCTTGCTTGAGCAGGTTTTGTCTAAGAAATGAGATAAAAACAAATATACACATACAGATCAATGATCTAGTCTAGCTTACTGAACTAATCGAAATCTCGAATAAAAGCTAGGCGGCGGCCGAGGAGGAGGACATACCTGAAGCATCCCAGGGGACGGGGGAGGAGGAGGGAAGAACATCCTGTGACTTTGGTGCTGCGGCTGAGGCATAGAGCGAGTAAAGCACAACTCCGGCGGCGGTGTGACAGGTGGATCTGAAGATTGCGGCGGCGAGGGTGTAGAGTTTCCGAGCTACGCCAGTGGTTGGGAAGGGTAGGGCGGGCTAAAATTTCAAACTTTTGGAACCGGTTGGTAACTGGACATACATTACCCGTTGGTCTATAGTATTTTTTCCTTTTTATTATTAAAATAAATTATTATTATTATTGCTATTGTTTTATTATCCATATTATTATATTATATGGTTGCTGTCGTGAGACGTTGCATTTTCTTATAAGCATTAGCAAATTCGAAACCGGATCCGATCCGATTAATTTAATATAAAATTTATTTTTATATAAAAATTAAATCTGAAAAAGTAAAAAACCGATTCCACACACGTTGTAAATCATGGATTATAATAGTTGCTGGGAAAGCAAAATTAACTACATATTATTATTATTATTAATGGGGAAAAAAATCCAGTTATTGAACCATAAATAAAAAAAAATTGAATGGAGAAAAATATGGATGGTAAATAATACGAATAAGAAAATGGCGTAGAAAAGCTTGCATTCATCCCAATTCCATTCAGTATTTGCCCAAATCTCTCTCTGGGTATCTTTGGATTTGAATGAATGATCAAATACTAGTTTTTCGAAATTCCTATTTCTTTGTATTTTAAATTCCTAATAATTGGTTTTTGTTTGTTTGTCTTTTCAGGCTTTGTTTGTTGGATGATTTTGTGTTGGTTCCATTGCAATGAGTGCACAATTTACAAAGGTTTCCTCAGGTGAATTCAATACATTGATTTGGATCTTCATTTTTGTTGAAATAGCTGTATTGAAGTTTGTGTGTTTACAGCCCATAATAGAAGATTGAGGAACATATTGAATCAAAACGATAATCGCATTTGTGCGGATTGTAGTGCTCCGGATCCAAAATGGGCGTAAGTTTCAGATTCTAAACTTGTTTGTTGAATTGAATCACAAAGTAATAAGAAAATGTGTTTCTCAGATCCACCAATATCGGAGTCTTTATATGCGTGCAATGTTGCGGTGTGCACAGAAGCCTGGGTACGCACATCTCCAAGGTGACTACGTCTAATCTATTGTTCGGTTAAATCGACCCGATGAATCGAGAACCGAACAAACCAATACAATTTGATTTCAGGTTTTATCAGTGGCATTGGATGAATGGACGATGGAAGAAATCGATTCAATGGCCGAAGTCGGAGGGAATGCCGCGGCCAATGCAATCTATGAGGCCTATATACCCGAAGGTTATTCCAAGCCTGGTCCGGATGCTAGCATTGAGGAGAGGCAGAAATTCATCAAGTATGTTCAATTCTTGAAATTCATCAAGTATGGATTAATCAATCGACAAATTAGATATCGATGAGCGGTTAAGTCTGAACCGATAGTGATTACTTGTTTCGATTCTTGTCTAGGTCCAAGTACGAAGCTCAAGAATTTTTGAAAAAGGGCTTGCAGATCTCTTCCCCTTCTTTTAAATCTGTCTTTTCTTCAAAGTTTATGGATAGTTTTCGCTTAAGGCCGTCGGTAAATTCATTTGATCTTTGTTTCTTATTTTCAGGAACCATAAGAAAGATCATGTTGCTAATGATTTAAGAGTTCGATTTATTTCGATTCGGTTATGATTTAAGAGTTCCATGAGAAATTTAATTGGATATATGGTGCTAGATTTAATCATTTGAATCCTTTTAACGTGGAAGTGGTAACAGGATGGCATGGTGGAATTCATCGGTTTATTGAAGGTCACAGTGTTGAGAGGCGCGAATTTAGCCGTCCGGGATATGATGACAAGTGATCCTTATGTTGTCTTGACTCTCGGACAACAGGTTCGTCGCTTCGATTTTTTATGTTACTCAAATTTGGATGTGAATGTCATATACAAATAGTATATATATGCATGTGTAATCGACAAATCATTTTCTTATATCCATGTGTCAGAGAAGAGTGTAATTAATGGTATGTCACTAATGATAAACACTGTGTATTTGATCTTCTTAGACTATACAAACGGCTGTCGTACCGAGCACCTTGAATCCGATTTGGAACGAGGATGTCATGCTATCCGTTCCTAGCGACTACGGACCTCTGAAATTGGTAAGTAGCTCGTATATTTGGACAAGTGTCGTTTTGGATATGGGTACTTTAAGAAAAATAAAAATACGAAGCAATGTAGAGATTTCTTGTCATCTTAAGCACGATTATGGTACGTTCGTCTAATCCGTTGAACTCGAACGTTGTAGGAAGTATATGATCACGACATGTTATCGGCCGATGACATAATGGGAGATGCCAAGATCGATATCCAACCCTTGATATCAGCCGCGATGGCATACGGAGACCCGGAAATGTTCGGGAATATGCAGATTGGGAAATGGTTGAAAACCGAGGATAATGCACTTATAACAGACAGCATCATTAACATTGTGGATGGGAAGGTGAAACAATATGTGCAACTGAAGCTCCAAAATGTTGAATGTGGAGAAATTTATTTAGATGTAGAATGGCTGCCTCTTGATCAGTAAGTTCATTTATTTTATCTATTCTTTTATGGGTTTTATTTTGATGCACAAGCTGTGTAAATTTTTTTTACACAATCCTTTTATAAAATTTAAAATATAAATCACAAACCCTAGCAATCTAAACCTTAAGCCCTAAACTCTAAACTCTAAATTCTAACCATAAACCTTAAATTATATACCCTACATACTAAACCCCTAAACCCTAACATAAAACCATAAACCCTAAACCCTAAAATTAAAGGGCTTGTGTAAACTTTAGTTTACACAGCTTGTGCATCAAAGTATTTTCCTTCTTTTATAACTTGTTCACATCTCGGTAATTATATCCGAATATTTATGTATTTTTATTGTGTTTATATATTTTTCATGTCATAATCGTGTTTAAAATATTTTTTATTAATATAACTTTTTGACACTTTCATGTATTTGCGTTTTCTTTATTTTCATGTCGTGTTTTAATTTTTTGTTGTGTTTATATTGTGTAATCGTGTCGTGTTTAACATCGTCTTGTTTGTATGAAGTTGAGACATACATTTTGTTATTTATTGAAAAAAAACAAATGTTCAGCTTTTTGTTATTAATTTTTTTTCATTCGTGCTTTGTAATTTTTGTTTGAATAGGTAAACTTAATTTATAGTGTTATTTGTTTATATAAAATAATGCTATCGAAACGGTTTATAAAATATAAAAATGTATTTAAAATAAAAATTAACCTAAAAGAAGAATGAGATTATAAATAAAATAAGTCATATTCTATTTTTTTTAATTTTATTTATGTTGATAGTAAATATTTTTATTTTAAATATCATATATTATTGAATTTATAATTCATTAATATGTAAAGTGTTATACACGAATCTAAAATTAAATACTCATATTTATTGTACTTACTATATGATTTTTTTAATAAAAATGTACTATTTATAAACTTTATCTAATAAATAATAGAAAATAAAGTGAAACCTCTAACTTGTCAATGATATGGAAGCCAAACGAACGTTAATTGGCCACGTCAAATAAAAAGTAATTAATCTCATAAAAGAACACACAAAATTTTAACAGAATAAAGGTGATTGTAAACTACTATTTATTCATATATATTCTTAACGCTTTAACAATACACACTTTGCAAACAAAGCGATTAAACTCGGGTCAATGGCGGATTCACACTATGTCTAGGGTGGGCACGTGCCCACCCTGAAATTCGATTTTTTTTACGATTAGTTATCTATTTTATTGATGGTGTCCACCCTAAAATTTTATTTGTTCTCACCTTGAAACTTTATGAAAAAAGTTTTGTGCCCACTATGAACTTTTATTTGTCCCCATCGACATATAAATTATCATAAGAATCTGATCAAAGATGTCTATAAGTAGTAACTTATTCTTTATTAAGAGTCCACAAACAATTCATTTGAGCTCAATTTATTTACATTCCTACATAAAAGTTCAAAAAATAATAACCAATTACAAGAGAAATGGAAGCTCTTAAAAAATAAAAATTATTCAGGTTCTGCTCCTACTTTTGACGCTTTTTCTTACTCGAACACAAAATTCTTATTTTTTAAAGTTCAAGACTCTCAAATCTCTCAAGTCTAGGTATCTAATTTTTTTAATCTCTATTTATTTAATATATAGAAGTATATTTCAATTAGTATTATTTAAATTTTGTTTTGTAAAATTTCAAGAGTTTACGACCGTTGGTTCTCTATCTTAAAACTGTAACAATACAAATATGGATAAACAAAAAAATAGTAAATTTATATTTATCTTTTTCTTTTTTAACTTTAGATTTTGAATTAGAGATAAATTACTTGAGACTAGAAGTAAAAATATGACTTTATGAATTAACGAATTTTTATACTAATTTCGTTGAATTAGTTTAACACAGACCTTCATTTTTGTTCTTGCTTTTTATTGATTGAATATAAATTGATAATAGGCACAAATTGAGTTGTTTCGAATTTATTGTAGCCTTGTAGATATTATATATCACATTGCTTTGTAAATTGTAATTTGTAGATTTCTTATCTACTAATGTGTTTTTATTGCTAGCATGAATTGTATGCTTTCCCCCCCTTTTGTTTTGTAGGATTGTACTTAATCCCCATGGCATTGGGGAGACCAAATATTTGTATAAATTGTCCACGTAAAGATGTTATATAAGTTTGTCTATGTTAGTTGTAACATAATACATTGTTTTAACCACAGTGGCAGCTCCATCATATAGTCAGGGTGAACAAGTTATTTACACTGTCATTTTTCGATACACTGATATGTGCATTGATAACTTATTTATAGAGTTGCAAATTAGCATTGTTAACTTATTTACACCTAATCTTTTGCGTTCGCAAACGCTAAATGAACATTTTCGCAAATGCTAAACGAAAATGTTCTCGAAAACTAAAAGAATCGGGCTCAAATACAATAAATAATAAATGAATCGAATTCGAACATGATATTAATATATGTACGTGCTCACCCTCAAAAATATTTCTGAATTCGCCACTGACTCAGATCTCTTAAGATGAACATCATTTTCTTTTCTACTTAAACCACATGTTGGGTTCAAAAGAACACAAAATTTTGGAAGAAGAAAAAAATTGCGGGTGCTAATAAAGTTTAAGGGTGCTTGAAGCACTTGAACTTTTGAAGAAAAAAATCAATTTGTTGTGAATAGAATAAAGAAGAATAAGAATAAAAACGAATAATAAGAAAAACAAATAGATGAGAGAAATGGAGATTTTTATTATCATGATGAAGATAATACTCTTAATAATAAAGTAAATCAAATCTCATTGATAAAGCTCTTATCATGATAAACATCCACATAGATAAATATTCATGACACTCCCCCTTGGATGTCTATGAAGATAACGTGCCTCGTTAAAACCTTACTAAGATAAAAACCAGTGGGAAAAAAATTCTTTAGTGAAGGAAAAAGAGTACACACATCTTTGATACGCAAAACATGTTGCCTCGTTAAAAACCTTACCATGAAAACTCATTGGCACAAAACATCGGTTAAGGAAAAAAGAGTGCAACGTGTATTTACTCTCGCTTATGAAAACATCATAGAAGATCTTTGAATCTTCATAATTCAATCTTGAATATTATTTTTCTAAGATCGCGAGGGATGAAACTTTGGACTAATATGTTTCATGATGTATCCACCTTTCATTATCTCTGCACAAGATAGCATTTGTATCATATCTTGTGAAAGTAAATCACATATCTTCTAGATATGTTAAGTCAATGGTTTTAGCCAAACACATTTTTGGTTTGCCTCGTGCATAATAATTATTTCTTCAAAATTTGAGGAGGCATCGACGAATATTTGAAGATCTAAAGATATAATTATCTTTATTCACATCCAACAATCTTACAATAGATATTCTTTAGCCATATTGAATCTTATTTAAGATTCTTTCAACTTATGTCCATTCATAGACAAAAACGCATATTTAAGTGCTCGATCTTTAGGTCGAGACAAAACTGCATCTCAAGATTCTTTTTCTCAAATCCTTTTCTTAAATAACCAAATGCTTTGAAAGCTCTTCAGAAGTACTAATAGTATCATAATGAATCTTGATCTAAACTCCTTTTACAAAAGCATAAGGAAATATGATCATTCTTATAGTATTTCCTCAATTAGTATTCATTAAGGCGATTATACCAAATGCGCCAAAATATTCAATAAGACATGTCTAAATAAATTTCCTCAGAAAATTTCAAATGCTTCTAGCATTTTAAATCCTTTAAGGATAACTTTCTTTTTATAGGGATCCGCAAAATAATTAGACGCATATAAAATATTTCATAACTGCCAAAGTAATTGCATCCACCATGAAGTATTTAGAATTCTTCATAAATTATAATTATGTCGTATTTACGACTACTTATTTGTGCCTCACTTGCATTACACCTTTAGGTGTTTGGACTATTGGTCCAAATACTTCTATTTTAGAAGTTCAAAACGTATTTCTATATTGGCCAATTCAATTCAATATCTATACTTCTTGATAGGTTTCTATACAAGATCATCGTTTTCTTTCCTTACTTCTATAGAAATATTCTATTTAAAATTATTTGTAAAATTGTTGTCGACAACTTTTCAATTTTTTGGTTCCATTCTCGTAGTGACATAACTCATCGAGATCTCTTCAAGATTTCAATCTTTATTTCAGGTACCTGAAACTCTTCAAGAGTTTTATTATTAGTAATGTCTTGGGTCTCTTCAAGAGCACCCGCCTATAATATATGACTATCTCATACTATTTTTTATTTACGAGAATTTTGCTCATTGGAACCAATTTTCATGCTTCATGCATGATTTACATCCATTCGCTCTAATATGTAATTCACATTTAGAGTATTCCAGCTGGTATATGAGACTTAGTTACTCTTATTGGGTCAGTAAATATGTTTGGTAGTTGACATGTAATAACATGAATTATCTTATGAACTTTTGGTTCATATACGAGGATCTAGATAACGATAATTCATTTTCTTTTATCCAGCTGATTATTATTTCCCCCTGATGTTGAGAAAAATCATTTTATAAATGATTCTCCAATTAATGTTTAAGAATTTAAACATAAAAGAAGACTCGTACTATATTCTCAACCTTTTTATTTACCTATTTTGTGCGTTGTGGTGGAGCAATTCAACAATATATCGCATATTCAAAATTTTAAAATAGGAAATATGACTTCTAACCAAAAGTCAAATCATAATGGGGAGTTTATTATAACTCGTTGGCTTGATGCGTATAAGTGTTGCTATATGAAAATACCATATAAATAATAATTTTCTTGTTCTCATAGTTTAGCTATCAAAGAGGAGGCATCAAATTAAAATTTTGCTAAACTGTATTTTTCATAACCAATAGGCTTTGTAACTATTGATATAGCCTAAAATATAAATCCACAAGCTTTTGCAAGACGAATAGTCTAATTGCATAATTTGAATCATTTTAGAATCAATCTCACAAACTTTTGGTTGTAAGTTGATAAAATAATGTAGATGCATCTACTAAAATCATATAAAACTTTTTACATTTGTGGATATATGGGCTCATATTTCGTTCAGATATGTAAGACATGCAGTCTCAACTTCAGTACAAAAACTTCAAGTTCTAATTCTTTTGGTAAGCGAGATCAACTATATCCTTTGAGAACAAACAACACAAGAACTCCAGGTTCTTTTAGTAAGTAGAATTTAATCAATTCCTTTAAGCAACACAAGAACTACATGTTCTTTAATAAGTGAAATTTAATCAATTCCTTTGAGAATAAACACTACAAGAACTCCATTTTCTTTTGATACATGTGCATGTAAATTTCAATAATTTATGCATCATTATTAATCAGGATGGTCTAACCGATCATGCCAACTATATATATGTGTATATATCTCTGAATTTGTAAACTTTTTGTTTATCAAACATGTAATTCAATCTCACTCGTACATGTCTAGTACGACCATCAAAATTGTTCCTTTGAATAGAAATATATTTAGCTCTTTCTGAGTTTTCAAATGAAATTATCTTTTGGTAGCAATATATAGCTCTTCTAGAGCTTTCAACTAATTTTTGGCTACCAAAATTTATATCCACATTGGCTTTTTTCAAATACCAATTGATAACATATGTTATCTATAATTCTCAAAGGGATATTTTGCGAACTCATATTGCTCTCTTAAAATTTTCACTTCTAGTGGTGACGATATTATTACCATTAGCGGTAATTATTGCAATATTCGCAATTCTGTACTTTTCATAATGTGTTTTTTCTCACTAATTTATTACTCTTCTAGAGCATCAATATTTTCAGTACTTTGAGATATAGTACTCACATTATTCCCTTGCATTTAAATGGGAAAATATATCTTATGCTTATGTTGAGCATAAATCGTCACCATAGATTGTATTTGACAAATAATCATGTTAAACAAAATAAATAAATATCATAATATATAAATATAAATATAAAACGTAAATAATTAATGTGTGTAAAGTAAATAAACATAAAGCAAAATAAAAAGATAAATAATTCTCTTCAAAGTTATGAGAATAATTAGAAGATGATTTATTCCCTTCGAGAATTATAAGAAAATCAACAATGTCCAAATCAGTTTGACCAACAATGTCCAAATAAAGTTGGACCAGTATCATCTTCTTCATTTTTCGCAAACAAAAATTGATTCTATTTTCTTTCCTTTATCATTCAATGATTGTTGATTTTTCAACGTACAACAAGTACAAGACTACTGGGTTATAACATCGCATTGGTAATAAAAAGGATTTTACTTCATTAGAATGATTTTTATCACCCTTGTCATCCTTATAACCTCACTACCGGTATGTAGAAGTATCCTTAAAATGACCATGTTTTCCATGTATATATTCATGGTTTCAATCACAACTTCTAATGTGACTTTTATTATTTCCATAATATAATCTTACATTCACTTTAGGGAATGGAGTAGAGCTAGTGGGCTTTTGAAACCTTTTTTACGATATTGTGTCTGAGGACAACATTATTTATCTTGAAAAGTGAAGTATGTTTTTATTAACATATCCTTATTATAGAGAACAAAGATTTAATCCTCGTACGCAACATTGTTAAACCAGTTCACAAGGTCATTTAAAAACCTTCTTTGAGACCAGTAGCCTCGCAGAACGAGATGTCCAACTAATATACTTGGATTATATCGAAATTATGTCTCTAATTGAATAATGATTTACCATGTTTGCATTCACTTCAGGGAATGAAACAGATCTAATAATCGCATGGAATAAACATCATGCTTGCATTCACTTTAGGAAATGCCCCATCATTGATAATCGCATGGAATAAACATCATGCTTTGCATTCACTTTAGGAAACGCCTCCCATAAAACTTTTTGGATCAAGACGAATTTTCGTAACTTGAAATTAGGAGAAGTCTATGGTCGAGTTTTTTCGACGAAGAAGAAATATTGCTTTCGAGCAAATATAAACTTTATAACAATCTTTTTATAGATTGAAATTCACCATGATTTATCGCACATTAAAATCATAATTTAAAGAGAAAGAAAAATAAAATTTACCGATATTAATTTTCGTCTTGAAGACAATGGGGACGTAGCAAATGAACCAATGAAACTTTTTATAATTTTTTTTACGTCATGCCTCTTTCCAACTCATTTAAAGACATGTAAAACTCAAAGCACGGTTAAAGTATCAACTCTTATCAATAGAATAAAACAAATTAATATTGATCTTGAGAAATTAATAATATAATCTTACGAATAAAAGTAAGAAAAAACATATGATTTAAATATAATATTACACTGCTTGAATTTTACTTTTTTCCTCCATCCTCTAAACTCGGAAGTTTGAACTCATCAAAATCATCTCTTTTGTAATCGTCAACATAAACAATTTACTCTCGGTAATTATTAAGCGCTTGTGTCGTGCTATATAACCACCGCATTAGAAGCAAAATTCCTTATGATTGGTGTAATCTTTGGAATGGGCATCGCTTGACAAGAATCACGGTCATTAAGCGAGATCGTGCTGTGAATAAAATAAAGAAGAACAAGAATAAGAAAGAATAATAAGAAGAACAAAGAGATGAGAGAAAGAGAGAGATTTTTATTATTCTCAAATATAAACTTGTGTACAATGCCTTCATCAAATCATCTATTTATAGGCATAAGAAGTACATAATACATTAAACTTTAATTAATGAAGATAATACTCTTAATAATAAAGTAAATCAAATCTCCTTGATAAAGTTCTTATCATGATAGACATCCACATAGATAAATATTCATAACACAACTAAGATTTTTAATTTTTTTTACCCAATTAAGTTATTTGACCAATTTTAACCATCGATTTTGACGATTTTTCCTTGAGATATTAATGCAACATGACACACTACAGTTTTGTCATGTGACATTTACATAATTTTAAAAAAATTATTTTTATAAGTTTTATAAGTTTTTTAGAATTTCTAGAACTTTTAAAGAATTTTTTAAATAAAATAAAAAATTCTGAAAATGTTAAGTGATAACACTGTAATACGACACGTTGTACCAATGGATCTAAAAAAATTGTTAGATTTAATAGTCAAAGTTGGTCAAAAAATTGAATCAATTAAATTTTAGAGTATAAGGGCTTAATTGGGTGCAAAAAAAAGTTTAGTAGCTTAATTGTTATTTCTCCAAAAGTTTAAAAACTTATGATAATCTAAAGCCTAATTTAAATCATTCAAATATACATTTAATGATGGGTCACTGATTGTGTATAATTCGAAATTATTTTAATAATATCTCACTGTTATTATATATAAAAATATGACTCATGTGTTATTTAATAATCATGTGTAACTATATGTGTCGTCCGTTCTAAACTTATCTATTCATTGATGTATCACTGATCATGCATGATTTAAAATTATCTTAATGATGTGTCACCGCTAACGCATATAAAGAAACAATTCATATAATATTTAAAGATATATTAAAAAAAGTGAAGCATTAGTATAAATATACCATAACAAAAAAATGTGCACATCTATATCCTTGTTTTAGATCATAATACAAATTTGCAATGGCAAATCCAAATCATCCCTCCACCCCCTACCTACAATGTTCTTAGTATCGATGGAGGTGGAGTTAGGAGGCTCATTCCAGCAACTATTCTTACCTTCTTAGAATCTCAGCTTCATGTCACAAACTTATATTTCTCCTGATTATTTGTGCGACGTTAACACTCCCAACACAATACTAACAAGCGTTTCCCAACAACGCGATGACTAAACACAAAAAAACTTGATAATGCAAGAGAACACTTACAAAGAAAAGAACATTGTATTGAACTTAAGAAAGCTTTTCAAGAGAGCTAGACTTGTGAACTTATGGGATTTATTGATTGATCTACAAATGACTATGGTTTGCCTATTTATAGGCTCCCACCTCATCAATAGATGGTGGAGATTGACTCGATCCTACGACTAATATTTTGCCTCTAAAAATATCTACAAGACCTATAATATTCTAGAGATCTCTACATTAGTCCCTAATTGTCTAAAGTGTTCTAGAGAACTCTACATGGATCTATACATGCCTACATCTATCTTATAGCTTATAGAATGTTCTACATATGTCCAGACTCGTCCCGAGCTGTTTCGAGCCTTTCGAAATCTTTAAGGTTCTCCCGGTTGAGCCTAGATGGGTGTGGAATGTCCTGGAACCTCCTAGAACGTGGTGGAATAGTTTCAAGATGGTTATGAGCCTCTCTAGACCGTTCTAGATGCATCCTTGGGTCGTGCCCTACTTTAAAACGCCCAAGGAGCTTTATTTGGCCTCGGTTGACCTTGGTGCTCACTGGTAGGGCGTGACATTCATGTATCTGAATTTTATTTTATTTTTCTTGAAAAATGCCCATGTTTAATTTGCATATAAATCTACGGTTTTTGATGATTGCTTAATGGTAAAGAAACTGGATGGAGAAGAAGCTAGACTGGTGGATTATTTCAATGTCATTTCTTGGACTAGTACCGGCAGGCTGGTGACCGCCATGCTAACTGCACTGGCCCCAGGAGAGGCCAATCGTCCTCTTTTTGCTGCCAAATATATCAAAGATTTCTACCTTCAACACTGTCCCAAAATCTTCCCCCAATGCCGGTATTTAATCGCTAGACCTTGCTCATTTATAGTCAATTCAGAAGGCAAAACAAGCTTTCCTCATTCTGCTCGTAAATCATATACTCCTATATAACAGCTCCATGTTTGCACTGGTTGCGAATTTGGTGAGATTTCTAACTGGTCCGAAATATGACGTAAAATATCTATACAACATCGTCAGTGAAACATCGGGAGGTACCAGATTGGACTAGACATTGACAAACGTTGTCGCCCCGACATTCGACATCAAACAACTCCAACCGAAAATCTTCTCGTCATACGAGGTTTCATTTAGACATCTCACTGTTCTCATCCTTATACTTTGCCTTGTAGTTGTATTCCATGTAAACATGTATCGTTTGTACATGTTAAGAAGGATCGTTCCCAGAATCTTTTGCTCTCCGATATATGCGTCGGAACATCAACTGCACCAACATACCTTCCCGCACATCAGTTCGAAACCACAGATTCAGTCGACCGAGTCGACCAATTCCATCTTATCGATGGTGGAGATAGGGGTGATAACAAGCCGAGCTGAGTCCGAGCCTGACCAGGCTCGGCTCGGAAACAGTGTAATTGGGCTCGGCTCGGGCTCGAGGCTCGCTGAGCTCGGAATTTTAGGCTCGAGCTCGGCTCGAAAACAATTTTATTGGGCTCGGCTTGGGCTCAAGCTCGGCTCGGCTCGAAATGAAAAATTTTGCTATAGTTTTTTTATATAAAATATTCGTTAAAAATCTCTTTCATAACCAACACTAAAACAAATTTCAATAACCGGAAAGGGGAAAAAAGTGTCAAAAATTAGATTAATCCAAATAATCAATAAATATTCTTATAATACAAACACATAATTAAAAAAATACAAAATCAAACAACAATCAACTAATGAAAGAAAATACAAACACATAATTTATTTTAATGCATATGTAAATTCCGAACCTGTTCACGAGCTTTTCGAGCCGAGCTTAGGTAGGAATATTATTTCACAAAGAAACCCATAATCAGTTGCTAATTGTTACTAAACTGTTGTTCTTAGTGGGAGGGGATGAAGATCTAATTTTAATAACATAAATGAAAGCAGAAGCAGCCAACAATGCCACACCCGTGACGCCGCAAATCAAGCTCCCCAACAGCAGCACGTGCCTCAGGTGAGTGTTCCCCCGCCGCCGCCGGTTATTGCCCGCACCCCACCACGAGGTGTCGTTGGAATTCATGGCCTTCGGCAAAGCCACCGTGGACGACGTCGATGATGAAGTAGAGGAAGACTCTGACGTTGCTCCAAAGAAGGACTTCATCTCCGGTGACTTGAGCCCCGTCGGCGGTAGGCTTTGGTACTCCAGGCCGTGATCCGAGGGGCGTAGGTCCCTGGCCGTTGATTCTCGAATGAGAACGATGACGGTGGTGATCAACAGTAGATACGCCGTCATGAAAGCAGCGTTTCTTCTTCTGTAAAAATAGTGAGACATATCTGAGTGAGTATAGTTTCCCAGTGTTCTGATTGACAAATTGGCCCATAAATACGCACATAAAAATATTACTAGTAATAGATAATAATACATTTTCTTGAAAATATATATTTATCTTCAAAATATAAGGCGTTTTTTTATTAAAAAAATTGTTGTTTATATTTTCGGATGCTATAAATAAATTGACACAATCTCATAACTCGACATTTAAGTTTTATATTAGTTTTGACAATCATTTCAATAGCAAGTGACAAAAAATTATTAGTTGATATTCTTCATTATCTTTTAAATTGCGAGTTTTTTTACATTAGTCTTTAAATTTTAAAATATTATAACTAGATATTTATAATATTGGTGTAATATAAATGCTAAATTCTACTATCAAACTAGCAACCAATTTAAGTGTTAAATAGTAGTTTAAATATGATACAAATATATTTTATAACACATGATTTATACTTATTATATAGATAATTTGTATCTAGTGTGTTAATAAAAAGGTGTACAAATAGGAGAATTATTTCTTTGTTAACGAGTAAAATCTTAAAACCGTCCACGCAATAGGCATGTATGTACACGTTTAAAATTTGTTCAATTGTTATAAATATATTTCACGCCATATTTGGACTGGTATTTTTCAAATTAATAACTAAATTGACAAAATGAATTGATTGGTATAGTATTGGTAACTTAAAAATTTAATTAAAATATTGTAAAATTTAAAAATCAAATTAAAAATAAA
This sequence comes from Hibiscus tridactylites, assembly GCA_958450335.1. Lineage (NCBI taxonomy): Eukaryota > Viridiplantae > Streptophyta > Magnoliopsida > Malvales > Malvaceae > Hibiscus > Hibiscus tridactylites. The sequence continues at coordinate 78,716,482 of OY288279.1, forward strand.
AAGAATGATGAATTAGAATGTTTCGAAATTAGGTTGTAATATTGAGGACTTATTATACAATTTATATTATTTTAAAAGAAAATTGTGTCACGCTCGATGAGCACTATTAGTTTAATTTATAAAGATTAAAAATTTAAAGAACTCATCGTATAATTATAAATTATTTAAAAATTAAAAAATAAATTAAATAAAATATATATATATATTTTTATTTTAAAAAATACCTACCCTAAATTATAAAATCCTATTTTTTCCTTTAAAAATCAAGTCGCCGCAGCTGTCATGCTGCCAAAAACAGTGCAGTGAACATACACGCTTTTTGGGTGGAATCCACGTTTATAAATTTCAATTATTTCAACATATTTTTGAAACATATTTGTTCATCGTTTCTGGGTGGAATCCACATTTATAAATATGTTTTAAATTATTCAAGATGGTAGGAGTTTAACTGATGTTTCAACGGTGCAGTAAACATACACGTTTCTGAGTGAAAAAAATAGCGGCGGTGAAATTTAGGGGCCAACGGCGGCCACAAAGATGCGGCGGCGGGGCGGTATGAAAGTGGTAGCCGTCGCCGCTGGCAGATTGAATTTTAAAGAAAAAAATTTAGGACTTTGTAATTTAAGGTAGGTATTTTGATCTAATTATATTTAAAAAAATAAAAAGAAAAAATTATTTTAATCAATTAACCTTTTAATTTTTAACTAATTTATAATTATATGATTCATTTAGATTTTAAATCTTTATAAATTAAATTAATAGTCTTCATCAGTGCTCGTCGTTAGTGATGCTCATCGGTACTCGATATTAGTGATGCTCATCGTTGCTCGTCGAGCCTGATAATCTCATTTTATTTTAAAAATATAATATTTACTTTTGCTTTTTGAACTTGCAATATCAGATCAATTAAACATTTTATAATAAAAATATATATTTTTTAATAATAATTACGATGTAAGAACTAATGGTTTAAGACTTATATTAAAAACCACCTAAATCTTATGAAATAAAGTATAAATGAGTGATTCGGATGTTTTTTTTTTTCAAATATGTAGCAGTGATTTATTTATCTGGATGTGGAAAACGGGTGGTATTAAATATTAATGTCACGGAAAAGTTTTCGCCGCTACTTTCTTTGTCTTTTAACGGCTCACTAACAAAGGTGATTATAATAATTAATAAATAAGTCCCTTGAGCCTTGAGCCTTGAGCCTTGAGCATTAAGGGACAACATGTCATTAGGCATTAGCTTTATCAAATTTGATAATGGAATCGATTCTAGACATATTTATGGCTTTTTAGATTCTACAGTCGGATCGAGTTTTTGGTCGAATTGTATTTGTTCAAAGCTTTTTCACCCGATTTGGTTTGAGATTTAATGATACTTTACTCGACATGAATTCAATCCAAATTTTGTGGTGAATCTTGGCTCTTATCTGATTCGCCACAATTATTTTTTATTCGATAAGATGAGAAGTTAATTGACAAATATATAGAGAATATAATAATTATCCCGTTTTTATTAGATAATATATTGAGATAATTATAGAGTATATATATATATATATATATATATATATATATATATATATGTGGAGATGACATTATAACAATTATCCCTAAAAATTTAGAATAAAGGATAAAGTACATTAGTGGTCATCAAATTTTTAGGGCGCATTCATTTTGGTCACTGAACTTTTAAAATATTCATTAAAGTAACTTAATTTTTATTTTGCTTTTATTTTGGTCCCTCCCGTTGCCTTCCTTTAAGAGATGTTGATGTGACCCGTTAGTTTTTCTTTGGGTCTTATATAGGCCTTTCTCTTTATTGTTTCTTCTTCAAATTCTACTTTAGATCCCACATGAACCTTTAAAAACTGTCACATAGACTTGAAGTTACTCAGAAAAGATGTCCTTTTCTATTATCTTTGTAAAAAAAAAAAGAGCCAACTCTCCAGATTCAAGAATTAAAAGGTAAAAAAAAAGTGGGTTTTAGCTCGAAAGAAGATTAAGTGAACTCTTAGCACCATTTTTAGAGGATTTGTTCGAATTCTTCTTGTGATAAACCCATAAGCAAAACAAGGAAGAGACAATTGCAGCCAAGGAAGATCAAGCAACAATGAGAGCTATTAATATTTTTTTTATGCGGATCTATTTTCCCGTGCTTCTTCGCTCTATTTTACACGTTATGTTGCTTACTATTTTTATATGACAGTGAGGAGAATTTAAGGGAGGCACTTGTAAGAATTGGAGCAAGCAGTCGTGCACCAAAGGATGTAATTGACGAAGTGTACAACAGCCATGAAAGAGCAACCATGAATTTGGAGAAGAAAGAGAATGGTTCATGTGGGACCCAAAAATAAAGTAACATCTTTTAACGGAAGGTAACAGGAGGGACCAAAATGAAAGTGAAATAAAAATTGAGTGATCCAATAAAAATTTTAAACGTTCTGTGACCAAAATAAACGCGCCCTAAAAATTTGATGACCATCGGTATACTTTACCCTAGAATAAAAGTATATTATGGTCGCGGGCATTTAAACCAACGAATTAAGTTTAAGGGCTCCAAACATACAAATTGAATCTTAAAGCTGAACCCATATACCTAATTGGACAGAAAAATTAGGTCTCAAATTGTAAGGGTGTTTAAATTCGGGTACTCAAAGTACTGAGTATTCGAATTGTTGGGTAGTTTAAAATGCGGCTCGTGTCCCGACTCGAGTTTTTCGGGTACTGAAAAGTTGCGGGTACCTGGATATTCAAGTATTTGGGTACCTGAATATAAAAATATGTATTTTTTAAATATAAAAATAATTTATTAGTTTAATATAAAAATATAAAAATAATATATGTATTTATTAGTTTAATATAAAAATATGCATTTATTAAATATAAAAATATAAAAAATAAGATTTTTATTAGTTTAATATAAAAATATGTATATTGAATATTAAAAAAAATTAATTTCAAATATATTCGGGTATTCGGTTGTAACCAGATACCTGAAAGTTTTTAATTTTTTGACCGGGGTTCGACCCGAGAAATATTTTCCAGGTAAATACCTTATTATTTATGTTCGAGTAGTTGTGTCGAGTCAATTGGGTCGGATATATTTAAACACTACTACCAAATTGTACTTTAATTCACGTATCAATAAATATATATATATATATATTGATATAACCTAAATAGTATAAATATACTATAATCACAAATAATCATTATAAAACACAATTCAACTAATAATCGTAACAAATATCAATATATAATGAAATTTAAGATAACTTACTATTAACTCATATAAGGTAAAAAATGAACACGAGTACTGAATTTTATTTAATAAAATTGAGCTTAATTGGCTTGCTGTATAAGAGATGTACGGCACTAGTCAAAAAGATTTGTGCAACATGATGTACTTAGTCTTAAATAGACAAAATAACAACTAGTCAACAACATTATTATTATTGTACTTTACCTTTTATATATTCCCAATTGAAAGCGATAATTATCACTAAATTAATAATGTTTAATCATAATATGCGAAGATCAGTGGAACGATATTATAATATATGACACATTATTTGATTAATTTAAATTTAATATTGTAAAACTTTTTTTTACGAAAATGACATTTTTATAATATTTAATTTAAATCCAAAAATCTTTTGTTCTTTATTTTTATTGCCATTTTTTTATTCAATTCGACTTATGTGAGTTTATGTTATCATTCATTTAATGATAAAAAATTATATATATTTTCATATTTTAATTTAACATAACATTTTTGAATTGCCAAATAATAATTTAAAAATGTTCTAATAGAAAATATTTGTTAATTAACTTAAGGTTTATTGAATCGGGTTATAAGAAAGTTAATATCTTTTAAATTATATGATTTTTTATTAATTATGTCGAAATTTGATTTGGTTTAACTCAAAATATGATTAGATTCGCGTGACTACCAAGCAGGATCAGATTTGAGAACAAAATGAAAATACAGAGGGCAGTTTATGCAAATATATATAATTCTAATTTCTAAAGGTATATTCTAATGTTTTCCCTTCCACTCCACTCCCGCTCACCAAATCAATTTTTCTCCAATTTTCTTAGAAACCCTAAAACACCTCCAGAAAGCACACTGATAAGCATTGAGATTTTTTTAATGCAGCAGATTTTGATTCAAGGCTCTCTTTTTGGCCTTTAATTTTTCTCTCACAACATCTGTAAGTTTATCTTTTTTTAGATTTAGTTTTTTTTTTAAATTTCCATTGTTTTCCGATTTTTGCACTTCTTTTGACCACGTCTTAGAATATTGAATTTAAATTTCTTGCTAATTGATCCTGATTTTTCGTTTCCTGTTTAAATGTTATAACATGTATGATTGTTTTGCTCAAGTTTTGGTTTCAATAGTTGTCTGGTATCGTTAATTTGGTCAAATTTTGTTTTTAGAATTTTGACTTTGAGTTTATTGTCATTGATTGCATGTTAAGAATTTTGAAATGAAACTAGAAGTGGAATTCGAAACCTTGCAGTTCATTTCTCTCTGAGCTCAATGAATTAAATTGAAATTTGTATGAAGTTGTTGACCACAAGTAAACTAGTCAACTGATTGAATCTTATATGCTTTTGTGTTCTAAGCAATATGTTTACTTTCATTTTACTTACTCCATCCCCAAGTTTTTTGCAGTGTATTCTGATGGTGGGAGGCAATTCTGAAATGGAGAGCTGTAGAGATGCAAATGTTAGTGCCATTTCAGGTTGTGATGAGTCCATTCATGCGGCGGTGGACATTGGCGATCCTGTAAAAGACAGTGGAGAACCTGATGTTGACTTTCTCCTTGATTTTGATTCGTATGTGGAAGACATCAGGGACAGATTAATCATTTCAAGGATGGTGAATGACTCGATCATCAGGGGGATGGTCAATGCTGTTGAGCAAGAGGCAGCTGATAGGATTGCTCAGAAAGAGTTGGAATTAGTGAGGTTGAAGGAAATGTTAAAATCTTACCATGTTGGTCCAGATGGAAATGAGCTCTTGAGTCCTTTACTGAAGAACAATGAACCAAAAATTGAATGGTTGGGTGGATTTTCAAGATTGTCAGATGCTTTAGTTGAGCATGACAAGATTCTAGAATCTTTTGGCAGACTTAAAAGTGCAGCTAAAGGGAAACTTAAGAATCTCAGGAAAGATATTCACCAAATCAGAGGGCATGGTTCTATTAGGAAGATTAATTCAGTTTCTGAGTTGGTGGGATTGGGTGGCATTTTGCAAGAGGACGAACCCAAGAAATGGATTGATGTGGAGAAAACACTTGATTCCTTAAGAATAACCCTGGAATCTGTTTATGAGCAAGTGGGCAATATTGTTTACTCATCCAAGGTTTCACTCAGTCAATGGCAGCAGGAGCGGGAATATCAGGAAGAAGTTGAACGCATGGTGGTAACAACTTGCATTCAGGGTTTGAAGGAACAGCTTGAAGAAAGACTATGGGATCAAAATGCTCAATGGCATGGTAATGGAAATGTAAGTTGGATTGAGAAGATCAATCTGATTTCCAGTTTGCGTCAGGAATTAGATGCCATTTCAAAATCTCTGTCTAATCCTGAAACCGGGACTCTGAATTCTCAGAGTTCATTGGAGATCAATGGAGATTTGAATAATAATAAAAAGACTGATCATTTGCAGCAAAAGGTTCCAGGAGATAATGTTTCATCATCCGATTCGCTTTGGGAAGGAAATGGAAAGCATGGAGAGGTAGTGATTACTGTGCAAGAAAGTTTGGATGGTACACAACTCATACACATGGCCAAGGATGATTTGATACGTTTTTTTAAGGTTGAGATGACAAAAATGAAGAGGAACCATGACTACAAACTACAAGAGATGACTGAAAAATATTTTAGTCTTAAACGGGAATACTTGAAAGAGAGGGGTTCTTCTCTGCCATCTAGGAAGGATAAGGAGTTTGATGTGTTGAGGAAAAAGATACCAGATGTCATAGTGAAATTGGATAGGATTCTTGTAGAAAATGAAAAAGTTCCTTTATTAGGTAATAATAATGATAACCTCATCATCTTGAAGGACAGATGTGAATCACTTCTTTCAGAAAATCGTCAACTGAGGGACTCACTTTCTGATAGAAAAGAGGAAGCTAACCACCTTTCTTCACAACTTTCTGATGCTATGGAGAAAATGTCGCAGTATTCTTTTGTCAAGGAAAGCTTACTTGAAAGGGTAGAAAATCTCGAGTCTGTGATTGAGGGAGCACATATTCAAGCTACCATTAATTGGGACGTTTACAATTGCTTGATCAGGGGGGCAATCAGCCAGATAAAGTGGATGAGTGAAGATTCAGAGGTGGAGCACAGTATCATGAAAGAAATTTATAACCTTGTATTAAAAGATGCTTCTTGCAACATATCACATGTCAGTGAGAGAGGATTTAAAGAATCTGATTTGGAATCTTTAGCTATGGATGAACTATGCACAATCATATATAGAGAAGCCTTGACAGAAGCCCAGGAGAAACTCCATGAATTAAGTCTGAATGCGTTTGAGAAGGAAAGGGTGCTAAAATTGGAAGTTGCAGAGAAGGAAAAATTGCAGCAACATGTGCTCCTAATGACATCAGCCATTAACGAAAAGGAGAAGTTATATAATGAAATAGCGGCTGCATTGGCAAGAGAAAAGGAGAAATATATGGCAGCTTCTCAAGAGCTTGACATTGCAAGGGATCAGACAAATCAGCATCAAATGATAATTTTTAAGTGCAATGAAGAATCCAGTGTTCTGAAAACTACTCTCCGACAAGCATCAGAGGAACTTGAACAATACAAAAGGGAGACACATGAATTAAATAGGAAGCTTGACCGGGCTGTTAAAGATTTGAACGAAAGCAATGATGAGAGAAGGAAGCTTCTTCTTGCTGCCAAAGGGAAGGATGATATTTTATCATTAATCAAAGCAAATGAAAATGAGCACAGAAAACAGATGGAATCGATAATTATTCTTGTCCAAGGACTGTTTAAGGAACTTGCTGCTTTTGAATGTCGAGTATTAGAATATATGAAGAGGAGTAATCTAAGGTACTTTCTCTATTAGCAGTACCAGTTTTCCCCATTTTCTGACTGATAAATCTTCTTTTAGTGGATTCTGGCAGAAGTCTTGTGATATCTGTTGGTCTTTTTGAAACTTTTCTTGATTCTATGTTCTCTTACATGTCTGCAAATGGATAAATGTTAAAAGTGGAAAGAAACCTTCAATTTGAAGTTGTTAAATTGTTGTCTGCTTCCTAACCAAATTAATTTTAACCTAGGTTTTCTCATCGTGGTTGTAATTGTTGAATGCATCGTTTTCCTCTCAAATATATTGTTTGGACTTTCCCTTAGCCCTTTGCTTGCTTAGTAAAGGAAAAGTAGGCTTAAGCTATGTCTATGTCTCTACTTCAATACTTACAGTAGGCTTAAGCCATGTCTATGTCTCTACTTCAAGACTTACTTTCCAGGTTGCTAATACTCACAAAACTAGTTCATATTGTCAAGAAAGTTTGGTTAAGCTCATTCTTCTAGCTCTTAACCGTATCAGCTGATACAAACTTATGAGAACTCTCATTTGCTGACAGATCCTTGTGACACAAATGAGCTCTTGTTGCTACATGTGTATGATATCTGTATGTAGGGGTGTTCGCGGTTAACCAAAATAGTATAACGGGTAACCTATAAGTTATGTTCTTAGTGTAAAAATTATATGTTCTTAATGTAATTAGAGGGAAAATGCATAGAGAATGTATCTAAGAATGCATAGAAAATTAGGGACTCATTCTTAATGATTAACCAACGGTTAACCATGAACACCCCTATCTGTATGTTCTAATTTGCATGCCTTGATGCAAAATGGGGATATTGATGTATAAATCATATATCCATCAAGTTAAGTTCATTTGGATGTTAAAAAAAAGAAGAATAAACTTTCACTCTGGTCTATTTCTTTTTTTATCGGTGCGTGACTGTGTCCTTTGCTCAACTTCATGTTTATATATGGATCCTTCAACTTTTATTCTATCTGAATTATAATTTGGTTTGATATTTTGGCACTGAGTTCTCATCCAATTTGCTTTACTTTAAGAAGTACCCGTACTAATGTGTAGGTTGAATTTTCATTGCATTTATTAACGTCAGACTGGTCAATTTTCAGGTTGGAAAATTTAAGCTCCGAATCTGATTCTCTAATTCAGATGGTAAATATGTTGAAAAGAAAGGGATTGCACTATAAGCAAAGTCTTGAAAGGAGATGTTCTGACCTTGAAAAAGCTGAAACCGAGGTATGTCAGAAGGTTAACATAATTCAGAATTTGGAAACATTAAAGCATTCCATTCTGAGATGAGTTTATACACATATAACATAAAATAAAGTTCAGAAGGAATAACTATGCTTAGCTAGTGACAATGATAAAACCAGGCTGGAGATGTTTTCCATGGTACAAATATTGGCATTATTTTTTCTGAAAATTTCCTCCCTTTCATTAGCAATTGTTTAGGAAGAACAGTATCGAAGGGGTAGCTTAGCAATACAGTAGTGAATGCTCTACATGTTATTTGATCACCTAACACGTACTTTTCACATGAGGAATTCCATCATGAAAGTTTTCATCGAAAAAACAATAAATTGACTTCTGGGCCTTTTATCGACACAAATGCAGAATCACCCACATTTAAGTTTTTTACATTAGTGGTATGCAGTTTATGTACTTGACCAAAGGAGAGAGAGATATTTGTATCATTTATTGTGTTTCCCTCTTGTATTGTAGGTCGATCTCTTGGGTGATAAGGTGGAAGTACTTTTAGGCCTTCTCGAGAAAATGTACATTGCACTAGATCATTATTCCCCAGTATTGAAACATTATCCTGGAGTAAGTTGTTTCTTCATTCTACTGAACTTTAATATCATTTATATTTCTTAGAAAGAGCCTAATTATCACGTGTCTATGCAACCTTTCTTAGGTCACGTAGCATTAATATTAGCTATGGTACTATGATTATACAAAGAAATTTCTCCTACTGTGTATCCCCTTAAAGTTAGCTGTGCCCATAATTTCTGTATTCTTGTCTCTTTGTATTGCATATTTTGGTGTTCCTAAGTATAATGTTTTGCTTGTTTCAGATTATGGAGATACTGAAGCTGGTTAGAAGAGCATTGAGTGGAGAATCTAATAAGCCACTTTGATTTATCCTTCATTAGGTAGTGCTTTTAATAAACTTAATGCTCCATCACAATCCTACTAAGTGCTGAAGAAGGAAAAAGTTGCATCAAAAGCTAATTGTGTTTATACGTTTTTGATTAAATAATCGTTGTTTAAGAAGCATCAAGTTCATGCTAAAAGGAACAATTTAAAAACTGAACATATCCCTTTATCCGACACAAGTTGCACTGAGTCCAAGTAACATAAATATATAATGCGTTGGAGTAAATTGTTGTAGTTCAAGAAACAGCATGTTCATGCCACATAGTTCTAGCACGGAATTTTCTGAACTAATCTATTTCATTTTTGTTTGCAGACCAATTGTTGTTTCTTTTCAGCCCTGGTGTTCGCTACCATTTCAGGTATTCAACATTTGGGAAGGAATCATTGCTGATACAAGTTTTTCACTATCAAGAATAGGGTTTTGGTGAACCCGGAAAGATGCATCGTTATCTCCATTGATTATGTTATTCTCTCTGTATAGAAACATAGAAGGTAGTTAGCAAGTAAAAGTCATTGCGACGGCATCACCGGGACAAGTTATTTAGATTTGTAGGTAGTTTGATGATATTCTTTTGACATGGATTCGTGGTAACTTTTAAAATGCACCACAGGTTAGCACATTACTTCTAACAAGTGCTATTTTAAGTTTTCTCAACTATAACTGTACAGACTTAGCCAATGGTCTGGCAATTCATGTTCGTGTATTATTATTATTATTATTTTGCCATGATCATGTTGAGGTTATTTATATATCTTTTGACAAGTTGATAACTCGTGTTATAAAGATTTTAGGGTAAACTATGTCAGGTACCACCTAACAATAGCCGGTTTTTTTATAGGTCGGGTCGGGTCGAGTTGAATTTTTTAAAAAAAATATGTTCGAGTTGAATGTAGACATGGGGTATTTATTTGCGGGTTGGATTCGGGCAGGCAGAAAACCCGACCCGTGCCCATCTCTAAAACATGGGGACTGGGGAGATAATTTTTAAAAACTCTTCAAATACATAATTGAAAGTACGTAGTGTTTAAAAAGGAAAAGGAATTGTGAAAATGGTGGGTCGGATAGAGAAGTGTGGGCGAGACTGGATCCGGTACAGGCATCCGCTTTCTTTGGAAGAAACTACAACTTTTGGGGTCGGCCCAGTCCTGCTTCCATCTTCACGATCTTGAATCTTAATCTCAACATAATTCAGATCTTTCTCTTCTACGAAGCTTCAAATCCCCCATTCTTTTCAGATCCGAATCACCATTTACATTTAGTTCCACATTTCCATTACCACACTTCTTTCAAGATCCATTCTTTACTATTTCAAGGGGAAAATCATCGAAGAACAGAAAGCTTTTCATTCTCCACTATTTCTTTCTTTCTTTGATGATTTGTAGATCTTGAAAATGGATCCTCAACCTTCCCCATCGGGAAGGTCGTCGACAGTTGGTCGGACCTCTTCTTTTTCCGTCGCCGATTCGGGTGCCCAAACCCTCTCTTCCGTCCTCAACAACCCTCATGCTGGCAAATTGGAAGCTTCTTGGGGTGGTTGGTGGTCGGTCGCGCCGCCCGAATTCCTCCCCTTAACGTCCACCAAAGCGACCTCCGAACTCGCCCGATCCGATTTCCAATCGTACGTCAGTTCCGTCTCTGATTCTTATAATCGATTCGAGGACATTCGGAATCACACCACCAAGGAGCAATCACTCGATGTAGATAACATTGGGGAAGCCCTCGTAGCTTGTTTAAGGGAGGTGCCCGCTCTTTATTTTAAGGAAGATTTCGCTCTCGAAGATGGAGGTACCTTCCGGGCAGCCTGCCCTTTCAACGATGTTTCTGAAAACATTATGCTTCAGGAGAAACTGTCCCATTACTTGGACGTTGTGGAGCTCCATTTGGTGAAGGAGATTTCGTTGCGCTCCAATTCTTTCTTCGAAGCGCAAGGGCAGTTGGAGGACTTAAATGTTAAGATTGTGGAAGGATGCAACCGGATTCGTGATTTGAAGGAAACTATTCGGCTGGTTGACACTGATTTGGTTGACTCTGCTAGGCAGACACAGGAGTTGAATGCCACTAGGACCAATCTGTTGGCTCTCCAACATAAATTGAAGCTTATTCTATCTGTTAACCAAGCCTTATCCGCTCTTAAACTGGTCAGCGTTTTAATTTCCACTTTTCTCTTTTTCTTTGTTAATCCACCAAGAATAACAGAAATGGAAAATACTATATAATATTGAAGAGGCTACTTTGTAAATGTTTGGGGTATGAATTTGATTTAGTTTTATCGGATATGCAGCTTGTTGCATCTGCAGAGTGTGCTGGGGCTTTGGATATTATCGATGATCTACAACACTTGTTGGTATAGATTCATCTTTCCATGAGATAAAGCTTATATTTTTCCTTTTCCTTTTTTAAAAGCATTTATGTTCCTTTGCCTGCCTCATAGGTTTAAGTTGTTGACTTGAATTGAATTGTAACGTTTTGCTGCATTATAGCTAGAGTCCCGGCCTTAGTTATTTCTTTTATTTTTGCCAGATTCATTAACTAGCTCTTGCAATTTCATTAAGTAACCATATGTTGATTGGAGTTCAAATTTTTTGCTTATGAAATCGTGCCGTTTCATAGGATGGGGATGAACTTACAGGTCTACATTGCTTTCGTCACCTTCGAGATCATGTAGTTGCTTCTATAGATTCCATAAACAGGTATTTCCCCCCGAATGTGTGGTGACATTAATGTCACGGGAAATGTTATATTACTAAATTTCTCCTTCAGAAATGATGCATTAGTTTGTAATATTACCAACATTCTGTACTCCTTTTGGCAGTATTCTTTCAGCAGAATTTATGCGTGCTTCAATACATGATGCTGGGGATAAAGATGCAGTTATATTGTTGAAAGCAAAAGCCAGGGCATCAATTTCCTTGAATGGAGAGGATGTTGGAGTAAGTTTAATTACATTCTTTTCTTCATTTGGATATGGAATACTCTTGTTTTTCTGTTTACATCTTTAATCATTGGTGTGTGATAAACTCCATTTTGTCTCAACCTTAAAGGAAAGCATCTGCATTATTTGCTTAATTTTACTACCTTTTTGTTAAAGATTAATCTTGAAATATAGAAAATGGCTTTTGAATTGGACATTTGATGCAATACTTTTGGTAACTTACCAGGACACCAGACTGACCATAATAGCTTTGCCAATATGATTTTCTTCATTTCGTGATCTTCATTATCTGATTTCAACTTGACACAAATGAATTGAAGTAGTTGGATTTCATAATTGATTTTATTTTGAAGAATTTTGGATGTTCTAGACCCAAATATATTGAAAGTAAATGAAAAAGAAGTTTTTGCAGCATTTTGATGAAAGCTGAGTTCGGTTGCTGCTTTTATTACTTGCTTTTTGGTATCTGTTTTTGCTTCCTAAAAGCTGATGAAAGCCCAAAACAAGATGACAGGGTGTCGCCTGGAAGCGAATGGAGTATTCCATATACTGTAATGCTTTTCACATTAATTGGACTACAATATTGGTTTAATTCCTTGGTTGAACCTGACAGTATTGATGCTAAACTCACATTGATGTTTGTTGCCTGTTGCTATTTATTGTATGTATTTCTTTATTTATTATTACAGTGGCTTGTAAGTTTGATGATGGCATGTATTGGAACTGGTAACTAGAATGGGTATGTTGGCAGGTTAAGTTGGATGAAGAGGAAACGAATTTTCGAGATCGTCTTCTGCCTCTTATCATTGGTTTGCTTCGAACGGTGCGTAATTTCCTCTATTTTAATATTAAAAAATGTTCTGGGTTTAAAAATGTGTTACAGTAATGTTTGCTCTAGAAGAATTTTTTTATTTCAGTTGTTTTAGAGCTCAAAATCAAGTAGGTCACATGTAGCCTATAAAAGAAAAATTTATGGAAAAATTTTACTTGATAGCTAATTCTGAAGGAAAAATTCTATGGGAGCAACTATTTCAATTTTCAACATAGGATTGAAAATCTTGCTATTTCATTTTTAAACACAAAACATTGTTCAACATATTTCAGAACAACCTTTATTGTTTCTGAATGATGAGCTGTATGCTTGAGAAAAGTCCAATGGGCTAGCCTTACTTACCCAAGCTTTATGGTAATGCATGTGGTGACTTCTCCTTGTTTCAATGTCAATTAGAAAAGATTGTTGGGATCGGTATATAACTACATTAAAAGGAACATCACAGCTCGGTGGTAGCCATAAAACCTCAAGCTCATTTAAAATGACGAGGCCTACATTTTCTAGGATCATAAGTTAGCCGTTAGGATCATGCATGTGGACTTCTCAATGTTGATTAGTAAAGATGGGTGACTAAAACAGAAAAAGCATGAAAACTTATGACCGCCTGGATAATTACCTAAGTTGTATTCTTCATTTTTTCTCCAAGAAAGTTTTTGAAGGAGAAGGCTGGTGCAGACCTGCAATTGCATAATCCAAGCTATTAATCCCATTTCTTTTTATCCCTCTTACCTTTACCATGTCCATAACTCTGTACTTCCAATGGTGGAATCTGAGGTTGGATCCACCTTGGAAGAAATGATCTCATAATATGGTGGTTGTTTTTTCAGGCCAAGCTCCCATTTGTCCTAAGGAATTATCGTGATACACTCACTGCTGATATGAAAACCGCTATTAAGACTGCTGTTGCGGAGCTGCTTCCGGTTCTTGTGGGCCAACCTGCAGAGTCTGATATGGGTACAGAGCGCACTATGGATGCAGATGGTAAGAAATACCTGGATAATAGATCTTCCATGTGGGTCTTCACATTTTGCATGTGTAGAATAATTTACTTATAGAGCTCTCATATTTCATGTCTCCTTTTTGTGGAGGCTGGTGAGTTTTTGTGTGTATGTCTCTTCTGTCCCTTCCAGTTGTTAATGCTAACTGTATGATGGATAAGGTGGAGGCTTATCACTTGCAAGCAAATTGAGGAGTTTGTCATCTGGAAGCTTTGTCCAACTTCTGGCTGCTATTTTCAAGATTGTACAGGTAATGTATACTTGCCTACTACCAGAGTAATCATTTATTGAAATGTAAGGGTATAGAAGGCATGAGTGAATGAAATTGTACATATGTTGTGAGATGCTTAAATATGACACACACACGCGCGCGCACACACACACACTTTGTTACTATTAAAGATACATCTAATAAAAGATGTTAAAAAGTGAAACTAAACAGAAGTCAGGAAGGCTCTCTCTCTTTCTCTCTCTGTGTTTGTCTGTCTTAGGAACGAGAGGTGTGTCCCTGATCAAATGGGCCTTGCCAAAAAGGTTCCATGGCATCTTTGTTGTCTGTTGCTAAGGTGCACTCATTTACAACACTCTGTATGAAAGAACATAATAGTGACTTGATAAATATTATAAGATATAGTAAAACAGAATGGTTTAGCTTGCTGACAAATAACCAAGCTTGTTGAGCTGTTACTATTTATTTTCTATTCGTGTGAGAGTTGTGGCTGTGGTCCACATATATGAATTCTGTTAATTTGTTACTGGCTTGCAATATGTGTCTCCTTTGGATATATTTTCCCTAATAAAAATTGGGAACACTCATTTTTGTATGACATAAAAAAATTGTCTGTAACTGTCTTTCTATGTTTGATTAATATGTAGTATATGTTAAGCTTGATATGGTTGTCTCTTTACGACAATTTCTAGTTTTGCTCAGCACTTGTGTAAGATGTAATATGATTTCATTTCTTTTAGTGAATGCAGGCACATTTAGTCCGGGCAGCTGAAGTGAAAAAGGCCATTGAGTGGGTAATGTGCAACCTTGATGGTCATTATGCTGCTGATTCAGTTGCTGCTGCAATTGCACTTGGTTCCATGGTTGCCGAATCTTCTCAAGAGAGTAATGGTCAAGGTTCTTCACTTCCTCCGAATCCATCCTTTAGGAGTACATCCAAAAGTCTTTCATCCCCAGGGAAAGGAAGTGACGCACTAAGCCCCTCTAATTTGTCAAAGAATTTCAGGTTTAGCCCTCTCTTCTCCTTTCTAATTTGTATTGCTCTAACATCTGAATGCATCTTGTGGTGTAATGTTTTTCTCTTAGTTTTTGGCATCTTTTTGGTGGTTGGAGTAGATAGGGATATGTCCGGTGGGTTTTAAATGGTCTTTTCCCACTTTGCTCCCTCCCCTTGATCTTTGTTCCCATAAAATTTAATTAATTTGAAATAAGCTCAACTTGCTGTACTTGTTTTACTTATGTTGTAAATACTGCAGAATGACACAGTGGGAAAATGTTTTAATTTAAAATAAATTTGGCAAAAGAAATAAAAACTAAAATGCTGCAGAATTTCATAGTGCAAACATTTTAGCTCGTCTCAAATTAAATAAAATTGGTGAAATTAAACAATTTAAAATATCAGTTTTTATTTCTACCTTATTTATAATACTCTAGGAAACCTTTATCCTTGGCAGGGCGGATGTTTTAAGAGAAAATGCTGAAGCAGTCTTTGCAGCTTGTGATGCTGCTCATGGAAGGTGGGCAAAGTTGCTTGGGGTTCGTGCTCTTCTTCATCCTAAGTTGAGATTGCAAGACTTTTTAAACATATATAATATCACTCAGGAGTTTATAACCGCTACGGAGAAGGTATTCATTGTTTCTTCTCTAGTGAACTAAAGGATTCAATTAACCTGTCTGGGGTTGTGATAGTATTGTATGCAAACTTTTAACAGATTGGTGGAAGGCTGGGGTATAGCATCAGGGGAACACTGCAGTCACAAGCTAAATCCTTCGTTGACTTCCAGCATGAATCTCGAGTTAGTTTCTGTCTTTCTGATCCCCAATTCCAGTAGTGTTTTGATTGCTTTTTGTTGATACCGGAATGATTTTTGTATCAACTGTAGATGACGAAAATAAGAGCAGTGCTTGACCAAGAGACATGGGTAGAAGTAGATGTTCCTGATGAGTTTCAGGCAATTGTCTCTACGCTGTTTGATTCTGAAGCAATGATTATTGGAAGCAAGGATAATGCTGAAAGTAATATGACAGAAAGCTACAGCAATGAGGGTTCACAAGTGGCTGAAACTGGATCACGTGTTTCTGTGGAGCAGAATGATTCTAGTGGTACAGCTGCAGTAAATGCCGCCCAAGGGAAGGCTCAGGTGACTGAGAGAAAGAAATCTGATGCCGTAATTTCATCTCAGAGTAACAGCAGTAATACAAAGGAACGCGGAAAAAATGCTACACAAACGCTTGAATATGGTGGTGTTAGTTATCACATGGTAAACTGGTTAGTTATCATGTTTTCTTCTTACCCTTATGTCCTACCCTTTCCAACAGATATCTTACTTAAGAAGTTTACTGTATCTTGTGCATTCATACTCTTGTTTTATAACAAGAAGGACAATCTACTTGATAAACTAGCGTTGATGCCATTTGTTTACTTTCTCGTCCCTTT
Source organism: Hibiscus tridactylites (assembly GCA_958450335.1). Classification (NCBI taxonomy): domain Eukaryota; kingdom Viridiplantae; phylum Streptophyta; class Magnoliopsida; order Malvales; family Malvaceae; genus Hibiscus; species Hibiscus tridactylites. Next base: position 78,733,152 of record OY288279.1, read on the forward strand.
CAGTGGCTTAATATTGCTGAAGATGCTGTCAGAGTACATTGACATGAATCATCTTCTTCCGGCACTATCCTTGGAGGTGGTTCACCGTGTTGTGGAGATTTTAAAATTTTTCAACACAAGAACTTGCCAACTTGTTTTAGGTGCTGGAGCCATGCAGGTATGAATTTGTTTTATAGCTAGGATGTTCTTCCCTAAAGTTTCAGTTGAGAATAATTTGATTAAACCTGAAGGGTTATGGCCTTATGGGTGAGAGTGAGACTAGTATAATCAGATGTCGTTTTTCCCAGTGCATGTTTTCTTGAGCCCGGTTTGTGACTAGAAATGTCTTGAACTATGTTGAGAAGTCTATAATATACTCTATATGAACTCAATTATTGTCAATTTTTTATCGGAATTGAATGATATTGCAGATTTCTGGTTTGAAGTCCATTACTTCTAAACACTTGGCCTTGGCAAGTCAAGTCATTAGTTTCACATATGCCATTATTCCTGGTAGGTTATGATATGACCATTTTGTCGCTACTTTTCCTAAATATATGAGCTGCATCATCCTTAGCAACATTTAGCTAGATATCCTATTTGCAGATTCAGGCTCAATTTTTGCCAAGTTTTTTTTTTTCCATTTGTTTGGAGGACCATACCCACATACTTAGGTCCAATTATATGGCAGACACCGGTAAATGTAGAGTCCGATAACTTAGCTATGAAGTTCTCCCACAAATATATGTTGTAATGCCTCACTTTTGGCCGCCACACAACCATATTCAAGCGATACATAGATTACTGAAATATATTTTACTAATTTGAAGAAAGAAACGATACATAGATTACTCATCAAATGTCAGATGTTGATTTATGAACCTTGCAGAAACCACAGAACTTTTTTTTAGTTAAAACTATTTATGTTATTTGCCTGTAACAATTAGAGTTTCTGACATCCCACTGTTTCCAGATATTTGTACCGTATTTGCCTTTTTGTTTATCACAATCATGTTTTTTTTCCTTTTCCTTTTGTTTGTTTCATTTTTTTTCTTTCTTTGTAGCACCCTTAATCTATTACATTCTGAGTTCATTATTGAAAAATAGTATGTTGCTGATTTATTGATGTCTGCTTTGTTTCTGGTCTAAGAATTGAAGCAAATCCTGTTCCTGAAAGTTCCCGAACCTCGAAAATCACTGTTGATGTTGGAGTTTGATCGAGTTGCACAGGTATAAGGCTTCATCACTTTCTGCATTTTGCAGCATTTCACCTTTTCCTTTGTATTTTATCCATGATTTTTGTGTGTGTTTCATTTCCAAAGTTCTTTTTGGCTTTTTGTTGTCTATTGTCTGCTTGTGGCATTATCATTTTTTTTTTGTAATTGAGTAATTTCTATAGTGATTAGTGAAATTTAAGTATAGAGTAATTAATTTACTGTTTGGAATTAACTTTCATGCTCCAACTTCCATTTTTCAAGAAGTGGTCATGTCCGACACATATCGAAGAATGTGGGTATTTCTCAGCCCTAAATATAATGAAGATCTTAGAAAAGATTTTATGTAACTCAGTCAGATACAGATGTATCTGATAGTCCTGACTCTAAGCATGTGAGACTAGATACAATATTTTCTCATGATTAACTAATATGATTGTTTTCCATATATTTTGATTCAAGGGTTTATCCTAATGTATATTATCTTTAACACTGACTCAATAGTTACTAAACCATGTTGGCTAGCATGTAGAATTGAACCGAGGCACTAAGAGGAAAGCTCAAGCTAAGAAAGTTGTGCTATTTCAATCTGTACTACTAGTCTTTATTTGTGTCTTGCTAGCTGGTCTTTAATTCTAAAACATGACAGATTAAAATAAGACTATTCATTTGCTATAATTTAATGCATTGGTGGCAAGTTCAACATTTAGTGAAGAAAAATAAAGCTAAGGATTACTGATTGGTATGTAAACCTACATAATTGCCCAGTGGTTTTCTAGAACACGTAGGAAATGGAAGCCATTCACAACTAGAGAAACTTTATACACACACACGCGCATATATTATGGAGGCCAAGGAACCTTTGAATGTGAATAGATCATGCTTGTGGAAGATTTAATTATTTGGATATGGTGGAGTTCTTCATGTGGCAGTTGGCTCATGGGAAAGCTGCGGTTAAGGTTGAGCTTATAAAAAGAGGTGCGTTAACGGAAACGGAGAAAAACTGCCCATTATGCAAGCTTTTTCCAGAAACTATTAACCACCTATTCATCTATTGCAAAGTCACATGGAAATTATGGAACATATTTTTTCGAACATGGAATTTATCGGTTGTCATGCCTAATGATCTCAAAGCGTTGATTTTTGCCTGGGATGATTTTGTCCCTAATTCCAGGATTTGGAAATTTATTCCAGGGGCAGTTTTTTGGTCTGTGTGGAAAGTTAGGAACAGTGTAGTTTTTGATGATGGAGCCTTCGATTTCTTTCAACTATCCTTTCTAACTAGGTTCAGGATTGCATCTTGGTTTCTAGCTAAGGAGTCACAAGAGGTGGTGTCTGTAGACTTGCTCGCTGGTGATCCTCGTTTGGCTGACTCCTTTCCTTTCCGCAGTAAGTCCGAGCCAAAGATCATTCGATGGTCCCCTCCTCCCATAGGCTACTTCAAGATGAATGTAGATGGTGCAGTAATCAATAATTGGAAGAAGGGAGGTATTGGTGGGTTGCTAAGGGATGCCAATAGTAAAACCTTGCTGTGCTTTTACGATTCAGTGGGACCCGGCCCCCCTATTCTAGCTGAGTTAAAAGCCATCAGAGCAGGTCTGAAATTATTTTTCGATTCTGTTTGGAGCTCGCTGGGTCGTCTCATTTTGGAGAGTGATTGTTCGGTTGCGTTGGATTGGATCAAAGGCGTTACATCCTGTCCTTCATGTTATGAGAATATTGTTAGGGAGATTAAATCCCTGTTACTAGATAGGAATGTCATGTGTTGTCTGGTTGTTAGGAATGCTAATTGTAAAGCTGATGAGTTGGCTAAAAAAGGGATCGGTGAAGAGAGCATAGGTTTACTTGTGAGTGGGGTGCTTTATTAGTAAGGGGCATAATAGCTAACTATTTGTAATTTCGTGTATGGATTTTTAGTTAAATAAAACTTGAGGCACTCTTTTCCTCCTTCCGCTGTCTGTCTGCCCTTCATCTCTGGGGTGCGGACAGTTAAGAAGGGGGTTTTTAACGAGGCCTTCTATTCTTATAAAAAAAATTATCTATTAATATGCGGTGCATTTTTTTATGTTTAGAAAAATATCTGGACATGTGGTTATTGTGTTTTATGATTGTGGAAGTCTTCCTTTTACCGACAAGTATTCGGTGATACACATACAATTTCCCGTTTTACCTGCCCTTTGCTTGGTACGCACATTCTTTGATAAATCTTTGACTCTGTTTTCTCTAAATTCAGGATTATAAGGTTCACCGGGATGAAATACATACAAAGCTTGTTCAGATAATGAGAGAGAGGTTGTTGGTTCATCTGCGTGGACTACCCCAGATTGTTGAGAGCTGGAATAGGCCAGAAGATGCTGACCTACAGCCCAGTCAATTTGCTAAGTCCCTTACTAAGGTAGCTACAGTGTTTTGCTTAATTTGACTCCAGGGATTCTTACCTTGTTTAATCCCTTTTTTGTTTGTCTCTGATGGATTCAGTTTAGAAAAAAAAGAGCAATTTATTAGTTGAAGAATCATGCAAAAATTATGGGAGTTGAATTCCTAAATGTAAACCCAAACTGTGCCATTAGTTTTATTTTTCAACTGTAACTAACTACTTCACTTGTGTTGAACATTTGACTTGAACTGCAATGGGTGAATTGATTTTGATTGGCTGTTCAATTTGTTTACAGGAAGTTGGGTTCCTCCAACGTGTTTTATCTCGAACATTGCATGAAGTAGATGTTCAAGAAATTTTCAGGTGAGCAAATTCAACTCCTTATTTAGTCACTTGACGTTTTGTTTCATTATCATGATGATAAAATTGTCTTACAACTATAACCATATTTATCGTATACATGTTCGCGAAATGTTCAAAATGTTCTTCAAATCAAGAGTGTAGTAAGTCCTATTTGAAGAATAGAAAGTTTTGGGGAATTTGGAATGGTGCCCATGGATTCATTTATATTCCTTGTTGCATATTGAATGTTTGATTTCCCTTCATGATACAGGGTGTAGGTGTAATCTTGCCTGTAAAATATTTATGAGGGGATCCTTTTCTCCTAGTTAAAAACAAGCGAATTTTACTTGTCCTGTCCTTTAACCGGTTCTTTTCCCTCTTTCTCTTCCGTTTAATGACATTAATTTTTGTTAAACACTTAGAACCATTGATCCCCTCTAGGTGATCTTTGATAAGATGGTACATTACTACATGAGCGGGCACTGAAAAGATCATAATATTTGCATCGAGCAAGCAACTTCAGTTTTCCTTATTACTTTATGAATGTTGAAAGTAGATTGTTAACTGATGAAATAACATTGTATATTACTTATCCTCGGCAGGCAAGTTGTTGTAGTCTTCCATTCACAAATTTCGGAAGCATTTTCACGCTTAGAGATCAGCACTCCTCAGGCAAAAGATAGGTATTGTACCGTGTTTCGAATTGACATGAATTGAAATGCAATATTTTGTTTGTCTTATATATATAATGGTTTTATTTTAATGACAGACTGCATCGTGATGTTACGCACATTCTTGGATGCATCCGATCATTGCCTTGTGATAATTCAAAAAACTCCGTTACCCCAAACTGGGGGCAACTAGATGAGTTCTTAGCGCAAAGGTTCGGGGCTGAATCCGGCTGAGATTTGTTTTGTACAGTAACAGAGACACCCACATTTGAAAGGATATTTTTTTATATATATCAGAAACCAGTCCTCGGCCTATGCAAATTGTTTTGTAGAATTAAATTGAGGTTAAGGAGTCTATGAATCAATTCTATTTCTAGATTGGATTGTGGAAATTTTTGTTAAGTTAGAGAATAAAAAAATATTATTATAAAAGCTACTTTTGAGCCAGAATTGGCATTGCCATTAATGTTTGTGGAAATGTGTACTGCAATTGCATTGATACAGATGGAAGAGTTTGTGAACAGCTAGAATAGATGTGCTTGCATTGCATGTTTTTATTATGGTCATTCATGCCTACCCTTTCCCTATTGTTGTTGTTTTATTGTTTGCTCTGAATGAACCAAAAGAAGAGAGTAACAATGTTGCAAGAAGCAATAATCTTATACTTAGATTGGTGTTACAGCAGTTGACCGTGAGAAAACTCAGGTTTGTGGAGGAGAGCAAGGATTGGCGTTTTCTTAGATTTCTGGCATTCTTCCACATTGGAAGAAGTCAATGACCGAGCATCTTCTACCATTCCTTTTGGAACACAATTTAAAGGATGTGTGTGACATGGCCACTGGAAATTAACATGACTAATTTGGTTCTTATTCCCAAAAACACAGCTTCAGAGGAAATTAATCACTTTTGCCTTATTAGTCTATGTAACTTGTCATACACGATTATCTCTCAGGCTTAAACCTCTTCTCTCAGTTATAATTGCACTGAATTAATCGACAAACTCAAGATAATATTTTGCTTGCCCATGAAATTTTTCATGCCATCAAACAAGGCACCATGGCCGTTAAAGTGGATCTCGTAAAGGCTTATGATAAAGTGGATTTATTTTTTCTTGAAAGACTAATGACAAAGTTCTTAATGAGTTCAAAGAGTTATGGAATGTGTCTCAACTTCTTCTCCGGGGAGCAAAAAGTAGAATTTAAACCTCAAAGAAGTTTACGTCAAGAAAATCCTCTTTCTCCTTTTCTCAAAGGAATAAAATTGAAGCCATTCATACTATCCCTATTGGCGGGATCCGCTGTAAAGATGAGATTGTTTGGCAGGAATGGTTGTTACTCTGTTAAGTATGGCTATTATTCGAATGCAGGCGATCCTTGTCAAAGTAATAAGCCAAGAAATGATAGACGTCTCTGGAATTCAATTTGGCAGATTAAAGTGCCACCAAAAATTAAATCGTTCTTATGGAGAATATGTCACAATGCCTTGGCAACTAATGCTAATTTACATCGCAGGTTTAAAAATCCTTCCCCTAGATGTGTGAGGTGCGATAATGACCTAGAGACTGGAGCAATTTTTTTTTTTTTTTTGCCTATATGCAGAAGCAGTGTGGAGAGCTTCAAGCTTTAGCTACCATCCAATCAAAGAAGGATTTTATGGTGGAATTTTTGAAATAAAATGATCGAGATGATTGTCTAAGTCTTTGTGCTTTTATTTGTTGGCATTTATAGAAAGCTTGGATTGACGAAAATCCTATTGATACTTGGAATAAAGTTGCATATGATGATTTTGAATTTAAAGAGGGTTTGTCTTGTTCACAGGTCCAAAGAGAGGAAAACTTTTTCTCCTGGATGCAGTGGAGTTGTCAAAGTCAATTGTGATGCATCCTTGAATATTGCAGGGCTAGCTGCAATGATGGAGTTATTGTTGGTGGAGCGAATAAGTGTGTTCCTACTTCTTCGGTTACCACTGCAGAGGCATTAGCATGTAGGTTGGGATTTATTGCAGCATTACAACTTGAACGGAATAGGATCATATTCGAATCTAACAATGCTTGTTTTGAAGGGGCAACCTTTTAAGCCAATCAGCAGAACAGTGAAAACTCTTAGGAAATGCCTCAGCAACCAATTGCCCAAAAACCGTACTCTGAGCGCTCTTCAAGGGCTTGAATATGAGATTTCATCGTCACTATCGTGGTTGCAATGTCATAATGAGCATCTTGTGCCTTATATATTATCAGCTCTGCTTCCTCCAGTGTAATGGGCCTCCCTCTCATTGCAGCTTTTGAAAGCAAAAGCTGGCAACTCCGAATCATCAAGATAAAAGTTATTGTGCTCTTTTGCAATTATAGCACAAAAGTTGCATAGAAGACACAGATATTCCATCTCTTTAGAGTGTGATCAAGGAAATTTCAGGCACAAATTTATTTACCATTATACCAAGTACTTATTGGTTTTCATTTTCAGCCGTGTTTCTCAACTAGCATTCCCGTTGATCAATCAAAAGAACATACTACCACGGTGTTCTTATTCAGGAAACTAGAAGCGTTAAAGCAATCTAAGTTGTCATGTTGCTGGTAGTCATGACAGATTATTGAAGATGGTGGAGAACACAAAAAATTTATGTAATAAACAGTCACTATCTTATTGCCGCCATAATAATGGAAGTCGTAGAGTAATGCTAGATAACGGTTTCCATAAGTAGCATATTAGCATCTGCATGTTTATATGGTTATGAACTCTAAAATGATGTTTCTCCATCCACATTAATTACCTTGGATTACAAAAATAGAGTTATCTTAGGACTTCCATAAACCGAAATCACGAAATCCATGTGTCTATATTATCTATAAACCTTATTACAATAATAGGTTCAATGAAAATGCCTTATCATTATAAGATGATTACCTTTTAGACAGTTTCAGCATCTACTGTATATTCACCTCCATAACAAATTCGTAAGAACATCAGTCATAATCAACATTAAAAGTATTCAACACCTAAATCTAAACAAGGCTGGTTAAGCAGCATATCATAATCTTCATTAAAAATTATATTTGTAATGCAATATGTTCCCATTAAAAACCATTGCAGGAAGGGAATCAAGTATCAACTATAAACTTCAGTTACCGAGGGATTGCTTATTTTAAGTAGACAACCCTGACTAGATTAAATATACTACGATACCGAGCACCTTTTCCGGCGGAGGTTGAGCCACGTGCCATAGCTCCTACAAGCAATGCTGCATGGCTGAAGGCCGGTTTCTTAGTAACATTGCAGGATTTTCTGAAATACAATGAATCACGCTTACAATCATTGCCCTGTTGAATTTTTGATCCTATTCGATTGGGAGAAGGTGCTGGTGTTGGATGGATGAAAGGAGTTGAATCCATGGCCCTCCCCGAAGGTGCAACACTGTATGACCTGATTCAAATGGGAATCAACTACACACATGCAGCTGTTGGAGTTGTAGTTCGGTTAAGAAAAGAATTATCACTCATTAAAGATGTCCCTGTGCTTATTGCAATTGATCAGGTTGGCACCACATCGCCATTGTCCCTACCTACATGATTAAACTCTATTTTGACTGACGTATCTTGTTTTGTCTTCAGTATAATAACTGGTTTACCTTCAGTGAGTATGAGGAGCCCGTGACTGTTCGTTCTTGTCGACCAATACATGCTAAAGAACTTACAATGGTTGGTATCCATTCCTTTGTTTCATATGTTGCCTAGTGAACTGTGTTCTTTCTTAGCTTGAGGATTATCCTAATCCTTTGTGAGAAGCTAGAATTCTGGCTATTAACTTTATTGTGTGTTTCACCGTCTGTATATAACAGTAGTTTCTTTCCGGCTTCACTATTTTTTTGATCATTTTATATTTCTTGTGCAGGTGAATGCCTTTAGGTCCATGATGGTTGGTGCTTTCTCTCATTCAACTGCTGTGGGAAAACTTCGTCTAGATTTGCCAAATATACCTGTAGATGCCCGTGTTAACATGTCTCGTTATAGTCCTGATGAGGCAGGAACTGTTTGCCATTACTACCTCAGGTTTGCATGTGTTGTGAATTTCATTTGGATCTCTTGCATATTACATGGCTTGCTGTTAACCTCCTACACACATTGCAGGCAAAGGCTTGTACGAAGGGAAGCATTCTCAGAGGAAAGCTGGAAAAAAGTGTACTACTTAGGCAGAAATGAGATATTGTGTGCTATGTAGCATCTCATCTATTATCATCAACCCGAGTCGGCCTCGAATGTCATTGAGACCTCATTTTCTGTTTTGAGTTGCGAAGATCCAAGATTAATGTGTCAGCTGCTGTAGTATATTCATTCAGAAAGGATTGTATCTGATCTGCGAGTTCGAGTTTTTTTAGTCTGTTGCTTAATTTCCATGAATCAGATGTTAAATCTCTATGAATAATAAAAACAAAAACCGAGTTCCATTTTGTATATTTCTATTGCAAGTTTAGTCAAAGCTTACATTGTGAATGGCTAATAGATACTTGTTTCTGTATATTTCTATCTAAAAAATGAGTATAATTTAGACACTTATTTTGTAGTTAAGCCAATGTATGCCGTAAAATGAGCATATAAAGAAGTTGAAGCTAAATCTGAAACTCATCTATTCATTCCGTAATGTGCTTCATTTTACAAGAAATTGTGAATAGATACTTGAACCAAAAACAAAAACGACTCAAAAGAGGGAGGCCAATGAGTGATTAAATTCCCTCAAGTTTTGAATCTAGTTAGTCCCAACATTTACGACAGAAAGATGATTCATATGGAAGAAAGATCTTCATATATGGTCTTGATGCCTGGCCTCTCCGAAACAGATCGAACACATCTCAATCCTATTCCAAGAACCTCCTTCATTCCCTTCTCAGCAGCCGGGTTCCCCATCTCTTGAGCCAATGCCGAATCAAAACAATCCACACCACTGCCTTCAGCTACCTTCAACCGAACCCATTCTATCAAACCGATCCCTTCTTCTTCCCCCAGAATTACATCACCCGCACATTTGCCCGTTAGAAGTTCCAACAAAATCACCCCGAACGCATACACATCAGACTTGAAGGAAAGCAATGGTTTCTTGGTATCAGCCAACTCCGGGGCCCGATATCCCAAGAGGCCAGCATCCAAGATTTGTTCCATGGTTCCAGCTTGTGTCATGAGACGATGTAGGCAGTAATCAGCAACACGAGCATTAAGATCAGGCCCATCCAATAGTATGTTCGTCGCTTTCAGGTTACCATGTGGCACGGCTCGGTCGAAATGGAGATAGTTTAAACCACGTGCCACATCAACTGCTATTTTCAGCCTCTGTGCCCATGACAAAGGTGGACCTTTTCTTCCTGGTCGATCTGAAAATATTAGATGAGGTTCATTAGAGTTATACATACACACATACACGCACGCAGATATATATATACCATCAAGTTCAAGAACATGAAAATAAGGCCTGATTTCTATATAGCTCCAGAACGACAGCCTCGGGTTCTCGGTTGAACCAGTTCAACCAGCAAGCGTATATGAATAAAAGTTGGATCAAGCAAGCATCCTCTCTATGTTAAACTGTAAATAATGTGTTGATAAAGCAAGAGGGAAAACAGTTTACCATAAAGAAAGCTTGCAAGACTTCCGGGTGAGATATAATCCGAAAGAATCAGCTTCTCGTGTTGAGTAGGGCCCCAATAGTACCCTCTCAAACCAACCACATTTGGATGCCGAATATTTGTGAATTTCTTAGCCTCCTTAGCGAATTCTTTTCTCTGTTTTGCCACACCTTCTCGAAGCCACTTCACAGTCAAGAACACTCCATGATCCAGTGTTGCCCTGTACGAAGTCCCGTGACTGCTCCTTCCCAAAACTTCTGCTGGAGCCCGTGACAGTTCCTCAGGTGTCAATGTGATTGTATCATCTAGAAAATGGAGCTCACCGACAAGTCGATCCGGTGATCTAACATCCAGTCTTGCAAGGTGCTCTGCAGTAAATGAATCTCCAGATTCTGGTGACCAAGATAAATGGCTGGTCTTTGAAGGTGAGTAGCCAGGCACTGCTGCTATTTTCTCACCAGGACTGATAATTTCAGATGATGACCCTTTACGAGAAGACACAACATCAACCGCTGAGACAACAGTAGCACCCCCACTCTCGGCCCTGACAAGGCTGGAAGGGTTTCTCGGTGCTCGCTTGCCAACATCTTTACTTGTAACATGCTTTGGAGGAGTTCTCTGTGATATACGGATGTAATGTATGAATATAGCAAGCAAGATGAGAATGATAAGAGCAACAACACATGACACCACAATCACCCATTTCACAATTGTGTTGATTGGCTTCTTCTTCGCTTCAGCGGGGCCATTATTCGATCCAGGAGGGCTGCTCGGCAAATACAACTTAGAATTTCCAGGGTAGAAGGAGGAAGTAGGGAACTTCCTCAGGCTTTCCGGTACAACTCCAGAGAGATCATTGTAGGAAACATTAAAGTTTTGAAGGCCGTTAGGGACCTTGTTCGGTAAAGATCCAGTAAAATTATTCTGGGATATATCTAATGAGCTTAGCGAGTTCATGTCAGCTAAGGAAGTGGGCAGAGAACCTGCTAAGTTATTGCCTGCAAGATTGAGCTCTTGAAGTTCAGCCAATGAGCCAAATTGGTCAGGAAAATAACCGCTAAGCCGATTACGAGAGAGATCAAGAACGTGGAGGTTGGATTCACTCGAAGGAGAAAACTTAATAGCACCGGTAAACAAATTGCTCCCAAGATGAAGTTCTTCCAAAGTATCCAAGTTCAGTAGGTCGTTCATAAAAGCTCCATCTAACTGGTTGAAACTGAGATCGAGGACCCTAAGCTTCGGGTACTGCAGTATCACTTTAGGTAGAGAGCTAGTAAGGGAATTATACGAAAGGTTGAGATGATTTAATCGCAAAAATTGAGGGGTTAACTCCGGAATCGACCCTGTCAAACGATTCTGGCTAAGATCAAGGTATTCGATATTCCCCCATTTTGACATACGGGTTAAATTTCCTTCTAATTTGTTATTTGAAAGATCCAGTACAACACAACTTCCAGTTAGTAATGGAAGTTCCCCTGTGATCCCATTTGAAGAAAGATTGAGTATCTGCAGATTTGTCGACATGATCATGGATATCGGCCCTGAAAGATGAATCATGAAGTATGAGGGACGGTAAAATGCATACAACAAGACAAAGCAACTAAGCGCAACTCATAAATTGACAAAAGAAAAATTAGACATTCAAGTGTTTAAGCATTCCCGTGTTTAAAAAGCTACCTGTGAGATTGTTCCCACTTAAATCGAGCTCAGTTAAAAGCAGAGAATCTCCTTTCAGCAGAACATTAGGAATGAAGCCTGTAAATCTGTTGTTGCTGAGCTTGAGGACCTGAAGATCATACGCAAAGTTAAATCCAGGCAATTCTCCGGACAGCTGGTTGTAGCTTAAATCCAACACCATCAAATTTCCGAACAACTGAAGCTCAGCTTCCCCGACCAATGATCCGGTAAGTTGGTTGTGGCTAAGATTTAAAAACTTGATACTCTCGGAAATGCCAGGTAGCAGTTTCTGTGCACTAGAGCTCTGCAGCATATTCATACTGAAATCAACATGGCTGGCATTTGATAGAAGGAAAAACTCCCCGGACAAGCTGCCATCTAGCATATTCCCTTGCAAGTCAAGCACCTGAAGACTGGAAACCAGCTCAAACCCTTTCGGTATGCTCTTGGTAAACTGATTGAAAGATAGGTTTAGATACAATAGCTCATTCAGTTCAGTTAACGAGGTCGGCACCGGACCGGACAGGGAATTGCAACTCAGGTCCAAAGATTGGATTGAAACAAGCCCTGAAATTGTGTCTGGAATAGAGCCGGAGAAGTTATTCCTGGCCAGTGAAAGATTCCTTAAGCTCTCTAGCTTACCAATGCCCGGAGGTAATGCTGACGAAAAGAGATTAGTCGACAAATCCAAAAACTCAAGACTTTTGAAGTCACCAATATTGTCCGGAATGACACCGGCAATGGAGTTGTTCAGTAACGAGAGTTTCACAAGCTTTGTGAGGTTCGAGAAAACACTCAAGTCTGCATTGATAGAGAGACCTAAATTATCGAGGATAACACCAGCAACATTCCCACCATTACAGACAATCCCATTCCATGAAGAAGGGCAGCCATTGAAATCAATCGACTCCTCGTTCCACGAATCGAGGACATAACCTGTAGGGTCATGCTTAATACCCTTCTTGAATTCTAGCAATGCCAGAATGTCCTGTGAGGGAAGTTGCCCCATGGCAGAAAGGAAATAAAGGGAGAGCACTAAAATCCTAAAGAGCTTCATATCACTCCTATCAAAATCCCAAGTTACTTAAAAACAAGAAATAATTCCTAATGCACAGATATTTTCATACAACCACCTTAATTTCAGACAAGTAATGGACTTTAGACACAAAACACAACCTCAAAAAGACAATCCCCTTACATAAAGTAACAAGGTAATTTCATCAAATACTACAGGGACCCCTCGAAATGTGATGAATAACACAGCAAATTACCTAATAAAAGAGCACATTTTGACAAAGGCCAAGGCTTAAAAAGTGGCGATTCTGGTTGAAGAAGAAATGAGTGATGGAAGATACTGGTTGTCAACAAGGAACAATCTTTAACAACACAGAATAAGCAAAGTTAATGCATTTAATGTCTGAAATCAGCTGCAACAACTTTGGGACCCAAACGTAGATCTAACCATAAGAGACATAAAAATGCTGCAATTTTCTTACCAAGATCCCTTCTTCATTCAACAGTGTAAGCTCAAAAGAAAAACTCTTTTAATGTGAAAAAAGCTCAAGACTTTTTAAGCAAACGAGAGCATTTGCTTGCAAAAGAAATGAAAGAGCTTGATACTGAGCTCACTCAAACAAGAAATGGGTCTGGAAAAGGTAAGAGTAAAAACAAAACAAAAAAGACCCAAATCTATATATATATATTATTACCATGAACTTGTGAACCCTTTAAAAAAAACAGTAAAAAGTTTTAGACTTTAGTTGCTGAAAAGGCTAAAACCCTAACTTGTTTCATGACAATGACAACAAAGCCCCCTTCCCAAAAGTGAAGAGAAATTAGTTCTTTTTTGTCAGTTTTCATTAACATTCTCTCTCTAGGGAAACATGTGAGTCTAGCCAATAAGCAAAAACCCTAGATTTGAATGGCATTGGTAGATTAAAAGACATCCTTAAAATTAGAGATTCTGTCCATTTAATAGAGTGGTTTACAGTGTGTGTGATAGTATTTAAAGAGAGAAAAGAAAACTTTATAGACCTTAGAGAAAGGGATTGTGACAGCAAGAGGGACAAAAGGAGTAAAAATAAAAATAAAAATAATAATTACCCGCCAAAAAGTAAAGAGGGAGAGGGAAAACAAACATTGACATGGTGGACGTCAATGGGTTTATCAAATCCAGTTTAAGGTTGTCTTAGTTGGAGCCCCTTTGACCAGGGGTTCCATTCTCCTTTTCTAATATGAAATTCTATATTTTTGTTTATTTCTGATGATGAAACATAATCTTTCAAAACAAAAATGAAGAAGAGGGAATGAGAGGCATAATTGCACGAGGAGTATTTGATTTTGGTGGGGGACCCAACTTTTGTCCATGTGGAGTTGATGAATTCATGATGGGAGAGATATCACCTAACTCCCAACTATCACGAGATTGCAGCAGCATCATTAAAGCCTCCAAATTTTGAAAACAATAATATAAATTTAGAGATGGAAAACCCAAACCCGACCCGAGATATGTACAACAATACCATACCATACCAATACCATTATATATATATGAGCCAAGTAAGATTTGTTAGGCAATGGTCCTGACTTTGCTGAATAAGCCAATTCTTTGGGATTGGGACTGCAATCATTTCATTTGGTTTGGATCAGCACAATATGAGGTTTTGGTTTCTAGTTTGTACCCAAAAAAACATAGCCTTTCATTATTGGATAAAAGCTCCCAATTTAAGCAACACAGTCAAAATGTTTACATTCGAATTGGTGTAAGTTTCTACAAAACAAAACAGAATAGGAACTCAAGACCCAGGGATCTCTCAGTCGGTCAGTAATGATTCCACAAATAAAGCTCTTACATCAAACTAATAATACAAGGATGCATACCCAATATCATATTCTCTCTTAGCTCTTGGCTTTTAGCAAAGAAACCCAAAATGCATTCGGTTTTTGCCTTTTTGCTTCACTTCTTCCCACCTCCAGAAACATTGAACTTGAAAAATATTATGTCTCCATCTTGGACCACATAAGTTTTCCCTTCCTGCCTATATTTTCCAGCAGCCTGATCAAAACAACATGTCATTGCACCCACTACATGGAACCAAGCTTACACTTGTTAAATAAATGGGCACCCTACAACAAACTTTGCATATAAACCACGGACCACCATCCGTAGCTCAAGATGCAATGAGTTTAAATCCAACCTTTAATCACACTACCAGGGCAAGGCTCCTCGATCATAAAATTTGCAATTCATCTTTGATCGCATGTTAAGTTACTTTCTTTCCCCATTGAATACTTGCTATTACTTTTATTCTGAATTTTCATGACATTTATACACAAATAAAAGCTAAAAGAAGACCATTCATAGACATACTAACCTTAACAGCTGACTCACTTCCAAGCTCCTTCAGATCTTCGAATTTCATGACCTGGACAGCACCCAGAAATCATTGTCACCAACAGAAACATAGATATGTTGTTGTAGAAGCTGGTAGGAAAATCAAATGTATAGGTAAAAGGAAATATTGTCCTTTCAGTTAGAGCCACAACAGTCTACAATACATTACAAAAGCAGTAGAAAAACAACTGTAATCAATAAATTCTGGGCACATGAAACAAATTGAGTTCCGGAAAAGGGGCCACTTGAAAAGAATAATTATTGTGTCAGACTTCATCATAGAAGATAATCCTAGAGCGAACTTTAAAATGTACAAGTCATGATTAAAGACCAACCTCAGCACATATAAATCCTCTCTCAAAATCAGTATGAATGGCTCCTGCAGCTTGAGGAGCCTTGGATTGCCGTCTAATTTGCCAGCATTTCACCTGGAATAGGAAAAAAAAACAACCAAATTATTCATGCCACCATTTGATTAAAACAATCAAAACATGCAACTGCATACACCTTCATGGAATTCAAAATAAGGAGTCACTTAGATTAAAACACTGCGATATCAGTATTCTATGATGTACCGAGTTATCATTGTGAGCAGCTACGAAAATCAAAAGACATGATCCTGCTGCTCAGATCCCATGCTTATCAAAAGAAAGTTTGTCGACAAAATAACAAACCAGTGGACATCACATAAAAGGTCCACGAATTCAATATAATGGTCTTAGATCATATTTAGCAGCACTAAATACTCTTTAGATCCTTCACACATATTGTTAGCATTTATATAGAACCAGGGATTCCCCCAAAAAAAGTAAATAAGAACCATAGAATTTGATACCTCATCTGGTCCTGCTGTGAAGAAATATATGAGATTAATCGCGGAGAAACCAGTCTTGATGATCTTTGGAAGAGCACTATAACAAAAAAATACTTAGCGTCAAATACACAATAAAAAAAGGAAAAAATTCAGGTCAAACATCAGGACACCAAAGACTATCTGACAATGAGTCTTGGACAACTTAAACTAAAAGCATTCTAAATCCCTAATAACAAAAAGATCCATTTTCAACTAACCTTTGCACCTTGTTTTCCTCGCAATACTTTGCAGCTTCAGCAGGTTCCATATCAGCAAGGTTTCTCTCAAACGCACCGCTAAAAGGAATGATAGGTTCACCACCATGTTCTTGCACCCTGTAAAAGATAAACCAATTCTCAATCAAATTGAGAAAAAAAAAAAAAAAAAACGTTGATAATGCAAGTATGATAAATACAAAAGCAAAAGGATGGTTTTCAACCACCAAAACACCAAGAGCTGCTTAAATCCAATTTAACGCTTCTGGGTTAAATACGTTTTTCTAACACCCTAATAAATGTAAGAGCTGTTTAAACCCAATTTAACGCTTTTGGGTTAAATACATTATTCTAACACCCTAAGAAATATAAGAGCTGTTGCACTATAATACTATTAGAGTTTATATTACTCTTGCTATAGTATTTGAGTTAGGTTGGGGTTCCATGGATCATGCCTATACACGATCTGGTTGTTACCGTTAAGAAGGTTCTAATAATAAATTATTGGGATCATGGACTATTAATCTCTCGATTTCTCCCCGTTAGTCCCTGGCTGTCTTTTTCAATCTTCTATTTCTCTATCAATTTCCTATTTCTCTCCTCAGTTCCCTCTAATTTTCGTTGTAATTTCTAGCTTCTCTTATTTAACTCTGCTTTCCTATCTCAATAAAAGCCAATATACAACCTAAACATTAGTGTGATCTTCATCTCACTACGTTTCGAGGCATTATTTAGAAGAAAAAAAAGCATATTTAAACCCCAACCTCTGAGACACAAACACAGAGGAAGAGAGCATACCATGCATGAATCTTTGGTAAGAACTTGTTCTTTTTTCTTTGGTAATCTTTCTCAGTCATGTTAACCTGCAAATTGAGTAAATGATATGATAATAAATAATAAGATCTCTGGCCACATTCCTGAATCTATTAAAGATAAAAGAAACTACTTTCTCTAGAAAATTAACATAAAAAGACATGACACGTCTGAAGCTCTCCCATATTAGAACAAGCAGCAACAACATGCAAATTGGTTAATGGGTCAACAACTATTAAGCAAACAGGAATTACAAAAAGACCAGGCAGTTAGAAATAACAACAGTCTGTACAGGTCTTCTATTTTGAAATACGTTTGAAAATCTATAGCAAGTATAAAAGACTTCATCTTTGAACCCATATTTAACTCTGAAAATTGAAGAGGTATGCAGACAACTAGGCTATACCATTTAACTCATCAGATCATTGATGTAGTAACAGGAAAATCTTGTCAAAGCCTGTTATACATAGAGTAGAGATGCAGCAAGCAAAAAGACATAAAAGATAGAAGCACACCTTACTTAACAGATTACAAGAACATATTACACATATAGCCATAAAAAAGGAAAATATAGGCATTGGAAAGTAAAATAGAAGGAACACCAACCAAATAAACAACCGGCTTGGCACTAAGCAATTGAAAAGTATTCAATATCTCAATATCAGCCGCTTTCCAGTCCCCTAGACGAACATCTTTTCCATCTTCAATCCATGCCTTAACCTGTAATATATAACAAGCAAGATCACTTTTTGGTATTACTATAACCCACATTAGCAAATTTTGCTCTATAGCATAAGATCATACACAATGAACATGATAATCTGATTAAATGCATACTAGTCTTTACCAATGACTTTTGACCACCACCAGTAATGGTCTTCAGTATTTGGACCTCTGACCACAAATTTTTAAATCAGTCTTGGGTGTTTAATTTGGGCCCATCTTTCAGGTTGTGGGCCTAAGGCCATGAACAATAAAGAACACAAGCCTGCCTCCTAAATTTTACCCCTAACAATAATTCAATAAAGTTTTGTAAAGAAGATAAAAACCCCCCAAAAAAATTATCAAGGTGTACATAGACTAAAGGGCAGCCACTTAGAAGAATCATGAGATAAATCCCCTCTATTACAATAAATAAGCAGAGCATTAATAGATAAACGCTAATAAAAAATAAGACCCACGAAGAATGACAGAGATAAAACGAGACATGCAGCTAAATTAAAAGATCAAATGTTCAAAACCGTACCCTTTGACACAATTCGAGCTCTATTTTTAATTGCTTGTCATTACTCCTCTTCATGCTCTTCTCAAGATCCTCTATCTTCCTTTCCATAAATTCAACATCCTAAAGAAAATGAAGTTATAAAGTAATAAGCACATAAAAGTCTTTATTAGGTTCTTCAACGTTGACGTATAATAATAGAAAAACTATCATATAGATAAAGGAATTCATAATAAAGCAATGACAGAATTGCATTTGCAACAAGGAAACAGCACACCAAGTGAAAACTTTGGTTGCTGCCATAAATTAAATTTCCAAAAAAAAATATATATATATTATAGCTAACTTTCTCCAAATAACTATTAGCGTAACTATTGCAATAAAATTAGAATTCAAGAACAAACCTTTAACCGTAACTCTGCACTAATAGTCTCTAAATCCCTTACAGGATCCACAGAGTCGTCAACATGTATGATGTCTGGATCTTCAAATGCTCCTGCAAAAAGGTAAGATTACAAAGAAATGATTTTTACACCAAAAGCACAAACATAATAACTATAAAAACAAAAATGGCTTTAAATAACCTTGAACATATTAGTAAATAGCAATAACATAACCATTTAATAACTTTAACAACCATTTGTACAAAAAGGAAAATCAAGGTTTCGCAAGGTATGGTAAAACTTTAAAATTTAAGTAAGCAAACATCGTGATTTGTAACATAAAAACAGAAGATAGAAACAGTTTAAGCTCGAAAGGCTAGGCATCTTACGTAAAACATGAAAAATGCCATCGACTGCACGGATGTGAGACAAGAAGTTGTTGCCCAATCCTTGCCCTTCATGGGCACCTCTGACCAGTCCAGCGATATCATGAATTTCTAAGAAAGCTGAAACCTGTGTGCATCTAAACATGTCAAAGTTTTGCAGTTACAGGTAAAACACTAAAAAAAGCCCCTGAACAATTTCAGTTTTATTAATTAAACCCCTGAATTGTACCCCAAATAAGGTCGGTTTTATATTTGAAAGGTTAAGGAGTTAGTCGGTACCTCACTTTTGGGCTTGAACAATTGGCAAAGCCATTCGAATCGGTCGTCAGGGACATTAACACGGGCTTCATTAGGCTCGATTGTACAAAAGGGGAAGTTCTCAGCAGGAATTGAAAGCTTAGTAAGTGTGTTGAAAAGAGTAGATTTTCCCACATTAGGCAATCCCACCTGCAAGTGAAGAAGCGATGTTTAGTGTTTTAGCATAAGGAAATGGGAAATGGGAAATGGGAAATGGGAAATGGGAAATGGGAAATGAGAAATGAAGGTGAAAGAAGAAAGATACGATTCCGATCTTGAGATGAGAAGAGAAACGGCCAAGGATGGGCCTCTCGGCTGGTGCTTCCTTGGATTTAGCTGCTTTCGGAGGCATTGCTTTAGCTCAGGCTCACCTGATTCTTTCTTTCTTTGCTTCGGGAATGAGGAAAAGGAAACCTGTTTTTTTATAACCCTAGTCCGGCTTCACTCAGTCTACACACCCCATAACTGTCACTTGGACCAATCCTTTTTCCTAATTTAAATGGGTTACGATCCCACACCCAATGTGGAGTATTTTTTTTAATCATTTGATTTCAGAGATTAAAAATTAAAAAAAAATTGATTCACTAATTACATGCGCGGAGCTACTTTTGGAATGGTTGTCTCATGATACCCAAAAAGAAATTTAGAAACTTATTTTTTCTATATAATTTGTTTATAGAAAATAAAAAATATATACAAATGATACACCCCTTTATAAATAAAACGACACCCCTTTATAAATAATTAACCTTCCTACCCTTTAAATAAATTTCTGGCTCCGCCACTGATTAATTAGTCTAGCAAAACTAAGGATGCTCATCTTTCCTTTTTTTTTTTGAATATTCATCTTTCCCATTTTTATCCTGGTATAGGAATCTAATACATTTTTAATAGAGATAGTTTACTTATGACAAACTCCATTCAAATAAATGAAAAAAAAAACTTTAAAAATTCTAATATCATATACATTACAATCCAAATAACATTCCTATCAAATCAGGAACGGAAGAAGAGAACAAATTTCCACACTAAAATACCAAATATTTTCAAGACAATTGAATAAAAGGGTGGCTCTGTCTAATACATGTTTTTATATCAATGTTGTGGACAGCATCAAATAATATCAAAATCTACACACACAGAGCAAATTATAAAGACCATCTAACAGCAGCAGCACATCAACTTATAACTATAAATAACCATGAAGTGGATGGGACAATAATTTTACAACCTAATTGCCCGTCTCTCTCTCTCTCTTATTAATTGGCTGAACCCAAACCTCAAGAAGAAGCTGCATTCTTTGGAGATGAGGCTGGGTTGAATGCTTCCTGCTCGGCGCATGTTAGCTCCTCATTCGGCCCTGCCTGCTCTCTCCCCACACCCAACAGGTCAAGGTAATAGAGGTAATGGGAGATGATGGTGTTCATCGGATTGATATCGCCTTGCCCACAAGTGTATTCTCCGTAAAGAACATTCATTGTGGTGCCAAAAGTAGGACCCCGCTTGGCCAATGTGTCGTTCTTGGTTGGTTTCCAGTTGCCGACAAAAATGTCGTGAGCTGAAGGTTGGTTCTTCTTGATTGGGGTCATCCACCTCCAAATGGCAGCCTGGAAGGCAATAGTTGCGTTCTGCTCGAGATACTCAGGATGGTGCAACAAGTCGACTTTTATACCGTCCCCGGCAGCTCCGTAGTTGTAGTTCCTACAATCGTAAAGCGACCGGAAACACTCAGCAGCCAGACTATTAATACAACTACAAAACATCTCCACAACCTAGGGCAAATATCATATTTTACACACACCCACATCCAACAAGTACAGGTCATTGGAGGATCATATATCCGTACTCATGTCCATATATAGGCCGGACACTGTTATTTAAAGAAAGATGAAGAAACAGAGTTGCACAGCGTTCCTATGAATCATTTAAACAGAATAGCAACTTGAACCGACAACTTAAAGCCTAATCTGTAACAATGACAAAGTGCAGATGAAAAAAAAACTGAATAAATGCTTCAATCCTAACAGGAAAAAGTATTATACAAACCAGTAAATTGGCAAAGCACCACGGCCGTAGTATGAAGCACCAGGGGCACATGGATACATATATTTGTAGAAATCATCACAGTAATCCTGCATAGGGCTCATTTCTCTGTTGAAGCAAAGTCCCCAAGCAAACGGTCCTCCGGATATGACTCCATCTCCACCTGAAAATCGTTCACCATCATTAAAAACTCTGCACAATTGCTCCACAAACAATAAATAATTATCCATAAACATTGAAAATCAGCGTTTTCAGGGAGCAGTAAACCGATACATTTCATGCATTTTATCCCAAAAATTTAGCATTAATAACCCTCTAATCTAATCAATCAGGAGATCAGAACACCATTAACAACTCTGCACAAATGATCAAATAACAATAAAATCCCTAAGCATCAAAACCAAGGCTCCTGGGTGCGTTAAACCAATGTGTTTCTTGCATGTTATCCAAAATCTTAATTTAGAACCAATTATTTACTTAAATCTTTAGTTCCATACAAGCAATTTATCGAACAGCAAAAGGAATGGAATCTAAGCTTAGCCTATTTGACCAAGAATGTAGAGCTTATAATAATAAAAAAAACCTGAAAATCGTTTACCATCATTAAAAACTTTGAACAATTGCTCCACTAACAATATAACCAATTTTCTTTCATTTTAACCAAAAATTCGCATAGATAACTCAATAATCAAACAGAAAAAAAAAATAACAACATGCCCCAAGATCTTAATTTACTACCATTCATTAAATTATTAAAATCTTCAGCTCCATTCAAGCAATTTATCAAACACCAAATGGGACTGCGATCTGACTTTAGCTGACTTGACCCAGAATGCAGAGCTTAAAATCTTGAACAAATTACTTTAACAGGACACTTTCTGGACCAATTTATAAGCTTGGGCGATTGGGTAACTTGTTAAATATGCAGTCACTTTCGAAATAAATCATAATCGATACTAATATGAAGACAAAAAAGAGAGAGAAATGAACTGACAAGATGTCTTGGCGCCGACATGGGCAAGGAAAGCAGCGACTTCCTTCATTTGCATAAGCTTACCACCGGTTGTCCCGAAACCCAGAGGCTCATACATGGCGGCAGCCAAAATGAAAGAATGGTAATCCCAAAATCCGACGGCATGAGCGACCGGCGAATTCCTCTTAGAGAACAGGTTCTCGAATTGATAAACAGCGAAGACATCCGAAATCGTTTGGTTACAACAATAAACCGACCACCAGCTACATTCCCATCCCTGTATACACTCTTTCTTACCATTGTGTTTCCTAACTCGAATCTCCTTATCATCATCAGCTTCGGCCATTAAAGCGAGATTTGCAACCAAAGCCACCATGAGAATCAAAGCAATGGCTTTGCTAAAGTCGGCCATTGTTGGGCTTCTTCGTATCGGTTTCTCTCGCTGATTTTCGTCTAGGGTTTGAAGGATTGGGAGTGTTTTAAGAGTTGGGAGAAATGAAAGGGGGAAGGTGTTGTCAGATGGAAGGTCTTTTTCATGGCGTCTAAGACAGTGGTGTGTTATGAGTATATATGGTTACATGTCGAGCATGTTTGGGTTGATCCAACGGTGGATAATGGATTTAGATGTTCGGGATTTAGGTAATACCAGGCTGGATTTTGTAGGAGAGTGGCCCCCACCGACAACTTCAGGAATAAAAACATACCGTAAATGAAAATAATATTATTTTATTCTCAGTTTTGACTTCCGTTTACCTGTCTCTTAGGCCGAGAGGCCCTTTACTTTGGTATAATAATAAAATGGGTAAACTACAGTGGTGGTCACTCAACTGTTACTGTTTTCCTATTTTGGTCCCCAACTAATTTTCGTCAAAATCGTCTCTTCTCTATTTTGGTCACCCACCGTTAAAAACTAACAGAATTTCTAATTTGTATTTTTTTAATATTTTTCAATATTATTTTCTCTCTCTTCCAACAAAGAAATAAAATTGAATTTTATTAAAGTGGGGGACGTTAGGATTCCAACTCGACCCCCCCCCCCCCAAATAAGAAGCAAACGTGTTTAGCCGATGGGCTAAACAATATAAATTATTTTATTTTACCACATATTAATCTTAAATTAAAGAAACGAACCTAAAATATATATTAAATAATCATTTATCCTAATAAAATTAACCTTCAATATTTATACTTTTATCAATTGGCATAAAGTCAAAAAGATGTGTTTAACGTTTGGTTTAATTGAACAATGACACGTTGGTAGAAAAATTAATTTTATATTTTATATAATTTATAAATTTATTTTTTGACTGATGTGTCATTTTTAAGTTAATATACCTTTGTCTATATGACATTGTCATGTCAGCGTGCACTGTCGTGTAGGTTTGTCAAGTCATTTATCGTTAGTTGATTAATAGTTTCCATCCGTAGAGGGGCTATTTTAACTCAAAAGGAAACGTTGAGGGTTAAATTGTTACAAAAAAAAAATAGGAGCCAAAGTGATTATTTAGTCAAACATTATAAGCATTTTTTTTACATTATGCCTTGTAACTTTAGTCTTTATTTTCACTAAATTTTAAGGTATTAATAATTAATCCGCTAAAATATTCATCTTAACTTTTAGGGTGTTAATAGTTTAGTCACTCGTTTTTAGGGCATTATCAATGATTCATCATTATTTATTCGAACAAAGAAATGAAATATTATGTCAGGATAAACTATTGTCTTAGAAGCAATTTTGTCATGACTAGTGTAGTTGATAAACTAGATGCCCTTGAGGTTAATAGTATCTCCAAGAAATCGTTCACCCAAAATCTAAAAACGAACAATGATGGTATTACTTGTAACGTCTCGATTTTGGGCCTAGAAGTATTTCGAGGTTCATAGGACCTAGACTAGATATTCGAGTTTTTAAAAGCGGTTCAGTGAAAACAAGGTTCGGGTTACGATAAAAATTTGAGAAAAAACTTAAAAATCATTATTAATTATGTAAATGATTTTGGTAAAATCAATTTTAAAAAAAGGACTTTGGAAGTGGGACATTTTGAGTTAGTGACCAAAACGTAATTTTTACAAAGTTGTTTTAGTGACTATTTTATAAAAAAGATTGGAATTTTAAATCTTTAAGGAGCTATTTGACCTACTTGTTTTTATCAGGTTTTTCTCTCAATTAGAAGCATTTTAAAAGGTTTTAATTAAAGATTAAAAGAGTTTAATAAAAAGAGAGTTAGTTATTTCATTAAAACTCATTTTACATCATTTTCTGTCATTCTATTTTCTCTCAAAGATTTCCTTCAGCCAAACACTCTCCATTTTTAGGAAACTTGAGGTAATACTCTTGATTTACTGAGGTTTTGATTTCTAAGGGATTCTTTAATCTTGATTTTCAAAACCTTATTGTTTTTCCTTTGATTTCTCAAGAAAAACACATCCAATTGAGAGAGATTTCATCCATTAGAGGTAAGGTTCGTTCTCCTCTTCTAATGATCAGTTCTTTACTCAAATTCTCAAGTTATCAATCCTTTACATATGTTTTCTAAGTTGTTTTGATGGATTAATCATGGAAATTTGGTTAAATTGAAGAATATTGATTGAAATCTATAATTTTCGTAATGTTACTGTTTTGCTTAATTTGAGGCTGATATTAATCATAATTTGGATGTTAAATTATGTTGAAATAAATATTTTATCATAATAATCCCGAATTGGATTGGATCTCTAGTTGTTAGATTGTTAAATTTGGGGGTTTTGTTGTGCTTGTGTGAAATCTAAGTTGTTGGAGGTATAAGGATGAAATTATGTCGCTTTTGGATGCTAGTTGATGTTTAAAAATGGATGGAAGTGCTAAGTTTTGGTTGGGCTAAGGTTGTAGTATAATCGAAGGAGTTTTCGGTTGTTTCGGATAGTCGTTTTGGTGTTTTTGGGCTGAGCAGTGAGTTAGCTTGGGTTGCTGGTGGTTTTAATGCTTAGTGATGTATTAATCCTCTATTCTTGTGTGGTATAAACTGAGGATGACGTATCGAAAGTAATCGGTGAAGGTTCGTGAGCTCTAATTGCTTAGATTCGCGTCGTCTAGTCGAGTTTGCGCATGTTGGTGAGTGCGAACGTGAATTTCAGTTTTGAAAGCTTTAAGAAAATGATTTGAGAACTTAGTGGTAAGCTTGAAACGCTTAACTAAGTTCAAAAATAAGTAAAAGGAATTTCCTCTCTCGATTGTGCTATTATGTAATGATTTATGCACCGTTTTGAATTAATGGTTTTACCTACTGTTAAAGCATGTTTATGAGAGTGTGGTTACTGTTTTTAATGATGTAATATTGAAGGATGCACAAGGTAAGTGATCCTTGAGGTATATTATTTATACTTGTGATTTTAAGCATGGTTTAATGTTTGGAAATGTGATTTATTGATGATGCTTTGAAAACAGTGAGACATGTGTTAAATGTGAATTATATTGGCAAGTGGTGTTGAGAAATGGTTTATGAATGATATCATATATAGTTAGCCGGCTATAGAATTGAGTGCACTTTAAAAAGTCGCTTTGGATGTCGAGAGGAATCACGCTTATGATTTATATGTTAAGGGTAATCACGACCGTGGAAGGAAGTCAGAGAAGGAGGGTTCTGGAAGATGAAATTCTAGATCAAAGTCTAGAGGCAATAACACATTTCGTTGCTACAAGTGCAATGAGCCAGGACATATGAAGCGAGACTGTCCAAAGTAAAAAATGAGTCAGATGATAAACATGATGCATCATCTAAAACTGTGAATGTGGTGTAGAATGCGAATTCGGGTTGTAGTGATGGTGATATGCTTTCTATTTCAACAACTTAGTTCACGGATGCTTGGATTCTTGATTCAGTATGCTTTTATTATATAACACCTAACATGAAGTGGTTTTCTACCTATATGTCTTTTAATTCTGGTTCTTTCTATTTAGGTGATAATAGATGTTGCAATATTGTCGGTATTGGTGAAGTCAGAATTAAGATGTATGATGGTACTATTAGAACATTATGTGATGTTAGGCATATACCGAATTTGAAAAAGATCTAATTTCTTTGGGCACTTTGCATGAT
The DNA here is from genome assembly GCA_958450335.1 of Hibiscus tridactylites. NCBI lineage: Eukaryota > Viridiplantae > Streptophyta > Magnoliopsida > Malvales > Malvaceae > Hibiscus > Hibiscus tridactylites. The sequence continues at coordinate 78,759,677 of OY288279.1, forward strand.
AATGGTTTAATTCCTAAAGCTGATGAGGATAGAGAGACTATTAGGATTGTTAAAGGTACATTGACTATGATGAAAGAAAAGATAACTGCATGGAATATCTATAAACTGGTAGGGAGTACAGTTGTAGGTGGAGCTCAGTCTGTTGTGTCATATGATGATAATACAAAATTGTGGCATATGCGTCTTGATCATCTAGTGAACGTGGAATAGTTGAATTGCATAAAAGAAATTTATTGCATGGTGTCAAAAGTTGCGAGGTCGATTTTTTTGAATTTTATGTTCTTGATAAACAGACTAAAGTCAGATTCATGACTGGAAAGCACAAAACTAAAGGGATTCTTGATTATGTGCATTATGATGTATGAGGGCCTGCCGGAGAATCATCATTGGGTGGATCTGTGTATTATGTTACTTTTATTGATGAATTTTCTAAAAAAAATTGAGTGTATTTCTTGAAACATAAATCTTAAGTCTTTTTCAAATTTAAGGTGTGAAAACCTGAGGTGGAGAATCAAACAGGTAGAAAGATCAAGTATTTAAGGTCTGATAATGACATAGAATACACATATTCGCAGTTTATGAAGTTCTGTGAGGAGCATGTGATTCAGAGACATTTTTCAATACAAAAGAAGCCACCACAAAATGGTGTTGCTGAAAGGATGGACATGTCATTAGCTGAGCGGGCTCGGTGCTTGAGACTGAATGCAGGGCTAAAAACTTTTGGGCAGAGGCTGTGAGTATGACATGTTATCTCATCAACAGATCATCGCGAGCATCTTTGGGTGGAAAAGTTGCAGAAGAGGTATGGACAAGCAATGTAGTTGATTTTTCACACTTACAAATTTTTGGTTGTCCTACTTATATGCATGTACGTAGTGATGAGAGATCAAAACTTGATGCAAAATCGAAGAAGTGCATCTTTCTGGGCTACAAGAAAGGTGTCAAAGGATTCAAGTTTTAGGATCCAGTTGCAAGAAAAACAATGATTAATATAGATGTAATTTTTGATGAGCAATTCGTGTTGCAGCAGAACCGAGACAAGGTATTGATAGATTTCGAATAGTATCCAAGAGCAGTTGAGAAAGAAGTAACAACTGAGAAAGCTGAAAGTTCGAATTCAACTTCTGGTGACTCTAATATAGTTCTGTTGTAGAATTATAATTTAGCCAGAGATAGAGAGAGATGCACCAATATAAAGGCTCCATGCAGATTGAGTTTTGAAGATACGATGTCTTTTGCACTTCACATTAGTATTGAAGATCCTGATACTTATCAAGGGGCTATCTCTAGTGCGGAGAAAAATAAATAGATGACTACAATGGTTGAGGAGATGAAATCTTTGCAGAAAAATCATATGTGGGATCTAGCTAGGCTTCCTGAGGGAAAGAAGGTTGTTGGTTGCAAATGGGTGTATAAAAAGAAATCAATAGTATCAGAAAAAGAGGGGAGAAAGTTCAAGGCTCGATTGGTAGCAAAAGATTTTTTCACAGCAAAAAACAGTTAATTATGATGAAATCTTTTCTCATGTGGTTAGACATACTTAAATCAGGGCAGTTCTTGCACTTGTAGCTAGTTCGGATTTGCATTTAGAGCAGATGGATGTAAAAATTGTTTTTTTGCATGGTGATCTAGAGGAACAGATTTATATGCAGCAACCAGAAAGGTTCATTCAATCCAGAGATGAACATCTGGTTTGCAGGTTAAAGAAATCCTTGTACGGGTTAAAGCAGTATCCACGACAATGGTACAAGCGATTCGACTCTTACATGATTCATATTGGCTACAAGCGATGTGAGTATGATTTTTGTGTCTATGTTAAAAGCCTTGATGATGGTTCTTTTATTTTCTGCTACTGTATGTTGATGATATGTTGCTGACTGTAAAGTATATGCATGATGTTGTCGGTTTAAAAGCTTTATTGAGTTAAAAATTTGATATGAAAGATTTAGGAGCTGCAAAGAAAATTCTTGAAATGGAGATTCACAGAGATAAAGGCTTAAGGAAACTGTGGTTATCTCAACAAGACTATGTTGAGAAAATGTTAGACATGTTTGGGATGAGCAAAGCAAAGCCCGTGAGCACTCTATTGGCGAATCACTTTAAGCTTTCTACAGAACAGTGCCCGAAGACAGACAAAAAATTGAAGAGATGGCAAGGGTCCCTTATGCCAGTGTTGTCGGCTGCCTGATGTATACGATGGTATGTACTCGTCCTGATTTAGCTCATGTTGTTGGTCAAGTTTGTAAATACATGTCTAAACCAAGAAGATCACATTGGGAAGCAGTCAAGTGAATTTTCAGATATTTAAAACGTACTGTGGGACATGAAATTGTTTTCGGCAGTCAGCGACATGATCCTTTGATTGTTGGATATGTGGATTCAGACTATGCATGTGATTTGGATGATAGAAGGTCTACAACTGGGTATATTTTCACCTTTGGTGGAGGGCCTATATGTTGAAAGTCAATTGTTCAGTCTGTTGTAGCATTATCAAAAACTGAAGTTGAGTACATGGCAGTAGCTGAAGCTGCAAAAGAAGTCTTATGGCTTATCGGGCTAGTGAAGAAATTGGGTATTCGGCAATGTGAAGTTCAGTTGCATCGTGATAGCCAAAGTGCTATTAATTTAGCTAAGAATCAAGTGTATCATGCTAGAACTAAATATATTGATGTGATGTTTCACAAGATTAGAGAGTTGATTGCATCTAGTGAGATATTGTTACAAAAAATGCATATTGTAGACAATCCAGCTGATATGTTGACCAAGCTTGTTACTACAGACAAGTTCAAGCATTGTTTGGACTTGTTGAATGTTTGCAAATGCTAGAGAAGCATGGTAGCCCAACCCACTTTGATGTGTGATAGACTCTAGATTTATCTCTTAAGGGGCATGATATTCGTCAAGGTGGAGATTTGTTAAGTATGACTCATATACTGTAAAATGACAGATGCTGGCTACTTTAACTAGAATTACAATTGTTCTAATCCTTCGGAAAGTAGTATTCTTTATCCTAATTAAAATAAGACTTGGATGTAGGGGCTATATAAAGAGGCTTACCCCCACCTCATTAGGCACTTCATCAATTGTTCTTTAGGCTTTGCAGAGCGAGAGCATCTGTCCATTAAAGGAGTACTCGAGTTTTCGGTAGGCTCAGATTAAGTGAATTGGGAGTGTGGGGGCGAAGCCCCCGCGGTACGGAACGAGGTATCTTTGTAATTGTACCGGGTCTATAAATAGATGTGTTATTTGTAACCTAAGAATCATTGATTGAATAAAAGAAAGCATCTGCTCTTTGCTTCCGAGGACGTAAACACACTGTTGAACCTCGTTAAATCTCTTGTGTTCTTGCCTGTTTGATTTTCTTTTTCGTTTGTCGTGTGCACAACAAACTGTGTTATTGATGTTGACACATTTTTGCGAGAGAAAATTTGTGGTTTTGATGAAGTAAACGAACCTGTTCTAAAGAGACTAAAGAGTGATTGTAGGTCATCGGCTTCTCGAGAATATTCCAACAAGTACCAGCATTCAAATTCAACGGGTCATCAAGATTCTGATGGCTTTGAGAGCAAGAAATTGTTTGTCATTGAACTTCAGTTTCCGCATATTAGTGCAGGACAATCAAATACCTTACTGAAGTCTGAAGGTAGAAACTGTCAACATGTCAGATGTAATTGCGTCCATGGCTGGCCAATGTCATCCGTAATACTTCTGTTGAACCTTTAAATTTTGGATCTGTCATATTTGGAAAACTATGGTGTAGTAACCAAGCCATATTCTCGAAAGGTACGTAAAAGTAGAATTGGATCCAATTTATTACTATTTAAATTCACAGTTTAATTCTTGCTGGTAGAAGCATTTTACAAATTTGCATTCATGCTTCACTTTTACAGGTTTTAGAAGCCGTGTCAAATACTTTAATGTGCTCAATCCAATAGATATTTCTAGCTACATTTCTGAAGTATTAGATATTGGGCCCCTTGAACCTCTATTTAAGGTGAGACTACCTCTAATTTCAGACATAGAAATATCCGACACTAAAGAGACGAAAGAACTTGGTAGCATTCTACTTCCATGGTACTTCTCTGATATCATCAAATGTATTCAAACATGGTAAAGGCCACAAGACTGATAGTATGAAAAGTGTGCATAGAGCATACTCTCATACAAGCATGAATTTATCTAATAAAACAAGAGTAGTGCTGTTTTTCTTAATCAATTTTAGTTGCGATGTCTAATTTTGGTTATTTATTTCTTGATAAATTGATCTTCTCCAGGTAATTGAAGCTCTCGATCTGAATCATCAATGCCGGGAGTACTGGAACTACAAGACCACTCGTGATAACAATGAAGTTAAAAAGTACTCACCTAGATTGAGTTGCTCAGTAGGCGAATCAAAAACAAAAGTTTTTGGTGTTGATTTGAGAAAGCAAGATCAAGATCATCTCAGTCAACATTCTTTCGATGAAGAAGTAGAGGTAGTTCTAAGAGTACTCTTCAAGAAGGCAAATTCTGAAGAGTTAAAAATAATGCATAGGATACTCTGCAGCGATGCACAAAGTGCGGTACGCAGAGTAGTATATGAAACATTGACGGAGGAGATCCGTAAAACATGCCGATGAACAGCATATTTGGAAAATGAGCTGCATGGTGATGGGTGGGTATAGTCGACGTTGAAAGCTTCGGTTGGGGATAAACGGAAGGGACACGATGGTTATTGAGTTCAGAAGGTTAATGAGGGGTTCAATCATTGCAATGGGTTTCAGTCCATTTTAGCCTTGCTTGGTTGCTAAGAAAGACAAGGGAGGGCAAACACACAAGTGCATATATTTAATCAATTTTGATTACAATATGTTTGGCATTTACATGGTAATGAATGAAGAAAACTTGGTTGAAGGTTAAGCCATAAGCTAAGAAGGCAGAAGGCAGACTATAAAGCAACTATCTATCTCAAATCTCAATCCTCAACCATTAGTCATATTGTAGGAAAACTTTACAATGACTGATAATGGTATGTGCAGGTTATGGCCTCTGTCTCCTAAGAGCCCGACCTGTCCGAAGCTGGGGATGGAATCGTTCGCCGTTGCATTAAAGGTTATTGTTAAGACTTGCTTCTCCCCCGTGCTAATGAAGAAACAAGTTGGACTTACCATCATCGAAACCCCGGAAGGAGTGGTCCAACTGACTTTGTACGTTTCGTTTCCGGCAATGTTAGTCACCGATCTTTCAACTGTTTTAGATTGGTTCAGTTTTGCAATGGTGATTGATGGCAGGTTTAGGTCGACAGCGGCGACGGTAGAGTTATACAGCTGACAGTTTTCACCGGTGTAATTCAAGACCGCAGGACTTGAACCATTAATGCTGCAAAGAAAGGACATATATTCCTCATATGCTGCAACAAGAACTTGATGGGGTTAGAATGAGATGCTATAAGTTTATAGAATAATTATAATAAGTTTCATTTTCTCAAATTGGCTTACTGGTATCGAAGATTAGACCCGGATCAAGAGCCGAAGTTGCATTTACGAAGCCACTCCCCATGTCAAATGGTGTTGCTGGAGACTGATTTAGATCAGGATTCGCATAAGCACGCTGAGCCATTATTGGACTACCATTTTTGTCGTAAAGAGAAGCCGTTGTAGAAAGTGCTGAAGCAATGGCTGCAGGACTGAAATGAGGAAACTTTTGCTTTATCAGTGCGGCAAGACCGGAAATATGAGGAGCTGCCATGCTTGTCCCAGACATCATGGCAAAACTTTCACCTATGATGTCAAGTTAAAGGTTTTAATAACAATGCAGCTTATAAGGAATCATAATCCGAGATATCTATCATTTCTTTAACTTTTACCTTGGAATTCAATTGAATCTGTGCCAAGAGAACTCCAGGCGGCCCATATTGAATTCCCAGGAGCAACCAGGTTCGGTTTCATTATGTCCGCATCGTCTAGAAAACTGTCTTCAGGATCTGGTCCTCGGGCAGAATAATACATAACCTTCGGAGCCGAAATGCTGTAGTTTGCTTCCAGTCCACCGGAAATGCTTGCAACTGCGCCAAATCTAACAATGTTCCCCGTAGACCCATCTCTCTCCAAAGAAGAATTGTAATATTGTAGTAAAATCTATTCATCATTGACATTAAAAACAAAGAAAGAAAATATTGAGAAAGACAAGTAATTCGTAAGTGTTATGTGCAAAGGAAAATGCAGAATCAAACCTTGGAGTCATTTGTGGAAGGAATTATGATGCCAGGCATGTTCAATGGTGTCGGATTAAGCTGAAAGCCGATTACGAAAGGATCCATGTAAAACACAACTCCAGCTGCACTGAGGTTTTTCGCAGTTTGTAAGGCCCGGTCAACTGTGGAGATTCCAAGCACAAACCGGATAGAATAGCTACATATTAACAGGTTTCCTTGGATAAGTTCCCCATATAAGTTACTGGAGTCTTGGCATTCGCCGACATACATATCGTTGGCAAGTGTAGCTTCATTGCTTACAGCATGAACTGCAGAAATTAGTGTATACATTTTATCCATATCTGTACCCGCTGCCAAAAAAGAAAGAAACCAAATTATTATATACCCCTTTTAGTAACAATGGGTGCTAGGAATAAAATCTACAATACCAAAGTTTTGGTATATAAGAATCGAACCAATAATTACAAGTTTAAGGAGGAGAGTAACAACAATCAATCTGAACAACACATACTGTGCATGTTAACTTTCAAGCACGCATAAAAAACCAAAATCTCGTATGCCATCATACATTCTCGTATGATTAAAGAAGGTGATAGATTTGAGAGGTAAACCTACGTGCAAGTCCAACTCCTGGGATAGTTACATTGTTTCCAAGGATGATAGAGTTAGCATATATTCTGTCATGAGAAGCGGCACCAACAGTGAAGATCCATGGACTGAAAGAAGACATGCTCTTGGGTGACGGTCCGGTATTTCCAGCAGCTTGGACAACGAAGATACCAGTCTTTACAGCTGATAGCAATGCCATGTCAATGGGATTAAAAAAAGTTGCAATGCCAGGTGGACGCCTGTTGGGAGTTATTGATAAGCTTATTATGTCAACCCCGTCTTGAGCAGCCTGCAAATGTACGATGAACGAGAAATTTATTATAGACAACAAACCATTGGTTGTAAGAAAAGAAAGGATGCTATCTCCATTCTTAATTATTATGGAATTGGTAAATATATTTCCACTTCAGTCACGAGAAAATCCAATCCAAGAAGAATTTATTTCTTCCAACTAAAATTTTGGGGTCTACAAAAAAGGATGTAAGGTAACTAAAGTAGCAAACATTTTTGGTGAAGTCTTGATTAAAGCTCATCTTTCCTTAGAGAAGGTGAACCTATGTTGCTGAGACTCTTCTATTTCGGAAATACACCCGTATCCGACACTCACTCCAGTCAGAGTAATATAGAGGTGACAGGACACAAAACCTTGCATGCAGTTGTCATGTGAGAAACATTTTTGCCGATATGGCAACTGAAATTATGGCGTTACGTACCTGGTCTATGGCAGCAACTACATCTGCAGCAAATCCTCCAAAGCTCTTATATAAAGCTTTGTAAACGGCAATACTGGAAAACATGGCAATATCATTAGTATAATCAAATAGAAATGAGTACATATTCTATATGTTTTATTCTAAGGTCCTTTCTAATAATAACCCGAGCTTATTTTAACCTCTAAAGATTTCTAGTTTGGAGAAACTAGAGAACTTCAGAGACTTCATGCATATGATCCCCTGGGCCCTGGCCACTTAAGTTCGAAATTTTCCTTTACATATTCAACAAAGGAAACGTCACCAGGAAGCTTATTTTAACCATTTCAAGGTTCACCCGGACTGTGAGAAGAAAATATTGATATAGCAGATTCTTTATAGAGTTCACAATAACTCGAAATAATTATAGGATTGAACATTTGCTTCTATAAAGAAGATTCATAGATATAAAAGAAAATGATACAGAGATTCAGTTTCGGAAACTTACTGTGAACGAGGAGCCATCCCACTAGCATTTCCAAAGTAGTTCCCAGCTACCACCACCGGAATCCCATGGTTTCCTGCAGCAATTGAAGCCGTGTGCCTGCATTTATATTATATTCATCTTCAAACATTAGAAGATTGAGTCAAGACCAATAACATCAGGTCACCTCGTAATCAAGTGTCTGGATTTGGAATATATTGCAGATTATTCAACATTAAAAAAAATTATGGTCCTTATAAAAACATAAGTCCACATTTCACATGACCAATACAAAGCAGTATATATCCATCCAATTCACTCACGTGCCGTGTCCATCACCATCAAACGGTGATGCGTAGTCCTGAGACGAATTGAATATTCCTCTTGTTATAGCAGATGCTGCAAAATGGCGTGCTCCAACAAGCTTCCTATTGCATGATCCGGAAGGAAAGTCCCGAGTCACCTCACAAATACCCGAAAAATGGTCCGGAACAGGGTATGGATGATCTGAAACATCGTCGGCAAAGCTGGAATGAGTTGGATCTATACCGGTATCAATAAACCCGATCACAATTCCCTCTCCAGCAGTCCCATATCCGCCTTCCTGTGGCCATGCACCGTTTGATAGACCTAAGAACTCTGGAGTATATGTGGTTGCAGTTCTAACAGAAAAGTCCAACACAACATTTGCAACTTCTCTTCTCCTCGAAAGCTTGTCCGCCTTCGAAAAAGAAGAATGCAACTCATTAGCAACATTATTTCTCAATTCCAAAGATATAATATCAAAAACCATATTATAATGCTGATGATAACATGAAAAAATGAAAGATAATTATGAAGAATACTGAGTTGATATACCTGTTGAAGAGTAATAAGCACTGAAAAGCCATTAATCAAGTAGTGGTAACTATATAACTTGAGATATTTCTCCCCACCCAAAGCACTCCTCAACAAAGAATCATGAACTCGAGAAATATAAATCGACCTCTCATGAGATCTCGAATTGTTCCTACATATAAAAGCACGCATTCAAAAGAAAGTAACAGTCAATCTCTCAAACTCTAAATCTTCAAAAAAAAAAAAAAAAAGAACTTGGCTAAAAGGGAACAATAAACACAATGATCAGAATTTCAGCAAAACATGAACTAATTATTCGATATTTATGAATTCCAAGTGTCAACATGGAGAAGCTGAAGCATTCCCCCATTTTTCAGAGAATTTGGGGGCATAGTTAAGATGCAGATTTACACCACACAAATATGTACAAAGTAAGGGTAAAAAGTTGATGCCTTGGTTTGTAAAGACTGCTTAATCTGTCTGAAGTAGAGCCATTGTTGAACCCCTTATGGCTTCTGAGTTGTTCCTCAAAGTAATGAGCTGAAGGAGCTTGCTTAAGAGTGACAATGTAAACATCTGGATTTGAATCCTCTTGACTCAACCCAAAACAAAGTGGCAGCAGCAGTAAATAAACCCAGCAAAGTTTCCCCATTTTCTCTGGAAACAAACAAACCCAGATCAGTGGTGAAGAAGAAAGCTACCCTTTTCTGAGGAAAACGAGTCTGGCATCTTCCAATGAGAAATAAAAAGAAAGCCTTTTTTGCACGCTTTTTGAGGTTTGATTCAGAGAAAGAGAGTATGGAATTTATAAGAAAAAAAAATCAATGGTGGATGGATACTATGGAAATTGGAAGGACCCTGCAAGCTTTTTGGGTCCGACATGCTTCGATTTTTCTGAACGTTTTTTCTTGTTCTTCTTTACGTTACATTACAAAAATTATGGACATGTATGTTACATGACAAAATTTATGAACGTTTGGTTTTTTTTGTTGCTGTTGTTTTCCCTTCATTTCCGACAGTTGTCTATTACAATAATAATAATAATTTATTATTCATATTCATTATTATTTCTGATATTTAAATTTAAATATCTCATAAAACACAATACATTTTACCATTATATTCAACATTTATTATCTTTTATATTAAAACAATAATAGTAATAACAAATTAAGGTTTTTTTTTTCTTTTTGGTTGGGAGTGGGCAATCAATCATGGCTTGTCTCATTGTCTTCCCTCTTTAGCTATAAAACAAACTAAAAGTAACAAAAACTATTCATTTCCATATAATAAAAAAAGGAAAATACTTTGATGCACAAGCCCTTTAATTTTAGGGTTTAGGGTTTAGGGTTTTAGGTTAGAGTTTAGGGGTTTAGTATGTAGGGTATATAATTTAAGGTTTATGGGTAGAATTTAGAATTTAGAGTTTAGGATTTAGGGCTTAGGTTTTAGATTTTAAATTTTATAAAAGGAATGTGTAAAAAAAATTACACAGCTTGTGCATCAAAATAAAACCCATAAAAAAATTATAAGTGTATTTTAATAGTTTTACCTATAAGTTGTCAAATAAAAAACTCGGCTAATTCTAATTTTTAGACGGGCCAAATATATTTGTTTAGTACTATAATTTGATCAATAAATACTTATAATAAATAAAAAGTAAATTCATTTTTTTTATTACAGACATGGCTGGCTATATTACATGAAACATGCAAAAACAATGTTGGGTTAGTTATGATGTTAAGCTTTCTGTAAAGGTGGTGAAATTATTACATCAAACTTTCAATCAAGTAGTGGAAACATTTATATGAATAAAATAGGTCAAAAGGGGACTATATAAACTTTCCTACCCTATTCCATCTTACATTTTAATCCTTTAATTTGAAGGATGGTCAATTTGGTCCATGCAAAACACTGAATTTTACATAAGTATTTAACAATACATTTAACAGATATTTTTTATAATATAATAAATAGTTTATTTATTTATTTAGAAAAGATTAAAATGCAATTCGCGACATAATAGTAAACTAGTATTTGTATTTTTACCAATAAAAATATATAACTTATCAAACATATAATTTTATTATTGAACTTTTAAAATTAAATTTTAAATAATTATTTTAATAAATAATATTGAATTTCGTCCGCTAATAAAATGCTTTACGGTGCTAAAGTTGGAAAAAAAAAAACGTGATTCCATAATCATTACCATCACTTCGGTTTCATTTCAATTAAAACCCATTACCATTTCCATGCGCACGCTTTGCCTTTCTAAAGACCATACCACCTTTCACTTTTCTAGCATTTATCATACCAAAACTATCCTTTTCTAATCTTTTTCTTTTGTATTAAAATATCAAATCTATTTCATCAATTATCTGTTAATTTATTGACATGAGATGTTAAGTTTTTTAAATAAGATTAGAAGTTTAAATTATAATATTATAAATGGAAAAAATTTATTTTGAAAGATCGTCCCACAATAAATTTTTACAATATTCGATATAAATTAATTGGTCAATAAATCAAATGTCAATAGTTAAAAAAAATCAAACCGTTATTTTTTTATTTAATAACTTGAATTTAAGTATATATTAATTAACTTGATTTATTTTTTATTGAACTTTATCGACCGAGTTAATATCTATCAATTTTTTTAAAATATTTTATTGGAAATTTAATAATTCGAATAAGACTATTGTATTTGATTTTGGTCTAATCAACAATAATCATCACATGGTTAAAGCATCACTAAGTAGTCAAAGGAGAAGTATATACTTTGTTCTTATTTACGTAGCTCATTATACCAATACAATGTGAATCGGTAATTATTGTTTGATTTTAAAATATGCTACTACTAATTACCTAAAAAATTAAAATATATTATCGTTATAGGTTAAAATATGCGTATCGTCTACCCCTAACTATGCCCCCATTGGTGCCTTCATTTTAAAATAGCGAGTTTAAAGTTTAGAATTTGAGGTTTAATGTCGGGCTTAGGGTTAGGGTGTAGGGAATTAAGGGTGAGGTATATTTTTAGGATTTAGGGTATGAAAATTAGGGTTAGGGATTAAAATTTATTTTCAAGTGTTTTTTAGTAGAGGGCATATAAAGAGACATTGTTAGGGGCAAAAGATTTTCACTCACATTAAGATGTGTTCAGATATCCCAAAATTAACATTACTAGATAATAATTATAAGACGTTAATTTTCCAGACATCTTTGTTTGACAAAATGTAATAATACAATTCAATAGGATTCACTAATTCAAAAATAAATAAATAAATAAATAAATAAATAAATAGAGAGTTTGAAAGTCATTAGGACTCATTATGCACGTAATTATTCTAAATTCTCAACCTCTTATAAAAAAAATTATGGTGCTCTAATTACATTGGATTTAGTGAAATGTACCAATTACAATAATAAACAAATATGCCGCAAATATACAACTACAAACAATTACACTTGAATCTAATTACTAAGTGACTTTTCGAGAGAGAGAAAACGCATGTTTTTGTGGGCAAACTGTTGAAACATGAATTTAAAGTAACTGGACCTTTTAAAGTGAAATTGACGTTTACAAGACCAAGAGCCATTAGGTTTACTAAAAATATGGGCTTGAAAGCCATTGGGACAGTCCAGGAATTGTGGCTAGAGGTGAGAATACTCCGAAAACCATAAGAATTTGACCGATGTGATAAAGAATAACTAAAATTTTCACCCGGACATAAAAGTTTTATAACCGAAATTGAAATAGGAATAGAAACAGGGATTACTATATTTAAACTATGAAGATAACCGAACCATAACCGTAAAAATCCCAATAAATATCAACAATGATCTCAATGTTTTACAAAAATTTTAAAAAATGTATACTTATTTATCTATATACCCTTAATATATATATCTTAATAAAAAACTCTAACTATAATATATTCACTTTGACTTTCTTTCAAACCTAGCCACACTTAAGTTTCACAATATGTTTCTATCTTAATTTTTAGATATAAGTTAAAACTTTCGTCTAAATCTTCCCCAACACAACACCCTTCCAATCTTTATCATCTCATAACTGTTTCCAATCTTTATCATCTCGTAACTGCTTCCAATCAAAGTATCCAAACTTTACATTTTAAATTGAATTGACCATTTGTTTTAGTCAGTAAAATAGTAATTTTGTTTATTCGTGGGGATCCATGCGGGGAGGGTATGAGGACAAAAAAAATTCCCGAAGCATTTAATGGAAATTCCCCGAAACCGTAACTGCAAGTGTTGGGGATGAAATAGGGAATGCAAAACCTTTCCCGCCCCCACCCGATTCCCACCCCTACTAGTGGACTGTCAAACTTGTACAAATTCACAATTAAACTTTGCTTTGGTACTCACTACATGTAATATTGAAGAGTTGGTTCGAGAGCATGGCAGCATCAACCTAACCTGAATATGGAACACAAGCGACATAATCGTATGTAAACCGAGAGCATGGCAGCATCTACCTAACATGTTGCTGAATTCCCTAAATAGAAGAGGAACATTGCCTCTTGTAACTCATCCATGCATCTATCATGTTCATACCAATACACTAAATTTTGGCATCCATGGAAAAGATGCATGATTCATCAAACAAAACTAAGACAAAGTTAAATCACTTAACAACTAATGGACACACTATGCCAAGCTATCCAAAACTATGTTACTTGGACTAATTCAAGGATCAAAAGCTATGTGACTTGAACTAAATCGAGGTAAGCGTCGGATACAAACATATGTCCAATACATGCATACCATTATGTGTTAGACATGATTGTCAGTCATTGGTAATTGAGAAGAAATTAAAAGTTTGGGTAACATAGATCAAAGAATGTAACTCCTTCAACTCATATAAATACCCTAACAACAAATACTTCAAAGAAAATCACCACATAGAAATGAGGCCACCGGTACTCTTCAAAATGCAACTACAAAGTTTAGAGTAAAGATAAAGCAAGCATACAAATTCAACATGATAAACATTCACAAGTGAAGTTTTCTCCCCGAGACTCTGGTTTACACAAACATATGGAATGAAGAAAACCTGCATTTTGATCTCTTTAGAAGACTCAGCTTCATAAATGACTGAACTAGTCCTAGTTAATCTCTTGCACATTGCTGCAAGCTAAATATCATCTATCATTCCAGCAAAATAGACAATAGAAGCAATATGTCGTACCAAATCAAAAGCACTCCTACTGCTGTTGCTGATTCTGTTGCTGGTTTTGCGGAGGTGGGGGCATTCCAGGGCGTGGTGGCCCAAATACGGGTACAGCACCGGGAGGAGGAGGCATTCCAGGGCGTTGTGGAGGTGGAGCAGGCATTCCAGGTCTCTGAGGTGGAGGACCAGGAGGTCCTCTCATCATTGCTCCGGGAGGTGGAACCATTGGCCTCTGACCATATTGTGGTGGTGGGACTTGGTATTGCTGAGGTGGCCTTACTCCAAACGCCGGTGGCGGTACCGATGGAGGTGGGCCGCGTTGCATCTGAGGTCCTTGTGGTTGACCAGGGTAAGCCCCAGGAGGCATTTGACCAGGAGGGCGGATAACAGGCGGACCTCCACCAGGAGCAGGGTATGTCATCGCCGGAGCCGAGAGCTGCGGAACTGGCGGGCGAGAAATCTGAGGCTGCATCATCCCAGGAGCAGGACCGCCAACGCCGCGAACTGGTCCAGCAAGACCCGGCTGCGCTTGAACGAGTGGGCCAGTAGGGATCCCACGGCCAGCAGCACGACCAATACCAGGGCCAGGGACGGCATTAGCGGCGGCGGACTTGGAACGAGACTCTTCTGGAGGAGGAGGACCTTCGACGGTCATAGAGATAACCTCTTCACCACGGAGAAGAACAAGGCCAAGCGTTCGACGATCTTCACGTTCCTCGTTGGTGCTGGGGTTTTTCTTCCCTTTAGCAGGAGGAAGCTTGCGGAACTCCTCGCAGTCGCCGAGGACGAGATTCATGTGCCGATCGAAAGCCATGAATTTACCCACCAGCTGCCGACCGTCTTGGATTGTGACCCGCATCCGGTAGTTGATGAATTGAAGCATTTTGGAACTCTTTGACATCGACATTTTGGCGATTCACACTGCCCAACGCTGAGACTGGGGATGAGAAAAAAACCCTAGACCTAAGGTTTTGAATTTTTGTTTCTCCACCGAGAGGGAACTTACTATATACTAAATGGGCCATAAAGATGGATAGCTTAGGCCCAAAATCATTGGCCGGGTCGAAAGATAATCCAGCAGATAATGTGATTTTGATATTTATCCATGTTTTAATTATTTTTTCCCTCCAAATTCAGACAGTATACTTCTTGATTGTATAATAAAACTAGTTGTTCGAAGTCGAATCTTTTACATAATTTATTATTAAGAGTAACAATCAGGAATTCAAAAAATTATTAATAAGATTATACATAATGAATGGACTGGCTGCTGCTCTGTATAACCAACTTCCCAAATAATAGCAGTGGAAAATTATAATCTCAAATTTTCCTTCCCTCCTCTATGCCAAACATACAAGAAAAACAGCTGAAGCCAGAGCCGTTTGGTGTCTGTGATTATGTCTTCTTTTCGAGCTACTCGAGCGACCATCATCTACGATGAATTGTATCCGTTACGATGCGCCTTTTGCCATCTCCATGCAATCTGCAAACTCTCCTCAAGATCAGTATATTGAGCTGTCCAGTTCAGTTGTTGCCTGATCTTAGTCGGATCGCTGAACACTTCCGCATAATCTCCCGGTCGACGGGGAAGATACTCAACTTTGATATCGACCCCTGTGGCTTTCTTACATGCCTCTACAAACTCCTTCACTGATCTTCCTTTTCCCGTGCCAACGTTGTAGATTCCTACGTTACGAGGCTTTGCGTGTTGGAGAGCTTTAACGTGAGCATCAACCAGGTCGGTAACGTCGATGTAATCACGTATGCAAGTTCCGTCATGTGTTTTGTAGTCCGTTCCCTTCACCTGCAGAAATATGCACCAAGGTTTCATCAAGATCATTAGAAAGTAACTAAGCAAGCACTTACGATGATGAGCAAAGTGAAGAGAAGGGAGTGAAAGGAATAGCTTACCTTGATACCGGGAATGATACCACGAGCTGCATCGAAGCAAGCACCCGAAATTCGTCCTTGGTCACGCAACTCGGGTCTTGGAGCCTCACCTAATCTTCCATCCGGATCCGATCCGATCACGTTGAAGTATCTGAAAGTCATTCCACCAAAAACACGACCATATTATTGGAACATGTGTGAATTCAAAACACACTTGGAGAGTGAAGAAAAATACTAACCTTAGAATCATAATGGCCATGTCTGAATTCTTGGAGAAATCCAGGATCATATCCTCTGCCATCTTCTTAGCTTTTCCATATGGATTGATCGGAACCTGAGTTGGATCCAAAACAAACATCAGTTTTTCCGTAATTATAACCGTTAATCTCGAATATAAGTAAGCATTAAACATGTTTGCAACTTGCCTGTGGGGTTTCTTCAGTGATTGGCATCTTTTCAGGCTCACCGTATGTCGCACATGTACTAGAATAAATCAAAGTCGGAACACTGTGAGCAGCCATGGACTTCAAGACCGTCAAGGTGTTTGAAGTAATGTTGTGATAATACCTGCAAGTCATATGGCCAAACATACCATCAACAACATCATAGTTTATATGTCATGGAACAAGATATTCCGAATAATAAATCGGAAAGGAGACTTACTTGAGAGGATCCATTGTGCTCTCCCCGACATATGCAACTGCTGCAAAGTGCATAACAGCATCAAAGGCGTTTTCCGAAAATAATTTATCTACAGCTTTTGCATCCCCTAGATCGGCATAAATAAACTGAAGCCTTCCGGGTTCGGGATGTAATTCCTGTAGAACCTTGACAGCACCCATGTTTCCTCGTGAAAGATTGTCCTGCAAAAGAAGCAACTCCTTAAAACCGAGACTAACCACACTAGAAAGGAGATTGTTACAACTTACACATATCCTAAACTGAAAACGTACCACAATTGTTACTCGGTAATTCTCCTTGAGAAGTCGTAAAGCAGCATGTGAACCGATATATCCCGCACCGCCAGTTACAAGAACATGAGTTACCCCTTCTTCGTGTCGGGAGAACTGGAAAAATCAAGGAGTCAAGAACGGAGAAAAGATGTACTAAATCGAAACATTATATAACTTCAAAAACAGCAACTGTTACGATTTTCGTCAAGCGAAGATGATATTAACCACAATCAAGAGAAACAGTTCGATTAATGGAAATCTCAAGGAAAATGCACAGGGACATGCTATAATTTCCTGATAGACACTAGTGCAATACATATACATATATCAGCACATAAGAACTATCTTTAACAAGTGGGAAAACAGATAAAAAATAGTAGCACTAATCAACAAGTATTGCTATTTTAAGAACCAACTTTAACTAGTCAACATAATATCGTGCATCCATGGACAACCCCTACCCATTGCCC
This sequence comes from Hibiscus tridactylites, assembly GCA_958450335.1. Classification (NCBI taxonomy): domain Eukaryota; kingdom Viridiplantae; phylum Streptophyta; class Magnoliopsida; order Malvales; family Malvaceae; genus Hibiscus; species Hibiscus tridactylites. The sequence goes on from OY288279.1 coordinate 78,776,999, forward strand.
TTGTCAACAAGAACTATCCTTAACTAGTGAGAAAACCGATAAGCAATAGCATGTGACTAACATTTTTTGCTATGCATGTTCAATTATCAAACAAATCAAGATATTTGCAATATATTTTGTATGCAATACAGAAGAAGAATAGTAAAAATTCGCATCGAATATCCGGTGTAAGAAGAAGTAAGAGATATAATGCAGAAGAATACATGAGTGGGAGTACTGAAGGATGGAAATTGCTTGAGCATGATAATGCACAAGGCTGCAAGTCCAGCAACCATAAGGATTTTCCCAACAATATTGCTCTTCTTTCTAGGATCAGGTTCCATGACTACATGCAAATAACAAAAACATCATTAGAATTGCATTCGGATTCCGAACACAAGCAAGCATAAATTAACAGAATGCAGATAGCACTCAGACACGAATTGCTACTTTAAAAAGGAAATGTTACCGGCAAACGGCACTGATCGAGCTGACCTTGTCTGGCTTCTTCCTCTTGATAAATTTAACATTTTGAAAAAAGAGAGAACTTGAAATGAATGTATGGTATGCAGAGCAAGAAACACCAATTTTTGTCTCGATTTCAATCAAATTAGAGACCCTTCCTTGCAAATGCTTTTCTGGAAAATATGCTACAACACACACACATATCAGAATCATGAAAAGAGAAAAGGAACACAATAATAATTGGACCCTCCATTGGATTTTGCAAAAGGAATATAAAAAGGCCAGAAATTCAAAATCCAACAAAACCAAAAAGCAAAGTAACAAAAACAGATGATTTGACAATCAGACATTTTCATTTTATTTGCATTAAACATAATGCAAAACTTAAGGAGCTCAAATCAGTCAGAAAACTAAACATACACACATACAAATCAATCAAAATTATATTAAAAAACCCAGGCTTTAATAGCTGAGACACAAAAGAAAATGGGAAAAAAAGGGATTTCACCTGAAAATGAAAACAAAATAACACTGAAAATTAGAGCACAGAAAGGCAAATGACAGAACAAAAGTGAGTTGGAGGCAATGAGAAAGAACTCAAAAAGGGTTAAACTTGGAATCAACAAAGAAGCCATATAAATACAAATGAAGGAAATATTAGAAAAGGAAACTCACCCACGAAGGTTGGGAACGTGACAGAGAAAAAAGAGAAAGAAAAGCAAACGTAAAAAGGAAAGGACTGAAAGGCGAGACAGAGAGAGTTGGTCAAATGAAGTGATCAAAAGAATGTGTTTAAATAATAAATGAAGAGACGATAAAAGAGAGAAGAAGAGTTGATATAGGCGTTGCTTTCTCCGCGCCCATGGCGTCTTCAATTGTCAACCATCCCTTCAATGCCCAATGGCAATGCTAAGTTTTTTTTTCTTCTTAATAATGTGGTCTATAAAATTTAAATTCGTTTCATTCTACCTTACCAATATACCAAAGATTTTATTTTTAAAAATTATTTTAATTTTTTGGTTTAATATAATAACCATCCTAATTACATATTAAATATTAATCATATATTGTAAGTGTCTCTTTGCCTTGCCTTGCCTAACATAGAATTCATAGCTTTAATTTCCTTAAAAAAAACCATAGCTTTAATAAGCAATAAAACGGGTTGACTTTTCCCAATAAAATAAACAAAACGTAAGACCTTAAATTCTAGAGTTTACTTTCAAATAAATTTTGCTTTTATAAATAAAATTAGGGTAAACTATACTAATGACTACCGAACTATAAGGTTGGTATCGATTTGACCACTATATTTTCAATTGTGTTAAATATACCACATGACTATTTAATTGGTTCCAATGTAGCCACCTGCCGTTAAAAAAAATGAAAAAGTTAACGGGAATTGTTAAAATAATTGGTATAATTACACATTTAGTCCCCTTTATTTATACAATCATTCAATTTAGTCCTAATTTTAATCTAATAAAATAAATTAATTATTCAATTAGGTGGTGACACGTGTCACCACCTTATTTGAGGGATTTATCTATTTTTATTAAATTATTAAATTTATTTTCCTTCCCCAATCAGGTGGTGACACGTGTCACCACCGATTGGAGTAAGAAAAATGAAATTGTGTAAGATGACCTAATGGGAATTGAGCTTGGGTTCATTAGGGAAAGAAAGCAACACTCTTGCCACTGGACTAAGTATGTATCTGGTATATGGAATACCAAATATAATATATGTGGTATATGTGTTATCCGATTGGAGATATAAGATCTGCAAACAAAACAAAAATATTTAGTAAATTTCCTCTTAAAAATGTTAAACAGAGCCCCCTTTCTTTTTTTGCTTTACAACTCTTGAGAAAATAAAGAAACTAGCAAGCATGTTAATGGAATTTTCGGATTTAATCATAATTTGATGCTTAAATGGAACACACTGAGAAACCAAAAATTGCAGAACATGGCAAATAAAGAAACTCTAATAGAACTACAGGCAAGCTTGTTGATTTGTCTATGTGACACCATTGTTGTCTGTGGATGTTGATTTGTCTGGTTACCTTAAAGAGTATGTCTTTGTTGGGTTCTCGGCTTCTACTGAAGGGAGTACAGCAATTCATACGATTGAGAATTAGAGTTTCAAGACTTTTGGTTTCCTTCCCGTGAAACCAAAATCACACCCTCATAATGTATCTGATAGTTCGGTTACAATAACACCAATTGCTCCTGCATCAAATACTCCAAATAAACACCACAACAGGCTCGGTTTAGGACTCAGGATTGCCGGTCCGACTTTCTTTTTCGTTGCTCTTTCTGTTTTCAGTTATGTATCTGTGAAAAAATGAAAGGATATGAGAGTAGAAAAGAATCTCAAAGCTGAGATTTTGGCAGGGCCTAAGGAGTTTACTTACAAAGAGCTGAAGGCAGCCACCAGAGGGTTTCACTCAAGTAGAATCATTGGGCGTGGGGCGTTTGGAAATGTTTATAAGGCTGTCTTTGCTGAATTGTCCATTATAGCTGGTTTGAGGCACAAGAATCTAGTTCAGCTACAAGGTTGGTGTGCCGAGAAAGGTGAATTGATGCTTGTTTATGAGTTTATGCCTAATGGAAGCCTTGATACGGTGCTTCATCAAGACCCTGCGAATGGCATATTGCTGACATGGTCTCTAGGGCTGTAAACGAACCGAACGAACACGAACGAGGGTGTGTTCATGTTCGTTCGTTTAACTTTAACCGAACAAATGAACGAACACAAACATAAACGAACACAAAAAATTTTGTCCGTGTTCGTTCATTAAGGAATGTAGCTTGTTCGTGTTCGTTCATGTTCGTTCGTTTAAATGGTAAACGAACATAAACGAACATAAATGAACACTAAAGAACACAAACGAACATAAACGAACATAAACGAACACAAACGAACATAAACGAACATAAACGAACATGAACGAACATATATAATTTGTTAAATATTTAATATTTTTGGTTAGTTCGATTTATTCAGTTAATTAACCGATTTTTAAACCGAATTAATCGATAATTAAAATTTGAAAAAACTCTTAATTATTAGTCGAAACCTAAAATTATCTAATAGATTAACCAATTTTGTTTTGGTTCGGTCGGTAAGTTCGGTTTAACCGAATAATGAACACCCCTAGACATATGTGAATAAATTTAAATGAACATAAATGAACGAACATAAATGAACATAAATGAACGAGCATAAACGAACGGATTACCGATCGTTCACGAACATAAATGAACGAACAAGCCTTTTGTTCGTGTTCGTTCATTTAATTAGACGAACAAAAAATCTTGTTCATGTTCGTTCGTTTAATAAATGAACGAACATAAACGAACTTCCTGTTGAACGGTTCACGAACGGTTTGCTGAACGTTCTGTTCGTTTACAACCCTAATGATCCCGGAGGCAAAATATTGTTGTAGGATTGGCCTCTGTCTTGGCTTACCTGCACCAAGAATGTGAGCAACAAGTCATTCACAGAGACATAAAGACGAGTAATATAATGCTTGATGGTAACTTTAATCCAAGACATAAAGACGAGTAATATAATGCGAATGTAATTTTTTTTTTGTTTGCAGATCCTATATCTCCAATCAAATAACACATATATCACATATATTATATTTGGTATTTTATATATTAGTAATGTGAGCAACAAGTCATTCACAGAGACATAAAGACAGTAATATAATGCTTGATGGTAACTTTAATCCAAGACATAAAGACGAGTAATATAATGCGAATGTAATTTTTTTTTGTTTTGTTTGCAGATCCTATATCTCCAATCAGATAACACATATATCACATATATTATATTTGGTATTTTATATATTAGTAATGTGCTTAGCTTAGTGGTAAGAGTGTTGCTTTCTCTTCCTAGTGACTCAAGTTCAAATCCTTTGGGCCAACTTCCATTATTTTATTTTTTTACTCCAATTGGTGGTGACACGTGTCACCACCTAATTGGGGAAGGAAAATAAATTTAATAAATCTAATAAAAATAGATAAATCCCTCAAATAAGGTGGTGACAAATTGAATGATTGTATAAATAAAGGGGACTAAATGTGTAATTATACCAATTATTTTAACAGTCTCGTTAACTTTTTCGTTTTTTCTAACGGCAGGTGGCTACATTGGAACCAATTAAATAGTTATGTGGTATATTTAACACAATTAAAAATATAGTGGTCAAATCGACACCAACCTCATAGTTCGATGGTCATTAGTATAGTTTACCCATAAAATTATTGCTTTCCACTTGTTCACAACAAATCTCAAAAAAAAAAAAAACAATAGAGGAGAAAGAGGATATCTAGAGATAGTTCTAAATTCTAATAATAGAGAAACTAAAAACTAATACAGAATTTTAAGTAACTCAATCAACGATTTCATTAGTCTCCCAAACAAGGATAAAGAATCCTAAGTACTTCAACCCTCAACCAAATCCGTTAGATTAAGATGAATAATCAAATTTCAAATTGATAGATGATCATCCTCGATCTTTAATCAAGAAACATGTTGACCGAATCGTCTAAATTTTCTTAGCTTTGAAAGAAGTCACATAAATAAAATCGAACACTCGATAAGATAAATTATTCAAAAGATCACGATAAATAATACCAATGATGAATAGAACATCACAAGTTGAAGCAACCATCCTTGAACAACATCGGATCATTCTTGTTTTCTTTAAGTGATTTGATCATATATTGCCCAAAGCTCTTTTCTCATTAGCTAAATTTAACTCAATAAACCACAATAATATTTTTAACTTGTTTATAGAAATTGACAAGTTAATGAATTCTTGTCAAGTCGAAATTATTTTCTTGTGTCACGTTGATGTTAGTAGATACTCAACTCTTGGAAATCTTCTCTCATCCATTGTTGCACAACTTTATTCCATTTTCACAAATTTCCATGCATAATCACAAATTCAGAAGCATTATCCAATGCTAGCAGAACACATATAACATCATATAAGTTCCGAGCACTTTTCTGAGTTTGTCTGTTCAAGACAATGGCAGATTCATGCAGCCTTTTAGAGGAGTAACTGTATCTTTATTTTTTTTCGAAAACACGCTTAAGTTAGTATAAATTTATTCTTTAAAAAAAATATTATGTTCACCAACAGATGCCATTTGAATTCTCAATATTGGCGGGGAAATATGGAAGTTCTCAAACACAAATCGTATAATTTTAGTCACCCCATAATCAATAGAAGGCTCTCAAAACTTGTTTGGGTCTTCTTACTAATATCATTAGAAATATGGACCCTATACTGAATCAACCAGTCTTTCTAATGGGTTTTGATTTGGAAATCAAATCCATTAATTCTGGGTTTTTATTTGTTATCACACTTACATACATGCACAATTGTTATTCTCCTCCATATTGGACTTCTTCCAATGAGTCCCTCACACTTGGTCTTTTATGCCCATATCAATTTGATTTGCTTGTTAAGCTTGTAGTTTAAAGTTTATAAAATGTTAGAAGAATACACGTGTGAGCAGGGATGGACCGAGAGAGTGTTGGGATGCGATCGTAACCCCTAAAATTTATTATAGTGTAAATTTTTTTTTTGTATTTTCTATTGATTATCTGATTTTGCATTCTCTAAAATTTTATAATTTCTCACCCATTAAATTTTTAATATAGTTTTCTAAATGTTGCGTTCGTCGCTGTGCATATATATGGATTACCAATCGTTTTTTTACACAAAACACAACAATCAGAACATATATTTTACAATTTCCATTTGTTTAGAGACTGTGAAGGATTAAATTAAAGTTTTTCATTTTTAAGAGGAGCTGAAATACAATTTCACCATTTAAAACATTTTTTAAAGGTAAAGAATCCTCGTTAAAAACTCCCTCATAACTAACACAAAATATAGAAGACTCAGCGACAAGCCACATAACGGAAAAAAGAGTGTCCAATAAAATTTGGATAAATATTCTATACACAGGCGTGCCTTAGTTTTAGGGTATATGGTTTAGGGGTTTAGGTGTAGGGGTTACAATTTAGGGATATTTGTTTCAATTTAAGGTTTAGGGTTATAATTTAGGGTTTACAAGTTAAAACCTAAATCCTCACCGTATTACCCTAAAACTAAACCCTAACCTACAAACCCTAAATTATAACCATAAACCTTAAATTGAAACAAATATCCCTAAATTGTAACCCCTACACCTAAACCCTAAACCTTAAACTAACTCTCTATACTCTAAAACTAAGGCGTTTGTGGAAACTTTCAGTTTTCACCACCGGTGTATAAGATATTAATCCATAAAATTTATTATTCAAACAAGCGAACAAAGCATCCTTGCACATATTACAAACCGAAACCATAACCACATTACAAAGGCAAATGCCATCCTAAATTTCCACTTCTTTAGGACATTTTTGGGGATTTAGTCTCTAAAGCTTATTATTATATTTGAGGAAAGAGTGATGCAAAGGTTGGTAATGGGACCATGAGAGACACTATCTTGTTATTTTGTTTTTATTCAGACATACTTTATGCACAAAGTTGAGATCATGGCATTGAGATTTCCCATTTTGTTTGTTCTCTAAAGCTCAAAGCTTATTATTATATTAAGGAAAAGAGTGATTAAAAGGTTTGTAAAAGTAAATGGAGCATAAAGAGAATGTGTTGTTTTGTCTTTATGCACAAAAGTTGAGATCATGGTATTAAGATTTTGCATAAATTCTTACATCTTATGATTACTTACTCATGAGAAACGGCTTGCACCAGACAAATTTCATTCGGAAATACCGACGTTAAATAGGTTTGTAAACATGACTTTTATGTATAGCTAGGGTTAGTTCAATAATGATCAAAATGTTATTATTTATTTATAAAAAATCATTTGATACAACTTATACATATAATCTAAAATTTAGATTACACGAGGTTCAGAGATTTATGATGTACATTTTTTATATAAAAATAGCTAGTTTTATTTAAAAGAATGAGATATCTAAAATTACAATGAGGGTCATAAGTGTGAACTAAACACATAATCGAAATATTTTCTTATAACCATTGAAATAAAAATTAGTCACTTGAGATTATATAATGACTATATAATTAAAAGGTTAAAACCCAACCAAAAAAATTTACATAAAAAATAGATATGAATAACACTAAAAATCGACGATTGAAGGTTATAAACCATCAACACTAACACTAAAAAATGCATATAACCTTTATGACACGTTGACGAAACGGTCATAAACAGAACTCAATTGCGAATAAAAAATGATGATTGTGAACACGTATTCAAATCTAGCATGAGTGTCCAAAAGTAGCGAAGATTAGCATGATAACAAATAAATGTTATCTTAATCAATCGTGACGCCGTCAAAAATCCTAAAAACATAAATTACAAAGAACGATCAAACGATAGAGAAAGAAGACAAAAATGTACCAAAAGACAGAGGATACATGCCACAAAGGTAGAATTATTTTTATTACAAAATATGAAAAAAAAGGAAAAATAAAGCAAAAAAACGAGTAACGACAGTCGGTGACCAACATTAAAATTAGTATTGTCATCGGTCAAACACAAATAAAAAAAGGAAGAAAGTGAACAACGCGAGATAAAAAATTAAAAAATTATCTTAATTATTCATTGTGTTGTATAATTTAAGATTTAAAATTTAGAATATAAAAGTTATAGTGGAAAATTAAAACAAACAATATTATGAAATTTAAATTATACGCAATTGATATATCAAATAATCATTCTTATATAACCATTAACAATTATATTATTTGTTTCTCAAATTTGGATAAGCTAACAAAAAACACTTTAGTGATTTTTAAATATTGGACATAGGGTTTAAGGAATTGATTTTTGATATATAAAATATAGCTAAAACAAGGGCATATATATGCATAATTCAAGTATATTTGAGAAAATGGTCAAATTTGAAAGCTTCGAAAAAATAAGAATGACCAACTGGGTGTGAAATGCGAATGTCATCTACAAACTTTCAAAAACAAATGTTTGACATGTCATCACTTAATTAAATAATTAATTTATTTTATTAAATTAAAATTAAGACTAAATTAATAGAGTATATAAATAACGAGGACCAAATGTATAATTATATCTCTATTTTTTCTAATTGCCACGTCACCTTGTCGTTAACAGCTAGTGATCAAATTGCATACAATTTAATAGTATAGTAGTTTAATTGCTTAAAAAAAAGTAAGATGATCAAATCTCAACTTTTCCAATAATATAGTAGTCATTTATATAGTTTACCTTTTATATTATATCACTTTGATTTTATGCACAAATCCCAATACTAAAATGAATGGAGAAAGTGTGAATTGGGATATTGGGATCCTACACTTCAAATGTTCTTTTTTGTTTAGAAAGGCAAGATAATTTGTCGTGATTTGAATTGGTTTATTTCGTGATAACTGTTTATTGACATTTAAATATTTTTTTAATTAACGATAATATTAATTTTGATGTTGATTTACAATTTAAATTAGTAATGTTGTCCCTCGGGTAAAAACACGATTAATTAAGTTTTTTAGTTCGTACACTGTAGTAAATTAGTCCCTTGACCAAAGTTGACCATTACGGTGTTGACGTGGCCGTCAAATGTACTGATGTGGTAGCCAACTATGCTGACGTGGCGGTCCACGATGATGACGTTGCAGTGCATGTGTGATGATGACGTGGTATACGGGCTAAATTGATTTTTTAAAATTGAATTCGATGGCATAATTGATTTTTTTGCCGATTTCAGGGGCATAATTCATTTTAATTGAAAGCTTGATAACTTATTTAATATTTAAGCTAAAAAATAATAATTTAAGAAATTATTAAAAATTTAAAAATAGATAAATAATTTTTTTAATATTTAAATTAATTTAATCAATTTATTTATTTTTTAATAAACTTAGATAAATAATTTGGTTTTTCAAGTTTAAATTTTACAAATGGAATATACGAAAAACCGATTAAGTAAATATCCTTCGGGTTCCTGATAATTTTAAAATAAGCAAAGTGAGAACTCTCACATAAAATCAAAATATTCTTCAATTTAAAAAAAATTCCATAAACTTAATAAACATAAATAAAATATTAAAAAAATCATTGAAAAATAAAAACTAATGTAAAAATTAAAATGTATTTGAGATTAAAAATGATAAAATGTAAATATAAAAATTTAAAAATGTTTATAAAGTATTAAAAATCGAACACTTTCATCGAAAAAGTCTTTGACTTCGTGAGTCTGAGTATTACCATTCATTAAACAAATTTTCAGTAGAATCAACATTGTATTAAAGTAACAATAAAACTCATTTTTTTCATTTTCCTACATCAAATTTATGCTCATTAATATTTTAGATAAAAAAATTAAAGAAATTTTTGTTTTTTCTACTTTAACACAAGGATGATTCCATTGAAAATATGTTCAAGTAATATAAGAAGGCTTAGGATAGCCAGAAACAGTTGAAGACTTTTCCGATGGTTAAATTTGTGAAAATTTTAAGTTTTTATATTTATAAATTTTCATATTTTTAATTTTATGTTTTCACTTAATTTTTAAATTCATTATAGTATTTTTATTTTTAATAATTTATGAGTATTTAAATATTTTTAAATTTTTAATAGTTTATTATTTTTTAGCTTAAAGATTAAGTAAGTTATCGAACTTTCAATTCAAATGAATTATGCCCCTGAACTTCGTAAAAAAATTATGCCCTCAAATTCTGTTTAAAAAATCAATTCAACCCCTCTTCCATGTCATCATCACACATGCACTGCTACGTCAGCATCATGGACTGCCACATTAGCACAGTTGACTGCCACGTCAGCATCGTTAACTGCCATTTCAGCACCGTAACAATCAATGTTGGTCAATAGGTTAATTTGCTGCAATGTGCGAACTGGAGGACCTAATTGAACGCGTTTTTGTGTGAGGGACAACATTGCTAATTTGGGTTGAACTCGCGGGCAAAATAACTCCTTTAGCCTTTATATTTCTTTTGTTTTTTCTATTTATTTTGTCTTTTTTTCTCACATTTTGTTGTGTTTTCTCTGCATATATGACATGTTTTCTTTGTCTTATGGCACGTCTCTATGGTTAATTCTGTGGGTTTTTAGTGTTCGTACGGTGACCCTCATGGTTCTTTTTTTTTTATTTGTGTTTGTCGGTAGTCACGTAGAGTTTCATCCCATTTTCGGTTGTCGATGTAGTTTGTAGTAGATCATTGTGTTTGAGAACATGCGTAGGGGTGAGAATTGAGTGGGGAATATTCAAAAATCGTGGGGATCTGAACTGATGGGATGGGGAATAACCGAAATTTTCACCCACAGGGACGGGGACGAGTGGAGTTTTATCACCGAAATTTAAATAGGGATAGGGAGGAGGATTGATACATCTGAACCGTATGGATAACCAAACTGTAATCGTATAAATAACCATGGTGATCCCCGAAAAAATAGTCGCAAAGATCCTGATATTTTACAAAAATTTGAATATATATAATATACTTAATCTCATTTACATACATACATATCTATCTTATTATCAATATTTCATTCCATCAAGATATTTGTGCCTTTTGTTTAAACTTTTTTTTTTTGTTAATTGAGAGTATATAATCTATTTATCTCTCAATCTCTATCGTTCATATTACCCAATAAACCCTATTCCCATTCAGTAAGCAACGCCACCTTTTTTTCTAAGATGCCAGCTAACCACGAGCGTCTTTGATCTTTTTCCGTGACCATTATAGTTATCGAGCCATCATCGTCTTTCTCATTATTGTAACCCCTTCGTCCCGGTCTGGCCGGATGACCGGTCCGAGTAGGCGACACGGGGAAAACTGAAGCGAAACCCGTTAAGGTTCCCCCTCGGTTAGCAACCCTAATTTTTTTTCTTTTAATCTTATCTTCTCTAATGGCACAATTAAGTCCTACGTGATCATAACAGCGAAATAAAAAGAAAAAGACAATCAACTGAACCCAAAACAACAATTAAACAGCCCAATTTTAATCCATTAGACATGCCGTTTTGAAACACCATTGAGGCGTATCGAAACGCCCTTGACCAGGTCAACTGCCCTAAGCCCATACGAGGAGGCCGTATCGGAACGGAGGTCAACCGTTCCGAAACACCCTCAACGGTCAACTTCTCGTGGTCAACGAGATTTTGATCGTTTCGAAACTCTTAGACCCGTTTTGAAACACTTTCATCTCGTCAATTTCTCAGATTTTCAGTAGCCAAAATGTTCCGAAACCCGTATCGGAACATGGGCTCTCAGTGGCCAAACCGTATCGGAACGCGTTCCGATACGGGGTCCCTAAAGCCTTACCCGTTCCGAAACGGCCCAGCTCATTTCGAAACACGGGCTGTCTGCAACCCTCAAAAACCAGACTTAGGCATTTCTCAACAATTCTAAGGGCCCTAAACGACCCCAAAAGGCACTTAACACAGACATACATGAACTAGAGGCATTGTTCCTATGTCAAGCATGCTCAAACACACCAGGCTTAGATAAAACATTCACTCATGGCATTTACACATTAGCAACAGTTCATTATAAGGCATGCTTGAAGACATTAAAAGCCAAAAGGCACAATTCATCTCAAATAGGTATACGTGCCATTCAAAAGCAATTTAAACATCCATAAGGCATACCATCACACAAGCATTTGGCAAGACATCACATGTTTACAATCAAAGTCAATCCTTAAACGTCAAACACATATAGGAGTCATACATAGCTCATACAAAACACACTCTTGCCACATTGCTAAACTACTACATAATTGTTTAACCGTACTTGAGCAACAAAAACTTGGAAAGTCCCTTCGCCTTGCTTCGAGCTAACACCACGCTAAGGATCTGCATTGTTGAAAATGAGAGCGTAAGCTATAAGCTTAGTGAGGATGCTCTAAAATCAAAAACGTCAACAATGCAGGGTTCAAGCATGCAATCTCTTAATCTCATATACAACATACATAGGTAAAACAACAAGTAGACCTAGCTAGTCTTTCAAGAGTCATACTATGGCATCTCACATCATACTAGGCTCAAACATCACATATCAACATCATGCATCACAATTATAAGAATAAGTTCAATTGGCAACTACTAGTTTACCCAGATGTGCGGATTTAACCTCAACAATCACATTACCTCGGTGGGATTACACTCATCACCAGACCTTGCATGGGCGGGATTCCACTCATCACCACATGCCCTACGGATAGGATTTCACTCATCATCCTGTAGAATATATATATAAATTTCTGGTGGAATGTTACATCACCGTACTCCTCCTTGATGACTCAACGCCAACAAAACCACGTACGTTTTGACTCAATTTTTGTGCACACTAATCCTAATGATCGATCATTTACACCCGATAAGTTAATTAGTGCCAATTTCATTTACCACATCCCATATCCTCCATTCATATCTCGTACTTATTACATACACATAGCATGGTACACATATGTAAATCAACCCACATTTCACAAGAGCAAAAAGGCAAGGCATAAGTAGCACTTAATGGAAATCAAGGAGCTAAGTTATCAATTTAACTCCACATAGAAATAGCCTACCAAGCACATTCCAACTCATACACTACACACACTTGAACCAACTTTAAAACACATTTAAAGTTACTCACCACCCTTTCTTAGCAACTAAAGCAAACCTCCTACAAGCCCGGATTCGATCCCGTTGCCTCTCCAACGTCTCCTCTTGTTTCTAGCCAATCAAAAACACATCAATTACTCTCAATCAATGCTAAAACTCAGTCATCAACTCAACTCTTAAGCTCAAGCCAAACTTCAACCAATTTCAACCCAAATAATCACCCAAAAATGTCCATTTTCGTACTCCTTCAAAACCTAGCTGAAAACTATATTTTCAAACACCCAAATGACACTCAAATGGTCCCAAAACACCTCCCTAACATCCCTAAACCATCAGCCCTTCAAATTTACCCTAAAACTCACCAAAAACCAAGTTTTAGACACTTTAAAATTGGCCACAAGAACTTATTTCGGATTTTCACCCAAACTTACCCATTTTAACATATTATATGTATTTTAAGGCGGCTAAATCAAAACCCAACCTAACATTTCAAAACAAGTTGAAAGACTCAATAAAAACTCAAACTTTCTTTAAACCCTAGATTTCCAAAAGTTGATAGTTTCAAAATCTATAACCATGTAAAGGTAGAGAATGAGGAGGAGAGTCCAAAAATATATTTACCTTTGAAAATGGCCTTGAGATGAAGAAGTAATCTAATGTAATAGTGATTTTGGGTTTGGGGAGGGGTTTTGAATGGTTTCCACGTTGGGGGGAGAAGGGGAGGAGAGAAGACCACTTTTATTTTTGGGAAAACTACACCGATGGTCCCCAAACTATTACCGTTTTTCTATTTTGGTCCCTAAACTATGTTTTTCGGCAAAACCGTCCCTTCTGTTACATAGTTCTCATGTTTTGGTCCCCCGACGTTAAATAGCTAACGGTTTTGCTGACGTGACATTTTTTAAATATTTTTAATCATTTCTCTCCCCTCTTAAAAAATGCCACCTCAGTAAAATCCTTAGCTATTTAACGCCGGGGACTAAAACAGGAGAACTATGTAACAAAAGGGACGATTTTGCCGAAAAACATAGTTTGGGACCAAAATAGGAAAATGGTAATAGTTTGGGGACTACCAGTGTAGTTTTCCCTTTATTTTTTTGTTCTTTTTGACTTTTAAACAGTTGTCTAGCTTTTAAATTCTTTTGGGTTAAATCACCAATTTGGTCCCTCATTGTTATTTTAAATTTCAATTAGGTCAGGCCTAGGCCATATTGATTAAAAATTAATTTTACCGACTCGGGCCAACTAACCCGACTAACTCCTAACCCCAAAACACGGGTGTTACAATTATTGTGCCAGTAAAGACCTTCAACCTTTTATTTATTTATTTTACGTTTAAACGTTATATGTTGGCTTATATTGCTTAAACTTGTATACACATTTGCTTTAGCATACTAAATAAAAATTATTTAAACGTTTGCATAAACTTGATATGTTGTAACTTGTTATTGTCACAAGATTTTATATTTAGATGGTACTCTTATAAATTGCACCTTATGGTGCAACTTTTTGTTGACGTCTATTAGCTGGTTAAGTTTCTATCTCTTATGTAATGTATTCTGTAATGTATCATATTTGAGTCTATTCAAATTGTCAAGAGTAAAACAAGTATTACTGGTAAGAGGTTGATTATATTATTTCTCGTTCCCAACTATTTTTATAATCATATTCCAAAGTTGTTGCTTCATTCATGCAAAGTAAAGTTGAAAAATTATGTTGAACGAAACATCTTTTCATGCTCTGAAAAACTATATTTTGGTTAGTAAAGTAGTAAATTGTGTTTAATTTTTTCGGGATGGAGATTCCCAGAAAACCGTAGGGATTTGATGGGTATGGAGATGGGCACAAAAAAACCACGGAAGTATGTAATGTGGATTCCTCGAAACCGTACCTGCAAATGTTGGGGATGAAGTAGGGAATGCAAAACCGTCCCCACACCGCCCGATTCCCACCCCTAAATATGTCTGAAAGGTGGTTCCCAGTTTTGGTGATTTGATCTAATTTGTGTTTTGACAACTCTTCAGGGACTCTTCCTACAATAGGCTGTAATTTTTTTTTGTACAATGTGAGTGTCTGATCTGACTGGTGCAATGCTTATTTTTTCTTCTTAAATTTACTATATTTTTGTTGTTTTTATGAATGTATTAAAATTTCTATTAAATTACGTTTTGGTTTTATTTTTGTTTATCATAAAACTATCTAATTTATGTGTGAAAAGAAAAAATATATCTTCTTTTATATATCATGTCGATTGGGTTTTTATTTGTTGGTAATGTGTTTAGATAGGTACAAATCTAAGTGTTGATAAACACGACAATATCCTCATGTCAGATTTAAAGTTTATATACAAACTTTGGCTTAATTACGGAATAAGTGCTCAAATTATATAATTTACAATATATGTATGGAGTTTTTTTTTGTTGAAATAAGTGTTTAAAGTTTTATTTTTTTGCTAAAATAGGTACCTAAAGTATTTTTTGGCTGAAATAAGTACCTAGAGTTTTATTTTTGGTTAAAATATGTGCCAAAGCAGGTGTCCCAGATAACTTTAAAACAAGTGAAAAACAAAACTTTAGGCACCTATTTCAGTCGAAAATAAAACTTTAGACACCTATTATAAAAAAACATAATTTGGACACTTATTTTGTAGTTAAGCTATAAACTTCTGAAAGTTCTACATCGATTCTCAATGTATCATTATTGTATTAATTAGGTCATGTATTCTAACCATATATAGATTTTTTTAACAATTTCTACCTAAAGAGAGAGGGAAGGAAAATTTACTCCTAATATGTATTGAATTCACAACCTAACCTTAGGGAAGGAAAGGATGTCAATTGAGAATTTTTAACCACATGCTCTAGAAATTATTCGCACGAACCATATATAGATATATTATAATAATATAGTGTCAATAAATTTTAGGAGTGATATTTTTTTTTTGTTAATGAGAAATCATCGAATCGATTAAATGATTATATCTTTGAATTTTATAGTGTAAATGTCCAGACTTTGTAAAATAAATTTACACAACATATATATGGAAATATAACCCTAAATTAATATGGGATGGAATTTAGTTTTCTTGCCCAAGAAAGAAAGGGAAATTAGAAAGAAGAAGTAGATAAAAACAAATTGAGAAAATATACACAAGTTGTAGGAACTCGAACCTTCAGACTATGAATATCTTTGATCTCCTCTGCACATCTCAAGACAAAAAAGAAAAAAAAAGATTGAGAAGAGAAGTCAAGCTTTTATTTTTCTAATAATTTGCTATTTATTTATTTTCTTCACATCCAAGCAATTTGTAATTATTTTTTTTCTGGGTTTTTAACAACAGTGATCACCCACATGGAGAAGAAAGAAGGTGAGGCACTTGGAAACGAAAAAAGAAAAGAAGGTGAAAGAAAAGGGCAGGCAAGGGCAAGTCCCATCCCCCTCTCACTGAGTTATCACCGAGTCATGTCTTATGGGGACGTACTTGCTTCCACTGTTGAAATCTTCTGTTCCTCAGGCTTTGTGTCCCATCATCCACACCTATATTCCCAAAAGGAAAATAACATTAACGTGGGGACTCACTGAGTTTGCTCCCAGTCCAGCAGCAACCCTTTCTTTAATCTTTCCGACACTGTATTTTCCGGTAAATAACAACATACTAGTATAAACAAAAACAAACCACCCCCACCAGCGCATGCAATCTTTTTGGCTTCACTCAAAAAGACCGAATGGATCAATGGGTTTGTTTTGGCTTTGCCTTTCATCTTTAATATCACCACCAAAAAATCCTAGTTCTAGTTCATCCAAATCTGCAAAAAAATCCTCAGTTTGCTGCTGTGATTCTATTTCTGGCAATGCAGGCATGTAAGTTTGACCTTCGGTCTTCATTTCTTCTTTAACTGATGTGCTTGTTGTGTTGTTGTTTTTGCTCTCTTTGACTGTGTTTTGGGGTTGAGAATTACTACTATTAGTACCGGCATTTGTTTTTGATGGCTGAGACCTTGTTGAACCTGCAAGTGCATTCCTGTGGGTTGGCCATGGATGATTGTGCTCGGATGTGTAGGTGATAACCAGCATGTTCGGATCGGTTCGGCTTCGTTCGACTTGTTTCCTCGCCGGGCAGCCTTTGGAACTGCTGCATCTGTAGTACCCCCTGGAGTACAGATAATTGCATTTTGTGTAGCCAATCAAGTCTCAAATTAACATCATAAATCAGGGCTAGAGTTCTATGTCACTCATACAATAAAAGCATGTTTAATTTGGTGATGATGATCATATGAAAACATGTTGTGTTATCGAGGAACACTAAAACAAAACATGAAACATGTATGTTGCGGATCTAGTGGCGGATCTAGAAATATTTTTCTAGCATGCTTTAGGTTTCAAACACACCAGTCTTTGCTTCCATCTTGCTCTAATCTAAAAAACAACTATAACATGACACAAACTAGCTAAGCTAAGCACATGTGAAGTAACATTTTGGTAGTAATTTTTATGTTAGTCCGACTCTTCATTTCGCTTGAAATATTCATATTCGACATATATTTATATAAACGCATAAAATATACCTTGGATAAGGGGAACCTTTGATAGGTTTCTGGCCATATTTTCTCCATGCCCACAGATCAGAGGGAACTACTTCGCCACTAGATCGGCTGTTTGCAGCTTCCGGTGCTGGTATACAAACCACCTTCTTGGCCTGATTCTTTCTGCATGTGGGGACAAACAAATGTAAATTTTCTCTTACAGGCAAGATTCTTGTCTGTTTGTTTGAGACTTGAGTTGTACACACATGAAAGCTTAGTTTGTGAACGTTATTGTGACACCCAATTCAGATATATATATATACTATTTCTGGTTTGACTCAGCCTGTCAGCCATATATAACGATACATATAAACCCTAATTTCTAGCATATAATAGGGGTTTATTTGGTGAATTAGAGAATTAAATGTTACCCTAACCTTCTCTTTATACCCAGATTCCGCTGAGATGAGATCTGCACCGGGACTGATGCAGTGGCAGTGATGTTATCAATCAAGCAGCCTTTTGAGGTGTTTACATTAAGCATGTTGCTTGGGAGCACAGCACCGGCAGCATCCATCACCGGTGGATCATACGGCAGCGGCGGTGGCGGCAGGGGTCGTGGACCATGAGAGATCTGAATCCGAGAAAAAATATTACAATGACTCCTCATATCATCAAGACCTCCAGTAGAAAAGCTTGAAGTATCTTGGATATTAATCATATGATGATGATTGTTGGCGGAATTAGGGCTGCTAAAGTAGCTGGAACTCAAACCGTTAAGCTCGTGAAGAAGAAGTGGATCTCTCATGGCGGAGAAAGGGTTTACTCCGTGATCTTCCATGGCTGCCGTCGACGATGAAAAACTCAGACGACCGGGGCTGAATTGCTGCCACGGAACCACATCTGATTGTTGAGAAGCAGAGGCTCGAACTATGTCGTTTAAATCACCTTGATAATTCTCCATTTGTAGACCAAAAACACCGCTCGTGTTAACACGAACACAAATGATTACATGTAAGAAACAACTGATTACACCATTTTCACTTCTCTCCACCTCTCCTCTGTGCTCTAATTTGCACCAAATAAGCTCATATGCGTTGAAAACATGCAGATCTCTGTCAGTAACTTCGGTTCTTGATGTAAGAACGGGGATGGGTTTTGGTTATTACAAGAAACAAAAGCAAAGAAGATATGTTTTTTTTTTGGAAGAACGAGAGACAGACAGACAGACGCTGACTTTTTCATACAAAACTGCTTTTTCTCAGTATGCAAACTAGAACAAGTTGGTTGAAGAAGATATCGAAACAACAAAAGAAAATCAGTTTTAAACTGCAAGATGGTACTGATAATTAATACAACTATATGAAAATGATTAAGTAATGAAGTCGCGAGGTTGGAATTTATAGATCTCTTTTTTTCCCCCTTAAAAATGAAGATTAAAATAATAAAAATTGACTTTAACTTTCTAATTGTAAATTATCCCTCAAGATTGTATCTTTTATCAATTTAGTCATTATTTTTTTCTTTGATCATCAATATTTTTAATCAAATTATTCCGACTTTAAGAGAAATGAGGATTAAGTTATTATTTTTTTATGACGATGGCATGATAGCCCACATAATCATTCACTGGTATTTCATCACTAACATATATTTGGTAGGTTCGATGAACTCCAACCGAATATCGCCGATGAAAGGTGTGAAGGTTTCCTTTGAATTTGGGAAGCAAAAACCGAAATAAAAATGACAATTTAGCACAATCGATTTTAGAGTGGTTCGACCTTCTCAACCAAGATCTATATTCACTAGCTTAGCATCCACACTAAGAATTTCTCAATTCACTAATGAATTCTTTCTTTTTACAAGACAAATAGCTAACCTTTACTCCCATATCTTTTTAAAGGTTAAGATAGAACCTTCTTAGTTTTTTCTAAAAATCAACTAAAATTTATCCCTCAATTACGAGGTCTTGACAATGTAAATTAATTACTTCTCTAGATGGGTGTTTTCACATTTTGGCTCACTAGGATTGAACTAAAGAATTACAAGAGATAAACAAAACAATGAAAAACTCTACTCTCTTGATCTTTAAGCTTGAATGCCATCCTCTTGTTCGTCAAGTACCCTTGGCTTGTATTTATAGAGTGAAATGAAAAACTAGCCGTTTATAGTCGTTGAGGTTGAATTATAGCCGTCAGGGGTTTTAATTCTAGCATTAAATGCAGTTCTGCAACATTGGATATCTGTACCTGCTAAAACAAGAAATAGCCGTTGCACATAAATGCAGAGCGTACTGGTACACGATACACTCGTATCAGTATGGTACTTCGGGTATCGGCACGGAGGCTTCTTATCGTTACGCGAAGTGCTCTCTAAAAAATTAAAACAAAAGCGTATAGGTACAAAGCATTGTCGTACCGACATGGGCCGCTTCGTATCAGTACTGGGAGTGTTATACTGATACCGAAGGCCTGTTTTTGACACTTAAACTATTTTGAAAAAGTTTGTTCAAGTCAAAAATATTTTAAAAATCTTTCAAACATATTTTTCAAGTTAAATGGACTTTGAATAGTTTTTTGTAATATTTGTTTAAGTCCAAAAACATTTTTCACCTTGTTATATCAAAATAAATATCTCAACAACAATGGTATAACATCATATCAATAAATAATTTTAAAATTATATATTTTGTTTAATTTTTTTTACAAAATAGTATAAGATAAAACCATATTGTCAAATCAATAATAAGAGAATTGTTGATTAACACTAGAAAAATTATTGGTCTAAATATACAAATAAGTAAGAAAAATGACTTATTAATAAAATTATTGAAATTGAGTTAAATGGTGAAGAACTTTTTCTCCATTTTTCAATATTTATTTTTCGATAATATTTAATTATACAATATAAAATCTTTTAGCTTTACACTGATTTTAAACAATTAAATTAGTGTAAATTAAGAAATGATATTAAAGGAAAATAGAGGATTTTTAAGGAAAAAAATTGTATAATCTCAACCATAAATTTACACTTATATAATAGTTCAAAAACCAATGTATTATTTTTAATTTTTTACGATATATAGGTGGGTGACATTCTTTATTATTATTAGGCTTAAGGGTGTGAATCAATTAAGCTCTTGAAGTAATAAATTGAATTAATTAAGTCACTTAATTTTTTTGCACTCAATTAAGCCCTTGAATCAATAAGTTAAATCAATTAAGTCATTTGAAAAATTCTGATCATTAAATCTTGATAGTTTTTTTTCTTTATATACTGCTGCGGACTACAGTTCTATCATTTGGTATTTACAATTTTTTAAATGTTTTTTTATAATTTTATAAGTTTTTTTTACATTTTAGGACTTTTAAATAATTTTTTAAGTAAAATAAAAAACTTTAAAAATGTCAAATGATAACATTGTGACACGACACGCTACACTAATTGTTTCAGAAAATTCGTTAAATTCAACATTCAAAATTAATTAAAAAATTAATTAATTTATTGATCCAAAATATTAATTAAAAATTTTAATTAATTCTTTTCCTAAAAAAATCACAAATTTATTAGTTCTTTTAACCTTAAGCCTACTATTATTGTAATAACTTTTTCTATGGGATGGGCTTTCAAAGTGAAAGAAAGGGATGCAAAGTAAAGGGAAGATACGGCAAGCTGCCGCATTTCTCGGAGGAAGTGGTTTTGGGCCAATCACCCATTGGTTGCAATTATCCAAAAGGGATCAACGTGCCACGACAAAAAATAATTATTAAAAATACCCATGTCAAATATATGACTATTATATTAAATTAAATTTATAAAACACAAGACACTTTTAATATAATTATAATGAAACAAACTATAAGTATTTGATATATTTGAAGGGTAACATTTTTCACAAACGAAATTCAAAAAATACCAATATAAACATAATGATCTATAAGATAAAATTCACAAATATGACAAAGTGTACGAATGAGTAGATATAGCTACGTTTCATTCTTTCCTCTTGACAACACATCCATGTGACGGAAATAGAATTTGAGATTGACGGTAAAATATAAATATTTGAAAATAGAGGTAAATTTATAAATAAATTATAAATTTAAAAAAAATATATCAAAGGGCAAAAGTAATTTTTTTTGAGCGGGATAATTGTCCCTCCCAATTCCAATTCCATATATATAGCTCCGCACTGTCCATGTCATTGGCCTAATATTATATTTATTTACTTTATTTATTAAAGCATGTAAATTGCATTATATATATATATATATATATCCTCTCCACTCACCTCACATTACCATCCATTTATAATTTATTTAGAAATAAAATATATTTATCTCCCCACCATCCTCTATTTATTTATTTAGCATAAGCGGTGATAGACTTAAAAATTTTAATTGTTGTGTAATAATTTAGAACGTTGGGAATAAACGATGAATGTCAATTATTTTTAAATTGGTATTAATTCTCGAGGTAGTTAAAAAGGTCTTTCAGATTTGTAATGTTTTTCTTTGGAAGGGAACAAATAGTAATACTAACGGTGCTCAGGTCAGTTGAGAGATTATTTGTCATCCTAAATGTAAAGGGGAATTGAGAGTGAAAGACATGGTTGCATGCAACAAGGTATGTATAATGCGATGCATTTGATTACTGATTATACGCAAGCTGGTTCTTTTTGGGTGGCATGGGTGCAACAATATTTTGTTAAATGAATGTTCAGTCTAGAATGTCTAAGTAAAAATTACACACAATTGGGCTTGAAAAAAAACTTATGAAGCTTGGAGATGAATTGGTAAATGTGGGAACTTTGCAGGGGGGGTATAAAGCTCGGGTAATTCAAAAGTCCCTTAGGCACAAGAGAGATAAAAGTGCCATGGGCTCGTATTATTTGAGGTGGTTTGACCATACTTAGATAATCTTTTATTTCATGATTGATTGTGTTGGATAGATTGTTAACTAGAGACCGAATGCTTAGAAGGGGTATTCAATTTGATTCTAATTGCTTGTTACATAAATTTGTGAATATTTTAATTATTTCATTTAAATTGATTTTGTAATTCTTAGCATTTTGGTTTCCGTTGTTAAAAGTGAAAATTAAGTTGTTTAGATTTAACCACAAACTTAACGCCAACAAAGATTCAAACAAAATAAGCCAAAAACACTAATGACTAGATAAAGAGATTATTTATTTTTGTTTTCACCCCTATTCCCACCTTGCTATGATGAAAGAAAACAAATTACACTAAACTGTTACTTATTTTTCTTTTCAACAAAAGTGCATCTCACAATCATTTGATTTTGATCGATTTAGAATTTGATTAATGAAGTAAAATAGGGATGACTTTATAGGCAAAAGAATATATATGTACATATATCGACTATTGTTAATATTTTATACATGAGTTAATCGCACCACACGTTCCCAAACTATGACCCTCATTTTAAATCGGTCTCTAAATTTTTAAATGTTCAAATTTTATCCTTAAACTATGACTTTCATTCTAAATTGGTCTCTAAACTTTTGAATGTTCCACTTTCATCCCCAAACTATGACCCCCATTCTAAATTGGTCCCCAAACATTTTGAATATTCCAATTTCATTCTCAAATTATCATTTATATCATATCATATTATTACATAATACACATCAATGTTTTATGATAATTAACGATTTTTATTAAAATAAGATATGATTATCATATAATGATAATTTGAGGATGAAATTAGAACGTTCAAAGAGTTTGGGGACCAATTTAGAATGAGAGCCAGAGTTCGAAGATGAAATTGAAATGCTCAAAAGTTTGGGGACGATATAGTTTGAGGATGGAATTAGAATGTTTAAAAGCTTAGGGACCAATTTAAAATAAGTGTCATAGTTTGGGAACATGTGGTGCAATTAACTCTTTATACATTAATAATGTAAGAAAACATCGTTAATGGATCAAATGATAAAATATTTATAAAAGAATATATTTAAATTTATATACCAATAATTTCATTAAATTTTAATCTATACTTATACATACAAAGGTTGTTGTGCACACGACAAACGAAAAAGAAAATCAAACAAGCAAGAACACAAGAGATTTAACGAGGTTCAGCAGTGTGCTTACGTCCTCGGGGAGGCAAAGAGCGGCTGTTTTCTTTTATTCAATCGATGATCCTTAGGTTACAAATAACACATCTATTTATAGACCTGAATACATGGTCACCAAGAAACCTTATTCAATAAGATCTCCTACTTAAAATAAATTTCTACTCATATAAATAACTTTACACGATACAATTATAAAGATACCTCGTATTGTATTGCAGGGGCTTCGCCTCCACTCCTTTTATAGTATATGAGCCATACTTAACAAAGTTACATGTATGTAAATTGTTGTGGTGGTGAGCTCAAGTTTTTATCAATGATATTGATATTGAGGAATCCACTTGATTTCCCACTAAACTGCCATGACACCCACTTTTTTATCCACCATATACATAAGGTTAAAAGTATATTCTAAGTCTATGTATATATTTTTTATATTTAGAAATCAGTCCTTTTTATTTTCTTATTTTAAGAATTTAGTATATATGTTTTTCAGATTTAAAAAAAAAGTCAAATCCATTTACAAATGCAATTAAAGTTTTGATGTTGAATTTAGGATTATTATGATGCCTTCTTTTATTATATGACTTCTAAGTTAACATTTCATTATTTTAAAATACCACATCAACAAAATTGACAGAAGAATAATAATAGTGTTAACAATTGGACTTGAAAACTTTTAATTCTAAAATATGAAAGGATTAAATTTCTAGAATAAAAGTATGGGGATTAAATTCTAAATGTATAAAAAGTATAAGGACTAAAAACATGTTTTAACCTATCTATAGAATCATACCTCTTTTTAAAAAGAGTTAATTAAACATTGCATCCTAAAATTATGATTCTCATTTTAAATTGATCTCTACACTTTCAAACATTTTAATTTCATCCCTAAATTATAACTCTCATTTAAAATTGATCCTCGAATTTTTTAATGAGTTTCAAAAGCTTTAAGAGGTCATCGTTCTCAAGAATTTAGTATTAATAATAACTAATCAAGGTTTAGAAAAGGTGGTTAATTATTTGAGTCTTGAGTCAAATAATTTTAGTTTATGTCAGGTCAAAGATGGTTATAGGCTTAGGCTTATAGCATAGCATTGCTTAAGGTTTTAGCTAAGACTTGACTGGTTAGATAAAGGTCAAATAATATAATATACTTTGTTTCTGGTCTTGTCTTTGGCCAGACTTTGGCTTTTGTCTAAAAGTAGGTTCCTTTTACTGCTTTCTAATTTAATCAAAACCTAAAGCTTTGTTTATGACAAATGACAATCATGTTTGGTTAGACATTTTGTTGTCTTTTAACCTAGTTTTAGGGTTACATTTAATTCTTCACCTAAAACCTATATATGCTTGATATTTTCCTAGTTTTCTTTTCAACTTTTTCACCTAATTTCATCATTTTAGATGACTAAAATGTAATTATACCATAGGGTTTTGTCATACTTTGGAGGAGATAATTGCATAGGAAGTTCCCAAACTATGACCCTATTTTCAATATCAATCCCAAAACCATGACCCATTTTAAATTGGTCTTTAAATTTTACAATTTCGATATCAGTCCTCAAACTATCAATACATTCCATTTTGATCCTTTCGTTAACATGAAGAAATATAAATCTCTGAGATCTATTCACATTCAAGAGCAAGTAAAGACAAGTATACCAAAAAAAACCACTTGCAGAAATATAAATCTTTCCACTAACCGGACACTTTGATTACACTATAATTTTGTCAAATTATTTTCCGAATCTTCCAATGTCGTCGATTCTTTTAACCACCTCCACCGGTTCTCGACACTACCGTGAACAGAGAGATGTTGGGTTATTTGATTGTTGTTTGGATTTTAGTAATTGGTGATCTGAGTTGGAGGTTTCAATGGGACAATGATGATTCAAGGAACCACACCTCCTCCCTTATGTTTGATGAGACATTTTAAGAATCTAGTGTGCCAAAACAACCAATATTGTTTCTCTCTCTCCCCCGGTCGGGGTAACCAGGTTTTTGTCTCTACCTAATGCCTGTTGTCGGACTCGGGTTCGAAATATGACACAACTCGAGCTGGGTGGTTTAGTGTAATTAACAAGAGTTAATGCTCTTGTTTTGAGACTTTGGATATGGAAGTTGACACTTCTCTGTGCATGTCCGATTCCTTCAAAGATTATCCTACTACTGTAATGGTAGCTTCATAATCATGTGGAGAATTTATTACACTGGAGTTTCAGCTTTGTTTATGTAAACTAATGGAGTAATGTTTAATGGTTTTTAGGGTTTTTTTCTTTGTCTTTTTCCTGGAGAGGAGAAGCAGATATATAGATTGATGATTGACTAGTATTTTGTTGGTGGCCCATTGATTCTTGCCTGCAAAGACAAATTGTAAAAGGATGGAAATCTTCAACTTTTTCTGTGACCAAATTTATACCTGCGCTTAAAATTAGGTTTAAGGTTTAGATTTAAAGAATTTAAGGTAATGTGTATTTTTTAAGGTATAAGGTGTAGGATTTAGAATTTAGATTTAAGGCTTAGAATTTAATTTTATAGTGTTTTTTTAGTATTAGGGCATAAATAGGGGCACCGAAAAGGGTCAAAAGATTTTTATCCATTGTAAAAGGATAGAAATCCTCT
This sequence comes from Hibiscus tridactylites, assembly GCA_958450335.1. Taxonomy (NCBI): domain Eukaryota; kingdom Viridiplantae; phylum Streptophyta; class Magnoliopsida; order Malvales; family Malvaceae; genus Hibiscus; species Hibiscus tridactylites. The sequence goes on from OY288279.1 coordinate 78,803,351, forward strand.
GCCTTTTTGGTGCCCCTAATTATGCTCCACGTTCAAAATTAAATTTAGGGTTTAGGGTTTTACGTTATGATTTATGGTTAGAGTTTATGAAATTTAGGGTAAGGTGTATTTTTAGGGTATAAGGTACATGATTTAAGATTTAGAATTTAGAGTTAGGGCTTGAAATTTAATTTTGTATTGTTTTTTAGTGTTAGGGCATAAGTAGGGCACCGAAAAGAGGCAAAGAATTTTTATCCATCGTAAAAGGATGGAAATCCCCTGCTCCTTTTTGGTGCCTCTACTTATGCCGCCGCACTCAAAATTAAGTTTAGGGTTTATGACTTTATGTTAGGGTTTAGGAAATTTAGGGTAGAGTGTATTTTTAGAGTATATGGTGTAGGGTTTAGGATTTAGAATTTAGGGTTATGGCTTGAAATTTAATTTTGTAGTGTTTTTCAGTGTTGAGACATAAGTAGGGGCACCGAAAAGAGGCAGATGGTTTTTATCCATTGTAAAAGGATGAAAATCCTCTGCCCTTTTTCGGTGCCCTTACTTATGCACCACGCTTAAAATTAGGTTTAGAGTTTATGGTTAGGGTTTATGGAATTAGGGTATGGTGTATTTTGTAGGATATAGGGTGTAGAGTTTAGGATTTAGAATTTAGGGTTAGACCTTGAAATTTAATTTTGTAGAGTTTTTTAGTGTTAAAGCATAAGCAGGGGCATCGAAAAGGGGCAGTAGATTTCTATTCATTGTAAAAGGATGAAAATCTTCTGTCCCTTTTTGATGCCCCTACTTATGTCCCACACTCAAAATTAAATTTAAGGTTTAGAGTTTTTGGTAATGATTTATGGTTAGGGTTTAAAAAATTTACGATAAGGTATATTTTTAAGGTATATGACGTATGGTTTAGAGTTAAGGGTTGGAATTTAATTTTGTGTCATAAATTACGATTGAGATGCGGAATTTAGACAACACTTGCCACATGTTCCATTTCCAGCATTACATATGACAAACAAATTGAACCGGTTTTTAGGTTTAATTGTGATTTGGTTGTTAAAATTTTAGATTTAATTCTTTTACTCAACTGTTTCTTGTTGACTGATGTTAGAGTGAAAGGAGAAAGTATACCGCGGATCATTTTCGTGGCGTTATTCAGGGATGGGCTGAGGGGGCTAGTGGGGGCGGTCGCCTCTCCTAAAAGTTTGAAATTTTTATAAGATTTAATTTTTTTAAAAAAATTTTATGTATTTTCCATTGAAAATCTATTTTCGACCCTAAAAATTTATAGGTTCGCCCCCTAACCTAAATTCCCGCGTCCATCCCTGACGTCATCTATAAGACCAACCAATAAAAAGCACTCATCTCATTAATTTTTTTCATGTCGTATTTTACCAAGTTAATTTTTACTAATAAAAACAATTTTTACCAAGTGAAGATTCACTAGGTAAAAATATGACAGAAAAAAAAATTAATGAGATGAGTGATTTTTATTTGTTGGTCACATGGACAACGTGGTGGGAATGATATATACATATATGTTATTATTCAAATATAATTAATTAAATTTTCATGATCAAGTAACAATAGTAAAAAATCTCACATAACCAGAAATTCATTAATTAGCTGAATGATCAAGAATATTTATGTTGTGTTATATTGTATGTATTCGAATTTCAACATTTGCCTTAAGAATTACAATTGAACCGTTTTTCTTGCTATGGCTATTCAATACGGAAGTTTATGTGTTATTGTGTTCCTAATTTAGCAGGAATAGACCGAGAGAGTACTGAGATGCAGTCACCAGTCGCAGTCTAAAATTTTGAAATTTTCTTATAATTTATCTATTTTTTTATTTTCTATTAAGGATCTAGTTTTGTACCTTAAAAATTTGTAATTTTATAAATTAGTTATATTTTGAGTTTTGACACATAAATTATGTAAAAATTATTACACAACCCCTTTTCAAAAATCTAAAATCTTAAAGTCTAAATCTAAACCATAAATCCTAATTCTTAAACTAAGACTATAAACTCTAATTTAACAATTTATGCATCAACATATTTTTCATAAAATTTTCTACCATAAAATTTTTCGTTCGTCATATGAAGCAAGCCCGTAATCTAATGACATTCATTGTATTTTATGATATTTTTTTAAATATACTAATGTGATTAATATAATTTTTTCATATTTTATTCCATTGTATTAAATTAACCGAGATATATACATTTTGATAATTCACACTGATTTAAACACGTGTCATAAACCTAGAAAACTGTGTGAAAGGCTTCCATGGCAGTTTAGTCGAAAAAGCTTCTTCTATCTAAAACAAAAGCTCACCGATGTGGATCCGGCCCATACCCAAAGCTGTTCCTCAACAGTATCCCATAGTAGCACTGTCGCCACCATATCTAGGCAACCGTGTGAAGACCGCCACCACCAAGGCCAGCTCAAGCGCCATGGAGGCAGCCGGCACCGATTCCGACGGCAGAGAATTCAAGAGCGCACAAGAAATGTGGAGAGAACAAGCTGGAGATGATCCTAAGAAGAGTCAGTGGTACCGTCAAGGCGTTGCTTATTGGGAAGTAAGTCAATTTTTAACTTTGGGTCTTGCGTTTATATGGAAACCAAACCGTTGAAATACTTGGCTTCTTTTGTTATTGTAAGAGAAGGGTGTGGAGGCGTCCGTAGATGGGGTATTGGGTGGATTTGGGCAAGTAAATGATGCTGATATCAAGGGCAGTGAAGCTTTCCTCAATACCCTTTTGCACGAAAGGTTCGGTGATGCTGGAAGAAATCAACATCTTGTTGCACTTGGTACTTCTTTTCTCTGTTTACCTTTTTTTTAAAACATTTTTATGAATTTGGGTACCCAGTTTTTGTGCTGTTGAGGTAGTTTTGGCTGATATAGATTCCAGTGAAAGTAGATGCGCCATTGATTGTGCAAGTGCAAAGTTGCTGTAGCCATAGGTGGAAAACCTTGTACTGTGAATTAATGAGAAAACATGGATGGGGATGGTGTATATTGGGTGGAACGTGGAGTTGAATACTGCCATTACTAGTGGCTGAAACTGGTTAACAGGATTACTTGAGAAGACAACCATGAAGCTTTTGTCTCATATCCCTCCTCTAAAAACAAGAATAGGAGAAGGAAATTGTATCAATCAAGGGAAAAGGCGATATTATTTCGTGCCTTGTAAATTTTCATTTTGTTTGAAATAAGCACTTGGTTTAGTAGCTTGAAGAAGCTTTCTCACATACGATTTTGGTTTGAAAATTTACTTTTTCAATAAAGAAGCAGCTTTGTCTTGCTAACTTCCTGGGACTTTTACCTTTAAAAGGAAAAGGAAGTTTGTTATGGTCTTGAAGATGGAGATGGAAATGGTATGAATACTTCTGAGTTGTTGGTCTATACCAAAACAATCGACTAAAATCATGCAATGGGAATGTTTAGGAGATATTATTTCATAAAGTAGTAGGGGTTTTACTGAAGATATTCAGCTAACTAAGCAATCAATAGTTGTTTGCCTTTTACATGGAGATAATTATGTGATTTCCATAAGTTGATTATAAAAGCATGATACTAGATGCACTTAAGCACTTGGCTCAACTACCTGCATGTATCCGCTACATGAAGAGCCAGGTTGAAGCTCCCCCTTTTAAAATTAAAAGAAAAAAAATGATAATAGCTGCATGTTCCCTCAAAATTTCATCTTAGTGTGGTTTATGTTATGTGAACTAATGCAAATGTTTTCAGTGATCTTAGTGCTCAATATGGAAAACCTTAGGGCTTAGAATGCTGAATTAAACACTACTGTTTTCTAAAATACTGTTTTACTAACATTTACTTTTAAGTCCATGTAAGCAGTACTAAAACCTGATAATGTCTCTAAAGCATAATTAAAATATTATGGGGTACTGACATCTTAGATATTTCATTTATTCTTGATGTTTTCAATTGTAATTGACAATCACAAATTATTTGACATTCTAAGCTCTTAGTTTCCATTGTAATTAAAATACCGCAGATTGTGGTTCTGGCATAGGGAGAATAACCAAAAATCTTCTCATAAGATATTTTAACGAGGTGAGTTCTTTTTCCTTGTTCTAATGGTTTTATTTACTTTTGCCATCTTTGCAGTTAATATATATGTGCTTCATAGTTATGTAAAGAATTTTCTGCTGTATTTGAATGGAAAACAAAAAGGGTCATTCTTTTTAAAAAAAACATTGTTATATAAGAGTTATTCACATATACTTCTAATAGGTTTGCTTGATCATTTCTTAACTATACTGTTTTTAGTGGACTGGAAAGCCTAATTTGAATTAATAACCATATTTGTATTTAAGAAAAACAGAATAATGGCTAAAATTGAAGTTGGAAAAAATGGTTTGGGGTTACAATTAGCTAAATAAAACAACACCAGCTAAGCTTAGCCATCAGAACTTGTTAAAAAAACACATGCTGGTCACATGTCAACTTTATAAAATGAAAACATAATTACTGACTATAAAATAAAATAAAATAAAACAACACAAACTATTCATTAAAATCAAGATTGAATTCCTGTTTTTGTTCATTTTACAGTGCTTCTCTCGCTCATTAGCACAACATTTTGTTTTAAATTAAATAATAGTTTAATATCTATTTTTCTTTGCTAATATATGGCATTTAGCCAAAAAAATTTAATATCACAGCATCAATAAAAAGGCCACACATCTGTTTTTAACTATTACCATTATCTTTTTCTTTTGATATCGACTAATACCATTTTCAGTGTCCTTAAATAAACTTTAGTAAAAGTGTGAGGATTAAGTTCTTTAAATTTGGGGTAGAGGGATTAAGACCGTTGAAATGAGCTAGTAAAGGATCAGATTAAAGTTTGACCAAAACTATTACATTATGTTGATTTTGGCTGTCGCTAAGATTTTGGATTTCTATGCTTAACATGATAACTGGGTCTTTATTCACTCTCTTTCTTTCTTGATATGAAATGACAGCTATGCTTCTTGACCCCTTTATGTTGTACTATATTCCAGGTCGATCTTCTTGAGCCCGTGTCACATTTCTTAGATGCCGCCCGGGAAAGTTTGTCTCAAGAACATTTTGTTGCCTCTGATGTGCACAAGGCTACTAATTTCTACTGTGTCCCACTTCAAGTAATGTATTTCAAGGCTCTATTAACACTATAGCTACATGCCTGTTGATGTGTTGAAGTATTCATAACTATGGTTAAGTCCATGTAAACCATGTATTTCCAACTTTTCACTTGACCCAAAATTATGGATTTCAGCCATGTAGCAGACACCTCAATCAGGAATGCTGTTTGGATATTATACTAGGAAAAAGTATAAAATGGGATTAACCTTTCAAATATAGCTTCTATTTGACACCTGAATCTGGGCAGGGCTTCAATCATGTGTTTTAACCACTCAATACGAAAACTAAATGATTAGACTAACTCTGGGTTCAAGTAAATTCTTTTTTGTAACACTACCCTCTTTTTGGTGGTGGGAGGGGGGGGGGGGGGGGGGGGTGTAGGGAAGTTGGGTCCTGGGTGGTTGCAGTGGATTGAGTTGTGAAATGAGCCCTCATATATTTACAGTGATAATGTTCATCGTCAATGCAAGTTGATGCTGTGCCTGTCTTATGCTTCTAGGTGGTAATTTTTGCATATAAACCAGAAATTTGATAGCCAATTCTATTTTATTGTTTATTTTTTTTGTGTTTTATTATTTTAGGAGTTCACTCCTGGTGCTGGAAGGTACAATGTTATTTGGATCCAGTGGTGCATTGGTCATCTGACAGATGATGACTTCATCTCATTTTTTAAGAGAGCAAAGGTGAATCAATCTTCTTCTTGGGACAAAACTTACGTTTTATTTTACATGTTCTGCTGTGTAGAAGTGCATGTAAAGATGATAATGTGCTGACATTTTCTAGCTGTTGTCTAGTGTGTATTCAAAGTGCTCACCTCTCTGATTTTTCAACGATTGTCAGAATTTCACGGTGCTTTCAATTAATTAATGCCTAAATTTTTTGTAATCACACTTCTTTTTTATACGAGTTGAAAGATTCTATTTTCATGATTTAATTTAATATGGTGAATAATGTTGATTCCAGGTAGGCCTTAAACCTGGTGGATTCTTTATCTTGAAAGAGAACATTGCGAGAAATGGTATTGTATCCGACTTATTTTTCCTAGTATGCTTGATTGCCCCTCTTCCTCCCTCCTCTTTCTTGAGAAATGGTCTAGTATTTGTATTTTTTGCATTCATCAAACTTTCTTATGTTTTGGTTAATTTTCATTGAATTAGTTTCTTGGTAACTACGTTTGATTTTGCATTCACGTGTCTTCCCTTGAACAAAAAAAATCCGAAAAGATCCTATTTCCCCCCACTCCTATTTCTGTAACTGGAGCTAACTTTGAAATGAGGTTGCAGGTTGAAATCTGTTCATTGTTCGTTAAAGAGTTGTGGAATTCTTCCGGTGGCAAAATGAGTTTCAGTGAGCTATTATTAATCATTTGCAGGATTTGTTTTGGATAAAGAAGACCGAAGCATCACAAGATCGGATTTATACTTCAAGGACCTATTCCGTCAATGTGGACTGCACCTGTATAAAATGAAGGTTCCTTTTTTTACACAGTTGATAAATTATAATGCTTTTTAAAAAAGAATAATCTATTTTCTCTAAAATCAACAATTGTTGCTTTATGAGGCTTACTAGAGTTCACCAGGATGTAGTTTCAAAAGCCAATCTCTCTAAATGCAATTCCTTTGCTCTGGTACCATAATTTATCATGTTATTGTATTCTTGAAAACAGGAGCAGAAAGGATTGCCCGAGGAATTGTTTGCTGTGAAGATGTATGCTTTAACAACTGAAGCAACAAAGAAGACCCGATCTAAGGGGCAAGCCATCATTAAATGATTTGTTGTTTCGAACTTGCCGTGCTTAGTTTTCGAGTACCGCATTTCACTCTATCGTCTGATGGAGATCAAATAGGTTCACAAATTTTGCTTATTAGCTTCCAATGAAGAAATCCTTGATAAGAAGAAAAATGGAAGACCAAAGGTGGCATGAATGAAATTCATGTTAAATTAAGGGTTGGACACATGAATAAGTAGAGAGTTTTGTTTTGTTATGCATTTTTTAATAGTGTAAATGTAATTACAAAGTAGTATCTGTTCATAAATATTTTTAATCCTTTGACAAGGCACGTGCATTTTATAGACAAAGTTGGTGTCTTTTAAAATGAATATCATCCGCTTTTTTATTTGGACACTTGTTGGGATTTTAACACTGGGCTTCAACTTAAACCACATTAAAATTGGACCAGTTCATCATTATATCATTTAGCTTTGGATTTCAAAAGTAATATAGTTTGAGTTATAAAATATTTAGAAATGTAACATTAGTAGATCGATCATATATATATATATGTATATAAGCCAAAGGATTGAAAAAATAAAACATAATTGGAATTAGAAGTATTTTAAAAGAGTGATATTTAAGATTTGATTAATTGTGTTAAATATGCGATAATAGGAAATAATCGTAATAAATCATTATATATCAATTATAATTTAAAACATAATCATATAAGTCCAATTGGCAAAATGACAAAAGATGCCCCAATGTTTGCATGTTTTACCATTTGGCCTCCTATTTTTTTTTTTGGTTCAAATATGCCCCCAATGTTTGCTTGTTTTGTCATTTAGCCCCCTATTCTTTCTTTTGGTCCAAATATGCCCCCAACGTTTCATTTGTAGTCCAAATATGCCCCCAACGTTTCAATTTGGTCCAAATATGCCCCCGTTAGATGGAAACTGTCAGTCAACTGACGTTCAACAGCTGATGCTGACTGGACTTCCACGTATTAAGATCTGCTGATGCTACGTCAAATTTTTTTATAAGCCGTTGACCGTCAGTTGATTGACAGTTTACATCCAACAAGGGCATATTTGGACCATGAATGAAACGTTGGGGGTATATTTGGACCAAAAGAAAGAATAGGGGGCCAAATGACAAAACAAGCAAACATAGAGGGCATATTTAGACCCAAAAAAAATAAGGGGCCAAATGACAAAACATGCAAACGTTGGGAAGCATCTTTTGTAATTTTGCCAATCCGATTTTCATAGTTTCCTCCTTTAACAATCAAGAAAGGTAAAGAAAGATCTATTATATATTATATATTGTATATATAGAATGTCATTATGTTCATACCATATATGTAAATCTCGTTTCTTGTCAAGATATCGAATACCATAAACATTATTCAAAATCATTATATAAACGACCAATAATCTTATTGTCTGAAACGTATCACATTTGAATCACACACAATGACTAACCTCAAAACCATTGTCTTCCCAATGCTGCTGGTGGCGATTTCTGTCTTGCCGTATCCATGGGCACTTGCAGCGAGTAAAGATACACTGTTCAAAAACTACCATATCCATATCACCAACGATCTGCCTTTGTTTCATTCTCCACCCGACAAGCCACAATTTTATCTGCATTGCAAGTCGGGAGACCGGGATATCGGCGACAAAGCCATGTTAAAGGGCGACGATTACACGTTTGATACGAAAGTGAATCTTATCCGAAGCACCCTTTTCTTCTGCAATGCACGGTGGGTGAATTACAAGGAGATGACTTTCGACGCTTTTAGGGCACACAGAGATGAAGACCGGTGTGAAGAGTATCATAATTCTTGCCTGTGGTCAGTGAGGAGTGATGGGATTTATTTCAGCAACAATAATGTGGATTGGGCTAATGAATATCCATGGTAGATAATAATATCTAGTGAAAAAGAATTTTGAATAATTGAGAATGGATGATGGATGTTGTGCTATTATACTTTTTTTATATTTTTTACACATAAAGTTGTTCGAATAATCTCATCATCCTTTTTAATACTTGTTGGGTTCATTTTGAATTTTATTACTACGTCTAATATTTGATCTCATTTTCACTCGCACACAACACAACCAGATTGCTTGCACCACAAGGGTTATAAAATTAACCTCAAGATTCAAATGCTTTTCAAGCAATCTCGTTTCGGAACTGTCGTCTATTAATATCCGAATAATTTCAATGGTGAGAATGAAATTATGACTCTGTCAATTCTTAATTTTACCGTTGACCGATTCGAACTCAAAACTTATTAAATATAAAATTGAATCTAAAAATAACTGTTTAAGATTCAAAACCAAAATATAAATACCAACAAGCCTTAGATGGAGATCACAAAACATATCTTACACACCATGGCTAACATCAAAGGCATTGCCCTCCCATTGTTGCTAGCGTTCTCCGTGGTGCATTTTCCAATTGCCGAGAGTGCTTGGCTCATACACTATCATATTCACGTCAGAAATGATTTGCCTTTAATAAACACTCCACCCGGCAGGCCGAACCTATTCCTGCACTGCAAGTCCAAGGACAAGGACGTCGGTGACAGGCCGATGGCGATAGGGCAGGAGTACACCTGGGACACCATGATAAACTTGCTTCAGACGACGCTTTTCTTCTGCAACGCGCGATGGACGGGTCGTAAGAGGATAACCTTTAACGCTTTCGAGGCCATGAGGGACGATACCCGGTGCATGAAGTACCGTAATTCTTGCATGTGGTCCGTGAGGAGGGATGGGATTTATTTCAGCGGGGATAATTCCACTTGGAAAAACGAATACCCTTGGTAGACTATCATCTATGAAGCTATATCCTCATCGGAGAATCAGATTTAAATTTTGATTATTTATTTATATATTGTATCTACGATGAAAGTTAAAAGTTCGTAGCAATATTTATGCAATTCAATTTATTATTTGTAGACTATTTTCGTTGTACATTTGTCAATATTATCCTTCTTCTAAAGGAACGGGAGTTTTTTTTCTTCAAATAAAGTGAATAAAAATAGTTTTAAGCTGATATTATTTTTTTAAAATAAATTTTTGTTAGAGTTGTGTAAGTCAAATTCTATTTTTGGAAGATATGTGTGTTTATGTACTCTGCCGATGGCCTTCGGTGGTTTTATCAATAGACTAATGTCCTTCACGGTACAACGCAACCTTACTTCACCCTGTGAAGCATTGTATTTAGGGATTTGACTACAGTAAAACAGAGAGGAGAGAATTTGGTATTTTATTGAAAATGATTTAATTGTTCATACAATGCCTGCCGGACTAAAGTCCAATACAATTAGGTTTTATAGCCCAAGATGTAACTAATCCAGAAATTAGTTGTAACAGCCCAACTAATCTCTTAACAACCCAACTAATCTATTAACATTCCCCTTGCTTCTTCACGTTCTCAGTTCTTCAAAATTACGAACACCAAGTTGAAATCGAAATTCCTCAAACTTAGTAATTGGTATGGCTTTGGTGAAAATGTCAGCAATCTGATCAGAGGGAGGGACATAATTGATACGCAGAGTTTGAGAAAGAACCTTTTCGCGAACAAAGAAGAGATTCAATTCAACATGCTTAGTCTTTGAGTGCATAACATGATTCACAGCAATGGCAACGACACTGGTGTTGTCGCTCCAAAGAACAGGGGTAGCATTAGAATTTACACCCAAATCAGTCAAAAGAGCTTGAAGCCAGATTAGTTCAGAAGCAGCATCAGCAAGACTGCGAAATTCAGCTTCAGCCATTGATCGAGACACCGATCTCTGTTTACGAGAACTCCAGGACAGAAGATGATGACCAAGGAATGTGCAATAACCAGAAATAGAACGCCGATCGTCAGGGTCAATGCCCCAGTTGGCATCGGAAAAAGAAGTGAGACTGTGAAATGATTGCGGAGAAAACCATAAACCATAGTCTAAGGTGCCACTTAGATAGCGCAAGATCCTTTTGACAGCAACCCAATGAACATCAGATGGTTGTTGCATGAACTGAGCAACTTTGTTGACTGCAAAACAGATATCAGGACGCGTGTGACAAATGTATTGCAACGCCCCTACAACACTTCGATAAGCATGTTCATCCAGCAGAGGAGACCCATCACCCTTTTCCAGCTTGGGAGCGACTGAAATAGGAGTAGGGACAACATGAAGATCTCTCTGATCATGTTGAACTAATAAGTCAACAATATACTTCTTCTGGGTCAAGAATAAGCCTCCTGAAACAGAACGAACCTCAATGCCAAGAAAGAAACGCAGCTCACCAAGGTCCTTAAGAGAGAACTGTTGATTAAGTTGATCAATAACTGAAGTAACATGTGTGGTGGAAGACCCATTAAGCAAAATGTTATCAACGTAAACCACCACATATGTAAATACATCTTCAGTCTTATATGTGAAAAGTGACACATCATCACTGGAAGCCTTGAACCCCAACTTTTCCAGGAACCCTTTTAGCTTAGTAAACCAATTCCTAGGGGCTTGTCTCAGTCCATAAAGCGCCATTTTGAGACGACAAACCAGTGACTGACCATTAGTACCTTCAATTTGAAACCCCTCAGGTTGTTTCATATAAACAACTTCATCAAGGTCACCTTTTAAAAAGGCGTTGTTTATATCAACTTGCCGAATCTTCCAGTTCTTAGTAACAGCAACTGACAAAAGAAGATTAACTGTGAATGACTTAACCACAGGGCTGAAAGTGTCTATAAAATCAAAACCTGCCACTTGTGAGTAACCTTTGGCGACTAGTCTCGCTTTGAGCCTCTCAAAGGATCCATCTGCATGTCTTTTGACCTTAAAAAGCCACTTGTAGCCAATGGCCTTGCGATCAGAGGGTAACTCAACAAGCTCCCATGTGTTATTGTTGAGAAGAGCATTGTATTCTGCTTCTATAGCCTCTTTCCAAGCAGGATCAGATAATGCTTCATACACAGTACGAGGAACTTCCTCAACTTGCAGATGATAGGCTTTGGGTTTGAATATGTCATGCTTACTCCTAGTGAGCATGTAATGAGAATTGGAAGATTGCACAGGTTGAGTAACCCCTGGTTGCACAGGCTCAGCAACCCCTGGTTGCACAAGATCAGCAACCCCTGGTTGCACAGGCTCAACAACCCCTGGTTGCACATGCTCAAGCTCATCAGCAACCCCTGGTTGCACATCATCAGCAACCCCTGGTTGCACAGGATTAGCAACCCCTGGTTGCACTGGCTCAGCAACCCATGGTTGCACAGGCTCAGACTCATCAGCAACCCCTGGTTGCACAGCATCAGCAACCCCTGGTTGCACAGGCTCAACAACACTCACAGAAGAATCAACAAGAACCAAGGGAGTGGACAGAAAAGGAGGAGAGGGGGAAGCATCTGTAGTAGATAAAGCATCTGGGAAAACAAACTCATCAAAAACAACATGCCTTGAGATGAATAATCGACCACTGTTACTGTTTAAGCAGTGATAACCATGGTGTTTAGGTGAGTACCCCAAGAAGATGCATGGCCGAGACCTAAAATCTAATTTATGCCTGTTATAAGCTCTAAGGTGTGGGTAGCACAAGCATCCAAAGACTTTCATAAAGTTATAATCAGGTGCTTTATCAAACAACTTTTGAAATGGAGACAGACCATTAAGAACAGGTGTAGGAAGTCTATTAATAAGGTAAACAACACTTAGCACTGCATAAGACCAATATTTTAAAGGAAGGGAGGCTTGTGCTAAAAGAGTCAGAGCCATTTCCACTATATGCCTATGTTTTCTCTCCACTACACCATTCTGCTGAGAGGTTCTAGGGCAAGTAATCCTATGTTGGATCCCAAGCTGAGCTAACAGAGTATCAAGAAAACGAAATTCGCCCCCTCCATCAGTTTGTATCGCTAGTAATTTATCAGAAAATTGTGTCTGAATCAAGGTATAGAACATCTTAAAGGCAGTAGAGGCATCAGATTTGTGTTTCAGAAGATAAACCCAAGTATTTCTACTGTACATGTCAATAAACGAGATATAGTAAAAATAACCATCAGATGCAACAGACGCAGGGCCCCAAACATCGATTTCAACCAATTGAAAAGCCTTATCATAAACAGTAGAAGATGAAGCAAAAGGCAGAGCATGACTCTTACCCAATTGACAAGCATTACAAAGGGAAGACCTATCTACTGAAAATCTCTTATTCAAAACTGAACTGACTACCTCAGGTGCAGGATGCCCCAATCTGCGATGCCACAGCTGATAATCTGAACAAGCCTGCCTGGAAGTAGCTGCACAAGCCAAAACTGAAGCAGATGGAACTGACAAAGGAACAGAAACTGGTAACCGAAACTGGTATAGTCCATGAACTTGGGAACCTTCCAACAGAACAGTCCCTGTACTCCCATCCTTCACATAACAAGTCTGTGAGTGAAACTCAAAATAAACGTTGTTATCAGTTGAAAACTTAGAAACTGATAAAAGGTTCTTAGTAATCTGAGGCACAACCAGTAATTGATCAAGAACTAAGGGCTTAAATGATGAAGCAAGATGACACTGACCAACACTTGAGATGGAAAGGGAAGAGCCATCACCAAGGTGAACCTTACCCTGGCCTGTGTACTGATGAGCAGAGTGAAGCTGAGCTGGAGGAGAGCTGGTCACATGGTGAGTTGCCCCTGAATCTGGAAGCCAAACAGCTGAGGAGGAACCAGTAGTGACATGAACATCATTAACCTGTGGAGACTCAAGAGACGCATCAGTAGGAGGAGTATCAACATAAGGTGAATAGGAATGATCGAAAAAATTGTCATGATGACAACAACAGGCATGAGCTTCAGAGGACCGAGGAGGACCAGAACCAGAGCCACAACCACCAGTTTTGAAACGGAACCAACACCGATCGGCCAGATGCCCAAATTTTCCACAAATCTGACATTGAGGCTTGGAACGGCCACGAAAACGCCCACCAGACGGAGGCCGATAACCACCACGATTAGTAGGACCAGAAGGAGACCATCGTTGACCATCCAAAGCATCACCGACAGATTCAGCTGGAGGCAAATAAGTAGTATTGTTGATTCCAACTGGAAGACGAAGAGGATCGGTGACACGAACCTCTGCATCTACAAGTAATGACACCGCCGCATCAAACGTGTAGGGTTCCTTGCTGGCCGTGATAACCGCAACTGTAGGCTCAAATTCTGAGGGTAAACCATTCAATACCGTGGCAACTTGCTCAATCTCAAAGATCGGATTACCACAGTTCGCCAATAAATCACACAATTCCTTGATTTGAGATGTGTAATCCGTCATTGAGAGCGTACCCTTCTTAATAGAGCGGAGACGACAATGCAAATGCATCAAACGAGTGGTTGTAAGTTTGGAGTATCGACGACAAACTGCACTCCAGACCGCCGCGGAAGATTCAGCACCGACAAAGTGAGATAACAACCGAGGAGTAATGGTGGAGAGAATCCAGGATGCAAGCGAACTGTCCTGCTTGATAAATCTGATGTAGGCTGGGTTAACCACACGCTCACCACCAGAGTCAGTGATCAGTTTCGCCGGCACCGGCGTATCTTCCTCAAGAAAATGTTCAAGACCGAACCCACGAACAAGGAGCTTGACCTGCTGTCGCCACAAAAGAAAATTGTCATCGTCAAGCTTGACGCTGATCTGTTTGTTCGCAAAGCCATATCCAGAGAGGCCATCATCAAGAGAAGACAAATCACGATTGCTATCGGACGACGCATCAACCGGCGGAGCCATAATGACAGAGAATGACACTTAGGATCGGAAAAAGAGAAAATCTGATACCATGTGAAGCATTGTATTTAGGGATTTGACTACAGTAAAACAGAGAGGAGAGAATTTAGTATTTTATTGAAAATGATTTAATTGTTCATACAATGCCTGCCGGACTAAAGTCCAATACAATTAGGTTTTATAGCCCAAGGTGTAACTAATCCAGAGATTAGTTGCAACAGCCCAACTAATCTTAAACAACCCAACTAATCTATTAACACACCCTTTGCGTGCTCAGTAAAGTGTGGAAAACCTAATTTGATTAGTCTTTCTTTATATCATAGTTCCGTACAAACAAATAATAATTTATTACAAGTAGATATTAGGGATTAAGATTTTACGTTTAACGAAAAAACAAGTAAAATTAACAAACGAGAGTTGGTTCAAGTGGTAAGCAACTTGATATCGCTTAAGCAGGTCTCGAGTTCGAGGCCTTGTGTATGCAGAAAATCTACGTCGAGAGACTCACCCACCATAACCAGGTGTGTGATGCGAGTTGGTCCATATTAGTCAAGGCAAAGCTCTGAGAACCGGGAGGACAAAAAAAAGTAGAACTAACCCTTGTTGGCATTAAGACGCAAGTTGCTTATAATTTCTTTGTCGACATAGTGAAATTTTTTATCCTTTGCTTGTGATTTTTTTCGTTTTGTATTTTCCACGTAACTCTTGGTATCTTTATTTTCGTAGCAAAACCTCTAGTTGCTCGTAATAATCATAGTAATGACAACAATTGAATATGATAAATTTCTATTGGATCACAGCACCATATTTTCGTTATGACGACAGGTGAAAATCGAGATGTACATATATACGGCTGGACTTAGACGAAACGTTAAAAGGTTTTGATAATATGCCGTCAGTCTAGATTAATACAAGAAAGATGGATTTGAGCTCAAAATCTATATTAAATATTAATTATAATTTAATCTATAATCTTGTAAATCCAAAATCAAGGACTTTGACAATCAACTGATGAAGAAAGGTAAAGAAAAATACACCTTATATATGTAGAATGTCATATATGTAAATCTGGTTTCATGTCAAGATACCGAATACCATAAATCTTATTCAAAATCATAGTACAAATGACCAACAATCTTAGTGTCCGAAACATATCACATTTCAATCACACACCATGGCTGACCTCAAAATCATCGTCTTCCCATTGCTGCTGGTGGTGATTTCTGTCTTGCCGTATCCACGGACACTTGCAGCGAGTTTAGATACACTGTTCAAAAACTACCACATCCACATCGTCAACAATCTGCCTTTGTTTCATTCGCCACCCGACGTGCCACAATTTTATCTGCATTGCAAGTCCGGAGACCGGGATATCGGAGACAAAGCCATGTTAAAGGGCGATGATTACACTTTCGATACGAAAGTGAATCTTTTCCGAACCACTCTTTTCTTCTGCAATGCACGGTGGGTGAATTACAAGGAGATGACTTTTGACGCTTTCACGGCCAAGAGAGATGAACGCCGGTGCGAAGAGTATCATAATTCTTGCATGTGGTCCGTGAGGAGTGCTGGGTTTTATTTCAGCAATAATAATGCTACTTGGACACTTGAATATACATGGTAGATATCTTGTGAAAATGAATTTCTTGGATTTTTAGTTTTTTATTCGAATAATTGAGAATAGATTTATATTTATACATTGACGGTCTAGAAGTTTTATATGTTGTATTGGAAAAAAATCTTATGCTATTATCTATATTTAAATCCTTTCTTGTAATAAAAGAATGGCAAAATGATAAAAAATCTCCCAACGTTTGCATGTTTTGTTATTTGGTCCCTATTCTTTTTTTGAGTCTAAATATGCCCCTAACGTTTGCTTGTTTTGTCATTTGACCCCATATTCTTTCTTTTGGTCCAAATATGCTCCTAACGTTACATTCATAGTCCAAATATGCCCCTCTTGGATGTAAACTATCGATTAACTGACGATCAACGACTTATAAATTTTTTGACGTGGCATCAGCAGATCTTAATACGTGGCAAGTCCAGTCAGCATCAGCTGTTGAACGTCAGTTGACTGACAGTTTCCATCTAACGGGGGCATATTTGGACCAAATTGAAACGTTGGGGGGGGGGCATATTTGGACTACGAATGAAACGTTGGGGGCATATTTGGACCAAAAGAAAGAATAGAGGGTCAAATGACAAAACAAGCAAACGTTGGGGGCATATTTAAACCAAAAAAAGAATAGGGGTCAAATGACAAAATGTGCAAACGTTGGGGGCATTTTCTGTCATTTTGACTAAAAGAATCCACTATTTCAGCTTGTAGTTTTTTTGAGAGTTCGATTAATATATGCATTCTAAATATATATTATTTTAATTTCTAATAAAAAATTTCAATTGAAACTCGAATATGTATAATAAATATTTTAACGGAGGAAAATTTCAAATGTTTTTGCATAAATTTAGAATTGCATTAATTTCTTTGAATAGTTAGATGATTACAAGATAATATATGTTCATACACATTTTTAACTCTTTGACAATGCGCATACACCTTATAAACAAAGCGATTTAAACTCGTGTCTCTTAAAATAAAGACCTGTCTTCTTTTCTAGTAGGACACTTGTTTAGTTGAATTAACAGAGAATGACTTAAAAAGTTTCAAAAGTCCGTCAATCAAATCAGATGGTTATTAAATGTTATCTTTATTTAATATTTAGTAGATAATACTTTTATACGTATAAAAGTAATGTTATTTTATTAAATGTCAAAGGTAACTAAAAACTAAAAGTTTAAAGTGAAAACATGTAATATTCTTTGCACTTTACTTCTCTTCAAATAAAAATTTTAATTCAAAGGTTAGGTTTCTTTTTACAATATCTTATAACGATATTTTAAAATTAAAATCCTTTTGAAATTCCTTCCAAAATAGATTGGAAAAAATATTAACAACCAAATGACATTTGACTTATAAGAATCTTTCTTCATCTAAAAACATGTATACAATATGATATAGTGGTGAGCGCTCGATCGAGTCGAGTCAATAATTTTCGAGTTATTCAAGTTGACACGTTATATTTTACGACTCAAACTTAATTTAAAATTTTTCGATTTAAGTCGAGTTTTCGAGTTCTTATACAAATTTAATTGTAATTATTCGGTTTAATTCCAATTTAAACGACTTTCCCTAATCATATATATTTCCAAATAACTTAAAATTCGATTTTCGAGTTCCTATACAAATTTTGTTAATATTTCGAGTTATTTAGATTTCTATTTTACAACTCAAATTTTATTTGAATTTTTTTTCGAGTCCAGACGAGTCGAGTTTTTTCGCCTCAGGTTGAATTTTACTCACCCCTAACACGATATTAATATTTACATTGGTTATTTGATCTCGTTTTTGCTCACACATAACACGATCGGATTACTTGCATAGCAAGGTTATAAAAACAACTTCAAGATTCATATGCTTTTTAAGCAATCTCAATGTATTTTTTTCGGGATTGATCCTTTTTACTATTGTTTATGCGAAAGACAATGGAAAAGACTCGATCAATTGTTGGTTTCGTGGTCGACCAATTAAAACTCTAATCTAAAAATAACCACGCAAGACTCAAAAACCAAAATATAAATAGCAACAAGCCTTGTATGGTGATCGATCACTCACACACCATGGCTAACCTCAAAGGCATTGCTCTCCCATTGCTGCTAGCCTTCTCCCTCCTGCATTTCCCATTTGCCGAGACTGTCTGGTTCATAAACTATCATATCCACGTCAGAAATGATTTGATTCAATTTAAAGCGCCACCCGTGAAGCCGAACCTGTACCTACACTGCAAGTCCAAGAACAAGGACGTCGGCGATAGACCGATGGTGACGGGGGACGACTACACGTGGGACACGAAGATAAACTTCCTTCGGTCGACGCTTTTCTTCTGTAACGCTCGATGGGTGGATCACAAGAGGATAACCTTCGACGCTTTCAACGTCACTAGAGATGAAATCCGGTGCACGTATTACCATAATTCTTGCATGTGGTCGGTGAGGAGCGATGGGATTTATTTCAGTGATAATAATGTCACTTGGAAAAACGAATACCCTTGGTAGACTATAATCTATGAAGCTATATCCTCATCGGAGAATCAGATTTAAATTTTGATTATTTATTTATTACATCTACGATGGAATTTAAAAGTTCGTAGATATATTTATGCAGTTAAATTTAGTATTTGTCCATTTGTTGATATTCTCGTTCTTTAAAGGAATGAGAGTGTTTTTTTTTTGGGAATAAAGTGAATGTAAGATTTTTTAAAGGGTAAACTATCTGTTTGACCACCAAACTATTGGGAAAGTTTTAAAATGACCACCATAAAAAAAAACGCGCCATTTCAGTACCCAAACTATTAAAATGGGATTATTTTGGCCACCTGCCGTTAAGTGTCTAACGGAAGGTGACGTGGCAGTTAAAAAATTAAAGGTATAATTACACATTTGGTCCTTACTATTTACACATTTTTTCAATTTAGTCCTAATTTTAAACTAATAAAATAAATTAATTAGGTGGTGACACGTGTCAACACCTTATTGGAGGAATTTAATTATTTATATTTAATTAATAAATTATTTTCCTCCTCCAATCAGGTGGTGACACGTGTCACCACCTATTTAGAGGAGGAAAACGAAATTAAGTGCAAATGCCACCCAGGGGAATCGAACCTGGGTGGTGTGGGTGGAAAGGCAGTGGTTAAGCCACTGCACCAAGCCCAACATTATGCTTTTAAACACCCAACTTAATATATAACTCTTATTGGTTTCTACATTTATAACCCAAAAGCTCAAACCCTAAACACTAATTTCACATATATAACCTTAAGCCTTAAACCCTAAATATTTCAAATTAATTTTACACTCAACATTTCAAATTAATTTTACATATATAAATCCTAAACCCAAACCCTAAACTCTAAAGCCCAATTTAAAATATTTGGTGTGAAATTAATTTCACATATATAACCCTAAACCTTAAACTCTAAATATTTCAAATTAATTTTACACTAAAAATTTCAAATTAAATTCACATATATAAACCCTAAACCCTAAACCCTAAATATTTCAACTTAATTTTACACTAAACATTTCAAATTAATTTCACATATATAAACCCTAAACCCAAACCCTAAATATTTCAAATTAATTTCACGCTTAATTTCAATTAATTTCACATATATAAACCTTAAAACCTAATCACTAAATATTTCGAATTAATTTCACACCAAATATTTTAAGTTGGGCTTTAGAGTTTAGGGTTTGGGTTTAGGATTTATATATGTAAAATTAATTTGAAATGTTGAGTGTAAAATTAATTTGAAATATTTAGGGTTTAAGGCTTAAGGTTATATATGTGAAATTAGTGTTTAGGGTTTGAGCTTTTGGGTTATAAATGTAGAAACCAATAAGAGTTATATATTAAGTTGGGTGTTTTAAAGCACAATGTTGGGCTTGGTGCAGTGGCTTAACCACTGCCTTTCCACCCACACCACCCAGGTTCGATTCCCCTGGGTGGCATTTGCACTTAATTTCGTTTTCCTCCTTTAAATAGGTGGTGACACGTGTCACCACCTGATTGGAGGAGGAAAATAATTTATTAATTAAATATAAATAATTAAATTCCTCCAATAAGGTGTTGACACGTGTCACCACCTAATTAATTTATTTTATTAGATTAAAATTAGGACTAAATTGAAAGAATGTGTAAATAGTAAGGACGAAATGTGTAATTATACCTTTAATTTTTTAACTGTCACGTCACCTTCCGTTAGCCTCTTAACGGCAGGTGGCCAAATTGATCCCATTTTAATAGTTTGGGTACTGAAATGGCGCGTTTTTTTTTATGGTGGTCATTTTAAAACTTTTCTAATAGTTTGGTGGTCAAACAGATAGTTTACCCTTTTTTAAAATAGTTGTACACATTTTTATTATGTGGGATATAAATAAAAACTAAAAAAATAGAAATAAATATGATCAATTTCAGATTAAATAAATAATTTTAAAGACTAAATTAAATAATAATAAACACAACAAACTTAGCACGCAATTTACCTTTTTATTAAAGCCAGTCACATTCTATGGTCAAACGTGCCACATGACGTGCTTTCTGAATTAATTTTTTTATTAGACATTAAACAAAAGACAACTTGAATAACGTTTTAAAGTTAAAGGAGAAGAAGGATAATTTTTTTTAAGGGACAACACAATAAAAAGTATAATTTAAAGGACTAACATGCCTTTAGACAGAAAAAATCACTTTATTTTAAAATTTCTTAAAATCTCTAAACAAATCTCAAATTCTTAAAATTCTAAACTCAAAAATCTCAAAATTAACATCGTTGCTGTCGCCAATAGCCTTTCCGGACTCCCACCCCCACCACCCCGTCGTCGGAGACCACCTATTTTTTCATAACCAATCATAGCCGGTAACTGGTGAGAGGCATGCCAATCGAATGTAAAACGATTAGAATCTTTCGCGTTCGTCGTCCAATTGACATGCCTCTCGTCGGTTACCGAAAATGGGTGGTTAAAGGAAATGTGCAGAGGCCTCCGGTGACGACAATGGTGGGGTACGACGAGACTATCGGCGGCGGCAACGACAACAATTTTAAAATTTTTTGATTTTGAGTTTTAGGAATTTGAGACTGTTTTGTAATTTTTATAAATTTCAAGATATTTTTAAATTATTTTTTTCAGTTTATTTATTGAAAAAAAATAAAAGCCACTCTAAATTGGGTGATATTTTTTTTAACACATTAATTTTAAAACGGACCAAAATAATTGTCTAACGATTGTCTTCCCAATGCTGCAGATGACGATTTCTCTTTCCCATACACAAGGACATGGGCACTTGCAGCGAGTAGAGATATGTTCTCTCTAGACCTTGGCGTTGGTGGGAATACTTTGATGAATATATCAATTATGTTTTTATAATAATAATACACAAAACATATTCAGCAGCAGACCATATTCTCAATTATGTTTTTTCCCTTTCCTTTTCCCATAAAATATATCATTCTACAACATTATCTTCAAATGTAATAAACCCATTAACAAAAACGTGCACTTTGCCAAAATAAAGCATACCATTTTTCATTCTTAACATTCCACAAGATAGGACATAGGAGGAGGTATTTCATCAGTCAAGCAAGCAGGAAACTAATTAAAGAAACAAACAAGGAAAAAGCAATACAAAGATAGGTATAATTCTCAAACCTTGTTAGTTTCCAGGAAAATATAAAAATTCCTAACTGATGAATTTCCCCCAGACTTCTGCTTTTGTTTTAGAGTTTTTTTTACCCGAGTTAAATATCCCCAAACTACGTTCAGATTATGAAATGGTCTTTCAGTTTCAAAACATTCTAATTAAGTCCTCTAAGTATTAATATCGTTTCACTCTGTCCTTTTTATTTTCTTGAATTTTATTTTAGGGATGGGAATGTAATAAACATTAACGAAATTACATCAAGACCCCGTGGTCTTTGCCAAAAATAAAGCATACCCTTCTTTTTTTATGGTTACAGAATTTCATTTAAATTTAAATTAATAAATACATTAACATTACAAATCTTTACAATTAAATCTAAAAAAACCCAAATAACTCAACTTAAACTTGAAAAATTTCAACTTTCTGCACCAAGAATAATATCACCACAAATGCCGATCAATATCTTGTGAAGAAAAAGAAAGATTTTTTTTTGGTATTTATGACGGCTTATAAAATTTGTAGGCTTTATTTCAAAACTAGAAGACGTTTTTTTAATAGGCTAAAGATGATTACAAGGTAGCATCTATTCATACATATTCTTAACCTTTTGACAATGCACATACACCTTGTAGACAAAGAGATTTGAAGCCGTGTCTTCTAGGATGAACATTATCCACTTTTCCATTGGAACACTTGTGTTCAAAACTAGATGATGTTTATGTTAGACTATATCGAAGACTGTTTTTTTACAAAGTTCAATGGCATCCATTATACATTCAACGGCATGGCTAATAGTGGTTAAGCTGTTAATCTAATAGACTAACCTACTAACCGTTTGCAACAAATGCACCATCCACATTAATTTTAATAGAGCCAGGAGGAGGACGCTGTCAATGAGAATCAGAGGCAACCGGCACGCCAGATCGAGCGTCGGGGCTAGAGTTAGCAGCGCAGTAATCCGAGTGCGGCAACTGCACATTTGTAACCATGACCCAAAGCGGCTGAAGCTTCTTCTCATGAACCAAGTGGTTCCTACGACCCCAAAGGCTCCATAACAGAACCATGAAGCTGGCAAACGTTTCAGAATCGAGAACCGTGGTTGCTTCCTCAAGCCATGTCAAAATATTATAACCACTAAACAGTGGATACAAGGGACCTAATAAGAAAAAAAATTAGAATCGTTGCTGCCAACTACCAAGAAAAATAACTCGAAGCCGCTAAAAACCATACTCGAAATAAAAAATGGATTTTCCCAAACTCTGAAACACTTTACGCCTAATTTGATAACAGTGTGAGGACGTGGACAAAACAATGTCACTTTGACATGGTTATTGTTGCCGAAAATGACATTTTTTTAAGCACCGAATTTTAGAGGTGCATTGGTTTTGTCACTAAACTTTAAGACAATTCTATTTTTATCACTGATCACCATTCACAAATCACGACAAGATCAATATCAAAATGTTTATATTCTCTCATCTTTTTTCTCATCGAATTTGTTTTCCATGAAATCCACTCAAAATCGATGAAATTAAATAAAAAATTATTATTTTTAGGGTTTGAGAGCTTTCTCGAATTTTAGAGCTTTGGGTTATTTGTTCGAAAATCCAAACAATAAGAAGTATTGTTTTGAGAAGCCGAACAACATACCTCGAAACTAGCCGCATCAGATGAACATCGGAGGATATCAAATTACTAACAAGTAGGACCTTGTGATGGATTTTTATTGATTTTGAGCAGATTTTGTGAAAACCAATATAAAAAAAAGAAAGGGGATACTAATCTTGTTGTGAATGACGATTGGCGATAGGTGCCGACTAACCAGCAACAGCGAGCGAAATATATAGTGCAAAAATAGAATATTTAAAAGTTTAATGGCAAAATCGGTTGACCCTTAAATTTTAATGCTTAGATCGTCATTTTGGCCACATTGACAACCGTTATCTACGCCTTCACGCCGTTATTGAGTTGACAGTCCAATGGTATAATTGAAACAAAAATTAAAGTTTAATGTTATAATTGAACAAATTAAAAATTCATTGTCATAAATAATACAAAAGTTTAGTAGTAATGCTATAGTTTATCTTGTTATTTATATAATTAAATTTATTATTTCTAGATTTTTTTTGCTTAGTCACGATAGATTTTATTAATAAATAAAAACTGTATGAAACAAACCAAATCTCAAAATTGAAACACAAGCCAATAAACGCTGCATACCAACCAAAGCAAAAACAATATCGGTTTAAAACACGACTCAGAAATAAATAGAATACAATAAAGTCAATATTCAAACAAACTCCGGGATTACTAGTTTCACAGCTCTTCTTTTTCTTTTCTCTTTTTTATCAAAACGGCTCATCATTCACCTCCTCAGGCTTCAGACCTGTTTTTTTGGTAAAGTTCACAAATGATCACTGAACTTTGTTAAAAAAAAATAAAACGGTAACCAAGTTTTCAAAATATTAAAAAATGGCAATTAAACTTTGTGTTTTGTAACAAAATGATAACTCAGCCGTTAAAAGGGTAACATTACAATTATAAAAAATTAGATAATGACATATTTAGTCCTTTATATTTATAGATTCAATCAATTTAATCTTAATTAAAAAAAACAATAAATTGGATAGTAGCACATTATCTACAAAATAATTGGGTTTTACGTTTAGTATAACCTATTTCGAATCCAAGAACTGTGAAGCAAACAAATTAGTTGACCCAACCAAATCTTATATATATATATATATTGTCACGGTCTGTTTGCGTGATAGGCAAGACCGTGACGAGATGCTTGCTGGCTGTGCTTAAGTCGGGATGCGGGATAGCATTAAGGGTGTAGTACGTGCCGTACAGCCGTTCGGTCCTGGGGACAGGGCGTGCTGGTTAGGCACCACACTGGTCGGAGCTGTCCCCGCTTCCCTGATGAGCCCATGGGAGGGCGAAACCAGTAAGCATCGAATGGAAAAGGCTGAGCCCCGGGCTTATGGGAGCCCTGGGTTGCCGCACGGGGGAGTTGTCCCTGCGTGAAGACTCTGACCCCATGACAGATGGTATCAGAGCAGGTCCGTGTGCTAGCTGTGAGCTTACCAAGCGCTCCATGTGCTGCGCGTAGCGGGTCAAGTGGACGAGCGATTGCCTCACACCCGAGTGAAGTGGTGTCCGCGAGTGGGACCTCTAGAAAGAGACTGAGACGAGGTAGGGTAGGCAGGAAGCTACAGCGAAAGTTCGCCAAGCACTCGCAGAACCTCGGTAATGAGGGCGAGCAGGCAGGGAATTGCACACTCGATCTGGGTTGGTTCCCCATTTAGTGGGAATGAGATTTCTCCCCATTCACGAGGGCGTGCATGAATTGAGTGGGGGAGATTGTCACGGTCCGTTTGCGTGATAGGCAAGACCGTGACGAGATGCTTGCTGGCTGTGCTTAAGTCGGGATGCGGGATAGCATTAAGGGTGTAGTACGTGCCGTACAGCCGTTCGGTCCTGGGGACAGGGCGTGCTGGTTAGGCACCACACTGGTCGGAGCTGGCCCCGCTTCCCTGATGAGCCCATGGGAGGGCGAAACCAGTAAGCATCGAATGGAAAAGGCTGAGCCCCGAGCTTATGGGAGCCCTGGGTTGCCGCACGGGGGAGTTGTCCCTGCGTGAAGACTCTGACCCCGTGACAATATATACTTATAAGCATTTATTTCTTGATTGCAGGCTGTGCAAATCCACGAACTATGTCCATGAACGTCAACTCATTGAAACCCAAGTATTATTACATGATGAGGCTAATCACTTGCAAGTAAGTTGACTTAAAAGTTGTAGTTGTTTTTTGGTGTAGTAGAATTGTTTTCGTTTTGCATGAAGAGAATATGAATGAGTTGTACCTAATTGTTGAGTGTGTAAAAGTTCTATAATTTACCACCTATTTAACCCATATTTCCGCTGCATTCAAGCATAATTCATTGCATTTATGTTAGATTTCATTTATACATCACAAATATATTAAGTGACACAGTTTCTATTGAAATTGGCTGCTTTTGCAGGTAGCTGCTGTAGTAGATGGAGAAGCAGACGTTGGGCAGTGAAGAAGCAGAGCTGAAACTGGATATGCAGACGAGGAGAACGATGCTGCCATGGTTGCTGCTGTGGCAGCCAAGGAAGACAGCAGTGGTGAGGAGAAGAAGTGATAAGCTCTCAAATGTGACACTTTTTAATTGCTATTTTTCTAGTTTTTAGGATTTCTTGCTACCTAATCCATTTCATTTTGCTATATTTTGTGCAATGGACCTAATTCTAGAAAACAACAACAAAAGAGGGCATTTCTGCAGTCTTTTTATTATTCTGATCATGACTGGCATCGTGGGCACGACACTAGGCACGACGCGGCTGACGTGGCAGATGCGTGGCGACTTCTAGAAGCTTCTGAAACGTTCTGAGAGATCTTATCAGCTTATCCGTTTAGATTATCTGCATTTAAATTTCGAACCATTTGAATTGTTTTATCTTTACTTTATTATTTTAAATTTTCTTATTTTTTATCTTTGTAAATCCAAGCCTATAAATACCACTCCTTGGTAAAGGCTTAGGCATCAATCAATTAGTTTTCATCTTCTAGCTTTGAGTATTTTTATCTTTGTAAACATTTTCAGTTTTAATCAATTAGTTTTCCTTTATTTTTCTTGTTTCATTTATTTTATGCTATTTAATTACTTTTCTAAAATCAAGTTAAGCATGATAATCAATATCATGCTTAGCTAAATCTTTTAAGCCAAGAACCATCCAAGTCAATTCGATTCGTGAGAATTGAACTTTGCTTAAATCTTTTTGGAAAATCATTTTTATCTTTCTGCTTAGATAGTTTGGCAATCAGCCATACTAAAAGTTTTTAATCATTTTTCAAATAAAAAGGGCCCGTTGGTCTGAATTCACTTAAAAACATAGTTGGGAGGAAGGTTTGGCCTGTGGCAATTTCGACTTCCTATGAACACTCTTAGCGGCAGTTCGCTAAGGAAAGATAAAATCAGAAGCGATTCTTTTTAGACAATTTCTGAGTCGGGTTTCTCCTGTTTTCATTCTAAATAGTTTAACAGCGATAGACGTGGTTAATTTATTTAAGAACCATCTTTCGAAGATAGACTTGGGAGGATTGGTTACTCGAGAGAGAAACAAGTTACGACGGGTTGGGCCTCGTAGACTGTAATCGACATGATCCCCGAAATAAAAATCTTTTTCAGTGATCGAAAGAATTGAAGGAGCTGGTTCGAGGATATTTCACATACTTGGTTTTTCTTAATCTTTTTACCCCTGCATTTTAATCTTGCTATTTCACTTTTCGACCAATATCAGATCACTTCCCCCCATTTTATTTACTTATTTTGCCGATATTCCTAGAAGTAATAATTAAAACAGTCTTTAGTCAATCAGTCCAGCTAATCTCCCTGCGGATCGACCCTCTTTCCCTATATCTATTTAATTTCTTTATACTATTATTTATTGAAAGAGGTTAATTTATTCATTTATTTTTGACCGGTTAAACGACGATTTGTCAAAATTGGCGCCGTTGCCGGGGAGATTTACTTTCGGCACTTTTGACTTATTTTGTTTTTTTATGACTAGGAAAAACCCGGGTACTTTAGCTCCATACAACCCGGAAATCGAAGCAAGCACTCGTAGAACTCACGGCGAAACACTTAGACGAAAGAAACAACAACAAAGCACACGACAATCCGATCAGGAATCCACTTCTTAATCTACATCAGTCAAAGAACCTACACTAGAACCAGAACCGATGGCAGATCAAACGATTCGAGAGCTGAACGCAGCCCCTACTGTGGAGCAACCACTCTGCATCACTTTTCCTCAAGGCGATACTCCCTTCCAGCTCAAAACGAGATTAATTCACCTACTCCCTACCTTTAATGGCCTCCCTACTGAAAGCCCACACAAGCACCTTGCCGAATTCCATATGGTGTGCAGTAGCATGAAACCACAAGGGGTCTCAGAGGACCAAATAAAACTAAGGGCCTTTCCTTTTTCCTTAGCCGGAACAGCTAAAGAGTGGTTATTTTACTTACCTCCAAATTCAATTAATACATGGTCTGATCTCTCTCGTGTTTTTCTTGACAGATATTTCCCTGCGGAAAAAGCGACAGAAATTAGGCGAAACATATTGGGAATCCAACAAATGCACGATGAATCCCTATATGAATATTGGGAGAGATTCAAAAATCTATGTGCAAGTTGTCCGCAACATGGCTTATCCGAGCAAACTCTCCTTCAATACCTATATGAAGGAATGTTACCAATGGACAAAAAGATGGTAGACCCAGCAAGCGGTGGCGCGCTCGTTAACATGACCCCTACTGCAGCGAGAACATTAATCTCCACAATGGCTGCTAATTCGCAACAATTTGGTTCTGCAAGTGAACCCATCCGACGGGTTCAAACAGTAAGCACAATTTCATTAGAGAATAAGATAGACAATTTGACTAATATTGTGTATTCTCTTGTTTCAGGGGAGATAAGAGCTGCTAAGGTATGCGGAATATGCACTATGCCATATCACGCAACCGACTTATGCCCATTGTTGCGGGATACATCTGGTGCCCAAGTTAACGCCATACACAACTTTCCTAGACCTCCCCAAAGACCCTATAACCCACATAGCAATACGTTCAATCCCGGTTGGAGAGATCACCCAAACTTGAGCTACAGTAATCAGAACCCGAATTACCAACCTAGGCAACAACCTCCCCACCAAAACCAAGCACCCCAAAAATCCTCGCTTGAGTCTATTGTTGAGAGATTGGCAGTTTCGCAGGAAAAATTCCAAACCCAAACACAATCCCATCTCCAGCAAATCGACAAACAAATAAGCCAACTAGCTCAAGCCGTTAGCCGTCTAGAATCCTAGGGAAAGTTACCATCCCAAACCAACCCAAGGGAAAATGTTAGTGCGATAACTTTGCATAGTGGAACAGTGATAACGCCTAAACCGCCCAAGAAAGATGAGCAAAAATCCGATGAACCGGGAAACTCTTCGGAAGACCAGAACGACAAGTCTCCTCCCACCGCAGGTAATGCCAAATCTAAAATTTCTGTTTCTACTTACGAACCTGTTCCCCCTTTTCCAGGTAGATTGGCGAAACGAGATAAAAAGGAGGAAGAGAAGGAAATTTTGGATATATTCAAGAAGGTGGAAATTAATATTCCACTTCTTGATATTATTCGGAAAGTGCCCAAATACGCAAGGTTTCTGAAGGACTTATGCACAAACCGAAGGTGACTATCTGGAAATGAAAAAGTTAACCTTGGTGAAAATATTTCGGCCATCTTTCAAAAGTCATTGCCGCCAAATTACAAGGACCAAGGTATGTTTGCGATTCCCTGTAAAATTGGGAACATTGGGATAAAAAGAGCGATGTGGGATTTAGGCGCATCTATCAACGTCATGCCGTTAAGCGTCTACAACAAAATTTTGACTGAACCATTGAAAGAAACGCGAGTGACGGTTCAATTAGCCGATTGATCAGTCATCTACCCCGAGGGAGTACTAGAAAACGTGTTGGTATAGGTAAAAAATCTTATTTTTCATGCTGATTTTTACATTATTGACATGGAAAATGATCGCAGCAACAACGGATCGGAAATCTTGCTTGGCCGACCTTTCCTATCAACCGCGCATACAAAGATTGATGTCCGCGACGTCATCTTAACTATGGAATTTGATGGGGAAGTAGTTAAATTTGATATGTATAAAGCTATGAAGTATCCTGATTCAGTCACAAGTTTAAATTTCGTTGATGTTATAGATCCGTTAGCTGATGATTTGATCGAAACTGATTTGTGTTATGACTTTTGTAGGGAATTCGCGGATCTCGACGATGAAAATATAGGCGAAATCATTTCAACTCTTTCTTCCCTTTCCGATTTTCGATTAATTCCAACTCGATCTAAACATTTTCCCTCAATTTTGCAGGAACCAAAGCCGAAGTTAGATCAATTCAATTATATATTTTTAGGTGACAACCAAACTTTGCCAATCATCATCTTGAGTAAGTTGTCGCATCGGGAAGGAGGTAGAAGCTTAGTTGTTGTTTTGCGCACAAATAAAAAGATGAAGGAAGGCGTTAAAACGACAAGGGATGGACATCACCGTTTATTTGAAGAACTTTCTTTTGAAGAACCAAAAATTTAGCAAAGGTCGTCGAGCTAAACGACGTTAAACAAAGCGCTAAATGGGAGGCAACCCGTTCTTTTCATTTTCGTTAATTTTAATTTTCCTTTCTTTTAATTTTCAGCTTTTATTTTTATTCTTTTTTCTTGCTTTCTTCTAGGCTTTCCACCACCGCTGGCCCATGCAACTCCCATCGTGCTCCTCCTCCTCGTTCACCGTCTCCTTCATTCCACTCTATGCCAACGGTGGACTCAATTTCATCACTCACGGGGAGTATCTTTTACCCTTATTTGTTCCTCATTTTCTTTATTTTTATTTTAAATTGGGGCAATTCATTTAAGTGAGGGGGAGGGTAGCAAAACCACTTGTCTTGCTTGTTTGATACTCCCTCTGTCCCACTAAAACTGTCACATGTTGACAATTTTTGGGTCAAACTTTTTCAACTTTGACATTTTATAATTTAAAATTTATTATTGATAAAAATTTTAAAAAATATATCTTAGAAACCTTGAATCAAGTAGTTTTTAAATATATTTTTTTATAAATTTTAATTAATTAAAATTTTTAAATAAATTATAGTCAAAGTTGAAAAAAGTTGACCAAAAAAAAGTCAACATGTGACAGTTTTAGTGGGACGGAGGGAGTATATGTTTAACTTTGGTTTAACTTTGAGATGAAATTTTTCTTGCCATTGCTTGATACCCAACATGTTATAATTGTGATAATGCATAGGAATATTTGAATGTTGACATTTTGATAATTAAATGGCATGAGTATAATGATAGTTTGACATCTCTTTTCAATCTGCCTTGATTGTGATAATTGGATTTCTCAGCTAGCTTAATCAACTTAGCCTAATTTTGTGAGAATTTGAGCCTTGAGCATGTATCTTATTCGTTATGCTCGTTTTTTTTCTTGCTTGAGAGTGTCATCTTGAATTTAGGAATTTAGAACTTGTGGCTTGTATACGATTTGAGACTACACTAGAATGAGGTGCTTTAAGATGATTTAGGCATTAGGATTTAGCCATTCTCTCTCTTCCATGAAAAAACTTACCTTTTTCTCATCGCTTAATGAACCCTCTTGAAGCCTTATATCCCATTTCTTTTGGCTTAACCTTCAAACCTTGTTCTTCATTGACCAAACTTTTTGATTGATCAAATGCTAGAAACTATATTACTAGACAAATAAGGGGCTGCAATTCGAATAAGGGCAGAATTTTTCCAAAAAAAATGAATGAAAAAAAGGAAGCAATTGCTTTGAAAGAAGAAAAAAATGATGAAAAAATGAAAAAAAGAAGAAGAAGAAAAAAAGTTTCGGAAAACTGAAAGAAAAAAAGAAAAAGAGAGAGAAGAAAATGTTTGCTTGCCCATTTTAAGCTCCTCTTTTGTCTTCACTGTTTATTGTTTGAAATGTCTTGCATTGATCATCTTCTTTTGTTTATTTTCTTTTCATCTTTCTACCCTTTTCTAAACCCACATTACACCTTGAACAAAAGACCTAAAGATTTTTGCACCTCGATTCTAATAAAGTAGTGGAGAATTGAACTTGTTACAAGCTTATGGAAACCTTTGTTCATGCACGACTTAGAGTGTTTTTGCATCACTTCTACCTTTAAACACTTTGAGTGCTCTTGAGTGTATCTTGGTGAGGATTAAGATTAGGTTAGGATTTGATTAATACTTGATAGTCAATTGAAAGAATGGAAGGCTGTTCTTTGCTTATGTCCACTTGGTTTGATTTGTGTCTCTTTCATGATATTTCTTTTGCACTAGAACTCTTATAATTATGCTTGATACTTGTGATGGCTTGCAAAATACATTATTGGGTTAATATCTTTTTCGGACATACTTGAGGACAAGTATGAGACAAGTGAGGGGGAATTTGATAAGCTCTCAAATGTGACACTTTTTAATTGCTATTTTTCTAGTTTTTAGGATTTCTTGCTACCTAATCCATTTCATTTTGCTATATTTTGTGCAAGTGACCTAATTTTGGAAAACAACAGCAAAAGAGGGCATTTCTGCAGTCTTTTTATTATTCTGATCATGACTGGCATCGTGGGCACGACACTGGGCACGACGCGGCTGACGTGGCAGATGCGTGGCAACTTCTAGAAGCTTCTGGAACGTTCTGAGAGATCTTATCAGCTTATCCGTTTAGATTATCTGCATTTAAATTTCAAAACATTTGAATTGTTTTATCTTTACTTTATTATTTTAAATTTTCTTATCTTTTATCTTTGTAAATCCAAGCCTATAAATACCACTCCTTGGTAAAGGCTTAGGCATCAATCAATTAGTTTTCATCTTCTAGCTTTGAGTATTTTTATCTTTGTAAACATTTTCGGTTTTAATCCAAGTTCTTTTCCTTTATTTTTCTTGTTTCATTTATTTTATGCTATTTAATTACTTTTCTAAAATCAAGTTAAGCATGATAATCAATATCATGCTTAGCTAAATCTTTTAAGCCAAGAACCATCCAAGTCAATTCGATTCGTGAGAATTGAACTTTGCTTAAATCTTTTTGGGAAATCACTTTTATCTTTCTGCTTAGATAGTTTGGCAATCGGCCATACTAAAAGTTTTTAATCATTTTTCAAATAAAAAAGGGCCCGTTGGTCTGAATTCGCTTAAAAACATAGTTGGGAGGAAGGATTGGCCTGTGGAAATTTCGACTTCCTATGAACACTCTTAGCGGCGGCCCGCTAAGGAAAGATAAAATCAGAAGCGATTCTTTTTAGTCAGTTTCTGAGTCGGGTTTCTCCTGTTTTCATTATAAATAGTTTAACAGCGATAGACGTGGTTAATTTATTTAAGAACCATCTTTCGAAGATAGACTTGGGAGGATTGGTTACTCGAGAGAGAAACAAGTTACGACGGGTTGGGCCTCGTAGACTGTAACCGACATGATCCCCGAAATAAAAATCCTTTTCAGTGATCGAAAGAATTGAAGGAGCTGGTTCGAGGCTATTTCACATACTTGGTTTTTCTTAATATTTTTACCCCTGCATTTTAATCTTGCTATTTCACTTTTCGACCAATATCAGATCACTTCCCCCCCATTTTATTTACTTATTTTGCAGATATTCCTGGAAGTAATAATTAAAATAGTCTTCAGTCAATCAGTCCAGCTAATCTCCCTGCGGATCGACCCTCTTTCCTTATATCTATTTAATTTCTTTATATTATTATTTATTGAAAGAGGTTAATTTATTCATTTATTTTTGATCGGTTAAATGACGACTTGTCAAGAAGCAAAGTGGGCCTCGACAGAAAGAGAAAATTAAGTCGGTTTGTCGTGGAGCACCCTTATATTTTTCCAAGCCCTAGATTAGAATGAAGGCCAAGCCCAAAGTTCAAGGAAGAAACTCCAAGCAAGAAAGAAGGACGAATTAAAGACATATGCTTTGAAGATTTAGTCTTTAATAGTGTTGTACTTTAGTTTAAACTTGTATTCTTGCCATATTAGAAAACTTGGACCCAAGACCTATATAAAGGCACGTAATTCGACCTAGGGAAGGATATCTTCATCTCTAGCCTTCTCTTCTAAACCCTAGCTGTTTCCCCTTCTCATTATGTTCTAAACTTCCCCTAGGGCCACGAGTTGATTTGTAAAGTAGTTGCAAGGATTGCATTTGTTTTAGGAATTTTTCTGTTCAGTAAAATAGACTTCAAGTTTGCTTATTCTGGTTTTCAACATCTTGCAAGAGTATCGGGAGAGCATTGTGAGATTATACATCTACTTAATATCAGGAGAGTTAAGTATACGAAAGGAATAAGTACGAGTTCTCCAGTTTATGGTTGAACTATCTCGGACCTAGGGATAGGACGAGGTTAAGTGGATAAGGAAGAATTCAACAACATCGGTGTTCATCCTTCGATTCACGCCGAGAGGTATCATCAAAGACGTGTTCATCGACAGACTTGGACCTAGGGATAGGCCAAGGCACAGCAGGGATTCTTGCCAAGCTTGAAGTACAGAGTTGTGTGATCGCTACCGCGACTAACAACAGACCGCTGCCGCGATAGGTGTTGCCGCGACAGGTGCGACGACATAACATATATTCCTAGACTTTGCAACACCTACACTACTAAGCAATTCAATACCGGCCCATTCTCTCTACCCTGAATTTTTTACTCTTTTATTATCAATATTCTTATTATTCTCGTGACAAGCATTTAAACTATTTATTTTTCCTCTCGTGCAGTAATCCAAGGTGAAGCTATTAGCTCAGTCCATGTGGAGACGATATCCGATACTTACGTATCACTTTACTACTTGCGTCGTGTACACTTGCACTACATTGCGATAGACACTTTTACACGCAACAAGTTTTTGGCGCCGTTGTCCGGGACTGGCAACATATCTTTACCCTACCTTTTACTGCACTTCTTTTATTTTTTCTGTTATTAATTGGATTGTTCAACCTATACCTTTCACAAGGTCTTTTGTTTGCGTATGCACAGATCTCAACGAGGAAAAGAACCTGAGCATCAGTTAGACCCTGAAATCGAACGAACGTACAATCTCAAGAAAAGAGTCCGTTTCCTCGTAGAAAGAAAAGAATACCTGGAAGAAAAATTAGAAGCAATGGTGAACGAAAGACACGAAGAAAGAAGGAACAACCAAGATAATCCCAGGGTGCTGAAAATCCTGCCGGAGATGAAGGGAACGGTCCACCTGCCGATCCTCCTGTCGCTGCCGCACACTGGTCATGCCGAGACTACATGCTCAATGATCATGTAGAACTAGAAACAACCCTGCCAGACGTAGATGTTGACAATTTTAAGCTGAAACCTGTTATGTTCAGCATGATTAACAACGTTGGCCAATTTAGTGGTGCTGCTACAGAGGATGCTAGGGAGCATCTGAAAACATTCCAGGAAATCTGTGGTTCGTTTAGACTACCAGGAGTTAATCCGGAGATACCGAGGCTTCGGTTATTCCCTCATTCATTTAGGGATAGAGCGAAAACTTGGTGGAATAAACTAACGCCAGGTTCAATACGAACTTGGGCAGATTTAACTCGTGAATTTTTGTCTCGTTTTAATCCTTCGCATTTATCTGAGCGATTACGTAACGAAATTGCTACTTTTCAATAGGAAGATGACGAGCCAATGCACGAGGCCTGAGACAGATTTACCACTCTTCTAAGGAATTGCCCGATGCATGGATTTCCCGTTTGGAACCAGGTAACTAAATTTTATAATGCTGCCAACTTACAGACTCGTATGAGAATTGATTCAACAGCGAATGGATTGCTGTTGGACAAAGATCCTGAAGATGCAATGGTAGTATTGAAAAATCTGGCGAAGAATGAGGAACAATTTCCTACGACAAGAAGAGGGGGTAAACGAGTTCTAGCTGTAAAAGATTATGAGGCCGATAGTTCTTTAAAATCACAGGTGGCATATCTCACTAAGGCAATGAAAAAGCTCTTGAAAGAAGATTCACAGCCTGCCTACTCTGCTGAAGAGGTATGCGAGACTTGCGATGGAAATCACAGTTCGGAAGATTGTCCGCTATAGTTAGAAGAAGGGATGTATGTTGGGAACTACAATAAACAGAACTATAATTCCAACAACTACAATCCCAACTGGAGAAAGGATCCCAAGTTCTCTTGGAGCAACCCTAAGAATGCCCTGAATCCTCAAGCACAGAACACTCAGAATCAGGGGGACCTAGATTATTGACTCGATAGCAACCGCAGCTGCAGCAACAACCACCAGCTGCCACAACTAGTATACTGGAACAGACCTTGGCTACGTTTATGTCTCAAACAGGAACCTACATTGAGAACATGAATCACTTCGTCAAAAAGACAGAAACATTCATGGATAAAACAGAGATGCGGATGACCAGCCGTGAAGCCACTCTGAAATCATTGGAGACACAGATGGGTCAGGTTTCCCAGCATATTAAACCGAGGCAGAATGGAGGATTTCCTAACGATACTGAAAACGCTAGACAACCCACACATGAGCAGTGTAAAGCCATCACTATTAGAAGTGGGAAGAAATTACCAGGGCCAGAAAAGGAAGCAGAATCAGTTAAGGAACCGGCCTTGGAGTCGACTGCCGAGGAAGCTGCCCCGACAGGTGACAAGCAGCCTGCTGCCGATGAGCCTGTCACTACAGCAGAAGGGACAAAGGAGAAAGATGAAGAACATAAACCTCCTCAGATCCGAATGTAGTGGGAAGGTCGTATTGCTGACTATCGTCCTCCACCTCCTTTTCCTCAGTGGTTACAAAAATTGAAACAGGAATCCCAGCTTAAGAAAATTTATGATATTTTTAAGCAGGTCCATATCAATATTCCGCTGTTAGATGCTATAAAGGAGATGCCTGGTTATGCCAAATTTCTCAAGGATGCCACGTCGAAGAAATCCAGACTTGGGGAATTTGAAACGGTTAAAATGATAGAGGGATGCATGAGTATTCTGCACAAGCATCCACCCAGAAGAAGAAGGATCCTGGGAGCTTCATCATTGTGAGAATTCTGGCATAATTGCCAGAAAGATGAACGACGGAGAAAAATAAGCAATAAAAGTGAAAAGCTAGAGTTTAACGATATAACCAAAATAGAGATAAAGGAATGAATTTCCTTGTATTGCTTGATATAGCTATTGACAGAAGTAACACTTATTTATAGTTTACAAGGAGTATCTAATCTAGGAAAGTCTTAATTAGATAAGAATAACCATTGATTTCTGCATTAACTGCAGAGATTTAATTCCTATTTTATGCTTGCATTGACTTAGATATTAGGAAATAATTTCCTAAATATCAGTAACCATTTATAAATGGGATATCATTCTGAAATCTTCAGTTGGCAACCTACACTCCCCCTCAAGCTGGTGAGCAAGCACAATAGAGCACCAGCTTGGATCTTGGATGCGATGCCTTGTTGTGGAGCCTAACCAAGGCCGGCAGAGAGGCGAGACCGAACATCGTAGACCAACGATGAGTTCACTCCGGGAAACTTGGCGGTCGAGTACACTCGCTGTGAAATCCAAGGGCCGGAACGATGAAACAACACAGGAGAAGGCAGCCATGGCCTTCGATCCAAACGGAAAAAAAAAGGCATGGAGCAAATTTGCTCCATTGATGAGCTTCTCTGAGATGGAGGTCTGAGATTTTGCATTCAAATGCAAATAGATCAGCATCTGTGCTGAAATAAATCTTTTTGATAGCAACTTAAATTTCATGTGTTGTTGCTTGCTGCCACTTCAATTTATGGCATGCTTGAGATGGTTGATGCATCAATTGGAATATCAGGACTGAAAATTGAAGAAGTTCTTGACTGAAAGGTCTGATGCGAATGATTTAGGAAGAGATCACATGAATCTACACTCCCCTCAAGCTGGTAGGTACACGTACTAAAGTTCCAGCTTGGATCTTTGATGTAGAATTCCTAGAAAAAAATATTATCAAGTTTTTGAGGTAGATATTAGGAAATAAATTCCTAAATATCAGCATCTAGATATTAGGGAATATAATTCCCTAATTTTCCACAATCTACACCAATCAACACTCCCCCTCAAGCTGGTGAGTAAACGTAGTGAGACTCCCAGCTTGGATCTTGGATGTGTTCTCATCTCTTTGGTAGCAATTGTGTCATCTCAAAAAGTAAAAAAAATCCTCCCTCATTTCGGGAGCCATTGAGTTCTCCCACAGTCATTGTTGATAATTTGCAGCTGTTGTGGCTGGTTTCTGCACCCTCCTGAGATGTCTTCCAGCTTTCCTCTACCAGTGATTTTCTTTTTCTGATTTCTACATCTTCTTCTGAGATGTCTTCCAGATTTTTTCTGATTTCTGCATCTTCTTTTGAGATGTCTTTCAGCTTTTCTGCCATTCATGGACTGGGTAACTGCTGCCATTCAACTTATAGCACGTGGTTGACTTAACAACACTATCTTTTCAAGGCTTAGATAGAACCTCATCTAGTTTT
The DNA here is from genome assembly GCA_958450335.1 of Hibiscus tridactylites. Taxonomy (NCBI): domain Eukaryota; kingdom Viridiplantae; phylum Streptophyta; class Magnoliopsida; order Malvales; family Malvaceae; genus Hibiscus; species Hibiscus tridactylites. The sequence continues at coordinate 78,841,359 of OY288279.1, forward strand.
TTAAAGGCTTAACTAGAACCTCTTCTCATATCTTTTACAATGGATGGTTAAGATAGAACCAAATAGTTTTTTTAAGGCTAAACTATAACCTTTCCCTATCTTTTACAATGGATGGCTAAGATAGAACCATATAGTTTTTTTGAGGCTAAACTATGACCTTTCCCTATCTTTTACATTGGCTAAGGTAGAACCATTAAAAAGAACACTACCATGGTCTTGCTGGGGTTTTCCAGCCTTTCCTAGCTCGGATACCATGTAGAAAAACAGAGATTTTGAGGTAGAGAAAACAGTTCTCTATTTCCTGATGATTATTGATAAAATAGCACCTATTTATAGGTTACAAAGAGAGCCTAATCTAGGGAAAACTACACAAAATCAGCAGCTACAAATATGTGCACCTATTTATTAATAAATTCCTAAATATCAACATCTAGATATTAGGGAATATAATTCCCTAATTTTCCACAATCTACACCAATCAACAATCATACCATGCATAATCAGAGACAAATTTGTGGGTAAGGCACTTTGTGATCTTGGTGCTAGTATAAATTTAATGCCCAAATCTGTTTTTCAGAAATTAGGTATTGGAAAAGCTCGACCCACAACAGTAGTACTGCAGTTGGCAGACCGCTCTTACGTTCATCCAGAAGGAAAAATAGAAGATATTCTGGTAAAAGTGGATAAATTTATTTTTCCTGCTGACTTTCTTGTTTTAGATTATGAAGCAGATGAAAACGCACCAATCATCCTGGGGCGACCCTTCTTAGCCACAGGAAGATCACTGATTGATGTGGAAAAAAGGAGAACTCACTATGAGAGTGAACGATCAAGAGATCAAGCTGAGCGTTCTCCATGCAATAAAACATGCTGATGCAGAAGAAGAGTGCAAGGCCATCACTGAAATTACCCTTGACCAATCCTGCATCAAGTCGGGCTGCCACGACATCAAAATTGGCCACTGCCCCAGCAGCCATTTAGAAGACTGTCACGACAACACCGATGACAACAGCTCCTCAGAATCTGATACATTTGATACTGAAGATTAGGAGAAGGTAAATTGGATAGGCAATCGTCCATGTAAGTTATTCGAGCCTTTAAATTATACCTCGGATGAACATATAGTCCAAAAACCATCAACTATAGAGCCCCCTGTTCTAGATCTTAAGCCCCTGGCAGGGCAGTTAAAATATGTTTTCCTTGGTTTAAATGATACGTTGCCCGTAATCATCTCTTCCAAGTTGATGCAGGAACAGGAACAACAACTGATAGGGATGCTACAACAGCACAAAAAGGCTATTGGATGGACGATAGCTGATATCCAAGGCATCAGTCTGGCACTATGCATGCATAAAATCTTCTTAGAGGATGATCATAAGCCGACCATTGATGCACAAAGACGACTGAATGATGCTATGCGAGAGGTGGTGCGTAAGGAGATCATAAAATGGCTAGATGCTGGAATAATCTATGCCATCTCGGATAGCAAGTGGGTGAGCCCGATGCAGTGCGTTCCTAAGAAAGGAGGGATAACCGTGGTAACCAACGAAGAAAACGAGCTAATCCCAGCTAGGACTGTGACCGGTTGGAGGGTTTGTATGGACTATCGGAAGCTTAACAAAGCTACCCGGAAGGACCACTTCCCCTTGCCCTTTATTGATCAAATGCTTGATAGATTAGCGGGTAAGCCTTACTATTGTTTTCTTGATGGTTACTCAGGTTATACTCAAATAGCCATCGCATCGGAAGATCAAGAGAAGACGACGTTCACATGCCCATACGGTACTTATGCTTTTCGGAGGATGCCATTTGGACTTTGTAATGGACCAGCGACCTTTCAAAGGTGCATGATGGCAATATTCTCTGATATGGTGGAGGATTTCCTGGAGATATTCATGGATGATTTTTCTGTCTTTGGAGACAATTTTGAAAGCTGTCTAGGCAACCTACAGAAAGTGCTCGAAAGATGTGAGAAAGAAAACTTGGTATTGAACTGGGAGAAATGTCACTTCATGGTGGATGAAGGGATAGTCCTAGGCCATAAAATAAGCTGCCGCGGCATAGAAGTCGACAAAGCTAAGATCGAGGTAATCGAAAAGCTGCCGCCACCCAGCTCTTTCAAGGGAATCAGGAGTTTCTTAGGGCATGCTGGTTTTTATCGGAGGTTTATCGCAAACTTTTCGAAGATCACCAAACCCTTATGCCATCTTCTGGAGAAGAACCGTCCCTTCGACTTCAACACTGAATGTACTGAGGCATTCAAGGTTCTGAAAGAAAAGCTGGTAACCGCCCCAATAGTACAACCACCAGATTGGAAAATTCCATTTGAAATTATGTGTGACGCTAGTGACTATGCTGTCGGGGCAACACTTGGGCAGAGAAAAGACAAGCTCTTTCATGTCATATACTATGCCAGCTAAACACTGAACGACGCCCAAGTAAACTACACCACAACAGAGAAGGAACTGTTAGCTGTGGTATTCTCTATTGACAAGTTCCGTTCATATATACTTGGAACGAAGGTCATAGTCTACACAGACCACTCTGCATTGAAGTATCTGTTCAGCAAAAAGGATGCAAAGCCTAGACTGATACGTTGGATTCTGCTACTGCAAGAGTTCGACCTTGAAATCAAGGACAAAAAGGGAACAGAGAATCAAGTTGCAGATCACTTGTCAAGGTTAGAGAAGGGAAAGAGTCTACCGACAGACAAGACACACATACTGGAGACCTTCTATGACGAGCAGCTGTTCGCTGCCACAAGCACTGCCGCGACAGCCATGGCGGCAGGTAAGTTTTCTAAACTCCCCTGGTATGCTGATTTCGTTAATTATTTAGTTAGAGGAATAACTCCTCCTGACCTTAATTATCAAGCTAAGAAGAGGTTCCAAAATGATGTTAAGCATTATTATTGGGATGAACCTCTTCTTTTCAAATGCTGTGCAGATTAGGTTATCAGGAGATGCGTACCACAGGATGAACATGAAGCTATATTACATCACTGCCATGCTTCACATTATGGAGGACACTTAGGAGGTAACAAAACTGCTGCCAAGGTTTTACAGTCAGGATTCTATTGGCCGTCACTGTTCAAGGATGCCCAGACATTCTACAAAAATTGCGACAAGTGTCAACGGACTGGAAACATCTCAAGGAGACATGAGATGCCACTACAAAACATTCTTGAAGTCGAGATCTTCGACGTTTGGGGGATAGATTTTATGGGAACATTCCCAACTTCATGTGGGAACTTATATATCCTCCTGACAGTGGACTATGTGTCCAAATGGGTTGAAGCGATCGCTACTCAGAAAAATGATGCCAAGACGGTTCAAAGGTTTTTGCATAAAAACATTTTTTCCAGATTCGGCATCCCCAAGGCGATCATCAGTGATGAAGGGAGGCATTTTGATAATAGGGTTATAGCTGCTGCCTTGAAAAAGTATGGTGTCAAACATTGGATAGCAACAGCATACCACCCTCAAACCAATGGACATGCTGAAATATCCAACAGAGAGGTTAAGAACATCCTTGAAAAGATGGTTAAGCTAACTAGGAAGGATTGGTCTCTACACCTCAATGATGCATTGTGGGCATACAGAACAACGTTCAAAACTCCATTGGGAATGTCACCTTATCGGCTGATTTACGGGAAAATGCCATTTACCTGTCGAGATCGAGCACAGAGCATACTGGGCCATCAAGGCAGTGAATATGGACTTGGAAAAAGCAGGACAGAAAAGGCTACCTAATCTAAATGAGATTGAAGAAATTCGAACAATGGCCAATGACAACGCAAGAATCTACAAAGACAAAGACTAAGAAGTGGCATGACAAGAAGTTACTGCCACGACAGTTCTGCCTAGGGCAGCTTGGGTTGTTGTTCAACTCTAGGTTGAAACTCTTCCCAGAGAAGCTGAAATCTATATGGTCAGGCCCATTCCAAGTGGTGCAGGTTTTTCCCCATGGTGCCATAACAATCAGATCTCTAAAAGACGGGCACCAATTTAAAGTCAATGGACAAAGATTGAAGTATTATCAGGGGACTGAAGCCTCAAGAATGCATGAAGTGGTTACTTTAGGAGATGCCCCTCCCGACATCCATAATTTAACATAAGTTTTATTTTTATTTTTTTTATTTTTATTATTTATATATTAGATAATTAGAATTATTTTATTTTTAGGAAATAAAGTTTTTATTTTTATTATTTTCAAGAAATAAAGGAGACAAAGAGAAGAGGAGAAGTGAATTCAGCCCACCATATTTCCATCAGCCCAAAAAGCCCAACTTTAGAGCCTGCCGTTACAGCTGCCGCAACAGACACAGAAACGCGTGACATGCGCGTCAGAAACCGCGTAACAGATAGCCCCGTTATTCGCGCATGCTGTTATAGCTCCAACGGTCAGCAAACTCCCCCTCTATATAAACCTCATTTTACTATTCATTTTTCACTCACTTCTACTCTTTCTACTTATTTCCTCTAGAATTTTTGCTTGCTTTCACTTTCTTTCCACAGTCCTTGCAACATGAGTACTAGGAATACCCGCAGAAGCTCTGCCTCAGGATCTGCCCCGACAGCATCCACTCTAAGCTCCTTCCAGATCTGTGATATGTGGGAGGAGAGAGGTTTCATTTACACTTCCAAAACGGGGAACCTAGGGCTGCAGCTGTTCATAGCCAGCAAAATCAGAGCCCTGAAGTGGCAGATATTCACGGAGTAGCCAGAGGAGATGAACGTGACTCTTGTCCGGGAATTCTATGTTGCCATCGGCAGCAGGAACGCGACAACAGTCACAGTCCGAGGGAAAGAGGTACCTTTCGAGCCCGAGTACATCAACACACTCTACGGGTTCTATATGGGCAGAAAAGAAGATGGCCACCAACGATTTCTCGAGAGCCTAGAGCCTGTCGACTACGATGCTGTGATGGCAGAACTCACGGATAAGGGTACCGAGTGGAACACCGATCCGAAGCATCCGAGAACGGTAAAGAGATTCCAACTCACCCCGGAGGCAAATATTTGGAATGCTTTTATCAAGAAGCGGATTATGCCTTCCTCTCACAACACAACAGTCGACCAACCAAGGTTAGCCCTCATCCATTCCATTTTAAATGAGAGGCCAATTAACGTTGGCAGATACATCCGGGATGGCATACTAGACTGTGCTTACCAACCGTCCGGACCATTCTTCTACCCCTACCTCATCACTGCCATCTGCCGCGGCCACAACGTACCGGAGGCAGCCGAAGATTTACGAGTTCAAGGGAAAGGCTGGACCGACCGGAACATACTCAGCTTGGTGGAACTTAAGGCTGCCACGCCCCTGTCATCTTTTGATCCTACTGCCGCAGCAGCAGAGCCGACAGAGCCTACCGACACCGAGCCTGCTGCCATAGAACCCAGGCAGCCTACTGCAGCAGCTCCTCCAGCCGACACCTCCTCTCAAATCCTCGATGCCATTCAAAAAAATGGAGGAACGACAGCTCGGCTTCATGAGTTTCATCCGAGATTTCACCACCGCCACGGTACATTTTATTCACACCTCTCTTAATTTCCCAGATGCTCTGTTCCCTCCTTTCCCAAATCATTATTTTGCTGCCCCTACCCCTGCTCATACCCCTACCCCCGCTGCCACACCCAAAACGCCATCCGCTGCGTCTACTCCAACTTCTGCCACAACAGCTGCATGCGACAGCCGCACAGCCAACACTTCTGCCCGAGGAACCAAGAGAAAGGAGCCTGAAGACGACCTCGATAGATATATTGTTGGTTTCTCTTCTTTTGAAATCTGGCGGCATCCGACAATGAGCCCTCTGTCAAGAGGAACTTGTCCAAGGAGTTCACACCAGAGAAGCGGCAGAAAACAATAACAGAGAAAGAAAAATTTGACAGCGGCAGTAGCAGCAACGGCAGCTCCGTGGTTCAGGTAGTGGAGAAACCACCTCATATCTCCCATACCCGTATTCAACCTCCAAGGGAGGCCAAAACCAAGAATACTTCTGTCTCTCCCATCCGTCTGCCAGCACCAGCCAAGAAAGTCACTGCCCGTCGGCAGATTCAACTCAGCAGCAGCAGCAGCGGCGACGACGACAGCGCCTGAAATTTTAAGTTTCTTATCTTATATTGTTGTCTGCCCTTTTTTTTTATATTTTTTGATGTAGTTTTTCTTTTAATTATCTGTCATTGCATTGAGGGCAATGCAACCCTCGAGTTTGGGGGTGGCATCCCTCCATTAATGGAGTCTTTTAAGTTTCAAAAATTGTGTCTTTTACTTAGTTTATTTTTGCTTAAAAAATGATGAAAATTTGGCTTAAGTCTTTGAAATGAACTTACCTGCCATGACAGCCTCTGTTGTACTGCCTAGAACTTTTATACTACCTAGAACTCTACTAGTAAACTAGAATAGAAAGCTTAGCACTTGAGTTGCCCTTAGAGGTGCCTAACATTGGCTCTAGGAAAAGAAGTTAAGAAAAATAGACTCAATACACCTAGAGGTGCCCGAAACCGGCTCTAGGAAGTTAGCTAGAGGTGCCCGAAACCGGCTCTAGTCAAACTTAAGTTTGAGAAAATAAAATCGAGTCTGAATAAAAACTAAAGAAGCCTAAGAATTGCCTCCAAAAAGATGAAAATTGGCATAAAAATTCAAGTTAGAGGCTTAACTATCCTAGTAAACTAAGGGAGTCTTGGCATATAATTGTTCACAAGCATGCACACACTGCACGAGAATTATAGAAAGGTTCTGGATGAATCCTAAATTATCCAACAAGGTGTTGCTCACAATAGGGAATGAATGGTAGGTAAGGAAAAGTTCACTGTTTTAAGCCAAACAAAAATTTTGTTTTTCTGTCTTAGGTCTGAATTGCTTGAGAGCAAGCAAAAACTTGAGTTTGGGGGTGTGTTGAGTGTGTAAAAGTTCTATAATTTACCCCCTATTTAACCCATATTTCTGCTGCATTCAAGCATAATTCATTGCATTTAGGTTAGATTTCATTTATACATCACAAATATATTAAGTGGCACAATTTCTACTGAAATTGGCTGCTTTTGTAGGTAGCTGCTGTAGCAGATGGAGAAGCAGACGCTGGGCAGTGAAGAACCAGAGCTGGAACTGGATATGCAGACGAGGAGGACAATGCTGCCATGGCCGCTGCCGTGGCAGCCAAGGACGACAGTAGTGGTGAGGAGATGAAGCAAAGTGGGCCTCGACAGAAAGAGAAAATTAAGCCGGTTTGTCGTGGAGCACCCTTATATTTTTCCAAGCCCTAGATTAGAAGGAAGGCCAAGCCCAAAGTTCAAGGAAGAAACTCCAAGCAAGAAGGAAGGACGAATTAAAGACATATGCTCTGAAGATTTAGTCTTTAATAGAGTTGTACTTTAGTTTAAACTTGTATTCTTGCCATATTAGAAAACTTGGACCCAAGGCCTATATAATGGCACATAATTCGACCTAGGGAAGGATATCTTCATCTCTATCCTTCTCTTCTAAACCCTAGTCGTTTTCCCCTTCTCATCATGTTCTAAACTTCCCCTAGGGCCACAGGTTGATTTGTAAAGTAGTTGCAAGGATTGCATTTGTTTTAGGAATTTTTCTGTTCAATAAAATAGACTTCAAGTTTGCTTATTCTAGTTTTCAACATCTTGCAAGATTATCGGGAGAGCATTGTGAGATTATACATCTACTTAATATCGGGAGAGTTAAGTATACAAAAAGAATAAGTACGGGTTCTCCAGTTTATGGTTGAACTATCTCGGACCTAGGGATAGGACGAGGTTAAGTGGCTAAGGAAGAATTCAACAACATCGGTGTTCATACTTCGATTCACGCCGGGAGGTATCATCAAAGACGTGTTCATCGACAGACTTAGACCTAGGGATAAGCCATGGCACAACAAGGATTCTTGCCAAGCTTGAAGTACAGAGTTGTGTGATCGCTGCCGCGACTAACAACAGACCGCTGCCGTGACAGGTGCTGCCGCGACAAGCGCGGCGACAGAACAGATATTCCTAGACTTTGCAACACCTACACTGTAACACCCACATTTCCGTCCTAGAATTCATAGCCGTAGAATTTAATTATTTTATTTATTCTTAGAAGCAATTGAGCTTACGAATTTGTGAATTATGCAATTTGGTCCCTAAAGTCCTTAATTGGGCAATTAGTGCACCAATTCAGATTAGAAAGGAAATTAGATTCGAATTAATTAGTCTAGCCGATTGGTAAACTAATGAAATTGAATTAGTGATGTCTAGATTTAAAGTGTGGAATTAAAAGAATACAAAAGGAAATTAAATAACATTATACTCCTTAAAAATCAGATGAAATTGATAAAATTTAATAAAGCTTGTAACAAAGCAATTTAGTGATTAAATTAAAAGACTCTTAAATAGTAAAAATTGCATGTCAAAAATAAATTATCCTTGGGGCTGCCCTTAGTAAATTAAGGATAAATGACTTAGTAAAAAGGGCTTATAGGTAAATTGAAGAGCCATCAAATCAACCATATGATGAAAGCTTGTCATCCTTTCCCATTTTGCTCTTCTTTGCCGTGAAGAAAGGGAAAATATGGGGGAGGAGAGAAGCTCAATAGTCAGCCATTTTTGAGAGCAAAAATGTGTGAAATTTTCGGTTGCATGAAGGAAGATTAAGCTAGGATATTGAAGAAAGTAGCTAATGTTGTCAAGAGATTAAAGAAAGTAAGTCTCTTACTCTTTGTAGTTTTCGGTTGAGTTAAAAAAAATCATGCATGCAAACCTAAGATTTATAAGAACATGAAGATATATGAGTTTTGAATGAAATAACAAGATAAAATATGGAAATATGTGAAAACTTTTCAAGAACACATGAATAGAGTAAAAAGGGCACTGTTTTGAAAGAAATATAAAATCTTGAGCTTTTGGAAAGTTTGCTAAGAATCAAAATCTGAAAATGTTTACTAGGAGAAATTTGTTAAGGAATGAACATTTTGTTATAAGAGTTTATTGGTTGCTGGAAAAATGAATTAGAAAGATGATATTTTGATTAGAACTAAAGATGGTCATGAAATCGAAATTTGTGAAGATTGGGGACTGATTTGAAGAAATCGGTAAATTGCATGCCTAAATGTTGAAATTGGAAATTTACATGGACTGTAAAAATACCATGGAAAAGTAGAATAAGTCATACCATGAAGGAAATTTAGGTTCAAGTGTGTGATTAAATGTATTTTTAATCTAAAGTATAAATTAAGAAATCTGTCCAGTGGTGTTCAATGTAAAAACAGTAACTTTGGAAATTCACCAAAACTCGAATATAAGGTATTTGAAGCTGAAGTTTATACTGTATAACCTTTGATATGTCTAGAATCATTGAGAGAAAACGGAACTAAATTTCAGTATGTAAATTGAAAGATATGAATTTTTAAAGTCGGGCAGTGCATGCTGTCCATGTAATTATGGTTGAATCGAAATTAGGAGTTCATGCTTGAATTGTGAAGTAATTATGGTTGAATTGCTTCCTAATCTAGTGTATTTGTTTAATGTTGAGAGTTAAGATCGGAATAGCGAAGAAACTTCGGAGGAAGCTAGGACCGATCGTTCGAAAGGAAGAAGCAAAGGCATCTCAATTCGAGATCAAGCTTAAGGATTGTGAGTGTAATTTTGTCTTAGGGTTGGGACTAGTGTCCGAACCACTTTAATTTTCTGTAATTTATATTTTATATGCATGAAATTGGACTAAATGCTATCCGGTAATGTGTTTAGTAAGGGAAGGAGATATAAAGGAACTTGGATGCATGATTGAAATTTGTGATACATGTTTGATTGAATGCGATATGTGGACTGTTTTATATGATGCTAAATGCCATGAATTTCATGTTGAATTGAACTTTGATAATTGATTAAGTATGTGCAAATGTGGACTGCCCATGTGAATGATTGTATGATAGAAAAGCATGAAATGGATTCTTGATCGTATTTGATAAAACGAATATGTGGACTACCCTATGTTATGATTATGCTATGCTTGAAGATGCATATGATTATGTATGAATGATGTTGCTGCCATCCTTGATATTATGATTGAATGAGCATGCAAAGTAAATTCTGAAAAATGTTCATGAAATGAATTAATGGACTAATCACTTAACAAGATTCTGCCCTTGGTCGTTTGGACGTTCTAGATAAGAACGGCATGCCTAGAGTCTGAGCTCACCCTCCGATATTGCTTTGTGCAATCTTTGATAGTACTTTGTGTACTCTTGATAAGATGTGTGATCTTGATTGCTGTTCGAGACAGACGATGCTATGGGCATCCCCTTTGATATTGCTTTGTGCAATTTATGACGTTGTCGCGGGCAACAAAACTCCGATATGTGTGATTACCCTTTCGATGGCTCGAATTTCTGTTACGACTATTCTACCATGGGCAAAACGTTAAATTAAATGTTTGAGCTATAAAACCATATTAAAGAAATGAAATGAATTTCCATGTGATATGAAGTGCATGAATTGAATGGAACTTGCTAAGTTAATTAAGCTTATGAAGGGGATAAAGGATAATGAGACTTAACATGATATGATATGATATGAAATGCTATGATATGTGGGCATTGATCCTTTTCGAATATGTTATGGAATGAAGTGCTATGATATGTGGACATTGGTCCTATCCGACTATGATATGAAGCATATGAAATGCTTACAAGTTTGATTATGTGAAATTTGGGTAATAACCCTATTCGAATGTATGTGATTAAGAAATGAGAAATTCTGATTTTTGAATGATAATTTGAGGTCATTCGAATGATATGCTATGGTGGATTTGTGAATTCGATTGATAAGTTAAATTTGCTATGAATGGTTAGCATGAGACCTTGATTTATTCAATTGCTAAGTATGATATTGAGTATGCTGAAATTGGATTGAATTATGCTATTGATCGAATTATGTGCAAGCATGTGATAAATTATTGTGTTATGCTATGTATTCGAGCATGTGCTATGAATGTTGATATGACATGTATGATGCCATATGTATGAATTTTATGTGAGCTTAGTTGGGTGAATACCGAATTGCTAATAAACCTAGCTAAGTAATCTCAATGTTTGATCACGCTAAAGCTCAAGAATGAATTAGTTTTAGCATTACCTCGCTAAGTACTTTTTGTACTTATCGCTCCGTTGTTTTCTTCTTCCCAACCTTAGCAGGATAGCTCGGACCCTAAAGCTAGCTTTCATTGGATCAAGGTTATCAAGTTCTCAAGTTCACAGTTCTGAAATATGTACGATCTAAGTCTTATTTTTAGACTCCTAGATGGTGGCTTTGAAGTCTGTCTCAGGATCCGTTTTGTTTTATTTGGTCGTAACTTAAGTTTGAAATGGTGTTTGAAATTACATGCTCTGTGATGCTTGGTTAGGAGGCTAGAATCATGTTTTGTATCTAAGTAAATAGCCTCCTTATTTTGTGTATAAAAATGTAAGTCAAGCTAGTGGTTGTGTCGATCCTTTTTGTTGTCTATAGTCGATAGCTTGACATGTTTAGGGGCATATAAGCTATGTTATTTTGTAAGTCCTAAGTAAAGGAAAATCAAATGCCATGGTATGAAATTAAAATCTATTATGTGTTGCATGAAAATTGGCTTGCTTAAATATTTGGTAATTTTGGATTAATTCGAAATCACCTAGACCATTTAATTAAGGGTTTTCGAATGGCATGTAATCGGTTAACTAAGTGTTCGACATTATGGCTTAATTGCATTAGTAATATGATAATAAAAATAAAAGTTTTAAATTGGCCCGAAAATTAGTAACAAGATTAAGAGAAAGTATGTTTAAGTTTTGTTAGCCCATCTTCCGCGTGCGCTTTAATATGAAATATTGATTAAAATAATATCATGTTTTCCGAAATGCTTCCGCAATTGTCTGATATGTTTCGTTTGTCCGTTTTCCGACCTCCGGTAACGCCCTCGGCTCCCGGCCCAGGTTGGGGGTGTCACATACACTACTGAGCAATTCAATACCGGCCCATTCTCTCTACCTTGAATCTTTTACTCTTTTATTATCAGTATTCTTATTATTCTCGTGACAAGCATTTAAACTATTTCGTTTTCCTCTCGTGCAGTAATCCAAGGTGAAGCTATTAGCTCAGTCCTTGTGGAGACGATATCCGATACTTACGTATCACTTTACTACTTGCATCGTGTACACTTGCACTACATTGCGATATACATTTTTACACGCAACACTAATCTAACTGGTTCCACATCAAACAAGAAAAATAGGTTCAACCAACAACAAAAGCTCAAATAAAGACTACACAATGGTGTTAACCGGTAAACAGAAGCATAAATAACGGAATCCGAGCTTTTCTACAACACCACTGCTACAACAAACATTTTCAGCCCATCATTTTGATCATTCATGTTTTGGTTTTGGTTGGATTATTCCAATTATTCTCGTCAGTAAGAGAGCTCACACCACCTATTCTAGCTCAACTTCGTCTCTAACAAATTCATATTGTTGTAATACAATTGTTTAAAATTAGTTATTTTATACAACTATAATTAAGTTAGTTAGTTGGGGTTTCTTGATTAATTTCTTGGTTAGTACTTAAGCTAGTGTTTAGTGTTTTATTAGGTAATTGAAAAACACATCGTTTTGTTTTACTTCAGATAATAAACTTGTACACTTTCTTCTTCTCTCCTGAGAATCGGTTGGTATTCCAAAATCCCTAAAACGTTTTTTTCCCAAAACCAAATCTCTTCAGTTTAACATGGTATCAGATGGGAATTTCGACTCGCGCTCATCTAATTCTGCTCGTTTTCGTTCCGATGATCTGTCTGATGAGTTCTACATTCAATCGAATGAGAACCTAGCCCTCGTTTTGACGTCCGCCTTGCTCACCGGCAGTAATTACCATTCCTGGACGCGTTCGATGCGAATGTCTTTGATTTCAAAGAACAAATTTGGATTTGTTAATGGTTCAATCAAAGAACCTAATAAAACTAATGCTCGTTTTCAAGCCTGGGTCAAGTGTAACAACCTTGTGTTGTCAAGGCTTCAACGTGCGCTTAGTCCAGAGATAGCTTAGAATGTTCTCTGGTTCGACACTGCATATGAGCTCTGGACCGATTTGCGTGATCGCTTCAGTCAAGGGGATCTAATTAGGGTTTTTGATCTTCAACAAGAATTCTTTTCTTTGACTCAAGGTACTAGTTCTGTCACCGCTTTTCATACACAATTGAAAATGATTAGGCCATCCATCTAGTCATAGGATGTGACATTTCAACAAATTAGATAGTACAATTCCTTCTGGTATAATTCCTGATTGTGATGTCTGTCATTTAGCAAAGCATAAGAGGTTACCCTTTTCTATTAGTACATCTCTTACTGATTCTATTTTTGATATTGTTCATATGGATGTTTGGGGTCCATTTCCGATAAAAAGCATGCATAGTCACACTTATTTCTTGACTATTGTTGATGAAAAGAGTAGGTTTGTATGGATATATCCCATGAGATTTAAATTCGAGGTTCAAAACTTGATCACTAATTTTTATACTTTGATAGAAACTCATTTTCTAAGAAAATTAAGTGCATTAGAACTGATAATGTGAAAGAGTTTGAAATGGTTGTTTTTTTCAAATTTAAGGGAACAATACATCAAGCATCTTGTGTTCATACTCCTGAGCAAAACAGTATAGTAGAAAGAAAGCATCAACATTTACTTTATGTTGCTAGAGCCTTACGGATACAAGCTAAATTCTCCTTGGTTTTTTTGGTTAGACTATGCTTTACGTTCAGCCTTTTTAATTAATATAACTCCTACATCCATTTTGAATAATAAAACTCCTTATGAAGAGCTTTATAACCAGAAGCCTAGGTTTGATCAACTTAAAGCCTTTGGATGTTTGGCTTATGCTTCTCAATTACCTAAGGCTAGCACTAAAATGCACCCTAGAGCCAATCAATGTATTTTTCATGGTTTTCCTAACATATGAAAGGTTTTAGGTTGTATGCTTTAGAAGCAAAGTCTGTTTTTGTCTCAAGGGATGTAATTTTTAGTGAATATGTTTTTCCTTTCAAGAAAAATAAAGTATTTTCATCTACTGATATTATTCTACCAAATTATGAAAATCCTGCTCCCTTGGATGATTTAGTTTGTGATACTTGTGAAAATCCTGAAAATGATGGACTTTTAAGAACCAATGTTAATCTAGAGGCTATTAATGTTAACTCTGGTCTATCACAGTCTACTGATATTAGTTCAACAACTTCTCCTAATTCTGTTGCTAATGACCAGCCTCCTAATTAGGGCTGAGCATGGTGAACCGCAAAACCGAAAACTGATCCGAACTGAGGTGTTTGGGCGGTTTATGGTTCATAAGTTTGCAAACCGTGGTTAACCGAATCGAACCGAATTTGATATTTTATTTAATTTATAATTTTTTTCTAATGTAAAAATATGTATTTTATACTTAAAATATTATAAATGCATTTTTAATTATTATTATTCACTTAAAAAATTAAGTTTTTAATAAATATTTATGAAAAACACTTTAAAACTTTAATTCTTATTGTTTAAAAGTCATCAAATAAAGTTATTTCGTCAAAATATAATACAGAATTTCAAAAACTAACGTTAATATGGAAAAACCAACTGAGTATCTCGGCTTCTTAGGGGTTTAAATGAGTCCTTTTTCTGTCCCTAAATCCCAAATCTTGATGATGAAACATTTTCTTGAAATTAATGAGATCTTTTCGAATGTTATTCAGCATGAACGATCTGTTTCTGCTATAGTATCTCGTGATTCTAATATCCTGCTTGTTGACAAAAGTAATCTAAGGAGGGATGATTTTAATGCCAATAAGTTTCAAAGAAAGTTTAATAGCAATAATTCTGGGAATCATAAGCCGTTATGTGTTTTCTGTGGTTTGTATGGTCACTCTGTTGACAAATGTTATAAAAAATATGGTTACCCGCATGGATATAAATATAAATCTTATGTTAGTAAAGCAAATCAAATAGGGGTCTTGAACTGTGGGGGCTTTTCTCCTGGTGATTCTTTGGTTAAGGCTGAAGCTTGTAAGAATGAAGGGAGTGTTGTTTCTTTCACGAAAGAACAATATGAGAGTTTAATGTCCCTATTGTAAGAAAAAAACTACTTCTGTCAATGTTCAGAGTCCTGTTTCCCAATCCAACGTCAATGTTCTTTCTTCAACCTTTGCTCCTGCTCCCACTGATGATTCAAGTATAATCTTAGCCTGTTCCTTTTTTGATTATGTTAACACTACTTGGATCCTTGATTCAGGAGCCACATATCACATTGTTAATTGTCTGGATTTGTTTAGTTCATATTTTGTTGTTAAAGATAAATATGTTAAGCTACCAAATGGGGATTTAGTTAAAGTTTTACATAGGGGAGTTGTTCGAATTTCTCCAAACCTAGTTTTGAAAGATGTTCTTCATATTCCATTTTTTGGATTTAATCTAATTTTTGTCTCTCAGTTAACCTTACATTCAAATGTTTCTTTGATATTTACTAATATTGGTTGTTTAATAAAGGATGTTCAACTTTGGAGGACGATTAGTATAGCTAGATCAATGAATGGTTTATACCAGTTTCAAGATATTGTTTCTGCTGAAAAGAGTGATTCTACTTTCTATAATGTCTCCAGTTCTTATTCCTTGCATAAGTGGCATACTAAATTAGGCCATCCATCTAGTCATAGGATGTGACATTTCAACAAATTAGATAGTACAATTCCTTCTAGTATAATTCCTGATTGTGATGTCTGTCATTTAGCAAAGCATAAGAGGTTACCCTTTTTTGTTAGTACATCTCTTACTGATTCTATTTTTGATATTGTTCATATGGATGTTTGGGGTCCATTTCCGATAAAAAGCATGCATGGTCACACTTATTTCTTGACTATTGTTGATGAAAAGAGTAGGTTTGTATGGATATATCCCATGAGATTTAAATTCGAGGTTCGAAACTTGATCACTAATTTTTATACTTTGATAGAAACTCAATTTTCTAAGAAAATTAAGTGCATTAGAACTGATAATGCGAAAGAATTTGAAATTGTTGATTTTTTCAAACTTAAGGGAATAATACATCAAGCATCGTGTGTTCATACTCCTCAACAAAACATTATAGTAGAAAGAAAACATCAACATTTACTTTATGTTGCTAGAGCCTTACGGATACAAGCTAAATTCCCCTTGGTTTTTTGGTTAGACTATGCTTTACATTCAACCTTTTTAATTAATATAACTCCTACATCCATTTTGAATAATAAAACTCCTTATGAAGAGCTTTATCATCAGAAGCCTAGGTTTGATCAACTTAAAACCTTTGGATGTTTGGCTTATGCTTCTCAATTACCTAAGGCTAGCACTAAAATGCACCCTAGAGCCAATCAATGTATTTTTCATGGTTTTCCTAACATATGAAAGGTTTTAGGTTGTATGCTTTAGACGCAAAGTCTCTTTTTGTCTCAAGGGATGTAATTTTTAGTGAATATGTTTTTCCTTTCAAGAAAAATAAAGTATTTTCATCTACTGATATTATTCTACCAAATTATGAAAATCCTGCTCCCTTGGATGATTTAGTTTGTGATACTTGTGAAAATCCTGAAAATGATGGACTTTTAAGAACCAATGTTAATCTAGAGGCTATTAATGTTAACTCTGGTCTATCACAGTCTACTGATATTAGTTCAACAACTTCTCCTAATTCTGTTGTTAATGACCAGCCTCCTAATTAGGGCTGAGCATGGTGAACCGCAAAACCGAAAACTGATCCGAACCGAGGTATTTGGGCGGTTTATGGTTCATAAGTTTGTAAACCGTGGTTAATCGAATCGAACCGAATTTGATATTTTATTTAATTTATAATTGTTTTTCTAATGTAAAAATATGTATTTTATACTTAAAATATTATAAATGCATTTTTAATTATTATTATTATTCACTTAAAAAATTAAGTTTTTAATAAATATTTATGAAAAACACTTTAAAACTTTAATTCTTATTGTTTAAAAGTCATCAAATAAAGTTCTTTTGTCAAAATAAAATACAAAATTTCAAAAACTAACGTTAATATGGAAAAACTAAAAACCGAGGTTAACCGAACCGAAAACCGATGGTTACTAAAATAGCTTACCAAATTAAACCGAAACGAACCGTATACACCCCTACTCCTAATACTGATAATCAAATTATTGATCACATTCCTATTGTATCTGTTCCTTCTCTGCCTGTTCAAATTGCTTCTTCCAGGCCATAAAGGACTGTAAAAATACCTTAAAAGTTTCAGGATTTTTAGGTAAATCTGCCCAAAACTAAGTCTACATCGCATACAGTGGCACAAGTGCTTTCTTATCATAACATCTCTTCCAAATATCAGTCTTTTATTGCTAATATTGATTCTTTATTTGAACCTAAAAACTATAAGCAAGTTGTTTTGCATGAATGTTGGAGAAATGCTATGAAAGAAGAAATAATAGCTCTTGAAACTAATCATACATGGGATTTAGTTCCTCTTTTCTGGAAAGAAAACTATAGGGTGTAAATGGGCTTTTAAAACCAAATTAAAATATGATGGTACTCTTGATAGGTATAAGGCTAGGTTGGTAGCTAAAGGGTACACTCAACAGCCTGGAATTAATTTTTTAAGCACTTTTAGTCTTGTAGCTAAAATTACTACAATTAGGACATTAATAGCTATTGCTGCTTCTCAAAACTGAAAATTACAACAGTTAGATGTTAATAATGCTTTTTTTAATGATTCATTACATGAAGAAGTTTACATGGATATGCCACATGGTTTTTCTACTGACACTAATTTTGGCATGGTCTGTAAACTGAAGAAAAGCCTTTACGGATTAAAACAGGCAAGTAGACAATGGAATGAAAAATTAACTATTGTTCTACTTAAACAGGGTTTTAAACAATTTGTTTTTGAGACTAGTTTGTTCACTAAAGGAGTAGGGGATACTTTTATTGCCTTGGCTGTTTATGTAGATGATATTATTCTCATTAATCCTAGTTTAGAACATATAAATTTTATTAAGACTTTTTTGCATGATTCATTCAAAATAAAGGACTTAGGGGATTTAAAATATTTCTTAGGTCTTGAAGTTGCTAGGTCTGCTAGTGGGATTAATCTTTCCCAAAGAAAATATACTTTGGAGTTATTGAATGAAACTAGTTTCTTAGGTTCAAAACATGTTTCCACTCCAATTGTTGTGACTAGAGGTACTAAGAGGTTGTCTAAATCTGATGGAATACCTTTAGAAGATGTCACTGCTTATAGAAGGTTAATTGGAAAACTTTTGTGTCCCACAAATACCAGACTTGATATAGCCTTTTTTGTTCAACAACTTTCTCAATTTTTAGCTGCTCCTACTACTACTCATTTACCTGCTACTCATAGAATTCTTAGATACTTAAAGGGTACACCTGACCAGGGTTTATTTTTTTGCTGTTGATAATCCTCTTAGGTTAAATGCCTTTTTTTGTCTTTGATTGGGCATCATATCCAGACTCGAGAAAGTCTATTACTGACTTTTGTATCTTTCTTGGATCCTCTTTAATTTCTTGGAAATCTAAAAAACAACAAACTATCTCTTGTTCTTCTAGTGAGGCTGAATACCGTGCTTTAGCTTCTGTTACATGTGAATTACAATGGCTTCAATATCTTCTTGCTGACTTACACATTCCTTTTGTTCCTGCAAATCTCTATTGTGACAATCTTTTTGCTATTCAACTTGTAGAAAATCCCATTCATCATGAAAGAACGAAGCACATTGAAATTGACTGTCATTTGATAAGGGAGAAAGTTCAACAAAGTGTTGTCAAGTTGCTGCCTGTCTCGACTCACAATCAAATTGCGGATTGCTTAACTAAGGCCCTGCCAAGTTTTTCTTTTCATAGCTTTATTTCCAAGTTGGGCATACATAACATATATGCTCCAACTTGAGGGGGACTAACAAATTCATATTGTTGTAATACAACTGTTTAAAATTAGTTATTTTATACAACTATAATTAAGTTAGTTAGCTAGGGTTTCTTGATTAATTTATTGGTTAGTATTTAAGCTAGTGTTTTATTAGGTAATTGAAAAACCCATCGTTTTGTTTTACTTCAGATAATAAACTCGTACACTTTCTTCTTCTCTCCTGAGAATCGGATGGTATTCCAAAACCCCCTAAAATGTTTTTCCCAAAACCAAATCTCTTCAGTTTAACAGTCTCGCGTTGATACTACGTGGAGTAAAGAGCCTGGAATTCATGATGCTAAGAAGTTCGACAAAAAACTTTCATATAGTCGGGTTAAGGTTAAGGAAGGTCTGGATATTTTGTAGGTATTGAAGGTAAACAATGATCTATTCCTTGATATTCTTCAAGACCGGGGAGTTAATATTTCACATCATGTTCCAGGAAAACAAACTTTTGAGGCAGTACAATTAACGAGATCCAAGTCATTTCCAGTATCTGGTTTGCCTTACACTAGGTATCTTCACTTCGGTACACTTAATCATAAGCAGAAGGAAGCTTGGTCATTCAGACAAGGAGAAAAATCAGCTGATGGAACTCAATCATCCCAGGGATCTGATTCTCAAATATGGAATTGCTTAGTTATGGATTGACGCAGAGAATTAAGCAGACCCTCAAGCAAATTTCCATAAAAGATGTCAATAACAAACTTCTAAATGAAGATTTTAATTAGGGTTTAAATTGATTGAATATAAATATAGAGTGCTAAATGTGCTATTATCTAAATTTTTATAATTGCAACGTTACCCTTTTAATGGCCGAGTTACCATTTTGTTATAAGACATAAAATTTAATTGTCATTTTATAACATTTAAAAGTTTGGTTACCGTTTTATTTTTTTAATAAAGTTCAGTAACTATTTGTGAAATTTACCATTTTTTTACTATCGGGAAAAGATGGGTTTATGAATTGGGAATTGGGTTGGGAGTTAAATATTTATAAGGTGAATTCCCCCCGACATCCCCAAACTATATTTGGAATTTAAACTTGTCTTCCAATTTCAAAACATTTTAATTAACTCCTCTAACTATTAATATCGTTCCAAATATGACCTTGCTTCAATATAGTTGTCTGCTTAACTAGGCTTAATGGTTCATGAGAACTTTGTACTTTTACAAACCAAAAAACTCATATGAACCCTGAACTTTTTCCACACAAAGTAGCCTTTAAACTTAAAAAATAAACAATATCACCCTTTGATCAACCATTCGTTTGTGCGCCCACACTGATTTTATAAGTTACCACAAGCACCGAAATCTTACATAAAGAAACATTATAAGCATTTTTAAGATCTATTTATATAAATTAAGTTTGAACCCAAAAAATTGACTGTCTTAAAAGTAATCTTCATCATCAACATGGTGTATAGACCAAAATAGAAGGACCGGCAACGTAAGTGAGCAAAACAATTTTTTCTTCAAAATTAATGATCAAAACATAACAGACTAAAAACAAAAGGTCCACATCTATAGTTTGCCCTTTAATTTTTGTAATAATTGTCAGAAGAAAAAAGATTTTAAAACCCTAAAACTCGGTTTAAAAAGAGAAAACCCTAATACAACAGCAAAAGGGAGTCTCTCATCCTTGGCTGTTTGTTGCTGCTGCCGTATATAACTATAGGAGTAGTATATCAGGGTAAGCAAACACACGAAGCTGAATCCTGAGTCGTAAAAGCAGCAATTCCTGGAGTCACTTCGGTATGAGAGAGACAGATGGTGCGGTGGTGGCGTTGCCTTTCAGCGCTTGGACAAAGAGGGATGGGGATGGAAACTCGAGGATTGATTGGCACACTTTGGATCTCCAAAGGGCTGAAACCAGCGGGACTTTGAGTACGATGCCACCCGAAGCTCTTGAGGGTGGAACCGCCATTGCCTGGCGCAACCACGTTTACGTCGTCGGGGGAGTTTGCGATTGCAGATGGCCCTCATGGCGTACCAGGTCCTGTCGCCATACCAAAATTCATGGAACCCACGCCCTTGACGATGCTTTCTACTTTGATTCGGAGCACCCTCAATTTGGCTGGAGAACAGCTCCTCCTATGTTGGTTTCACGGATATTCCCCGCAGCTGTTGCTACACAAGGAAAGATTTACGTCTTCGGGAAAAATAAAATATGGAGGATCATTTTGCTGAGGTTTTTGATATAAATCGGAATTGTTGGGATTTGTTGCCGGAGCCTTCTGCTTTGGATGTGAATCCTCGATGTGTATCGGACACTGTTCATTTAGATTCTCCCCGATCTCGAATTCTGGTTCAGTTGTTTGGCGATTCTCTTTACGCCTACCACGTCCATACTGAATCATGGGAATGCGTGGATAAAAAATTCGGCAGCTATGATGCAACGACACTCGTGGACAATGTGCTCTACTGTCTCCTTCATCCGCATTCGAATCATTTACCTGATCCCAGAGAGTGTTTTCTGGCATATGACGTGGTAGATTACAAATGGTTGCCGGTCATGTGGTTAACTGAATGTCCATTTCCAGCACCAGGCGCCGGTAATCTGTTTCATTTGGGCAAGGGCCAGTATTGTCTAATTTGCTACCGAACAGCAATGGCTGATATTTGTTATTTTGAGTACGTGAAACTCAGTTTGTGTAACGATGGTGGAGTTATTTATGCAACCGCAGAGTCTGAATCTACCATTATTGTACCATTTCAAGGCGACCCCGACCACACAAGGGCCCATCGCAACATGAACAGAAACTTGTGGGAGTCATTGCTTCACCAAATATATTAAAATAATTCTTTAGTTCTATAGATGATTCAATAATAATGTTAAATTCAGTCATTGTCGCCGTGATTACGAAATTTTATTATTCTAAATAAAACTTGAACTGTGTTTGCGAAGATAGTATGTTGGTTGAAGGAATGGTTAAATTAAGGCTTTAGATCGAACTCTATATGAATCTAATTGCAATTTCATAATTTTGATTCCCTCAAGGTGATGTGCTTGAAGCAAAGTAAGGGGATATAACATCCTTCATATGGGGTAGTATCTTCAAGGCAAAGGAGGCAATCAAAGATGGGTTCCATTGGAGACTTGGGGCTATTAGTTCGGTTCGGATCTTCCAAGACAAATAGGGAGGAACCAAGCCAATTCTGTTGGAACGAAGATACTTGGATAATGCCACCAACCCGATTACTTGTGGGGAGTTCATGGTGCCTAATGTGGCGGCTTGGAATGTTATCAAGCTCAACCAAGTGTTCTCAGACAAGTATGTCTTTTCAATTAGCTAATGCCCCATAGCACCCTTCTCGGGTGACACACTCATATGGGCCCCCACTCATCCGAAAGCTACACCACCCGATCGGCTACATACAACTAGCTACTTCTTAAAAAGTCACGATGTAACACCCTAAAAATTATGCCCAAATTATAAACTCTAGATTTTAAAATCCCTAATTAAAACCCTTTTTTTATCAAACTTGGAAGTTAATATGAAATTTCTTAAAAGTTTAAGGATTGAATCCATGAACAACCCTTGTATCATTTTGATTTTCAATTCAAAAAAATAACTCACGTCACTTTTTTATTTTATTTATTTTGATTTATTTATTTATTTTTCAATCTTTTTAAAATTTAAATTGAAATCTAATTCTCTTTTTTCATGGCTATTAATTGACTCTCCTTTTTCAACTTAAATTTTGGTTTTATTATTATTATTTATCTTATATCACTTCATTGTTTTACTTAAATTAGTTTACTCTCCCTATATATATACACACTCTCATAGTTCAAATAAGATCACCCCAAGAACCCTACTTTTTTTATATATTTTCATGCTGCCAAAATCCCTTATTGATTTGTTAAATTCCTATGTAATAATCTCCACCGCTTTATACCTCTTCTTGTTCGTTAATCCATTCAACCCCAAGTTTAGCCCGGTACCAATACAATTGGATCTAATACTTCTGATCATGGAAAATTACATCATTCTGTAGGTTGAGTATAGATTGGCTAAGGTGTGCTTTCTTCCGGTGCTATAATTAAATTATATGCTATTTTTCTATGTGTTGGTGTTTTACCTCTTGTGTGATTATTTATATGTATTATAATTTTTATGGTTGACATCACATGCATACGTTTTCAGAATATGTTTTTACTATGATTTACGATCGCGATTTATGGACTATGATTTATGAACTATGATTTATGGACTTATGGACTATGATTTATGAAGTATGTTTACGAAATATTGGATTCATGGAACTTTGTTTATGAAATTTGATTTTTAATCATCATATCATTGTATGAGCAAGGGTTGAGATCTGATCGAGGAAGTTCAGTGGTTTCACCCTTCGGGCTGAATTCCACTTCGGATTGGCGGTTGTAGTGAGGAGTTCTGGGGAACTTTCCTCTTGGCGGTTGTAGTTGGGTGCATTGCATTGCGCTTGTGATTTATGTGTTATGCTTTAAACAATTTTAAGAAAATATTACTATATTTTTACGACTATGATTTTCTTGCACTTTAGAGACACACTAAGCTCTTTAGCTTACTCCCCCATAGTTTCGTCTTACAGATATCTTTGGGCTTTAGGCAACGCAGTACTTGGAGGATCTCGGATTTTATCCGGTTATTTTATTATTCAGCACGAAACTATTTTTTGTTTAATTAGATTTCTATTTATTATTTTGGGACATGGATATAATTTTAAACTATTTATGTTTTAGGATTATTTTTAGCATTCATTTACCGTTATTTTAATTCAGAGATTTTATATAAATATTAGAATATTTATTATGATATTATAATTTTATTTATTATTAAATTTATGTTATTTTATTTTAATTAAAGTATAATTTTTAAAATTGGATTTCTTGAGGGAAAAGTTTTCAAACGAAACTTCCTAAATTCGGTCTATTCTTCTAGGCCGGGTTTATGGGGTTACATTTAGTGGTATCAGAGCTAAGTTCAACTTTCAGACTGTGAGACTCACATAAAATTTTAAGCCGAGAACAATTTTTGCATGCATATTAAATGTTTTGGGGCAAAATGTGAATTTTTGAGAAATTTATTATTTTAAAGAATTAAAGATGTGTTTTGAATAGAGACACCAAGTATCAACCCTAAATCTTGGTTAAATCCTTTTGTAGATAGACTATTATGCCATCTCATAAGAGCTCTAGACTAGTAACCGGTCGTGATTATACTCGTTTCTAAAATTTTGAGATTAAAGCCTATTTGAAAACTATGTGTTGTCATTCGTAACCTGATCTAAAATACCTTTTTAAAATTGTTATCAAAACCTCTATTTTTTTAAGTATGTCGTTAGTCTGAAAATTTTGAGGACAAAATTTCTTTTAAGGGTGGGAGAGTTGTAACACCCTAAAAATTATGCCTAAATTATAAACCCTAGATTTTAAAATCCCTAATTAAAAACCCTAATTATTTGGAAATTTTTTTAATTGAGAAATCTAATTTTTATGATGGACTAAATAATTTTTTTTTATCAAACTTGGAAGTTAATATGAAATTTCTTAAAAGTTTAAGGATGGAATCCATGAACAACCCTTGTATCAATTTGATTTTCAATTCAAAAAAATAACTCACGTCACTTTTTTTATTTTTTTATTTTGATTTATTTATTTATTTATTTTTCAATCTTTTTTAAATTTAAATTGAAATCTAATTCTCTTTTTTTTATGGCTATTAATTGACTCTCATTTTCAACTTAAATTCTGGTTTTATTATTATTATTTATCTTATATCACTTTCATTGTTTTACTTAAATTAGGTTTACTCTCCCTATATATATACACACTCATAGTTCAAATAAGATAACCCCAAGAACCCTACTTTTTTATATATTTTTATGCTGCCAAAATCCCTTATTGATTTATTAAATTCCTATGTAATAATCGCCACCGCTCTATACCCCTTCTTGTTCGTTAATCCATTCAACCCCAAGTTTAGCCCGGTACCAATACAATTGGATCTAATACTTCTGATCATGGAAAATTACATCATTCTGTAGGTTGAGTATAGCTTGGCTAAGGTGTGTTTTCTTCCGGTGCTATAATTAAATTATATGCTATTTTCTATGTGTTGGTGTTTTACCTCTTGTGTGATTATTTATATGTATTATAATTTTTATGGTTGACATCACATGCATACGTTTTCAGAATATGTTTTTACTATGATTTGCGATCGTGATTTATGGACTATGATTTATGGACTATGATTTATGAACTATGATTTATGGACTTATGGACTATGATTTATGAAGTATGTTTACGGAATATTGGATTCATGGAACTTTGTTTATGAAATTTGATTTTTAATCATCATATCATTGTATGAGCAAGGGTTGGGATCTGATCGGGGAAGTTCAGTGGTTTCACCCTTCGGGCTGAATTCCACTTCGGATTGGCGGTTGTAGTGAGGAGTTCTTGGGAACTTTCCTCTTGGCGGTTGTAGTTGGGTGCATTGCATTGCGCTTGTGATTTATGTGTTATGCTTTAAACAATTTTAAGAAAATATTACTATATTTTTACGACTATGATTTTCTTGCACTTTAGAGACACACTAAGCTCTTTAGCTTACTCCCCCATAGTTTCGTCTTACAGATATCTTTGGGCTTTAGGCGACGTGGTACTTGGAGGATCTCAGATTTTATCCGGTTATTTTATTATTCAGCACGAAACTATTTTTTGTTTAATCAGATTTCTATTTATTATTTTGGGACATGGATATAATTTTAAACTATTTATGTTTTAGGATTATTTTTAGCATTCATTTACCGTTATTTTAATTCAGAGATTTTATATAAATATTAGAATATTTATTATGATATTATAATTTTATTTATTATTAAATTTGTGTTATTTTATTTTAATTAAAGTATAATTTTCAAAATTGGATTTCTTGAGGGAAAAGTTTTCAAACGAAACTTCCTAAATTTGATCTATTCTTCTAGGCCGGGTTTATGGGGTTACACACGAGGTAAGGGACTCATCCTCTATTTGGAAGGCTATGGCTAAACTCCCAAAATTGCCCAAAATTCGTCTATTTGGTTGGAGAGTTTGTCACGAGGCATTCCCTACGGGCCACAAGATAGTAGCAGCGGGACTTGATCCGGGCATATGCAAAATGTGCAACAATGGCCTTGAAACTTGCCTTCGTGCTTTTCGGGACTGCCCATCCATAAAAGAGGCTTTTGACCTTTGTGCCTTCTCGACTCCATTGCCAAATGATCTATATCCGAGCTGTAAAGCATGGTTAGAAGAGGTGCTTAAGTCCTTTGACAATGATAGGTTCACACTACTCATTATACTCATGTGGAACCTTTGGAACCGGAGGAACAAGCTCATCCACAAGAACAAGGCCCTCCTGATACGAGCAGTGGTGGACTATGCCCAACTTCTAGCCTCGGACTACTCAGTTGCCCATGAACCAATCAGCACCCTGGTCCCACGTAGTCGAGCCAAGCGGTGACCTGCCCACCCGATAGCACAATAAAGGTAAATGTGGATGTCGCGTTCTTGGTCAACACGGGAGCAACTTCGATTGGAGTGGTAGCACGCGACTCACGCAACCTGGTCTTAGATACGAGAGCCTACAAGCTTCAAGGGGCACACACTGCCGAGACAGTCGAGGCATACGCTTTCACGTTGGGCCTCCAAATTGTCGTGGAGAACAATTGTCCACAAGCAACCATCGAAGGAGACTCTATGGTTGTGGTTAATAAGCTGAATGCCGAGATGCTTGATAGATCTGTCATTGCCTCACACATGCCCGACGCGCATGCCATCCTCGTGGATCACGCTGGTCTCAAGGTTTAGCGCATAGGCCGAGAGGCCAATAGGGTAGCGCATTCTCTCGCCCATTGGGCTATGTCTGTTGAAAATGGCTTTGAAATTTCAAAGCAAATTGTCAAGAAAGTGGGGCACCGAATTGACAAATTGAATTTGTCAGGTTTAGCTGTAGCAAATGAGGAAAATTGGAACGGTTTAGCAATTTGTTATTTGAAATTTTACGTTGGTCGCTTCTGTGACCCTAATGTGACTTCCTATGATCCGCTGTAACGCATAGGCGGGTCTAGGGGGTTACAGGATTTATTGGAAATATTATAGAGGCGTGCTCCTTATTGTGTAGTTAGATGGTTTGTACGTTGTTATTTAGGTTTTGCCATTTGTGGTGCTTTCAGGTGATATTATATGGGGTAAGAATGATTGTCAGTTTTTGATCGAGGAATAAAATTCGGGTACTCTTTTCCCCTGTTAGGTTTAGATGGGTTTTTAACGAGGCACTCCTTTTAAAAAAATCATTACAATTGAATTTGTATAGGAACTCGACTCGAAATGAAAAATTTTCAAATAAAGTTTGAGTTGTACAATATGACTCGTCAACTCAAATAACTTGAATTTGTTTTTACTCGACTCAATCAAACGCTCACCCCTAATTCCAAGAATTTCTAACGGCTCATAATTCACCTCCTCACTGCTGAACAGACTACGGTGGCCGGAAGTATGAGAGAAAAGAGGTGAAATGAAGTTTACGACGGAAACAATTAGGATTACAAATGAATTAAACAAACGGAAAAAAATGAACGGTAGACTACACTAGTAGTCACTAATCTTTTAGGACGCTTTAATTATGGTGATCAAACTTTTAAAACATTTATAACGGTCACTCAATTTTTA
This sequence comes from Hibiscus tridactylites, assembly GCA_958450335.1. Classification (NCBI taxonomy): domain Eukaryota; kingdom Viridiplantae; phylum Streptophyta; class Magnoliopsida; order Malvales; family Malvaceae; genus Hibiscus; species Hibiscus tridactylites. The sequence continues at coordinate 78,869,047 of OY288279.1, forward strand.
TATTGCTTTCATTACAATTATTACTGTTAAATTAATTGGGTGAACAAACAGAAAAAGGGTGTTTAGTTTAATGATGTTGTATTTGAATGCATATTACTACAACACTCAAATGAAATGATACTTTTTTTTGCTAAGCAAGATATTTTATTTATCGAACTTTTGCCATAATTGGGAGCCTCATTAAAAACCTCTCTAAACCTAATGGAGGAAAATAGTACACCGCGATATGACTTACAGGACTATAAAATTTCACACAAAAAACACCTTGAGTCATTATCAAAAGAAACATATCACCACCATGCTTTAAAAAGAATTCTTCTGCCCACACCTATTTTTTCCAGATTATCTACAAGCCCGTTCCTTGAATGTCACCAAGATAATTTTCTTTACTAGGTTATCTATTTCATCGAAATAGCTCCATCAGCGCCAAGGTTTGAGTAGGGGATACGCAATCCAGTTTAAAATGACTTGTGAGTCTGATTCAATTATCAAATTAGCCGTTCCAATCCAACCTGCATCAATAAACACCAAAAGGGCAGTCCTAACCACCATTAATTCGGCGAAATCAGGTCCTAAATTATCCACAGGACCAGAGAACAAAGCACTCACATCACCCGAGCTCGATCTTAAGGCATTATTATGGAAAGAACCATCCACGTTGAGTTTTACTGATCTAGCTTCTGGAGGGATCCAATCGGTAGAATCTTTTTTCAAGTTCAAAGCAAGGCAACAACAAGGATTAGACCACCAGTCCTCATCGTTTAAGATCAAATCTGTGTTCAACGCTTTAATCCAGATCAAGGCCCTCATCTTCGAATAGAACAAGATGTCTTTGTGGGAGATGGATTTACCCCTAAAAACCTCCTCGTTTCGTGCTAACCAAAAGCTCAAAATAGCAGCCGCAATTGTTATAAACCAAACAGTTTTAGATAAATCTGTCAGGAAGAAGAAAAGCAAAACGAGAAGAATTCCCCAACGCATCTCTCTCTGTGATGAACCTCCAACCCCACTTTGCTAACAACGCCATATTTTTAGTTTTGATATTTACGACACCAGCTCCACCCTTGATTTTTGGGGAACAAATATTTCCCCAATTTACTCAAATGAGCTTTTTGTTGCCTAACCAGTTTTCCCACAGAAAATTCCTCCTGATACTAATATGCATAGTATACAAGTGATCTAATTTATAGGCTTAATTGTATTTGGCAATCGATCTATTTACATTAGTATAAAACTTTTTTATAACTCTTTATACAATGTTCAAAATATTTAACTATTATATTCAAAAAAAAAAAACTGTTGAATTTCATGTATATCACGCGTGTTAAATTTTGAATAAGTTAAAAATATATAACTATCCAATTTACGTAAGTACTTTTCAACCATTATATATATATATTAATAAACATATTACTTTGGATCAACATGATGAAAATATCATATTAATGTGAAAGTTTATATGCATAACAAATATTTTAAAAATCAACGTACGTAAATAGTGATTCATTAATTGATCGAGTAGTCGAAAATATTTATGTTGTTTCATCTTGTATGACTATATGGGTTGCAATCCAAATATTTACCTTAAGATTATAATTATTTTTCTATTTAATAAAAAAATCAACGAAAATGCCACTAAACGTGATTATTGTTGCAAGTTAGTGACACACAACATGGGTCTTGAGTAATGGTTCGAGATTAAATTCCATTTAGTCTAACAATTTTAAGGGTAAACTACAACAATCACTCAATTATGAGTAATGTTACATCTAGGTCACTCAAATTTTAAAAGTTATATTTGGGTTACTCAATTATGAGTAAGGTTTTATATTTTTTAATACTTTATAAAAATTTTATTATTGAATAATTTATAATTTATTAGTTTATGATATTTTATAATTTTTACTTATTTTTATTTTATTTTTAGCATATATTAATAGAATATTTTTAAAATTTTTAATTAATTTTTAGATTATTTTAGTATTTTACTCATATTTTTTGCCTAAAAATCAATTTCCCCTCATACTTAACCAGAACATTATTTTTTGCCTAAAAATCAATTTTCCCTCGTAATATTTTAGTGATATATTAACTCTCTTGCAAAAAATCAACTTTGCCCCTCTGCCATGTCATCTTCACAAGTGAACTGCCACGTTAGCATCGTAAACTCTCATGTCAGCACTGTAACGGTCAACGTTGGCTTCCGTCAGTCATGGGGCAAACGATGATGCAATTCGACTACTTCAGGGGATAAATTGATGCGACGATAAATTAAGACTACTACAGGGGCAAAAATTACCCTTAAGCCAAAAGTTAATAAAGCCCTTCAACTATTTTTACACTCAATTAATCCCTTAAATTCTAAATTTTCATTAATGTACTTTTTGACTAACGAAATACGTTAGTCTAATTAAAAATGATTGACTTATCCTATTAGAGTTGCCATTTCACGTGTTTATACTTGCCATGACATGTTGATATGGATTAATTATTAATGAAATTTTATTTTATTAAAATAAATAATTTTAAAATTGAAGTAAATAATTAACACTTGATAAAAAATCAAAAAACCCTAACCCATTGATCCCAAAATTCCCAAGTCAGATTATCATTCCATTCCCCCTTTTCGTTCCTCTATTAGTTGGCATCAGTGAAATAATCTTCTCTATTCCTCTTTGAACCAACGTCGGGTTAGTCAAATATGTCAATTTGATCATAAGCAGTAACATATACAAAACAAAATCAAAATAATATTGTTTACAATTTCAATCACTCAAATTCTAAGTACATAAAGCAACAAGAAGATGATTTCACCGACGCCAACTAATAAAGGAATGAAAAGGAGTAGTGAAATGACAGTCTGATTTGAGAATTTTGGAATCGATAGGTTAGGTTTTTTTAATCATTAAGTGCTTATTATTTACTTTAATTTCAAAAATCAACTGTTTTAATAAAATAAAATTTCATTAATAATTAATCCATATAATGCCATATCAGCATATCATGGAAAGTATAAACGGTGTGACATGGTAACTCTAATAAGACAAATCAGCATTTTTAACTCGATTAATGGATTTTGTTAGTTAAAGGGGACATTATCAGAATTTGAAGTTTAAGGGTTTAATTGAGTGTAAAAATAGTTTAAAAAATTAATTAATTTTTTAAAAAAGTTTAAAGGGGTTTTAGTAGAAAAATTATATTATGGTTGACACGTCATCCATGAGACCACCCACTAGAAACCACCCACTTCATCATCATTTTTCATGTCATTTTTTCAACCAATGAATCTTCACTAAAGTTTTTCCGTGTCATTTTAAAAACTGTTTTTTGAAAGTTATTCTATTATTAGATTAATGACATGGAAAAAATAATTAAGTGAGTTGTTTCTAGTGATTGGTCCCATGGATGACGTGGTGGGAATCACTCATTATATAATTTCTCGTTTTAGTATACCTAAATATTTTAATATTTATCAAAAGAAAAATAAGATTTTAGAACCTAAAACTCGGTTTAAAAAGAGAACGCTAATATAAAAGCAAAAGACAGTCTCTCATTCTTGGCTGTTTGTTGCTGCTGCCGTATATAAATATAGGAGTAGTATATCAGGGTAAGCAAAAACACGAAGCTGAATCATGAGTCGTAAAAGCAGCAATTCCTGGAGTCACTTCGGTATGCGAGAGAGAGATGGTGTGGTGGTGGCGTTGCCTTTCAGCGCTTGGACAAAGAGGGATGGGGATGGAAACTCGAGGATTGATTGGCACACTTTGGATCTCCAAAGGGCTGAAACCAGCGGGACTTTGAGTACAATGCCACCCGAGGCTCCTGATGGTGGAACCGCCATTGCCTGGCGCAACCACGTTTACGTCGTCGGGGGAGTTTGCGATTGCAGATGGCCCTCATGGCGTACCAGGTCCTGTCGCCATACCAAAATTCATGGAACCCACGCCCTTGACGATGTTTTCTACTTTGATTCGGAGCACCCTCAATTTGGCTGGAGAACAGCTCCTCCTATGTTGGTTTCACGGATATTCCCCGCGGCTGTTGCTACACAAGGAAAGATTTACGTCTTCGGGAAAAATAAAAATATGGAGGGTCATTTTGCCGAGGTTTTCGATATAAGTCGGAATCGTTGGGATTTGTTGCCGAAGCCTTCTGCTTTGGATGTGGAGCCTCAATGTGTATCGGACACTGTTCATTTAGATTCTCCCCGATCTCGAATTCTGGTTCGGTTCTTTGGCCATTCTCTTTACGCCTACCACGTCCATACTGAATCATGGGAATGCGTGGATAAAAAATTCGGCAGCTATGATGCAACGACACTCGTGGACAATGTGCTCTACTGTCTCCTTCATCCGTATACGGATGATTTACCTGATCCCAGAGAGTGTTTTCTGGCATATGATGTGGTAGATTACAAATGGTTGCCGGTCATGTGGTTAACTGAATGTCCATTTCCTGCACCAGGCATCGGTAATCTGTTTCATTTGGGCAAGGGCCAGTATTGTCTAATTCACTACCAAACAGCAATGGCTGATACTTGTTATTTTGAGTACGTGAAACTCAGGTTGTGTAACGATGGTGGAGTTATTTATGCAACCGCAGAGTCTGAATCTACCATTATTGTTATTTTTCATTTGTTATTTTTCTAGCTATTGGGACTTCTTGCTGCTTAATCCATGTTGTTTTCGTTATATTTTGTGCAGGGACCCAATTCTGAAAATAGTAGTGAAAATGGGGCATTTCTGCAGTTTTTATTATAATTCTGTCATGACTGGCATCATGGGCACGACACCGGGCACGACGCGTCTGACGTGGCAGTGACGTGGCAATGACGTGGCGACTTCTAGAAGCTTCTGGAACGTTCTGAGAGAGCTTATCAGCTTATCCGATTAGATTTCCTGCATTTAAATTTCAAAACATTTGAATTATTTATCTTTTGTTTATTATTTTAAATTATCTCATCACTTTATCTTTGCAAATCTAAGCCTATAAATACCACCCTTGGTAAAGGCTTAGATCATCAATCATTTGAGTGATCATCTTCTTAGCTTTGAGTTTTTTTTTAGCTTTTCCTTTGTAAATAGTTTTTAGCTTTAATAAAAGTTTTTTTTCTTTATTTTCTTGTTCCATTTATTTTATGTTATTTTATTACTTTTCTAAAAACCAAGTTAAGTATGATAATCAATATCATGCTTAGCTAAATCCTTTGAGCCAAGAGTTAGCCAAATCAATTCTAATCGTGAGAATTGAACATTGCCTAAATTCCTTCGGGAATACATTTTTATCTTTCTGTTTAGATAGTTTGGCAATCGGCCTTACTAAAGTTTTTAATCGTTTTTCAAATAAAAAAGAGCTCGTTGGTCTGGAATCGTTTAAAGACATAGTTGGGAGGAAGGATCGGCCTGTGGCAATTTCGACTTCCTGTGAACACTCTTAGCGGCGGTCCGCTAAGGAAAGATAAAATCAGAAGCGATTCTTTTTAAGACAATTTCTGAGTCGGGCTTTTCCTGCTTTCAAAACTAAATACTTTAACGGCGATAGACGTGGTTAATTTGTTTAAGAATCAACCTTCGAAGATAGTCTTGGGAGGATTGGTTACTCGAGAGAGAAGCAAGTTGCGACGGGTTGGGCCTCGCAGACTGTAACCGACATGATCCCCGGAGTAAAAATCTATTTCAATGATCGAAGGAATTGACAAGGCTAGCTCGAGGCTATTTCTCATACTTGGTTTTTCTTATTATTTTTAATTCTTGCATTTTATTTATTTACTTCACCACAAATCATATCACCCCCCTTTTATTTGATTACTTTGCAGAAATTCCTGGAAGTACTAATCGAAGCAGTTTTCAGTCAATAATTCCTGCTAATCTCCCTGTGGATCGACCTTCTTTCCCTATACTTATTTTATTTTATTTATTTTTGAAAGAGGATTTATTTATATTTATTTTGACCGGTTAACGACGACTTGTCAAAATTGGCGCCGTTGCCGGGGAGATTTACTTTCGGCATTTTTGACTGATTTTGTTTTATTTTTTTTATGACCAGGAAAACCCACAGCAAAGGTCGTCGAGCTAAACGACATTAAACAAAGCGCTAAATGGGAGGCAACCCATTGGTTTATTTTTCGTTAATTTTTTCTTCCTTTTTAATAATTTAATTTATGTTTCATTTTTTATTTTCTTTCTTTTTTTTACCTTAATAAATTTTATGCAGGATTTTTCTTTTCACACAGGAAGCACTTTAGCCCATGCCCTTTGCACCCTTCATTTTCCCCTCTTTTCCCATTTTTTTTTCTTTCCCACAAAACCACCAAACCCTAACAAAACACACCCATCTGTTTCACTCAGCCGCAATTCACCATGTCCCGCACCTCCTCCACGCCGCGGTGGTCGACGACGGCAAGCCCCCAGCCCCGGTCGAGAACCCCACTCATACGGCTTCCACTGCACCTCCGCCTTCTCCCCAACCGCCTGCCGTCGTTCGCAGCTCTCCAACAGCACCGCCGGACCGAGCTCCAGTCACCGTCCACCTCCCCTACGATCTCCATCACCGTCATTCCAGTCAATGTCAACGGCGGACTCAATTTCATCATTCACGGGGAGTATCTTTTGCCCTTATTTTCTCTTTATTTCTTTAATTTTTGTGAATTGGGGCAATTCATTTAAGTGAGGGGGAGGGTAGCAAACCACTTGCCATGCTTATCTGATATATGTTTGATTTTGGTTTAACTTTGAGAAAATATTTTCTTTGTCATTGCTTGTTGTCCAGCATGTTATAATTGTGATAGTGCATATAAATATTTGAATGTTGACATTTTTTATAATCAAATGGCATGAGTATAATGATAGTTTGACATCTCTTTTCAATTTGCCTTGATTGTGATAATTGGATTTTTCTCCTAGCTTAATCAACTTAGCCTAATTTTGTGAGAATTTGAGCCTTGAGCATACATCTTATTTTTTATGCTCGTTTTTCCTTGCTTGAGAGTGTCATTTTGAATTTAGGAATCTAGAACTTGTGGCTTGTATACGATTTGAGACTACACTAGAATGAGGTGCTTTAAGATGATTTAGGCATTAGGATTTTCTCTCTTTCATTAAAATTTACCTTTCGCTTAGTGAACCCTCTTGAAACCTTATATCCCATTTTTTTGGCTTAACCCTAAACCAAACTTTTTGAATGATCAAATGCTAGAACTGTATTGCTAGACAAAAAGGGGCTGCAATTCGAATAAGGGCAGAATTTTTCAAAGAAAAAAATGAAAAAGAGAGAAAAAAAAAGAGAAAAACAGAATAAAAAGAAGCAATTGCTTCGAAAGAAATAGTTTCAAAAAAAGAAAAAAAAAACAAAAAAAAAGAAATGTGTTTGCTTGCCCATTTTTAACTCCTCTTTTGTCTTCGTTGCTTATTGTTTGAAACTTCTTGCATGGATCATCTTCTTTTACCTTTTCTTTCCATCTTTCTACCTTTTTTTTTTCTAAACCCACATTACACCTTGAATAAAAGACCTAATGATTTTTGCACCTCGATTCTAATAAGTAGTGGAGAATTGAACTTGTTACAAGCCTATGGAAACCTTTGTTCATGCATGACTTAGAGTGCTCTTGCTTCACATTTACCTTTAAACACTTTGAGTGCTCTTGAGTGTACCTTGGTGAGGATTAAGACTAGGTTAGGATTTGATTACTACTTGATAGACGATTGAAAGAATGAAAGACTGTTCTTTGCTTATATCCACTTGGTTTGATTTGTGTCTCTTTCATGGTATTTCTTTTGCACTTGAACTATTATAATTATGCTTGATACTTGTGATGGCTTGAAGAATGCATTCTTGGTTAATATCATTTTCGGACATACTTGAGGACAAGTATGAGACAAGTGAGGGGGAATTTGATGAGTTCTCAAATATGACATATTTCATTTGTTATTTTTCTAGCTATTGGGACTTCTTGCTGCTTAATCCATGTTGTTTTCGTTATATTTTGTGCAGGGACCCAATTCTGAAAATAGTAGTGAAAATGGGGCATTTCTGCAGTTTTTATTATAATTCTGTCATGACTGGCATCATGGGCACGACACCGGGCACGACGCGTCTGACGTGGCAGTGACGTGGCAATGACGTGGCGACTTCTAGAAGCTTCTGGAACGTTCTGAGAGAGCTTATCAGCTTATCCGATTAGATTTCCTGCATTTAAATTTCAAAACATTTGAATTATTTATCTTTTGTTTATTATTTTAAATTATCTCATCACTTTATCTTTGCAAATCTAAGCCTATAAATACCACCCTTGGTAAAGGCTTAGATCATCAATCATTTGAGTGATCATCTTCTTAGCTTTGAGTTTTTTTTTAGCTTTTCCTTTGTAAATAGTTTTTAGCTTTAATAAAAGTTTTTTTTCTTTATTTTCTTGTTCCATTTATTTTATGTTATTTTATTACTTTTCTAAAAACCAAGTTAAGTATGATAATCAATATCATGCTTAGCTAAATCCTTTGAGCCAAGAGTTAGCCAAATCAATTCTAATCGTGAGAATTGAACATTGCCTAAATTCCTTCGGGAATACATTTTTATCTTTCTGTTTAGATAGTTTGGCAATCGGCCTTACTAAAGTTTTTAATCGTTTTTCAAATCAAAAAGAGCTCGTTGGTCTGGAATCGTTTAAAGACATAGTTGGGAGGAAGGATCGGCCTGTGGCAATTTCGACTTCCTGTGAACACTCTTAGCGGCGGTCCGCTAAGGAAAGATAAAATCAGAAGCGATTCTTTTTAAGACAATTTCTGAGTCGGGCTTTTCCTGCTTTCAAAACTAAATACTTTAACGGCGATAGACGTGGTTAATTTGTTTAAGAATCAACCTTCGAAGATAGTCTTGGGAGGATTGGTTACTCGAGAGAGAAGCAAGTTGCGACGGGTTGGGCCTCGCAGACTGTAACCGACATGATCCCCGGAGTAAAAATCTATTTCAATGATCGAAGGAATTGACAAGGCTAGCTCGAGGCTATTTCTCATACTTGGTTTTTCTTATTATTTTTAATTCTTGCATTTTATTTATTTACTTCACCACAAATCATATCACCCCCCTTTTATTTGATTACTTTGCAGAAATTCCTGGAAGTACTAATCGAAGCAGTTTTCAGTCAATAATTCCTGCTAATCTCCCTGTGGATCGACCTTCTTTCCCTATACTTATTTTATTTTATTTATTTTTGAAAGAGGATTTATTTATATTTATTTTGACCGGTTAACGACGACTTGTCAGTAACGATGGTGGAGTTATTTATGCAACCGCAGAGTCTGAATCTACCATTATTGTACCATTTCAAGGCGACCCCGACCACCCAGGGGCCGATCGCAAGATGAACAGAAACTTGTGGGAGTCATTGCTTCACCAAATATATTAAAATAATTCTTTAGTTCTATAGATGATTCAATAATAATGTTAAATTCAGTCATTGTCGCCGTGATTATGAGATTTTATTATTCTAAATAAAACTTGAACTGTGTTTGCGAAGATAGTATGTTGGTTGATGGAATGGTTAAATTAAGGCTTTAGATCGAACTCTATATCATGTTTACATATGTTTGTAGTGGTGAGCAAAATTTAAAATTTTTGACTCGATTTGATATGAATCTAATTGCAATATCATAATTTTGATTCGCTCACGGTGATGTGCTCGAAGCAAAGTAAGGGGATATAACATCCTTCATATGGAGTAGTATCTTCAAGGCAAAGGAGGCAATCAAAGATGGGTTCCATTGGAGACTTGGGGCTAATGGGTGACATGTTTCGTATGCTACTTTTCTAGTTATTAGGACTTCCAATTCTGGAAATAACAGTGAAAAGGGGGCATTTCTGCATTTTTTATATATTCTGTCATGACTAGCATTGTGGGCACGACACCAGACACGACGCGTCTGACGTGGCAACAACCAGCTAAATCTTTTAAGCCAAGAACCAGCCAAGTCAATTCGATTCGTGAGAATTGAACTTGCTTAAATTCCTTTGGGAAATCATTTTTATCTTTCTGCTTAGATAGTTTGGCAATCGGCCTTACTAAAGGTTTTTAACCGTTTTTCAAATCAAAAAGAGCTCGTTGGTCTGGAATCGTTTAAAAACATAGTTGGGAGGAAGGATCGGCCCGTGGCAAATTTCGACTTCCTGTGAACACTCTTAGCGGCGGTCCGCTAAGGAAAGATAAAATCAGAAGCGATTCTATTTTAGACAATTTCTGAGTCGGGTTTTTCCTGCTTTTATTCTAAATATTTTAACGGCGATAGACGTGGTTGATTTATTTAAGAACCATCTTTCGAAGATAGACTTGGGAGGATTGGTTACTCGAGAGAGAAACAAGTTACGACGGGATGGGCCTCGTGGACTGTAACCGACATGATCCCTGAAATAAAAATCTATTTCAGTGATCGAAAGAATTGAAGGAGCTAGTTCGAGGCTATTTCACATACTTAGTTTTTCTTAATCTTTTTACCTCTGCATTTAAATTTTCATCCAATATGAAATCACTCCCCCACTTTATTTAATTACTTTCCAAATATTCCTGGAAGTACTAATCGAAGCAGTCTTCAGTCAATAATTCCAGCTAATCTCCCTGCGGATCTACCCTCTTTCCCTATATCTACTCAATTTCTTTATTTTATTTATTGTTGAAAGATGTTAAATATTTATTTATTTTTGACCGGTTAAACGACGACTTGTCAGAATCTTCCAAGACAAATAGGAAGGAACCAAGTGTTGGGGAAACCGAGTTATTTCCCACACGAACGTAGCTTCAAATCTGAGCTGAAATGTTGAGATTGAAACTACCAAAATTTGCACAGCGGAAAACCCGTCAACTATTGAATATTGAAACTTAATGGAAAAACCCAATAATAAGCAAGCGAAATAAATAATGGAGAGAACACACCAAATTTACGAGGTTCGACGAAAATTTCGTCTACTCCTCGGGCACCACCACCGGATGATAACTTCACTAATACCAAAATGGTACAAATAAATGGAATTCCTAAGAATTCCCAAATATTACAAATGGGAGAAAGAAACAAATGGGAGAGATGGTATGGATGTTGGGATGGTTTCAAATGACAAATGCTAGGCCTAAAGTTGTAAATAGCCTAAAGTTTAGGGACCAAAAATCAATATCCCCATTGGTAATTTCAACACTTACCGTTGGAGCATTAATTTACCGCTCCAATTTTCCTCATTTGCTGCACCTAAACCTGACAAATTCAATTTGTCAATTCGGTGCCCCACTTTGTTGACATTTTGCTTTGAAATTTCAAAGCCATTTTCAACAAATCTCCACCTTGGCTTGAAATATCATCACGTTCTTCAAATTTTCTTCTCTCCAAACGTTATCTTTCGTAGTGCCTCCAAATGCGCTCACGAGCGCCATACACCCGAAGGTGCTCAAACTTGCAAGATGTTAATCAAGTTCAAACAATGATTGAACTTGATTGATGTTACCACCTTGGTCAACATATCTGCAGGATTTTCTTCTGTCGTAATCTTCTGAAGTAGAATATTTCTTTATTCAAAGATCTCCCGCACAAAGTGATACCTCACGTCAATGTGCTTGGTTCTTGAATGGTAGACTTGATTTTTCGCTAAATGAATAGCACTCTGACTGTCACAATAGAGACTAATGTGACTTTGAACAACACCCAAGTCTTCCAACAATCCGTTAAGCCAAATCGCTTCCTTAACAGCCTTTGCAACCGCCATGTACTCTGCCTCTGTAGTTAACAAAGCCACCGTTGACTGTAAAGTAGACCTCCAACTCAATGGGGCTTTTGCTAAAGTAAACAAATACCAGTAGTAGACCGACGCTTGTCCAAATCACCAGCATAGTCTGAATCAACATATCCAACCACAAACTGACCAAGTGTTTCATCTTGCTCAAACACTAAACCAACGTCTACAGTTTGTTGGAGATACCGTAGAATCCATTTCACAGCTTGCCATTGTCCCTTTCCAGGATCATGCATGTACCTGCTCACAACTCTAACTGCTTGTGAAATGTCAGGCCACGTACACACCATCGCATACATCAAGCTCTCTACTGCATTAGCATATGAAACTTTTGCCATGTATTCTCGCTGTTCATCAGTTTTAGGAGATAATTGAGAACTAAGTTTTAAATGAGAAGCAAGTGGGGTACTTACATGTTTTGTGCTTTCATTCATGCCAAAACATTGTAATACCTTTTTTAGATATTTCTTCTGAGTCAAACAAAGCTTGCCTCTCCGTCTGTCTCTACTTATCTCCATGCCGAGAATCTTCTTGGCCTCACCTAGATCTTTCATCTCAAACTCTTGATTCAATTGAGCCTTCAATTTGTCTATCTCTTGTTGAGTTTTTGAAGCGATCAACATATCATCAACATACAAAAGAAGATAAATGAAAGATCCATCTTGTAGCTTTCACAAATACACACAATGGTCATATGTGCTTCTTGTGTACCTCTGCCTCCTCATAAAGCTATCAAATCGCTTGCACCACTGCCTCGGAGATTGCTTCAATCCATATAACGATTTGTTCAACTTACAAACCCATTTCTTACCACCAGCATCCACATATCCTTCTGGCTGAGTCATATAGATCTCCTCTTCCAAATCACCGTGCAAGAAAGCCGTCTTTACATCGAGTTGAGCTAGCTCCAAATTCAATTGTGCTACCAAGGCCAACAATATTCTAATGGAGGAATGCTTCACAACAGGGGAAATGCTTTATTGTAATCGATTCCCTCCTTCTGAGCGTAGCCTTTAGCTACCAACCTTGCCTTGTAGCGAACATCTTTCTTGCTGGGAGATCCGTCTTTCTTTGCAAATACCCACTTGCATCCAATTGCCCTTTTACCTTCTGGTAAATATGCCAAATCCCAGGTGTTGTTCTTATGGAGAGATTGCATTTCTTCATCCATGACACTTTTCCACTTGTCACTTTCTAAGCTTTTCATTGTTTCTTGATAAGTGGCAGGGATATCATCATCAACAACTGGAAGGGCATAGGCCACCATATCTGTAAATCGAGCATGTCTACGAATTTTTCTCCTTGGCCTTGTAACTGCAAGTGGTTCTGGTATCTCCAATGGTTCTTGGGTTTGAACCTCTTCATCTTCTGATTCCTCCATTGGAGTTGGAGAATCAGTAAGATCAACTGCTGGACTAATCACCGTCTCTTGAAACTCCACCTGGTTTGGAGTATACTCCACCTGTTGTGGAGTACTACTTGTCTGAACATCTCCATTTGTTACCTTCTTCAACATGACATATTCATCAAAGGTAACATCTCTGCTACAAATTATCTTTTTTGTGTCTAAGCACCAAAGTCGAAATCCCTTCACTCCATGAGTGATTCCCATAAAGATAGCTATCTTTGCTCTAGGATCAAGTTTTGACTCCTTCACATGATAATATGCAGTGGATCCAAATACATGTAAGGAATCATAATCTGTAGCGGGTACTCCAGACCATACCTCTAACGGCGTTTTTCCTCCAATCGGCGATGACGGTAGACGATTTATGAGATGGCCAGCATATGTCACAGCCTCAACCCAAAATGGTTTGCCCAACCCAGCATTAGACAACATACATCGAAATTTCTCAAGTAGTGTTCGATTCATACGCTCTGCCACCCCATTCTGCTGTGGTGTATGTCTAACAGTGAAGTGTCAAACAATACCATGCTCCTGGCAAACGTCAAAGAGCGGATCACTTCTATATTCCCCTCCATTGTTCGTCCTAAGCCGTTTGATCTTCTTGCCAGTCTGGTTTTCGATCATATTTTTCCACTTCAGGAAAACTTTGAGCACTTCATCTTTAGACTTCATTGTATACACCCAAACTCTTCTGGAAAAGTCATCAACAAAAGTTACAAAATAATGTTTTCCTCCAACGACGTTGTTTTGGAAGGACCCCACACATTTGAGTGAACATAATCCAAAATACCTTTCGTATTATGGATAACGGTGCCGAATTTCACTCTCTTCTGATTTCCCAGGACACAATGCTCACAAAAATTTAACTTGCAAGCCTTTGCACCTTTCAACAATCCTTGCTTTGCCAAAATTTGCAAGGATTTCTCACCAGCGTATCCCAACCGCATGTGCCACAACTGAGTAGAATCCAATTTGTCTCCACCGGAAGCTGGTGCTACTGCTCCAATAACTGTACTACCTTGGTTGTAATACAAGTTATTTTTCCTGATGCCCTTCATTATCACGAGTGCGCCCGATGTGACTTTAAAAATTCCATCTCTCATAGTGACAGTCGAGCCTTAAGATTCCAAAGCTCCCAATGAGATGAGATTTTTCTTCAAACTAGGCACATATCGAATATCAATCAAAACTCTGGTTGATCCATCTTGATTCTTTAATCGGATTGAACCTATCCCAATCGTTTTACAGACGTTGTCATTGCCCATATAAACAACTCCTCCATTTAGTTCTACTAAATCGAAGAACCACTCCCGATTAGGGGACATATGATAGGTACAACCCGAATCCAATATCCACTCGTCTGAACGAAATGATGATGATAAAGCAACCAGTGATATTTTAGAGTCACTAGTATCATGCTCTGCAACACATGCATCTAGAGTGGCTTTTCCTTTCTTCTTCAGCTTCGGGCAATCTTTCTTCCAATGACCTTTCTCATGACAAAAAGCACATTCATCTTTTCCAAGTCTGGACTTTGACTTTGATCTCCCTCTCATTTTTGGCTTTTGGCTTTTCGAGCGACCTCTTACCACCATGGCCTCCGTTGCATTGTACTTGCTCTTCATCTTGGTTTTCTTTCTAAGCTCATAACTATACAGAGCAGCAGTTACTTCTTTAAGGGTCACCTCATCCTTTTCATGAAGTAACGTTGTTTCAAGGTGCTCAAATTCATCTGGAAGGGATGACAACAACATTAGAGCCAAATCTTCATCTTTGAAAGTTTCATCCATGCCCAACATATCTGCCACTAACTCATTGAACGCAGTGATGTGTTCATTCATACTGGTGCCTGGCAGATAATCAAATCTGAACAATCTTTTCTTCATGTGAAGACGATTCTGAGAGCTTTTCTTTAGGAATTTTTCCTCGAACGCTTTCCACAGTTTGCTTGCAGAAGTCTCGTTCTTGTAGGCATACTTCTGCTCTCTGGAAAGACAAGATCGAATCGTACTGCACGCCATACGATTGATTGTTCTCCAATCTTTCTCCATCATAAATGCGGGTTTTTCTTTCTCAATGGCAATGTCTAGACCTTGTTGAAATAAAGAGTCTAGCACCTCGCCTTGCCACATGCCGAAGTGACCAGATCCATCGAACAACTCCACCGAGAAGTTTGCATTTGACATTATCCTCCTCACATGTATAGAGAAAGAGCTTGATGCCCCATCTGACCCGTCTTTTGCCATGGCAACGAAAAATATTCAACATCACGAACTGGATATTGAAACACTACACCAGGTAAGTTCCCAGGAAAGAGAGGTGGATCACACGGATCGCTTAAATACCACGTCTTTCCTAGCCAGAACTTTCCTAGACATACACTATCACAACACCACACTTCTTTGCATCAATCGAGCGACCGGGATAGCCTTCACCGAAGCTCTAATACCAATTTTTGGGGAAACCGGGTTATTTCCCACACGAACGTAGCTTCAAATCTGAGCTGAAATGTCGAGATTGAAACTACCGAAATATGCACAGCAGACAAACCCATCAACTATTGAATATAACCCAATGGAAAAACCCAATAATAAGCAAGCAAAATAAATAATGGAGAGAACACACCAAATTTACGAGGTTCGACGAAAATTTCGTCTACTCCTCGTGCACCACCACCGGATGATAACTTCACTAATACCAAAATGGTACAAACAAATGGAATTCCTAAGAATTCCCAAATATTACAAATGGGAGAAAGAAACAAATGGGAGAGATGGTATGGATGTTGGGATGGTTTCAAATGACAAATGCTAGGCCTATTTATAGTTGAGCTTTAAGGACTAAACTTGTAAATAGCCTAAAGTTTAGGGACCAAAAACAATTTCCCTATTGGTAATTTTAACACTTACCGTTGGAGCATTAATTTACCGCTCCAAATTTCCTCATTTGCTGCACCTAAACCTGACAAATTCAATTTGTTAATTCGGTGCCCCACTTTATTGACATTTTGCTTTGAAATTTCAAAGCCATTTTCAACACCAAGCCAATTCTGTTGGAACGAAAACACTTGGATAATGCCACCAACCCGATTACTTGTGGGGAGTTCATGGTGCCTAATGTGGCGGCTTGGAATGTTATCAAGCTCAACCAAGTGTTCTCAGACAAGTATGTCTTTTCAATTAGCTAATGCCCCATAGCACCCTTCTCGGGTGACACACTCATATGGGGCCCCACTCATCCGAAAGCTACACCACCCGATCGGCTACAACTAGCTACTTTTTAAAAAGTCACGAGGTAAGGGACTCATCTTCTATTTGGAAGGCTATGGATAAACTGCCAACATTGCCCAAAATTCGTCTATTTGGTTGAAGAGTATGTCATGAGGCATTCCCTACGGGCCACAAGATAGTAGCAGCGGGACTTGATCATGGCATATGCAAAATGTGAAACAATGGCCTTGAAACTTGCCTTCGTGCTTTTCGGAACTGCCCATCCATAAAAGAGGGTTTTAACCTTTGTGCCTTCTCGACTTCATTGCCAAATGATCCCTATCCGAGCTGTAAAGCATGGTTAGAAGAGGCCCTCCTGATGTGGAACCTTTGACAATGATAGGTTCACACTACTCATCATACTCATGTGGAACCTTTGGAACCGGAGGAACAAGCTCGTCCACAAGAACAAGGCCCTCCTGATACGAGTAGTGATGAACTATGCCCAACTTCTGGCCTCGGACTACTCAGTTTCCCATGAACCAATCAGCACCCGGGTCCCACGTAGTCGAGCCAAGCGGTACACCTGCCCACCCGGTAGCACCATAAAGGTAAATGTGGATGTCGCGTTCTTGGACAACATGAGAGCAACTTCGATTGGAGTGGTAGCACGCAACTTACGCAGCCTGGTCTTAGATACGAGAGCCCACAAGCTTCAAGGGGCAAACACTGCCGAGACAGTCGAGGCATACGTTTTCACGTTAGGCCTCCAAATTGTCGTGGAGAACAATTGTCCACAAGCAACAATCGAAGGAGACTATATGGTTGTGGTTAATAAGCTGAATGCCGGGAAGCTTGATAGATCGGTCACTGCCTCACACATGCCCAACGCGCATGCCATCCTCGTTGATCACGCCGGTCTCAAGGTTTCGCACATAGGCCGAGAGGCCAATAGGGTAGCGCATTCTCTCGCCCATTGGGCTTGTCTTGTAACGAGCCTTTCATTTTTAACTATGATGTCCCAGATTGTATCCAAAACTTTGTAATCAATGATGCCATTTATGGCTAATGCAGTACAACCCACCTTTCAAAAAAATCTATCGTATGTGGGAATACATAGGCTCTGTTTGATAAACAACTTTTGAGTAAAAAATTAGAGGTTTGAAGCATTTTTAGAGGTTTGACCAGTCAAATCTACTAATTTAAATGTTTAGTAAATAGAGAATTGTAATAGCAGATTGGGGTAGAATCTCTTATGAACACAGCTTGATATATATATATATATATATCACATAAGGAAAAAAGTGAAGAAATATATACGAGTATCATATATGGTTATAAAATCCTTTTAAATTTAAATCAATAAATACATTAACATTATAAATATTTACAATTAAGTCTAAAAAAACCCAAACAACCCAACTTAAACTTGTATCATCCAACTTTCTGCATCAAGAATAATATCCCCACAAGTGCTTAATATCCGGTGAAGAAAAAAGATTTTTTTTTTTGGATTTATGCCGGCTTATAAAATTTGTACGCTTTATTTCAAAACTAGATGATGGTAAATATAATTCTTTTTAATAATAGAAACGGTTATTTCTTTATATGGTATTAATGTTATTTTTTAAACAATTCCGAGAAAAGCCTGTAAATTTTATTTAGTTGATCAATTCAAACTTAAAATTTAGTAAATATACACATTTTTACTCTAAAAATAACAATGCAAGATTGAAAATAAAATTATAAATACCAACAAACTTTACATGGTGATCACAAAACATATTACACACACACCATGGGCAACCTCAAAGTCGTTGCCCTCTCATTGCTATTCACTTTTTTCGTGTTGCATCTTCCATTTGCGGAGAGTAATTGGATCATTAATTATCATATCCATGTCACAAACGATTTGCCTCTGCTTAAATCGCCACCCAACCAGCCCAATCTTTTCCTGCAGTGTAAGTCCAAGGATAAAGACATCGGTGAGAAAGGCATGGTTAAGGGGCAGGATTACACCTGGGACACCCCGGTTAACTTTCTCCGGACCACCCTTTTCTACTGCAAAGCGCGGTGGGTGGGTCACAAGACCAGGAGTTTCGACGCTTTTGTTGCCGAAAGAGACGAAATGCCGTGCAGTCAGAACCATAATTCTTGCATGTGGTCCGTGAGGGACGATGGGATTTATTTTAGTAAAAATAATGAGACTTGGAGTAATCTATACCCTTGGTAGAGAGTCTGATCTACCAATCTGCATTCTCGTCGGAGAATTAGATTCCTCTATTTTTAGGCAACAAATCTATATTTCTATTATTCATAATTTAGATCCAAATCTATCTCACGTTTACATATGTTTGTACTGGTGAGCAAAATTTGATTGTAGAAATTTTTTTTTTTACTCGAGTCGATATGAATCTAATCGCAATTTTATAATTTTGATTCGATTAAAAAATTCTAAATATTGTTTGAATCATAATGTGAGACTCGGATAACTCAAAATATTTAATAATGCCCCTCAACTTTGTTTGATATATGTGTATCGCAAAGGAAAAAAAATGAAAAAATATATAAAAGTATTATATATTGTTATAGATTTCTTTTTAAATTTAAACCAATGAATACATTAACATTATAATTCTTTACAATTAAGTCTAAAAAATTTGAACAACTCTACTTGATTTCAACTAGATTTTTTTACTCGAGTCGATCGAATATCCACCCCTACATGTTTGCAAATAAAATTATAATTAATATTTAGTATACTATCGGAATAACTACGCAAAAAGCCAAGAATGACGATGTTAACATTAAACATGAAAACCCTTACGAATTTTTTTCAAAAAGATAATTTGCACGCGATACGTGTTAACACAAACCGACTAGACAATAACAAAGCAGGTGCGAGGACAATATCATTCTACCATTCAATAAAAATACCCTACTAGAGACATTTTTCTATCCAATGTGAGAATACATACTTTACATAATTCTCGAGCATTACCAAAATACTACCCTTGTCATGACCGTTTTGCCTGGTCATTTCGTTCATCAGTTCCAATTCTAGAAATAATAAATTTAAGGCTAAAGGGTCAAATTTGCCCCTGTAGTAATTCGAAATCAGCAATGTTGTCCTTATTTTTTTTCTATCCGTAATTTTGCCCTCAAAGTCAGTCAATTGTAGCAATATTGTCCTTTGACCGATTTTGACCGTTAAATGCTGACGTGGCAGTTAACGGTGCTGACGGGGCAATTTTACCCTCGAAGTCATTCATGCAATTTTGCCCTCGAAGTCATTAATTGCAGCACTTTTACCCTTGGTTTATTTAGTTTTTGAATAAAATTGGATAAATAATTTGGTTTTTTCGAGTTGAACTTTAACAAACAGAATATATGAAAAGTCGATTAACAAATTGATGTAAATATCCTTTGAGACCATAGTAATTTTAAAAATAAGCAAAATGAGAACTCTCACAAAAAATCAAAATATTATTCATTTTTTTAAAGTCTATAAATTTAATAAAAATAAATACGTTATTCAAAAAAAATATTGAAAATAAACCAACGAGAAGCGTGTTAATTGAACGGTGAACGCGAACTATTCTATTCGAACGACGTTCGATTGACACACTTACCGACGATGGGTTGTTAGGAAAAAATATACGATGACCTCAGAAAACGACATTAGTGGTGTTTGGCGAAAACGACATGGGAGATAAGGGCATGGGAGATAAATACAAGGATATCCAGAAGATAAAGCAGAATTCAACCTGAGCCACATGATTCGAGTTCACCGTACATTTTTTTCCTAACAACCCACCGTTGGTAAGTGTGTCAATCGAACGTCGTTCAAATAGAATAACTCGCGTTCACTGTTCAATTAACACGCTTCTCGTTGGTTTATTTTCAATATTTTTTTTGAATATCATATTTATTTTTATTAAGTTTCTAGATTTTAAAAAAATTGAATAATATTTTGATTTTTTGTGCGAGTTCTCATTTTGCTTATTTTTAAAATTACTAGGGACTCAAAGGATATTTACATCAATTTGTTAATCGATTTTTCATATATTCTGTTTGTAAAAGTTCAACTCGAAAAAACCAAATTATTTATCCAAATTTATTCAAAAACTAAATAAACCAAGGGTAAAAGTGTTGCAATTAATGATTTCGAGGGCAAAATTGCATGAATGACTTCAAGGCTAAAATTGCCCCGTCAGCACCGTTAACTGCCACATCAGCATTTAACGGTCAAAATCGGTCAAAGGGCAACATTGCTACAATTGACTGACTTTGAGGGTAAAATTACGAAGAAAAAAAAGTGGGGGCAACATTGCTGATTTCGGATTACTACAGGAACAAATTTGACCCTTTCGCCTAAATTTAATTAAATAAATATTAGAGTAAACTACTCACACATCATTAAACTACTCGCACATCATTAAACTTTAAATGTTATATTATTTATACCGTTAAACTTTTAATTTGTTCAATTAATTTTTTACGCAAAGCAAATATGTTATTAAACATTATAACCACTAAACAGTGGATACAAGGGCCCTAATAAGAAAAAAAATAGAATCGTTGCTACTAGGGGTGGGCAAAAAATCCGATTACCTGGTTCCGGTCTCGGACCCGGTGAATTTTAACCCGGTATTGATTTCGGTGGGACCGGGACTGGATCCAAAATTTAGGTCCCGATTGCAACCGGGACCGAGACTGGATCCTGCTTTTTTGGACCCGGTACCCGGTGGGTACCCAATGGCACTGGGACCTGTACCAGGTACCCGGTACTGGTCTGGTACCGAATGGCGTTGAAGAGGTTGAAAGCAACTGGAGGCGCTCCTTTATTTCTCTTTGTGTATGAATATTATGAGTATGACTCGTTTTAAGACTTCAACCTTCAAGCCTACAATATTCTGACTTTGTTATTTAATATTATTATTGATGGTTGGAATTTTTCCCCCTGCTGCTCAAATTTTATTAATAATAGACTAATTGACCGGGTACCCGGTATTGGTACCGGTTCCTGAAATCTTGGACCCGGTCTAACCGGGACCAGGACTGGTTCTCATTTCCAGGAACCGGTTGTTACCGGGACCGGGACCAATTCTAGACAAATTGGCCGGGTACCCAGCCTTACCCACCCCTAGTTGCTACCAACTCCCAAGAAAAATAACTCAATGCCCGCTAAAAAACATACTCGAAATAAAAAAATTGATTTCCCAAACTCTAAAACACTTTACGCCTAATTTGATAACAGTGTGATGGTGTGGACAACGAAACAATGTCACTTTGGCATGGTTATTGTTTCCGAAAATGACATCGTTTTAAGCACTAAATTTTAGAGGTGTATTGGTTTTGTCACTAAACTTTAAGACAATTCTATTTTTCGTCACAACATTATTAATATAGAGCTTCTCCCCACCGTCGTTAGGTGTCAGCTCCGCAAAAGAATTTTCGTCACAACAGATATGACATGTGGCTCATGTATCTAGCCACCATTCCCTTGGGTTGGAGTTAACCGGGTTGACTTTAGAGATCACCTCGGAATCAATAATAATTCCAATAAACTGAAAATAATTTTGTTTATTTCTTATTTTGGTTTTTCACAAAATTCGTAACCTCAATTACTTCAAACGACAATTTTTGTAAAACAGATTTGTCTCGTTTATTTCTGAGATCTAAGCAAACCCGTTAAAACGACATGATAATTCCTGAAACAAATTTATTTGCTTTCTCACAACCGTACTTATTTCGAATTGCCTTGAATTTACTCTGTCTTAAGATTGTTGGACAAAACAGGGTTAAACTCGAAATAAATTAAAAATAAATGGAAAAAATAGAAATTACAAGAATTTAATAGATTCAAAATAACGGAAAATAGGATTGTCGAGGCATGCTTGAAACGCAGTTTCCTTAAGACAAATTAGACCACTCCTCGGTGCTTGAGTTCTTTAGTCGTCAGTCTCCCATGATACAACAACGGATGATCTTCGACAGCTGCACTACTGAAGAGATCACGAACAATGCTCGTGCATTTGACTATCACCAGAAAATAATGCATTTTTTAAGAGAAGAAAGCTTTTCAAAATTTTGTTTTAAAACTGAAGGGAGGTCATGTATTTATAGGGAAAATTAGGTTAAACATGGGAATCAAAATATTCCGAAAATATCCTTCATCTTAAAGGAAAAAATTAATTCGAAGTGGTAAAATGTCTGCTGGCCAACAAAGGGCTCGACCACTCTGGACATTCGCGTCGCCCACATAGTGCGAGTGCACCGCAATCCAAATGGGATTGGATTTGCACCCCTACGCATAAGGCACAATATCCAATCAGGTCATTCAATGACCGAAAATTGAGTAAGTGTATATAAACATTTCCCATTCAATTTATCCCATCCATGTAGGACATAGGGGTTTCATTTTCCTTTACTCAATTCACAACTCCCTTACTTTGAGCATCAATTTCTCATTCAATACTCAACCATTTTTAGTATATGAGATACTGTTGTAAATTTCTCATGGAGTAGAATAAGACCCAAAAGAATCCTTATTCGAATCTCCACTTTTACCCATTCGAAATATGGCTCAAAGTAACCATTTTCCTCACGTTTTTCCAACAAGAGTTCCTCCCCCATGCCATTTCGGTCTAGAATCTTGCCGTTTACGTCGACTATTCTGGAATCCACGACATGGTCTGATGATAGACCGTATTTTCTTATCAAGGTATCGTACCCATCCCCGCTAAGGTGTCCACTGACGCCTATGGTCGGACATAGCCCAGCCGGGAAGCCGTGGACATTGGTGCTTTCCCAAATGTTGTAGTAAAGTTCTCCGAGTGTTGCACTGTCTTGAACCCAGGCCGATTCGTCTGATACATCTACCGATATCGAACATAGATTAAACATGTCTAGGATAAAAAAGGGTTGATCGAAAACGTACGACAAGCCTTCGTAATCGTGTCTGCCGCTACGGATTTTGAGCTGGAAAGCGACCCTTTGGGAACAGTTTACGGCCGCGGGGACATGAGATTCCTCCGTCGGCGTGATGATGATAGACGACTTAGGCGTTGTGGATGTGTTAAAACGAGCATTACAGATGTATGCTTGCAACACGAAGGCATAGGAAGGGTTGGTGTTCGAAAAAAGAATGTCGGAAGCATTTCGGGACGGAATCGATTGGCTTAAGCATTGAAGAAGCGATTGATAAGTAGGATCCGAGGCTGCAAACGAGAGGGAGAAGTTGAAGAAAACAAGAGATAGCAGAAGGGAAAGTGAAATCGGCATTGAAATATGCATTTTGAGCTTTTGTTTTGCGTTTTGGTAAGGTAACAAAGCATGTAGGTGGGAAGATTTATAAGAGTTTCAAAGGTGTGGAAAAGTACCCAAACATACGTGGCCTTACCTATCAACAAGTCTTAAGACAAGACATTACGTAGGAAGAATATTCAAACAACAAAGAAAACGTGGCATTTCGTAATACCCCGTACTATCCGGAATTATTCGGGTTCGATACATAAGAATTTTGAATAAATTTCAAATCCGGACGAGATAGAACTTATTTTTAAGAGATAATTTCTTTAGAATTATTTTTAATAAAAATTTAAATTCGATATCTCACTTAAAAAACAACGAACTTATTACCACTCATTGAATACATAGTATTATTTTTTTGGCTTAAATATAACTTTGGTACGTAGACTATACACATTCTCCCAAATTGGTATCTAAAGAATTTTTCTCCCAAGTTGGTATTTGATTTATACACTTTCTCCCAACGTGGTACCTTAAGAACTTTTCCTCCCAAGTTGGTACTCAAACTTTAATTCCATCTACTATTTTAATACTTTTATTAATAGTTTTACTTATGCATTCAATCAATTTAGTCATAATTTAAAATAATTCAATAAATTTAACATTTCGTATTTAAAAATTCCATCAATTTAATCATTTTTGTGAGAAGATCAAATCAAGCGAGTCCATCGAAGCAAAGCAACAATTGGATAACTGAATTCTATCAACAAGTTATGTTTAAACTTTTATTATACCAGGAAAGTGTTGAACTTTATGTGCTCGATTTCCTTCAACCGTTCTAGCTAGCCAAGTGTGAAGAATATTGAATATTTGGGTGATTTTGTGGGAGGTGAAAAATAGACAATAGACACAAGGATTTATAGTGGTTCGGCCTTCTAACAAGCACCTACATCCACTAACTTAGCTCCCCACTAAGGATTTCAACCAAATTCACTAAGAATTTTATCCCCTTTTCTCGGATTAAGAGGAAACCGTTACAATGATCAAGCTTTCTACTCAAAGCTTGATCAAGCACTCTCTTACAAGAGAAATTCTAAGCCAACTTGAAAACCCTCTAATAGGTTTTTTTTGCACAATTAAGCCCTCTCCCAAAACTTAAACACTTGAGCAAATTTGACAATGTTTAGCTCACTAGTGTTGTCTATACAAGAAAATATACAATAAAGCTCTAAAGACAATTTGACATCATTATGTTGTTGACAATGGAAGAATTAACCATCTCTTGATGCTTGGAGGTCTCTTTTGTACTTTTAATTGAGTTTGTAGCCGTTGAGGACCGTTGGGGTTGAATTAGAGCCGTTGGAGCCTTTATTTCCCACCATAAATGTAGTTCTGCAATTTGGCGTATCGATACCCTTGAAATCATATCGATACAGTCCCAATGAGGAAATAGCCATTGAGCGCCTGCAGATGGTGCGTATCGATACACATAGTAAGCATATCGGTACGATCCTGCAATTTAAAAGACCGTTGGGGGTAGTTGGGCGTATCGGTACGCGACACAATCGTATTAGTACGCGAACTAGCCGTTGCGCTATTTTAAAGCACCTCGTATCGATACGGCTAAGCGTATCAGTACGTGTTTTGGCTACTGGAAAATCATTGTAGTTAAAACCCTAAAGGGTATCGATACTGTACCCTACAATATCGATACAATTATACTTAAAACATGGTTTTGACTACTTTAAATCATTCCAAAGCCTTGTAAAACACTTAAACATATTTTCAATTCTTTTCAATTTAGTCCAAAACATTTTTTAATTTTTATATCAAAACATTTAGTTCTATAGAAAGTAATATAACATTTCTAAGAGAAGAATAAATAATTTAGGTGAATAACACATAGTAAATTGATAGAATTGTTAAATATAAAGAGTTATATTTATTGAATTGTTTCAAATTAAGACCAAATTGATAGAATGTATAAGTTTTGGTACCAACTTGGGATAAGATGTCTAGTTCAGGTACCAACTTGAGAGCAAAAATTCTTTAGGTATCAACTTGGGAGAAAGTGTGTAGTTCAGGTACCAATGTGGGAGAAAAATTTCTTTAGGTACCAACTTGGGAGAATGTATCTAGTTCATGTACCAAATGTATATTTAAGCCTTAAATTTTTAGTTGTCCTCTCAGTTCCTCAACACTTTGCCATGACTAATCCGAAAATAAACTCGTTGTTAAAGGAGATTTGATGAAAGTGTTGCGTAAATTTCATTGGTATGGGAAGCTAGACCCGAAAATAAACTCGTCATTTATAGTGCTGATTCCTAAAGTTGACAATCCTATGGTTATCACTGATTTTAGACCGATTAGTTTAGTGGGATCGATTTACAAAATCATCGCCAATGAGTTGTCAAATCGTTTGCGTGTGGTGATGGAGAGACTCATAAGTCACACACAATGTGCTTTCCTGAGCGGGAGGCAGATCTTTGATGGAATTCTCGTCGCAAATGAAATAATACACTCAATCGACAAGGGGATTGGCAGCCCTGGTGGAGTGGTGCTCAAGATCGACTTTTCGAAAGCTTATGATTGTGTTCGTTGGGATTTTCTGGATGTGATTTTACAGAAGATGGGTTTTGGCATCTTGTGGAGAAGGTGGATTATGGAATGTCTATCGTCGGCAAGAGTTTCAGTCCTGGTTAATGGTTCCCCTACTGGGGAGTTTCGAATGAGAAAAGGGTTGAGAGAAGGGGATCCCTTCTCGCCTTACTTGTTCATTATGGTCACTGAGGTGCTGCATCTATTGCTTGAAGAGGCAGACGTGAGTGAGGCAATTAGAGGTATCATAAATGTCATTCCAAGTCAATTGTATTCACACTTGCAGTTTGCAGACGATACAATTCTTTTTTTGCAACCAAAGGAAAAGTACATAGTAAATGTAAAGAGAATCTTAAGGTGCTTCGAATTATACTCTGGGTTAAGCATAAATTTCAGCAAATCTTGTCTTGTTGGGGTAGGTGTTGATCCAGAATTAGTAAAAAAATTGGCTGAGTTGTGTGGTTGTAAGGTTGGCTCGCTGCCTTTCGCGTATTTGGGAATTCCTCTAGGAGCCGATCCGAGGAAATTAGCGACTTGGGAGCCGGTGGTAGAACGTTTCCAGAAAAAATATCAGGCTGGAAGAGCAAGACGTTGTCATTTGCCGGGAGAGTTTTTCTGATTAACTCGGTATTGTCTTCCTTACCCCTTTACTATATGTCGCTCTTCGAAATACTGAAATCAATTCTTCTAAAGATTGAGAAAATAAGACGAGACTTCCTTTGGGGCTGTTCAAATGATAAGAGGAAATTAGCTTGAGTAAGTTGGTCAAGAGTGTGTTTACCTCGCTATAAGGGAGGGGCATGCGTAGTTAATCTACATGTGAAGAATAAAGCTTTGTTAGCTAAGTGGGGGTGGAGGTATGCAACCGAAAAATCAGCACTATGGAGAAGAATTATCTCGGCTAAATATGGCTCCGCATCACAACATTGGAAAATTAAGTTAAGCAACTCGAAGAAGATGCTGTTAGTGTGGAGAGGTATAGTAAACAATTGGAAACAGCCGAATGTTACCCAATGGATGAATGCTGAGTGTTATCGATGGCAAGTAGGAAATGGCGAATCAATATTATTTGCGGAGGATTTGTGGTGTGGAGAGAAACCTCTACGAGTAACTTTTAACCGGTTGTATAGATTGGTTAGTTGTAAAGGCGTGGTAGTGGCTAGCTTGGCGACCCCAAATGGTTTAAGTAACATTCAATGTGAGAATTTTATGACCAGAAAGCTGTTGGATAGAGAAAAAAACATGGTGGTGGATCTTAATAACGCTCTAAAAGGGGTGAAGCTATACTCGGGCGTTCATGATAGGCTTGTCTGGATTCACGACAAAGCAGGGATGTGTTATACCCTTATATTCTTTAGTACCCACTCCTTTGTAATAAGGATCTTTCCTCAATCTTATTTTTTTTCCGATATCGAACCTTTTGAGAAAGACGTTCTTCAAAGACCCAACCCTTTCGAAAGACTTCATTTACCATCAAAGTTTTTCTCAAAAAGACCCTTTAATTTTGGAATCTTCTCTAAGAGGCCTATTAGAGTTCATCCGAAAGCTACCTCATTATGCTCTCCAACTAACTACTATCCTGACAAGACCAACGTCAAATTCAGTTGCCTCAACAGTCAAAACCTATTGTCGTACATACAAACATGCCCACTGATGAGTTCTCAAAATTGTCATGTTTCACTTGCTAATTTTCTAAGTTTTGTGACTTCTTGCTGCTTAATACATATTGTTTTCATTACATTTTGTGCAGGGGTCCAATTCTGGAAATAGCAGTGAAAATGGAGCATTTCTGTAGTTTTTTTTATTATCCTGTCATGACTGGCATCATGGGCACGACACCAGGCACGACGCATCTGACGTGGCAGTGACATAGCAGTGACGTGGCAACTTCTAGAAGCTCCTGGAATGTTCCGAAAGAAGAATCCGATCAGACTTATCAGAGTTTTATCCATATTAGTTTTATTTTGAATTTGAATTATTTCCTATCTCTTATCTTTGTAAATCTAAAGCCTATAAATACCAACCTTTGGTGAAGGCTTAAGATCATCTTCTAGTTTTGAGTTTTTTTTTTATCTTTGTAAACATTTCTAGCTTTAAATCCAAGTTCATTTTCCTTTAATTTCTTGTTTTCATTTATTTTATGCTATTCAATTGTTTTTCTAAAATCAAGTTAAGTATGATAATCAATATCATGCTTAGCTAAATCCTTTAAGCCAAGAACCAGCCAAGTCAATTCGATTCGTGAGAATTGAACTTGCTTAAATTCTTTTGGGGAAATCATTTTTATCTTTCTGCTTAGATAGTTTGGCAATCGGCCTTACTAAAAGTTTTTAATCGTTTTTCATATCAAAAAGGGCCCTTTGGTCTGAATTCGCTTAAAAACATAGTTGGGAGGAAGGATCGGCCTGTGGCAAATTTCGACTTCCTGTGAACACTCTTAGCGGCGGTCCGCTAAGGAAAGATAAAATCAGAAGCGATTCTATTTTTAGACAATTTCTGAGTCGGGTTTTTCCTGCTTTATTATAAATACTTTAACGGCGATAGACGTGGTTGATTTATTTAAGAACCGTCTTTCGAAGATAGACTTGGAAGGATTGGTTACTCGAGAGAAGAACAAGTTACGACGGGTTGGGCCTCGTAGACTGTAACCGACATGATCCCCGAAATAAAAATCTATTTCAATGATCGAAAGAATTGAAGGAGCTGGTTCGAGGCTGATTTACACACTTGTTTTATTTTCTTACTACTTTTAATTCTTTTCTCTTTATTTTATTACTTCACCAAAAATCATATCACCCCCTTCTTTTATTCCTTTGCTTTTACATATATTCCTGGGAATTCAGATTCAACAAATTCAAGTCAACAATTCCAGCTAATCTCCATGCGGATCGACCCTCTTTCCCTATACTTATTCAATTTCTTATTTTATTTATCGTTGAAAGAGGATTTATATATATATTTATTTTTGACCGGTTAACGACGACTTGTCAAAATTGGCGCCGTTGCCAGGGAGATTTATTTTCGGCAATTATTGACTGATTTTTGTTTTATTTTATGACCAGGAAGAACCCGGGTATTTTAGCTCCATACAACCCGGAAATTGAAGCAAGCGCTCGTAGAACTCACGGCGAAACACTTCGACGAAAGAAACAACAAAGCACACAACGACCCGAACAAGAATCCACTTCCGAGACAACACCAATCGAAGAACCTACACAGGAACCAGAAACAATGGCGGACCAAACGATTCGAGAGCTGAACGCAGCTCCTACTGTGCAACAACCCCTTTGCATCGCTTTTCCTCAAGGCGACACTCCCTTTCAGCTCAAAACGGGATTAATTCATCTACTCCCTACCTTTAACGGTATACCTACTGAAAGCCCACACAAGCATCTAGCCGAGTTCCATATGGTGTGCAGCAGCATGAAACTACAAGGGGTCTTGGAGGACCAAATAAAACTAAGAGCTTTTCCTTTTCCCTTAGCCGGAACGGCTAAAGAATGGTTATTTTATTTACCTTTGAATTCGATTAATACATGGTCTGACCTTTCTCGTGTTTTTCTTGATAGGTATTTCCCTGCAGCAAAAGCAACAGAAATTAGGCGAAACATATTGAGCATCCAACAAATGCATGATGAATCCCTATATGATTATTGGGAAAGGTTCAAGAAGCTATGTGCAAGCTGTCCGCAACATGGCTTATCCGAGCAGACACTCCTTCAGTATCTATACGAAGGAATGTTACTGATGGACAAAAAAATGGTAGATGCGGCAAGCGGCGGCGCACTCGTCAACATGACTCCTACTGCAGCAAGAACATTAATCTCCACAATGGCTACGAATTCGCAGCAATTTGGTTCTGCAAGTGAACCAAGTCGACGGGTTCATTCAAGCACAATTACATTAGAAAACAAGATTGATAATTTGACTAATATTGTGCATTCACTTGTTTTAGGAGAAATAAGAGTTGCTAAGGCATGCGGGATTTGTACTATGCAAGATCACGCTACTGATCTATGCCAAATGCTGAGGGAAACGACTAATGCCCAAGTCAACGCCTTGCACAATTTTCCCGGACCTCCCCAAAGACCTTACAATCCGCAAAGCAACACATTCAACCCTGGGTGGAGAGATCATCCTAACCTTAGCTATGGTAATAGGAATCCAAATTTCCAAGCTAGACAACCTCCCTACCAAAATCAAACCCCCCAGAAATCTTCCCTTGAATCTATTGTTGAAAGGCTAGCCGTTTCACAAGAAATGTTCCAAAACCAAACGCAATCTCACCTTCAGGAACTAGACAAACAAGTTAGTCAATTAGCTCAAACAATAGGGCGACTAGAATCTCAAGGAAAATTACCATCGCAAACCGAAGTCAATCAAGGGAAAATGTGAGCGAAATCACTTTGCGAAGTGGAACCGTGATAGCACCTGAACCGCCGAAGAAGGGCGAGCAAAAATCTGAGAGCTCCTCGGAACACCAAAAGGACAAGTCTCCTTCCACTTCAGGTAACATCAAATCTAAAATTCCTATTTCCACTTACGAACCTGTTCCGCCTTTTCCAGGAAGACTAGCAAAAAAAGGACAAGAAGGAGGAAGAAAAGGAAATAATGGAAGTGTTCAAAAAGGTAGAAATCAACATTCCACTCTTGGATATTATTAGGAAGGTTCCTAAATACGCAAAGTTTTTGAAAGATCTGTGTACAAACCGAAGAAAATTGTCGGGAAATGAGAGGGTTAACCTTGGCGAGAATATTTCAGCCATTTTTCAAAGACCGCTACCACCAAAATACAAGGATCAAGGTATGTTTGCAATCCCCTATAAAATTGGGAATGTTGGAATAAAAAGGGCTATGTGCGATTTGGGTGCCTCCATCAATGTCATGCCTTTAAATGTTTATAGAAAAATCTCAAATGATCCACTGAAGGAAACTAAGGTAACAGTACAATTGGCTGATAGGTCGATTATATATCCCGAGGGGGTATTGGAAAACATTCTGGTTAAGGTAAATAATCTTATTTTTCCCGCCGACTTTTATGTTATTGATATGGAGAATGATCATAGCAATAATGGGTCTGAAATTTTGCTTGGACGTCCTTTTCTATCAACCGCACACACAAAAATTGATGTTCATAATGGCATTTTAACCATGGAGTTTGATGGAGAGGTAGTGAAGTTTGATGTATATAAAGCTATGAAATATCCTGATTCTGTCGAAAGCCTTAATTTCATTGATATTATAGATCCATTGGCTAATGACTTTATCGGAACTGATTTATTTCATGATTTTTATAGGGAATTGGAAGATCTCAATGATGACGACTTAGGCGAAACAATTTCTACCCTCTCTTTAAATTCTGAAATTCGATTAACTCCATCACAATCTAAACCGCTTCCCTTAATTTTGCAGGCACCTCAGTTAGAATAGAAACAACTCCCACCACACTTGAAATATGCATACTTGGGCGACAAAGAAACTCTACCCGTCATCATATCAAGCGAATTGTCGTCACAACAAGAGGAGGAGTTAATTGCTACGCTGAGCATCCATAAAGAAGCAATCGGATGGACATTAGCCGATATCAAAGGCTTGAGTCCTTCCACGTGCATGCACAAAATAAAATTGGAGGATGGCGCAAAACCTATCCGAGAGGGACAACGTCGACTAAACCCACCAATGATGGATGTGGTAAGACAAGAAATACAAAAATTTCTAGATGCCGACATCATCTATGCAATTTCTGACAGTAAGTGGGTTAGTCCAATTCATGTTGTACCTAAGAAAACGGTAATAACTGTTATCGAAAATGATGAAGGTGAGAAGGTTCCAAAAAGAGTTCAAAACGGATGGCGAATGTGTATCGATTATAGGAAACTTAATTCCCAAACTCGAAAAGACCATTTCCCTTTACCGTTCATCGATCAAATGATCGAAAGACTTGCTGGAAAAACACATTATTGTTGTCTTGACGGATTCTCTGGATTTTTTCAGGTACCGGTAGCGCCCGAAGATCAAGAAAAAACTACATTTACTTTTCCATTTGGAACATTTGCATATAGGCGAATGCCTTTCGGGCTATGCAACGCTCCAGCCACTTTCCAACGCTGCATGCTAAGCATTTTCTCCGATCACATTGAGCGAGGTATAGAGGTATTTATGGATGATTTCACCGTTTACGGCGATTCGTTTTCTAAATGTCTCTCTAATCTTTCATATGTTCTTAATCGATGCATTGAGTATAATTTGGTTTTAAATTATGAGAAGTGTCACTTTATGGTAAGTAAGGGTTTAGTTCTCGGTCATGTGGTTTCTGCCCAAGGAATAGCCGTTGATAAAGCTAAAGTAGACGTTATTCGCTCACTTCCATACCCCACTTCGGTGAGGGAAATTCGAAGTTTTCTTGGTCATGCAGGATTCTATCGCCGCTTCATAAAAGATTTCTCTAAGCTCGCACAACCACTTTGTTGCCTATTACAAAAAGATGCACCATTCGATGTAGACAAAGCTTGTAAAGAGTCATTTGATGAACTAAAAGCACGACTTATTTCCGCTCCAATAGTGCAGCCCCCGGATTGGTCGCTACCCTTCGAAATCATGTGCGATGCCTCCGATCTAAGTGTAGGCGCAATGCTTGGACAAAGATCCAAAGACGGACCGCATGTTATCGCTTATGCCTCTCGAACTCTTGATTCGGCACAACGAAATTATTCTACAACAGAAAATGAGCTTTTTGCTGTCATTTTTGCATTAGATAAGTTTCGCCCTTATTTATTAGGAACTAAAATTCTCATTTTTTCTGATCATGCAGCATTGAAATATTTGATCAACAAAAAAGACGCGAAACCTCGTTTGATTAGATGGATACTCTTGCTACAAGAGTTTGACATCCAAATCAAAGACAAGAAAGGCAGCGAGAATTTGGTGGCGGATCACCTAAGCCGTTTAGCGACATCACCGACCGAACTCCCTCTACGAGATGAATTCCCGGATGAAATGCTAATAGAAGTTAAGGTAACATTCCCTTGGTTTGCCAATTTGGAGAATTTCTTAGCCACTGGTAAGGTCCCTAACAATTTGTCTCAATCCGCGGTTAAACGTATTAAAAGAGATGCTAGATATTATATATGGGATGATCCATATTTGTGAAAATTGTGTTCTGATCAAATAATTCTTCGTTGCGTAAGTAATAGCGAGGTAACTTCTATACTTAAATTTTGTCATTCTTACGCTTGTGGCGGACATTTTGGCCCTAAGCGAACTGCGCACAAAATTCTCGAGTGTGGGTTCTTTTGGCCTACCTTATTTAAAGATACTTACGATTTTTGCAAATCATGTGACAGATGCCAACGGGTTGGGAATCTAAGTCGTCGAAGCGAAATGCCATTAAATCCAATCCATATATGCGAAGTATTCGACGTGTGGGGACTCGACTATATGGGACCTTTTATTTCGTCCTATGGAAATCTTTATATTATTTTAGCAGTCGATTACGTTTCGAAATGGGTTGAGGCAAAAGCCACCCGTGAAAATGATGTGAGAACCACGACTAATTTTTTGCGTGAATTTATTTTTTCCAGATTCGGAACTCCAAAGGCGATTATTTGTGATAGGGGAACGCATTTCGTCAATCGAATCGTCGAAGCCTTGATGAGGAAATATGGCGTGACGCAGAGAATATCAACGGCTTATCATCCGCAAACTAACGGACAAGCGGAAGTTTCAAATAGGGAAATTAAGTCAATCCTAGAGAAAATTGTAAAACCCAATCGAAAGGATTGGAGCTTGAAATTAGTCGATGCGTTATGGGCATATCGGACCGCCTACAAAGGACCTATCGGCATGTCACCTTACCGCCTTGTCTTTGGTAAACCTTGTCATCTCCCGGTCGAACTTGAACATAGAGCATTTTGGGCGGTGAAAGAATGTAATATGGAGATGAGCGCTGTTGGTGAAACACGGAAACTCCATATCCAAGAACTCGAGGAGATTCCCCGAAACGCTTACGATAGCGCACAGCGTTATAAAGAAAAAACTAAAGCATTTCATGACAAACACATTTCATTTAAATCCTTTTCAATTGGACAAAAGGTTCTCCTATTTAACTCGAAGTTGAAAATTTTTGCAAGAAAACTTAAGTTTAAATGGAGCGGGCCGTTTACCGTAGTCAATACCTTCCCTCATGGAGCCGTGGAAATTGAAGATAGCTCGGGTGCACAATTTAAAGTAAATGGGCAGCGGCTCAAACCGTTCTTCGAAAGCGCACCCATCGAACAAATTGAGGAAATTATCCTCGAAGAACCGAAACTCTGAGCATTGAATTGGTCGAGCTTAACGACAATAAACAAAGCGCTAAATGGGAGGCAACCCATTAGTTTTTTTTGTTTTTTTATTTATCATTTTTATTCTTTTTATTTCTTATTTTTCCTCCTTGTTCCAGTATACTGATCGAAAATTATTTTTTCATTGCAGGCTTTTCTGTCGACTAAGAGCAGGGCAATTTCATTTCCCCACCAAAGTGCACCGTTTCATTAAACGCGGTGCATTTTAGCACGTGTAATGAGCGGTGCACGATAACCCCACCCCTTATCCCTTGCGCATCATCCGATTTTCCCTAATTTTCCCCCCTTTTTCCCTCTTCTTTCCCTTCCGCGTACATCACTAAACCCTAGCAGACTCACCCCACCGCAAAAACAAAACCCAACCGGATATTTTTTTCACCCCACCGCCGTCAACCCATAATGCCGTGCACAAGGCAACAAGCCCGCCGCCTCCCCCAAGAACCACCGATGGTTATCGGCGGACGGCGCCGTTTTCAACCGCCCCAGTTTATGGAAATAAGCAGCGAGTCCGAGCCTTCCGCCGCACCTCCTCCTCGCCGCAGAGGCCGTCATCAACAAGCCACCACTCCGCCGGCCGAAAACTCTATTCCCCAGACGACCGCGGTTCCTCTGCCTCCCTCCCCGACCGTCAGCCACCGTTCGCACCATTCCAATAGCGTCGCCGGCCCGAGCACCAGCCGCCGTCCGCCATCCCCACGGTCTCCGTCGCCGTCTTTTTATTCGATGCCCACTGTAGACTCGTCCACACCCTCTCGGCAGCGTCCGTTTCATACCCAACAGAGGGAGTCCACAACCCCTTCCGTTTCTATGCACTCTGCTGAACCAGAGCAACATCCTGAGGTAAATTCTACCCCAATTTTTACTCAACCGTTGCTAATGTATCACCCTTCTTTTGGATACACAGAAGACTTCTCGGCTGATTTCGGTTTCCATCAAGATCACCAGTCCTCTGCAAATTATGGCGAGCACTCTGACCAGCAGAATAGTGCATCATCCTTTCCCTCTCCGCCCAGAGGAGGCACCGAAAATCCTGAAAGAAATAGGCGTGGGCGTAAATATGCCGTACCAGCAGAAGAAGAGCTCAAAGGATTCCTCATCTTTTCTTCCGATCAGCTCGACCAATTTCAGAGTATCAGACATAGACCTTTTCGGGTTTGCAAATTCATTCCCCAGCATACTATTGTTAATTTGAATATCTCTGACTCTGTTGCACATTATTTTGATGCTATCGGATGGACTGCTTATTCTGAAATAAAATGTGGAACATTTTATGAGTTGGTTTTTGAATTCTACTCCACATTTTCTTTTGCCGAAACTAGTTACATTACGCCTGACTCTCCTGCTATTATCAGATTTCGATTATGTGGTCAAAGTTTTGCTATGTCTGTTAATGAGTTTAATTTAGCTATGGGTTTTGTGACTAACGTCACAAACTCCGATTATCTAACAACATTGTTTGAGATTCCTGCAGATTTCGATGAGAATGCTGCTTATTTTGAGCTATCCGGACAAATAGACATGGCCTTCGACCCTCGTTCCACTAAGGCTATTGTGCTTCAAGATCCCGGGCTCCGTTATGTTCATCGTTTCCTTGCCTACAATTTTTCTGGACGTAACGATGCCTCTGCCACTTTAAGTAAGACCGAACTATTCTTCCTCTGGTGTATGCATTCGGGTAAGAAGGTAAACTTAGGATTTTGGTTAGCCCGCCAGTTCAAAGTCGTCATCCGGTATAATCGTCCTTTAATCCTTGGTCCTTTAATTACTCACCTCGCATCTAGAATAGCTAATTTTGACATTGAGCATTTCACTTACGCTTTTTCTATGGATGCTTTAGATGAGCGTTGCTTGGACTCCATGGGATTACTCGATGGACCACCGGATGCACCCTTCTTCAATCCACCGGGAATTTTAACGCCAAGGACAAGGAGGGTTTTCACTCGCAGAAACGCCCCACGTGCCCCTCAATCCCCTCCTCCCCAAGAGCAACCCTCTCACGACGTTCCGGATTTCGATGCCCGTCTCCACGCATTAGAAGACAACATTTCCGAAATCGTCTCTTACCTACGTCCTGGGCGCGGCCGCGGACGTGGCCGCAATCGTCGTTGATGACGGGGAGTTTCCTTTACCCCTCTTTGCCTTAACTTTTAATATTTTATTTTGAATTGGGGAAATTCATTTAAGTGAGGGGGAGGGTACAACAACACTTGTCCTATGCTTGTTTGATGATGTGTTTGACTTTGACTGAACTTGAGTTGAACTTTTCTTGCCATTACATGTTATCTAGCATATTATACTTGCTCTAGTACTTAGGAGTGATTGAATTGGAACATTTTTGATAATCAAATAATATGGGTAATCTGCAGCTTGGCATTCTCTTTTAATCTTGATTGTGTTGATTAGATTTCTCGCCTAGCTTAATCAAATTTAGCCCAATTTTGTGAGACTTTGAGCCTTGAGCATGCATTCTTCATATTATGCTCATTTATTTTGCTTGAGAGTGTCATCTTGAATTTTAGGAATCTAGAACTTGTGGCTTGCTTACAATTCGAGACTACACTAAGAACGAGGTGTTTTAAAATGATTTAGGCATTAGGCTTTAAACCTCTTCCTTTCCTTTTCATTTTAATTTACCCTTTCTCATCGCCTAGTGAACCCTTGTTAGCCTTACATCCCATTCCATTGGCTTAACCACTTTTTGATTGATCAAATGCTAGATACTATACTACTAGGCAAATAAGGAAGCTGAAATTCAAATTAAGGGCATAATTCTTCGAAATGAAAAAGAAAAGAAAAAAAAACAGAATAAGGAAGCAATTGCTTTGAAAAAAAACAGTTTCCAAGAACAGAAACATGTATGTTGATTGCCCATCTTTAAGCTCCTCATTTGTTTTCATTGATTGTTGTGTGAAAAATCTTGCATTGATCATTTCTTTGATTATTTCCTTTCCATCTTTTTATCCTTTCCTAAACCCACATTACACCTTGAATAAAGACCTAATGATTTTTGCACGTCGGTTCTAATAAGTAGTGGAGAATTGAACTTGTTACAAGCTTATGGAAACCTTTGTTCATGCATGACTTTGAGTGTTTCTGCTTCAAGTTTTACCTTTAAAAACACTTTGAGTGCTCTTGAGTGTATCTTGGTGAGGATTAAGACTAGGCTACGATTCGATCAATGCTTGATAGGAAATTAAAAGGAACAAGGGCTGCTCTTTGCTTATATTTATTTGGTGTTAATTGTGTTTCTTTCGAGAACCTCCTTTGTGCTAGAGCCTTTATAATTCTGTTTGATGCTTGTAATGGCTTGTGAAGTGCATTCTTGGGTTTATGTTATTTCGGACATACTTGAGGACAAGTATGAGACAAGTGAGGGGGAATTTGATGAGTTCTCAAAATTGTCATGTTTCACTTGCTAATTTTCTAAGTTTTGTGACTTCTTGCTGCTTAATACATACTGTTTTCATTACATTTTGTGCAGGGGTCCAATTCTGGAAATAGCAGTGAAAATGGAGCATTTC
Organism: Hibiscus tridactylites; assembly: GCA_958450335.1. Taxonomy (NCBI): domain Eukaryota; kingdom Viridiplantae; phylum Streptophyta; class Magnoliopsida; order Malvales; family Malvaceae; genus Hibiscus; species Hibiscus tridactylites. The sequence continues at coordinate 78,907,142 of OY288279.1, forward strand.
TACAGTTTTTTTATTATCCTGTCATGACTGGCATCATGGGCACGACACCAGGCACGACGCATCTGACGTGGCAGTGACATAGCAGTGACGTGGCAACTTCTGGAAGCTCCTGGAATGTTCCGGAAGAAGAATCCGATCAGACTTATCAGCTTTTATCCATATTAGTTTTATTTTGAATTTTTATCATCTTCTAGTTTTGAGTTTTTTTTTTTTATCTTTGTAAACATTTCTAGCTTTAAATCCAAGTTCATTTTCCTTTAATTTCTTGTTTTCATTTATTTTATGCTATTCAATTGTTTTTCTAAAATCAAGTTAAGTATTATAATCAATATCATGCTTAGCTAAATCCTTTAAGCCAAGAACCAGCCAAGTCAATTCGATTCGTGAGAATTGAACTTGCTTAAATTCTTTTGGGGAAATCATTTTTATCTTTCTGCTTAGATAGTTTGGCAATCGACCTTACTAAAAGTTTTTAATCGTTTTTCATATCAAAAAGGGCCCTTTGGTCTAAATTCGCTTAAAAACATAGTTGGGAGTAGGATCGACCTGTGGCAAATTTCAACTTCCTGTGAACACTCTTAGCGGTGGTCCGCTAAGGAAAGATAAAATCAGAAGCGATTCTATTTTTAGATAATTTCTGAGTCGGGTTTTTCCTGCTTTATTCTAAATACTTTAACGGCGATAGACATGGTTGATTTATTTAAGAACCGTCTTTCGAAGATAGACTTGGGAGGATTGGTTACTCGAGAGAAGAACAAGTTACGACGGGTTGGGCCTCGTAGACTGTAACCGGCATGATCCCCGAAATAAAAATCTATTTAAATGATCGAAAGAATTGAAGGAGCTGGTTCGAGGCTGATTTACACACTTGTTTTTTTTCTTACTACTTTTAATTCTTTTCTTTTTATTTTATTACTTCACCAAAAATCATATCACCCCCTTCTTTTATTCCTTTTCTTTTACAGATATTTCTGGGAATTCAGATTCAACAAATTCAAGTCAACAATTCCAGCTAATCTCCCTGCGGATCGACCCTCTTTCCCTATACTTATTCAATTTCTTATTTTATTTATCGTTGAAAGAGGATTTATATATATTTATTTTTGACCGGTTAACGACGACTTGTCACCCACCGAGCTAGCAAGTCAATAGGCATCCCATACCTAGAGTTGACACTTGTCATTCAAGGTTATGTGGTACGGATACAGATACGGAAATGAAGACGAAAATAAATTTTAAATTCTAAAAAATGTAAAAATAAAATCATAAAAAATCACGTGAGCTTGACATCACAATTACTTATATACTTGTAGTTAAATCACGTGAGTAAGAGAAAATCTTACAAAAATAATAAAAAGGCAGAAAAAAGATGGGAGAATATAAGAAAAAAAAGGTTTTTTCCTTAAATATCCTAAGAAGGGATTGACAAAAGGGACTTTCTCCACTAACTCTCCCCCTCCAAGACTAATCCATACACAAGGCCACTCTCTCGGCCTTCCTTTAGTTCAACTTCCTTATTTCGAGCGTCAATCATTGCACTCTCCGTCTAAATTAGAAAAAATAAACAGTAAAAAATCGTCACAACAACCTTAATCATAAATTGTTCACAAACAATATGGTAGTTAATGTTATTTTGAATTTGATAATATGTCTAATGTTTATGTTTACACAATCATATTTGCATAACAAGGATTAGAAGAGAACATCAAAATTCAAATACTTTACGAGTAATTTTAATGCATTTTTTTACGTTACCGGTCTTTTTTGACTTATGAGATATTTTTTCTCTATTAATATAATTAACTAATTTTGGCCCGTGAAAATCTATCAATCTTCGATTTCATTGATCAATTCAAATTCAAAATTTAGTAAAAACCAAGTTTTTTAATCTAAAAATAGCCATGCAATATTGAAAATCAAAATATAAATACAAACAAGCCTTACATGGTGATCACAAAACATAGGTCACACACCATGGGCAACCTCAAAAGTGTTGCCCTCCCATTGCTTCTATCGTTTTCCCTCCTGCTTCTTCCATTTGCTGAGAGTATATATTTCACTAACTATCATATACATGTCCGAAACGATTTACCTTTGCTTAATTCGCCACCCAACCAGCCGAATCTCTTACTGCACTGCAAGTCCAAGAAGAGGGACATCGGGGACAGACCGATGGCAAAGGGGCAGGACTACACGTGGGACACCAAGATAAACTTTTTTTGGACGACCCTTTTCTTCTGCAACGCGCGGTGGGTGGGTCACAAGAGCAGGAGGTTCGACGCTTTCGACGCCATCAGAGACGAAGAACGGTGCTTGGAGTACCATACTTCATGCATGTGGTCGGTGAGGAGCGATGGGATTTATTTCAGTTTTAATAATGAAACTTGGTATAATGAATACCCTTGGTAGAATCTAATCTACCAATCTGTATTCTCGTATGAGAATTTACAATAAAAGAAAGGAGAAGAATTATCAACATTTTGACTCGAATTAAGATCATGTCGGTCTACTAGTTTATATGAACCTTTTCCTTGATTCAAATCTAAAAGAAAGAAAATAAAGTAAAATAACTAAAAAGAATGAAAGGAAAGTAATTGGATATGACAATGTCCTTCTAACTTCTAACATTTTGCATTAGACAAATATGTGTCTAGATGGTAAACGTTTTGCCCTCCAAGTGTAATGGCCTTAACAACCTAGACGGCTTGGAAGATACTCATTATCACACAATTGAACGCTTGCACTCCAAAAAAGTTTTAGAAGATTATTAAAATTGAATTTTAGTTCTAAGCTTAGACTGGTCGGCAGGGATCTGAAGAAATTTTTTATTAGGCAAATTGTACATCCTAATTAACTGAGTGCCTCGTTAAAAACCTCCCTAAACTTAAGGGAGGAAAAGAGTACAACTCAGTTCAGTTAAATAAATTTGGACAATGAAAATATGAAGCTGTTACATTCCACTTTCAATACAAGTTCACCACCATGCTTTAAACAAAACCAGTCTCGCGAAGCCTAGTTTAGCAAGATGATCAGCCATACAGTTTCGATTTCGCGGTACATACACAAAGTCCACCTGCTTTAACTCGAGAACCAAGTTATCAATCTCTTCAAAAAGCTCCCGCCAGCGCCAAGGTCTAAGAAAACAATCTCGGATCCAATTCTGGGCTCACACACTCCACTGGTCCTGAGAATAATGCCCTAACATCACCTGAATTGTTCCTGAGTACCCCACCACACTCAGCTGCTACATTACTCTACGCACCATCTATATTGAATTTCATGTAACCTTCTTCAGGCGGGACCCAAGCAACCTTTAGCAAGTCACAATCGCCGGAAGATGTGAGGCAAGCATTCGGATTAGCCCACCAGTTTTTTTTTTTGCTCAATAAAATTCCTTCATTCACTATCTTGATCCAAATAAAAGCCCTCATCTTCGAATTAAAAAGCAGATTCTTCATGGTAGTAATCTTTGCTTTAAAAGTTTTTTCATTACGAGCTAACCATACACTCCACATCGCAGCTGTAACAGAAATTGACCATATCGTGCCTGCCTCACATGATCTTGAAATGCCAAAACAGAATCTGAAAAAAATCCTCTAAATCAGCAGGATTTGACCAATCCACAGATCACCACAAGCAAAAAATTTTCCCAGAAGCAATTTATAAATCTGCACTCGAACAAACAAGTTTCTTACTGTCTCCAAAACGTGTATTAATAAGAAATTAAATTATAATAATGAGTTTTTTTTATTAAAGTCTTTCATTTTCCTTTTATTATTACATTATGTATAAAATTAAAAAAATGGAAAAGTCTTTAGTTTTCACTTCTCATATAAAAAGTACGATTGAAAGTTAAAACCCGAGATTCTTAAGGCATTCTCTCTTTTGTTGTTCATCGAAAATTGTTGAGAAATTAAAAAGATTGTCACACTCGAATATCAATTTAATATCTAACTCGGTGATGACATGTTCATTTATTTATCTCCTTAGACCTCAATTTTTTTTTTGAATTTTTATGTTTATATTAAGCTCTAATAGTATCACTGGATTTTACCTATATAAAAAACACGTTAAAATTTTTTACGAACTTAACAAGCAACGAGATTTTTTAACGAACGCGAGTCAAGTAAAATGTTATCGAGCTTAACGAGCAACGAGTCGAGCAACGAGATTTTTTAACAAGTATGAGTTGCATTGCTCAACTCTGTGATCAACTCGCTCGATAAGCACCCCTAGTTAAAGCTCTCAAGTTGACACCCTCCCCTTCCCCTAGAGTGTGGGTTCAAGACCCAGTAGGAGCGAAATTCTTTTCCCCCACTCCTTAGGTAAAAACTGTTAAAAAAAATATTACTTAACGAATATCTCCTGCAGCCGATCTAAGCACTCCACCACAGCCCGCTTCAATTTTTTCATGAGTATCATTTTATCATTTAAATGCTATTAGAAATTTTTTCAAGTAGAATTAAATCATACACGCATAAAACAGAACTGACGAACATTGAAAACAAACTTGAGCAACAAGCCACTTCATCTAAACTATAAATCTTTTTTGAAAGTAGAAACAATTATTTCTTTATATGGTAATTATTGCTATTTTGAATTCGATAATATATCTAAGGTTTATGTTTTTTTTATCAGCAACTGTATGATTTTATTAATAAATATAAAAAACATACAACGTGACGGATCTTACGCCTCGTTAAAAACCTCCCTAGTGGAGGAAAAGAGTACGATAAGATCCGCCAAAAATATATAGAAACAACCAGGCCTATCATAAGCACGCCACAAAAAGCGAACATCGATCCACGCCTTCTTTTGCTAGCACATCCGCAAAGCCATTCGCCTCCCTAGGCACGTGACAAAACTGTATCTCATACGAGACCTGACAAGCCTGATCGATCACTGTAAAGACCTCCCACAATCGCCAAGGTCGTTTCGCCGAACGTGTAGCCCAACTCAAAGCTACTTGCAAATCCGACTCTATAATCACACAACTGTCACGCCACTCCCTATCCATAACCAAACTCAACGCAAATACTACCGCCCGCACTTCAGCTTCATTCGAATCCATCACGCCTTATGGTCTCTATCCTTTATAATAAGGATCTTTCGTCAATCTCATTTTTCTTCAATATCGAACCTTTAGAGAAAGACGTTCTTCAAAGACCCAAACCCTTTCGAAAGACTTCCTTTACCATCAAAGTAATCATAATCGGGTCTTAGTTTGTATAAAACCTCATACGACAATTTTCCATGTAGGATAGGTGTTGGCAATCTATTTATTAGAAATACAGCCGTGACAAAAGCATGACTCCAATAATTTAGTGCCAAACCAACCTGCGCTAATAGTGTTAGGTCCATATCCACAATATGCCGATGTTTTCTCTCAGCCTTGCCATTTTGTTCGGACGTGCTAGGACACGAAATGCGGTGAAGAACACCATATTCAACTAGCCATTTGGAAAAATACTTGTATTCACTACCACCATCCGTCTGCAACACTTTAATTTTGCGACAAAATTGGACTTCAATCATTGTGTAAAAATTAACAAAATATGTAGACACATCATATTTGCGTTTAATCAAATATAGCCACATAAATCGACTAAAGACATCGGTGAATGACACATAGTAACAATAACCATCAGACTCTTCATGAGCCGGTTCCCATACATCTGAGACAATTAATTGGAAAGGCGAAGTATATTCAGTTTTCAACAAACAAAACAGAAGCTTGTGTGCCTTGCCTTGCATACAAGATGAACAAACATAAGGCAAGTTATTGTCACACACTTGAATATTACAAGAATTCAAAACTGATTTAAGAATCGAAAGAGATGGATGACCAAGATGTCGATGCCACACTTCCAAGGGCATTCTCGTCTTGGAAACAGCAAAGGTCTGAGCTGAGGAATTATTTGCATCACGAGGAACAACAACACCAACGGACCGTAGTTCATAAAGCCCATCAGGAGTGAGCTTCCCCTCCAGCAGAGGCATCCTGGTCTAATCATCCTTAACAAAACAGTGATGAGGATGAAACTCAAAAAGCACATTGTTATCATGAGAAAACTTAGATACAGACAATAGATTCTTTTTGATATCATGGGCACATAACAAATTACTCAAATTTAAGGACATAACCCCACTTGTCAATGTACCACGACCAATATGAGAGATACGTACTTCACTCCCATTCCCAATGAGAAGAGAGTCCATACCTATATACACTTCCTCAGATTGGAGATTGGCTCGATCGTTGGTGATGTGGTGTGTAGCTCTTGAATCAGGATACCACACCACATCCATGGAACCAGTGGTGCCACAACCATGAGCACCAGAGTATGTATGAGAGACATAAGTAGATGGGAAAACAGGGGATGGAAGCACACTAGAGCTACTGGGTGGAAGAGACACTGGAACATAACTTGATACAATATGAACAAAGGGTGTATAGTTTGCAGCATATAGATTTGGTGGAGTAGAAGGAAAGGTATGTGAGTAGGCTTGAATGGGAGTGTGAGAATAGCTTTGAACAAAGGGTTCTGTCTTCTGGCAAAGATTGGAAGTATAGTTCGAATTGGTATACTCATTCCTTGTGTTAGGAAGACCAGTGAAGCTATGATCAAACCTATAATAGCACTTCTGAACCAAATGACCATACTTCCCACACAATTGGCATTGAGGTTGATTGGAGCCAAAACGACCACTGCCTCGACCCCTGAAGAAATTATTTCCACGCTGTCCTCGAGCAAACTTACTCATATTAGAGAACTAGTCCCCACTAAACTCATCTTTATCACCAGAATCTTCAGGTTTAGGGCTCACACGAGTCACAACATTAGCTTGGATAGAAAAACTACCAGACATGAACTCCTTTTGCCTTGCTTCACAGTCAAACAACATCTCAGAAATGCTCTCAAGTGTCTGTGTTTCACGAGAAGCCACAGCAATCACTGACTCAAACTCAACTGTCAGTCCCGCAAGGATGACACTCACTTGCTCTTGTTTCTGTGACAACATTTCCAGATGCACTCAGCGTATCACAGACCTGCTTGATCTTCCCAAGGTATTCACTGACAGAGAGTCCCCGTTTCTTCTGAGAATGAAGGTTGTGACGAAGGAAGGAAACCTTAGTAGATTACTTAGCACCATACCTCCGAGCTAAAGCATTCCAAATCCCTTGAGAGGTGTTAAGCCCTGTGAGATGCGGTAAAACATCTGCACTGATGGTGGATATAAGCCAAGAGGCTAGAAGCCTATCTTGCTTAAGATAAGCAAGAAAAATTGGATTATCTACCGTTGCACCTGTCTGATCAACAATTGTTTTCGCATGGACTTCATGATCTGAGATGAAAGGTGTCAAACCATACCCTTCTACAATTAAAAGCACTTGATGTTTCCAGATAACATAACTATTCTCACTCGGTTTACAGTATCAAGTTTAGGCAATTGTTGAACGGAGTAATTACTCGTGGAAGAAGTCAAAGAAGCAGGGATCGAGCTAGAACTCATAGAGGACTCAGTAGCCATTACAAGTGTTTAAGCAAACAACAACTCAGATCACAAACACATACAAAGGGCGTGAAAAGATAACCACAGAACGTTGAGCAGCTAACACACATAGAGTTCATAGAAGCATAACGTCGAACAGAAGGCGAGCGTACTCATAGCAACCAAAACACTACTATCAAGTTCATAGAGACATTTCGTCGAACAGAAAACACGCATACAAATCACGGCAGGAATGAGATCAATAGAAAGCATGTAAAGACTGTGGTTCCGCAAGGATGATAGCACATCAGAGAGACACAATTCTCGATCCAGAAATTTACCTCAAATCACTAGTCTGTTCTTTCAACAAATCCACGAGACAGACGTCCTAACGATTTATATTGATAACTTTGAGAAATAGATCAAAGAACAGATGTACAAATTAAAGCTAGATGAGGACACGAATCTTACCACGATCTTATCAATTCCGACGCTATTTCAACAGAAAATTCTAACGAACGAAAGATAGACCAGGACTGATTCTTGAGTCACCAGCTTTAATCCACAACCACAGTCTTTAACAAGCACCAGAAAGGCAAGAACACAACAGAACAATCCCCGGAAGACCAACGACTGATAAAGTGATAAGATAGTGAAACTAGAGAACGAGAGGAAAATGGTGTTGGCAGAAGAGAGACAGTACTCTCAGTTTTATTAATAAGTCCATAATATCTCAAACGAGACTGGACGATATTTATACAATGTTGAGTGAACTGGCATGAGATCATTAAACTAACAACCTCCCTAACTGACTCTACTGACTCAGCTCAACAGACTCTGACTTTACAACAAACAATAACCTGACCCTATTGTAAACTCATAACACTCCCCCCTCCAAGATTAATCCATACACGAGGCCACTCTCTCGGCCTTCCTTTAGTTCAACTCCCTTATTTCGAGCGTTAACCATTGTGACTCTCCGTCCAAATTAAAAAGAATGAACAGTCAAAAATCGTCACAACAATCCTAATCATAAATTGTTCACAATTAATATGGTAGTTAATGTTATTTTGAATTTGATAATATGTCTAATGTTTATGTTTACACAATCATATTTGCATAACAAGGATTAGAAGAGACCATCAAAATTCAAATACCTTACGAGTAATTTTAATGCATTTTTTTACGTGACCGGTCTTTTTTTACTTATGAGATATTTTTTCTCTATTAATATAATTAACTAATTTTGGCCCGTGAGAATCTATCAATCTTCGATTTCATTGATCAATTCAAATTCAAAATTTAGTAAAAACCAAGTTTTTTAATCTAAAAATAGCCATGCAATATTGAAAATCAAAATATAAATACAAACAAGCCTTACATGGTGATCACAAAACATAGGTCACACACCATGGGCAACCTCAAAAGTGTTGCCCTCCCATTGCTTCTGTCGTTTTCCCTCCTGCTTCTTCCATTTGCTGAGAGTATATATTTCACTAACTATCATATACATGTCCGAAACGATTTACCTTTGCTTAATTCGCCACCCAACCAGCCGAATCTCTTACTGCACTGCAAGTCCAAGAAGAGGGACATCGGCGACAGACCGATGGCAAAGGGGCAGGACTACACGTGGGACACCAAGATAAACTTTTTTCGGACGACCCTTTTCTTCTGCAACGCACGGTGGGTGGGTCACAAGAGCAGGAGGTTCGACGCTTTCGACGCCATCAGAGACGAAGAACGGTGCTTGGAGTACCATACTTCATGCATGTGGTCGGTGAGGAGCGATGGGATTTATTTCAGTTTTAATAATGAAACTTGGTATAATGAATACCCTTGGTAGAATCTAATCTACCAATCTGTATTCTCGTATGAGAATTTACAATAATAGAAAGGAGAAGAATTATCAACATTTTGACTCGAATTAAGATCATGTCAGTCTACTAGTTTATATGAACCTTTTCCTTGATTCAAATCTAAAAGAAAGAAAATAAAGTAAAATAACTAAAAAGAATGAAAGGAAATTAATTGGATATGACAATGTCCTTCTAACTTCTAACATTTTGCATTAGACAAATATGTGTCTAGATGGTAAACGTTTTGCCCTCCAAGTGTAATGGCCTTAACAACCTAGACGGCTTGGAAGATACTCATTATCACACAATTGAACGCTTGCACTCCAAAAAAGTTTTAGAAGATTATTAAAATTGAATTTTAGTTCTAAGCTTAGACTGGTCGGCAGGGATCCGAAGAAATTTTTTATTAGGCAAATTGTACATCCTAATTAACTGAGTGCCTCGTTAAAAACCTCCCTAAACTTAAGGGAGGAAAAGAGTACAACTCAGTTCAGTTAAATAAATTTGGACAATGCAAATATGAAGCTGTTACATTCCACTTTCAATACAAGTTCACCACCATGCTTTAAACAAAACCAGTCTCGCGAAGCCTAGTTTAGCAAGATGATCAGCCATACAGTTTCGATTTCGCGGTACATACACAAAGTCCACCTGCTTTAACTCGAGAACCAAGTTATCAATCTCTTCAAAAAGCTCCCGCCAGCGCCAAGGTCTAAGAAAACAATCTCGGATCCAATTCTGGGCTCACACACTCCACTGGTCCTGAGAATAATGCCCTAACATCACCTGAATTGTTCCTGAGTACCCCACCACACTCAGTTGCTACATTACTCTACGCACCATGTATATTGAATTTCATGTAACCTTCTTCAGGCGAGACCCAAGCAACCTTTAGCGAGTCACAATCGCCGGAAGATGTGAGGCAAGCATTCGGATTAGCCCACCAGTTTTTTTTGCTCAATAAAATTCCTTCATTCACTGTCTTGATCCAAATAAAAGCCCTCATCTTCGAATTAAAAAGCAGATTCTTCATGGTAGTAATCTTTGCTTTAAAAGTTTTTTCATTACGAGCTAACCATACACTCCACATCGCAGCTGTAACAGAAATTGACCATATCGTGCATGCCTCACATGATCTTGAAATGCCAAAACAAAATCTGAAAAAAATCCTCTAAATCAGCAGGATTTGACCAATCCACAGAACACCACAAGCAAAAAATTTTCCCAGAAGCAATTTATAAATCTGCACTCGAACAAACAACGAACAAACAAGCTCTAATAGTATCACTGGATTTTACCTATATAAAAAACATAACCCCACTTAAGGACATAACCCCACTTGTCAATGTACCACGACCAATATGAGAGATACGTACTTCACTCCCATTCCCAACGAGAAGAGAGTCCATACCTATATACACTTCCTCAGATTGGAGATTGGCTCGATCGTTGGTGATGTGGTGTGTAGATCTTGAATCAGGATACCACAGCACATCCATGGAACCAGTGGTGCCACAGCCATGAGCACCAGAGTATGCATGAGAGACATAAGTAGATGGGAAAACAGGGGATGGAAGCACACTAGAGCTACTGGGTTGAAGAGACACTGGAACATAACTTGATACAATATGAACAAAGGGTGTATAGTTTGCAGCATATAGAATTGGTGGAGTAGAAGGAAAGGTATGTGAGTAGGCTTGAATGGGAGTGTGAGAATAGCTTTGAACAAAGGGTTCTATCTTCTGGCCAAGATTGGAAGTATAATTCGAATTGGTATACTCATTCCTTGTGTTAGGCAGACTAGTGAAGCTATGATCAAACCTATAATAGCACTTCTGAACCAAATGACCATACTTCCCACACAATTGGCATTGAGGTTGATTGGAGCCAAAACGACCACTGCCTCGACCCCTGAAGAAATTATTTCCACGCTGTCCTCGAGCAAACTTACTCATATTAGAGAACTAGACCCCACTGAACTCATCTTTATCACCAGAATCTTCAGGTTTAGGACTCACATGAGTCACAACATTAGCTTGGATAGAAAAACTATCAGACATGAACTCCTTTTGTCTTGCTTCACAGTCAAACAACATCTCAGAAATGCTCTCAAGTGTCTGTGTTTAACGAGAAGCCACAACAATCACTGACTCAAACTCAACTGTCAGTCCCGCAAGGATGACACTCACTTGCTCCTATTCTGTGAAAACATTTCCAGATGCACTCAGCGTATCATAGACCTGCTTGATCTTCCCAAGGTATTCACTGACAGAGAGTCCTCGTTTCTTCTGAGAATGAAGGTTGTGACGGAGGAAGGAAACCTTAGTAGATGACTTAGCACCATACCTCCGAGCTAAAGCATTCTAAAACCCTTGAGAGGTGTTAAGCCCTGTGAGATGCGGTAAAACAACTGCACTTATGGTGGATAGAAGCCAAGAGGCTAGAAGCCTATCTTGCTTAAGATAAGCAAGAAAAATTGGATTACTGACCGTTGCACCTGTCTGATCAACAATTGTTTTCGCATGGACTTCATGATCCGTGATGAAAGGTATCAAACCATACCCTTCTACAATTAAAAGCACTTGATGTTTCCAGATAACATAACTATTCTCACTCGGTTTCACAGTATCAAGTTTAGGCAATTGTTGAATGGAGTAATTACTCGTGGAAGAAGTCAGAGAAGCAGGGATCGAGCTAGAACTCATAGAGGACTCAGTAGCCATTACAAGTGTTTAAGCAAACCACAACTCAGATCACAAACACATACAAAGGGCGTGAACAGATAACCACAGAACGTCGAGCAGCTAACACACATAGAGTTCATAGAAGCATAACGTCGAAAAGAAGGCGAGCGTACTTATAGCAACCAAAAGACTACTATCAAGTTCATAGAGACATTTCGTCGAACAGAAAACACGCATACAAGGAACGCACATAAAACCACAACAAACACGGCAGATAAAAAAACGAACAATCAAAACCGCTACGTTAGAAACTAACAAATCACGACAGGAATGAGATCAATAGAAAGCATGTAAAGACTGTGGTTCCGCAAGGATGATAGCACATCAGAGAGACACAATTCTCGATCCAGAAAGTTACCTCAAATCACTAGTCTGTTCTTTCAACAAATCCACGAGACATACGTCCTAACGATTTAGATTGATAACTTTGAGAAATTGATCAAAGAACAGATGTACAGATTAAAGCTAGATGAGGACACAAATCTTACCACGATCTTATCAATTCCGACGCTATTTCAACAGAAAATTCTAACGAACGAAAGATAGACCAGGACTGATTCTTGAGTCACCAGCTTTAATCCACAACCAAAGTCTTTAACAAGCACCAGAAAGGCAAGAACACAACGAAACAATCCCCGGAAGACCAACGACTGATACCGTGATAAGATAGTGAAACTAGAGAACGAGAGGAAAATGGTGTTGGCAGAAGAGAGACGATACTCTCAGTTTTATTAATAAGTCCATAATATCTCAAAAGAGACTGGACGGTATTTATACAATGTTGAGTGAACTGGCATGAGATTAGTAAACTAACAACCTCCCTAACTGACTCTACTGACTCAGCTCAACAGACACTGACTTTACAACAAGCAATAACCTGACCCTATTGTAAACTCATAACACTCTCCCCCTCCAAGATTAATCCATACACGAGGCCACTCTCTCGGCCTTCCTTTAGTTCAACTCCCTTATTTCGAGCGTTAACCATTGTGACTCTCCACCCAAATTAAAAAGAATGAACAGACAAAAATCGTCACAACAATCCTAATCATAAATTGTTCACAATTAATATGGTAGTTAATGTTATTTTGAATTTGATAATATGTCTAATGTTTATGTTTACACAATCATATTTGCATAACAAGGATTAGAAGAGACCATCAAAATTAAAATACCTTACGAGTAATTTTAATGCATTCTTTTACGTGACCGGTCTTTTTTTTACTTATGAGATATTTTTTCACTATTAATATTATTAACTAATTTTGGCCCGTGAAAATCTATCAATCTTCGATTTCATTGATCAATTCAAATTCAAAATTTAGTAAAAACCAAGTTTTTTAATCTAAAAATAGCCATGCAATATTGAAAATCAAAATATAAATACAAACAAGCCTTACATGGTGATCACAAAACATAGGTCACACACCATGGGCAACCTCAAAAGTGTTGCCCTCCCATTGCTTCTGTCGTTTTCCCTCCTGCTTCTTCCATTTGCTGAGAGTATATATTTCACTAACTATCATATACATGTCCGAAACGATTTACCTTTGCTTAATTCGCCACCCAACCAGCCGAATCTCTTACTGCACTGCAAGTCCAAGAAGAGGGACATCGGCGACAGACCGATGGCAAAGGGGCAGGACTACACGTGGGACACCAAGATAAACTTTTTTCGGACGACCCTTTTCTTCTGCAACGCGCGGTGGGTGGGTCACAAGAGCAGGAGGTTCGACGCTTTCGACGCCATCAGAGACGAAGAACAGTGCTTGGAGTACCATACTTCATGCATGTGGTCGGTGAGGAGCGATGGGATTTATTTCAGTTTTAATAATGAAACTTGGTATAATGAATACCCTTGGTAGAATCTAATCTACCAATCTGTATTCTCGTATGAGAATTTACAATAATAGAAAGGAGAAGAATTATCAACATTTTGACTCGAGATTTTTATGTTTATATTAAGCTATAATAGTATCACTAGATTTTACCTATATAAAAACACGTTAAATTTTTTTACGAACTTAACAAGCAACGAGATTTTTTAACGAACGCGAGTCAAGTAAAATGTTATTGAGCTTAACGAGCAACGAGTCGAGCAACGAGATTTTTTAACAAGTATGAGTTGCATTGCTCAACTCTGTGATCAACTCGCTCGATAAGCACCCCTAGTTAAAGCTCTTAAGTTGACACCCTCCCCTTCCCCTAGAGTGTGGGTTCAAGACCCAGTAGGAGCGAAATTCTTTTCCCCCTCTCCTTAGGTAAAAATTGTTAAAAAAAATATTACTCAACGAATATCTCCTGCAGCCGATCTAAGCACTCCACCACAGCCCGCTTCAATTTTTTGCTGCTCCCTCCTTATTTTATCAATTTTCAGTAACACCGTAGTCGGAACTGCAAACAAGGACATATAATATAAAGAATTGACAAATATATTCAATTTCAGAGTCAAAACATACAATCTTATAGTATAATAGACCAACAATCTTAGTGTTTGAAACATATCAATTTCTTTGATAAAAAAAAACATATAAATTTCGATCAAACACCATGGCTCAAAACCATTGTTTTCCCAATGATGTTTGTGGTGATTTCTGTCTGGACGTATCCATGGGCAGTTGCAGCGAGTTGGGGTGTCTGATCTATCAAATCGAGTGGGAAAATTCGAGTTATTTGAGTTTCATGAGTATCATTTTATCATTTAAATGCTATTAGAAATTTTTTCAAGTAGAATTAAATCATACACGCATAAAACAGAACTGACGAACATTGAAAACAAACTTGAGCAACAAGCCACTTCATCTAAACTATAAATCTTTTTTGAAAGTAGAAACAATTATTTCTTTATATGGTAATTATTGCTATTTTGAATTCGATAATATATCTAAGGTTTATGTTTTTTTTATCAGCAACTGTATGATTTTATTAATAAATATAAAAAACATACAACGTGACGGATCTTACGCCTCGTTAAAAACCTTCCTAGTAGAGGAAAAGAGTACGATAAGATCCGCCAAAAATACATAGAAACAACCAGGCCTATCATAAGCACGCTACAAAAAGCGAACATCGATCCACGCCTTCTTTCGCTAGCACATCCGCAAAGCCATTCGCCTCCCTAGGCACGTGACAAAACTGTATCTCATACGAGACCTGACAAGCCTGATCGATCACTGTAAAGACCTCCCACAATCGCCAAGGCCGTTTCGCCGAACGTGTAGCCCAACTCAAAGCTACTTGTGAATCCGACTCTATAATCACACAACTGTCACGCCACTCCCTATCCATAACCAAACTCAACGCAAATGCTACCGCCTGCACTTCAGCTTCATTCGAATCCATCACGCCTAATGGTCTCTATCCTTTATAATAAGGATCTTTCGTCAATCTCATTTTTCTTCAATATCGAACCTTTAGAGAAAGACGTTCTTCAAAGACCCAAACCCTTTCGAAAGACTTCATTTACCATCAAAGTAATCATAATCGGGTCTTAGTTTGTATAAAACCTCATACGACAATTTTCCATGTACGATAGGTGTTGGCAATCTGTTTATTAGAAATACAGCCGTGACAAAAGCATGACTCCAATAATTTATTGCCAAACCAACCTGCGCTAATAGTGTTAGGTCCATATCCACAATATGCCGATGTTTTCTCTCAGCCTTGCCATTTTGTTCGGACGTGCTAGGACACGAAATGCGGTGAAGAACACCATGTTCAACTAGCCATTTGGAAAAATACTTGTATTCACTACCACCATCCGTCTGCAACACTTTAATTTTGCGACCAAATTGGACTTCAATCATTGTGTAAAAATTAACAAAATATGTAGACACATCATATTTGCGTTTAATCAAATATAGCCACATAAATCGACTAAAGACATCGGTGAATGACGCATAGTAAAAATAACCATCAGACTCTTCATGAGCCGGTTCCCATACATCTAAGACAATTAATTGGAAAGGCGAAGTATATTCAGTTTTCGACAAACAAAACAGAAGCTTGTGTGCCTTGCCTTGCATACAAGATGAACAAACATTAGGCAAGTTATTGTCACACACTTGAATATTACAAGAATTCAAACCTGATTTAAGAATCGAAAGAGATGGATGACCAAGATGTCGATGCCACACTTCCAAGGGCATGCTCGTCTTGGAAACCGCAAAGGCCTGAGCTGAGGAATTATTTGCATCACGAGGAACAACAACACCAACGGACCGTAGTTCATAAAGCCCCTCAGGAGTGAGCTTCCCCTCTAGTAGAGGCATCCTGGTCTGAACATCCTTAACAAAACAGTGATGAGGATGAAACTCAAAAAGCACATTGTTATCATGAGAAAACTTAGATACAGACAATAGATTCTTTTTGATATCGGGGGCACATAACAAATTACTCAAATTTAAGGACATAACCCCACTTGTCAATGTACCACAACCAATATGAGAGATACGTACTTCACTCCCATTCCCAACGAGAAGAGAGTCCATACCTATATACACTTCCTCAGATTGGAGATTGGCTCGATCGTTGGTGATGTGGTGTGTAGCTCTTGAATCAGGATACCACACCACATCCATGCAACCAGTGGTGCCACAGCCATGAGCACCAGAGTATGCATGAGAGACATAAGTAGATAGGAAAACAGGGGTTGGAAGCACACTAGAGCTACTGGGTGGAAGAGACACTGGAACATAACATTATACAATATGAACAAAGGGTGTATAGTTTGCAGCATATAGATTTGGTGGAGTAGAAGGAAAGGTATGTGAGTAGGCTTGAATGGGAGTGTGAGAATAGCTTTGAACAAAGGGTTCTGTCTTATGGCCAAGATTGGAAGTATAGTTCGAATTGGTATACTCATTCCTTGTGTTAGGCAGACCAGTGAAGCTATGATCAAACCTATAATAGCACTTCTGAACCAAATGACCATACTTCCCACACAATTTTGACAAGTCGTCGTTTAACCGGTCAAAAATAAATATATATTTAGCCTCTTTCAACAATAAATAAAATAAAAAAATTGAGTAATATAGGGAAAGAGGGTCGATCCACAGGGATATTATTCAGAATTCTTGACTTGAATTTGTCGGATTTGAATTCCCAGGAATATTTGTAAAAACAAAGAAATAAAAAGGGGGGGTGATATGATTTTGAGTGAAGTAAAAAAAATAAAATAAAATGCAAGAATTTAAAATAATAAGAAAACCAAATATGCAAATTAGCCTCGAGCTAGCCTTGTCAATTCCTTCGATCATTGAAATAAATTTTTACTCCGGGGATCATGTCGGTTACAGTCTGCGAGGCCCAACCCGTCGCAACTTGCTTCTCTCTCGAGTAACCAATCCTCCCAAGACTTTCTTCGAAGGTTGATTCTTAAACAAATTAACCACGTCTATCGCCGTTAAAGTATTTAGTTTTGAAAGCAGGAAAAGCCCGACTCAGAAATTGTCTTAAAAAGAATCGCTTCTGATTTTATCTTTCCTTAGCGAACCGCCGCTAAGAATGTTCACAGGAAGTCGAAATTGCCACAGGCCGATCCTTCCTCCCAACTATGTCTTTAAATGAATCCAGACCAATGAGCTCTTTTTGATTTGAAAAACGATTAAAAACTTTAGTAAGGCCGATTGCCAAACTATCTAAACAGAAAGATAAAAATGTATTCCCGAAGGAATTTAGGCAATGTTCAATTCTCACGATTAGAATTGATTTGGCTAACTCTTGGCTCAAGAAATTTAGCTAAGCATGATATTAATTATCATACTTAACTTGGTTTTGAGAAAAGTAATAAAATAACATAAAATAACTGGAACAAGAAAATAAAGAAAAAAAACTTTTATTAAAGCTAAAAACTATTTACAAAGGAAAAGCTAAAAATACTCAAAGCTAAGGAGATGATCACTCAAATGATTGATGATCTAAGCCTTTACCAAGGGTGGTATTTTTTTTGATCGGCAACCGTATGTTTTTATTAGAAAATAAAGAAAACATACAGCTTGACGAGATCGCACGCCTCGTTAAAAACCTCCCTAAACCTATTGGAGGAAAAGAGTACAATACGATCCGTCGAGTACAAATGGAATAAAAATCGCATAATTCAAAGTCACAAACATGCCACAAACGTCGAAAGTCTATCTACTCCCTCTTTGGCCAATGCATCCGCAAATCCATTCGCTTCCCTCGGCACGTAACAGAATTGGATATCATACATGACTTGACAGGCCTGATCAATTGCCAAAAATACCTCCCATAGTCGCCAAGGGCGTTTTGCGGACTGAGTAACCCAGCTCAACGCGACTTGAGAATCCCTCCAAAATCACACAACCCTGTCGCCATTCCATCTCCTGTACCATACCCAAGGCAAAAGCTATCACTCGCACCTCTGCTTCGTTTGACTCCATCACGCCTAAAGGGCCTGAAAATAACCCCAAAATGCGACTGTCTGCATCTCTCAGCACGCCACCAATACCTACCGGGCCCAGTTTTCCTCGCGTCGATCCATCCGTGTTAAATTTTAAAACACTTCGTAACGGGGGATGCCAGCACCTTCCCCCCTCACCCTTTTCGGATGGACACTAACCTCAAATTTGGAAGGACAAGTCCACCAAACTGCCTTCGATACCAATTCCTCTCGCCTATCAGCTTTTATCCAGTAATATGATCTCAATTTTACCAAGAAACACAATTCAGCCAAATTCCTGCGTTTCACACGGAAAATAAATTCATTCCTTGCAATCCATAACGACCACAATAAAGCAGCAACACACGCGGTAAGCTTGAGTCAATTCCCCACCATTGTCGCATCCATAACCATGCTGATTGCGCAAAAGGGCATTCATATAGGATGTGAGCGATGCTCTCCTTTTCCATCACACACCAAAGGCATCGACCTTGGTCATCCGGCAGTGGAATCCCACGAGCACGCAAGAAGTCTGCAGTGGGTAGTCGACGCAACCATGTGAACCATAGGAAAGCCTGAACTTTTGGCGGCACCAGCACCTTCCAAGCGAAACAGTCACCGAACTCCATCTCGCCCGCCTTATCGAACATGAGCAGTTTCGATAATGTCCTAACTGAAAAAATTCCACGCTCGTCCGGCTTCCAAATTAGCATGTCTATCTTGCCTTCCCATGCGCGAAAATTGGACACCATTTTAATTAAATCGCGTAGCAGCTCCAGTTCAAAAACTCTCAACGGACGCCTAAAGAAATCTGCCCATAGGTGATGCGATAGGTTGCCCTCCAACATGTAATCACACACCCTTGCTAATTTGTCAATTGCCAACGAGAACAATCGCGGGAATACATCTTTTAAAGCCACTTGTTCTACCCACGGATCAAACCAAAAAAGTATCGATCTACCATTTCGAAGTTTCCATAAAAAACCGGTCATACCCATGTGTTTTTCAACCTGTTCATCGCATGAGAGTGCCACAATTTGTCACCATACAAGCGACATCGACGACATCTTTTCTGTGTTGAACCGCCACCATTGCGGATGTTCTCCATATTTCGCTACTATCAAACTACGCCAAAGAGAATCCTTATCTCGCGCATATCGCCACACCCATTTCGATAGCATCGCCATGTTCTTAACTCGCAAATCCGCAACCCCCAAACCCCCTAACTATTTTGGACGACAAACCACATCCCACCCTACTCTACTCATCCTCCGTTCCAAACCGACACCCCCATAGGAAAGCTCTTCGTATTTTATCATTCCTATCAATTACCCCTTTAGGGGCGACAAACAAACCCATATAGAATATCGGTAATGAGGAAAGAACCGAGTTGACCAAAACCACCCGAGCCGCAAAAGACAAAGAGGATCTTTTCCATCCCGCTAATTTGCGTCTAAAATTTGCAATTACCGGTTCCCAAGTAGCTATCAGTCTCGGACTTGCGCCTATTGGAAAACCCAAATAAACGAACGGAAAATCAGCTTTTCTACACCCCAGCACCTTGGCCACGCTAGAGCCCAACACTTCCTCTATGCTGATTGAGTACAATGAGCTTTTGCCGAATTTTATCTTCAAACCTGAGCAAACTTGGAAACAATGCAGTATCCGTTTCAAGTTTTGCGCGACTTCTAATGAGCCCTCAAAGAATAATAGTGTGTCTTCGGCAAACTGCAAATGTGTCAAAAATATCCCAGACGCCACTTCCACTCCACGAATTAAGCCCCCCAATTGAGCCTTTCGCAGCATCAAGTGCATTGCTTCCGCGACTATCACAAAAAGCAAAGGCGATAGCGGACAACCTTGTCGCAAGCCTCTACCCATTCTGAATTCTTTAGTGGCATTAACGTTGAGAAGCACCGACAACCTGACTGAACTGATGCATTCATTAATCCATTGTCTCCATACGTCGCAGAAGCCCATTCTTCCTAGCACCTCATCCAAAAAACTCCAACTAACGCAGTCATAAGCCTTGGCGAAATCAAGCTTCAATAAAAAACCACATGCTCCCCGTTGTCGTAAGGAATGCACAACCTCAATGGCCAGAAGTACTCTATCTACTAATTGACGACCTTTTATGAATGCTGATTGTGTATCACTTATCAATTCTCCCAAAACCGCTTGTAGTCGATTCGCAAGGCATTTGGCTAAAATTTTATAAACCGAATTGACTAAGCAAATAGGCCTATATTCACCAAGAGTCTTGGGAGATGTTACCTAAGGTAATAAGACAATGAAAGTGCAATTCACATCCTTAGGTAACCGACCACTAGCATGAAAATTGTCGAAAAAACGTAGGATATCGCCATTGAGCACCTCCCACCCCTTCTTATAGAAATCCAAAGTAAAACCATCCGGACCCGGTGCCTTCGAACCATCACAAACCTCACTATACCATGTACCTCTTCCAAAGAGAATGCCGCCACCAAATTCACCCTAGCTGTCGACGATAAATGCCGAAAGTCCCCCTCGAATTGCCATATACATTCCCTCTTGTCGCAAGAAAAATGTTTCATGAAAAATTGTACTACATGTCGTCGCATAAGTGATGGCGAATTGATCCAATTGTCATTAACCACGAATCCTGGGATAAAATTTCTTGCCGCTCTCAGCTTAGCGGATCGGTGAAAAAATGCTGTATTTCGATCACCCAATCGTAACCATGTCGCTCATGATTTTTGTCTCCACATCGCCTCCTTATGTCTCATAGCTTTCCACAAAGCTTGTAACCATTGTCGCCTTTCCACCTCTATTTCCTCATCAATATTAGACGTAGTTGCCGTTATATCCGCACGATCAATTTTGTCTTGCATCTCGGATATTATCGCATTCACATCCCCAAAGCTGTCCCGATTCCACTGCTTCAAAAATACCTTCAAGTGTCGCAGTTTCACCATGATGTTTACTGTGCCAATATCCAACTTTGTTAGCCGAATCCATTCCTCTACGATTTGCCTCATATGGTACCTGCCCTCCATCCAGCAATTAAAAAACCGGAAAGGTCGAGGACCCCAATCGTTCTCATCACACCTCAACAATAAGGGCGTGTGGTCGAATACACCCCGTGCTAGCGCCTCTTGCTGGATTGAGCTGAAAGCATCCATCAAGCTTGTCGATATCAAGAATCTATCAATTCTGCTGCATCTATTCTTTGGGCCGAACCATGTATATCGTTTCCCCAAAAGCGGTAAATCCATCAACCCTTCTTGTAGAACAAAATCACCAAAAGCTTCCATCTCCATATTCCTGTCCGATGTCCCAATTCTATCCGACTCAAGTAGTATGGCATTAAAATCTCCCGCTATGCACCACAGACCCTCTTGATTACTAATTTTACTCAAGATCGCTGCCCATACAACTTGCTGCCCTTCCAAGTCAGATGAGGCATATACCACGACTAGTCCACAATACAAATCATCATGCAACCATCGACCTCTCATCACAATAAAATTGCGTTCAACCTCGACAACATCTAATTTGAATTTACTTACCTCCCACATCACTAAGATACCGCCCGAAGCCCCAATTGATGGCGCGATCACTGATTCGAAATTATCGATTCCCCATAGACTTGCTAACCACAATTTCGGACACTCCTCCAGCTTTGTTTCTTGCAACATCGCCATATCCGCATATTTCTTCCTTAACACATCTCGAACAAACCGGCGTTTAGCACTCCCTCCCAAGCTCCGAACATTCCATGATATCAATTTCATGAGTCACAAACCCCGACGATCCCCGCTAATCACTCTTGATATGTCTCGGATAATCTCTTCTTCACGGCCGTTAGAATTAACCCCAATCAATGAACCCAACTTCACCGTTTCAATTGCTTCTATTTCTATATTTTTAGTTGCTTGACCATCGTCCACCCTTCCAGTATTCGATGTTTCTTGTCTGACACTATTCAAACGGTTGCTCTTCTTTTTTCGATAAAACCGACAGCCTTCCAAATTTCCTCCTAACACCCGTCTGATTTTGCAATAGGCCTGACCCACCTGAACAATTTCGGTTTTGCCCAAGTCTGACTGTGTATTTGTCGAAAAAATAGGAGGATAATATTTTAATTCAGAATTTAATTTAGAATTTAATTCTGAATTATCCACAGCATGAAAATTAGACTCCTGTTCTTTGGAAACACTGGACTTAGAGTTTGCAATTCCCGCTATATCCAAACTCTTGCATTTTTGAATGTCTCCTATCTCCGCAAGACTTCTATCACAACAGTCCTTCTCCCCGCTCAGACCTCTTCCCGCCGCCACCATTGTCTGTGCCGGCAGACTCGCCGTTGGCCTGTCCGGCGATCGATTAGCGTTGTTTGATGCCCCTTGTTCTTCATTACAATTCCGACCAGAATGTTGTTCTTCATTAATTTCTTCGGAAGGATCTCCCTGTTGCCCTTCCCATGCTTCATTCGCAAGCCATAACACCGAATTTGGAATTTCCTTTATTTTTGCTGCATCCTCTGCGTTTTCCACTATCTTAGGCGGTGGTGTATTGTGATCGTAGCTTCCTTCTTCGTCCGTCGAATCTAATTCCCCGCAATCACATTCCACCGCGGGGGATGTGCCATCCATCTCTAACACACGAATTGGATATGATTCTCCCTCAAATTGAACTTCAATATGTTCTTCAATCCGACTAAATATGGATGTTTCAACCATAATTCTACCACTATCGAAAGAAGACGGTGTTTCCGTTGCATCATCCATTCGAATGAAAACACCCCATATATTTGCAATGTTCATAAAAGTCTTTTTGTGCCATAGATGTATCGGGAGACCGATTATCGACATCCATACCCGTCGTGATTCCACTTTAATCGCTGGAGACCATTTTCTACCTTCGCGAAACACTCTTTCACACGGTCAAGTTGCAGGATTTTATCGCGGATGGGTGCCGATGTACACATTAGCAATATCATTGAACCGGATAGTCGCATGATAGAGAATCCATCATGTTTGTCTACCTCCAATCGTTCCGCCAGAGTCTTTATGCTGCACGGATTCAGACACCAGCCCACCGCACACCATTGTAAAATTGCCCATTTGTCTTCATCCACTATCCCTGGTACTTTCATTCTGTTTTGTTTCGCCTCTTCTCTCCCTATCGACGCATCTGATTTTCTTGATTCATCATTCTCCATCTTCCCATGTTGTTCAGTGTTTCCCACTCTCTTTCGGTACCATACCGTTTTGCCCTTCCACGCCATAGTAACTCCCAACCGGCCGCCGTAAATCCATTTACCGTGTAGTCTCTCTATCACCCTGTTTGCATCTTCCTTCGATGACATTCTAACGAATCCAAAACGCTGCCCGTCTCTGGCCATTTTGTTCGGGATGAACGCATCTTTGACGACCCCATGTCTATCGCACACTTGCCACAATCCTTTCCAGTGAATTGTCCGAGAGAGACCACCGATGAATAGAGTCCATACTTGCTGATTTTCCTGGTCTCGTTGCACCGATTTGCTTCCTGTGTGTGATTCACGTTTCCCGCCGGTGATGTTTTCCTGCTCCGCGGCGATACGTTTCCAAATTCCCGTGGAGAGCATTTTTTAGGGATGTTGGAATTCTATAGATGGGAAGATTTTTGAATTACCAGAGGGATGGACTGTTATGGTGGTATTTATAGGCTTAGATTTACAAAGATAAGGTGATGAGATAATTTAAAATAATAAACAAAAGATTAAACAATTCAAATGTTTTGAAATTTAAATGCAGGAATCTAATCGGATAAGCTGATAAGATCTCTTAGAACGTTCCAGAAGCTTCTAGAAGTCGCCACGTCATTGCCACGTCACTGCCACGTCAGACGCGTCGTGCCCGGTGTCGTGCCCATGATGCCAGTCATGACAGAATTATAATAAAAACTGCAGAAATGCCCCATTTTCACTGCTATTTTCAGAATTGGATCCCTGCACAAAATATAAAGAAAACAACATGTATTAAGCAGCAAGAAGTCCAAATAACTAGAAAAATAGCAAATGAAATATGTCATATTTGAGAACTCATCAAATTCCCCCTCACTTGTCTCATACTTGTCCTCAAGTATGTCCGAAAAAAAATCATAAACCCAAGAATGCATTTCTCAAGCCGTTACAAGCATCGAACATAATCATAAGAGTTCTAGCGCAAAAGGAGTATCATGAAAGAAACATAATCAAACCAAATGGATGCAAGCAAAGAACAGCCCTTATCTATTCCAATTACCTATCAAGCATTAATCAAATCCTAACCTAGTCTTAATCCTCACCAAGATACACTCAAGAGCACTCAAAGTGTTTAAAGGTAAATGTGAAGCAAAAACACTCTAAGTCAAGCATGAACAAAGGTTTCCATAAGCTTGTAACAAGTTCAATTCTCCACTACTTATTAGAATCGAGGTGCAAAAATCATTAGGTCTTTTATTCAAGGTGTAATG
Source organism: Hibiscus tridactylites (assembly GCA_958450335.1). Lineage (NCBI taxonomy): Eukaryota > Viridiplantae > Streptophyta > Magnoliopsida > Malvales > Malvaceae > Hibiscus > Hibiscus tridactylites. The sequence continues at coordinate 78,932,119 of OY288279.1, forward strand.
TGTGTTTAGAAAAAAGGATAGAAAGATGGGAAGAAAAAGCAAAAGAAGATGATCAATGCAAGATATTTCAAACATAAGCAGTGAAGACATTAAAAAGGAGCTAAAATGGGCAAGCAAAACACACATTTTTTTCTCTCTTTTTTCTTTTCTTCTTTTCAAAACTGTTTTTCTTCTTTTTCTTCTTTTTTTCTGAAGCAATTGCTTCCTTTATTCTATTTTTAGAAGAATTATGCCTTTTATTCGAATTGCAGCTCCTTATTTGCCTAGTAATATAGTTTCTAGCATTTGATCAATCAAAAAGTGGTTAAGCCAAAGAAATGGGATGTAAGGCTAACAAAGGCTCACTAGGCGATGAGAAAGGGTAAATTAAAATGAAAGAGAAGGAAAAGGTTTAAAGCCTAATGCCTAAATCATTTTAAAGCACCTCGTTCTTAGTGTAGTCTCGAATTGTAAGCAAGCCACAAGTTCTAGATTCCTAAGTTCAAGATGACACTCTCAAGCAAGGAAAAACGAGCATAAAGTATAGGATGCATGCTCAAGGCTCAAATTCTTACCAAAATTGGGCTAATTTGATTAAGCTAGGCAAGAAATTTAATTGACACAATCAAGAGAAATTAAAAGAGATGTCAAACTGCAGATTACTCATATCCTTTGATTATCAAAATGCTATAATTCAATCATACCTAAGCACAAGAACAAGTACAACATGCTGGACAACAAGTAATGGCAAGAAAACATTTATCTCAATGTTTAATCAAAATCAAAACATATTATCAAACAAGCATAGGACAAGTGGTAATTTACCCTCCCCCTCACTTAAATGAATTGCCCCAATTCAAATGAAAAATATAAAAGTGTAAGGCAGAGAAAGAGTACTCCCCGTAAGTATTGATTGTAACAATGGTAATGGTGACCGTGGGGGAGGTGGACGGCGACTGGAGTTTGGTCCGGCGGTGCTATTAGAGAGACGCGAACGGCGACTGACGGTTGGGGAATAAGGCGGAGGGGCGGTGGCAGCCGTAGGGATGGGATTCTCGGTCGGGGGGCTGGTAACTTGTCGTCGCGTGCGGGGCGTGGTGGATTGCGGTTGAGTGAGTTTTGCGGGTGGGTGAGTTTTGCTAGGGTTTGGTGATTTGCGGTAAAGAAAGAAAGGAAAAGGGGAAAAGGGAAAAATTTTGGACGGGTGTGCTAAGAGGAAAGGGCTTGGGCTAAAGTGCACCGCTCATTGAGTGTGCGAAAAAAATCCTGCAGAGGGAAAAGAAACTTATTAAAGCAATTAAAAAAAAGGGAAATGAAAAATGAAGCATAAATTAAATTATTAAAAAGGAAGTAAAAATTAACGAAAAATAAACCAATGGGTTGCCTCCCATTTAGCGCTTTGTTTAACGTCGTTTAGCTCGACGAAATTTTTTTTTGGTTCTTTAAAAGTGGGTTTTCCTGGTCATAAAAAGTAAAACAAAATCAGTCAAAAATGCCGAAAGTAAATCTCCCCGGCAGCGGCGCCAATTTTGACAAGTCGTCGTTTAACCGGTCAAAAATAAATATATATTTAACCTCTTTCAACAATAAATAAAATAAAGAAATTGAGTAATATAGGGAAAGAGGGTCGATCCACAGGGAGATTATTCAGAATTCTTGACTTGAATTTGTCGGATTTGAATTCCCAGGAATATTTGTAAAAACAAAGAAATAAAAAGGGGGTGATATGATTTTGAGTGAAGTAAAAAAAATAAAATGCAAGAATTAAAAATAATAAGAACACCAAATATGCAAATTAGCCTCGAGCTAGCCTTGTCAATTCCTTCGATCATTGAAATAGATTTTTACTCCGGGGATCATGTCGGTTACAGTCTGCGAGGCCCAACCCGTCGCAACTTGCTTCTCTCTCGAGTAACCAATCCTCCCAAGACTATCTTCGAAGGTTGATTCTTAAACAAATTAACCACGTCTATCGCCGTTAAAGTATTTAGTTTTGAAAGCAGGAAAAGCCCAACTCAGAAATTGTCTTAAAAAGAATCGCTTCTGATTTTATCTTTCCTTAGCGGACCGCCGCTAAGAGTGTTCACAGGAAGGTGAAATTGCCACAGGCCGATCCTTCCTCCCAACTATGTCTTTAAACGATTCCAGACCAACGAGCTCTTTTTGATTTGAAAAACGATTAAAAACTTTAGTAAGGCTGATTGCCAAACTATCTAAACTGAAAGATAAAAATGTATTCCCGAAGGAATTTAGGCAATGTTCAATTCTCACGATTAGAATTGATTTGGCTAACTCTTGGCTCAAGAAATTTAGCTAAGCATGATATTAATTATCATACTTAACTTGGTTTTGAGAAAAGTAATAAAATAACTGGAACAAGAAAATAAAGAAAAAAAAACTTTTATTAAAGCTAAAAACTATTTACAAAGGAAAAGCTAAAAATACTCAAAGCTAAGGAGATGATCACTCAAATGATTGATGATCTAAGCCTTTACCAAGGGTGGTATTTTTTTTGATCGGCAACCGTATGTTTTTATTAGAAAATAAAGAAAACATACAGCTTGACGAGATCGCACGCCTCGTTAAAAACCTCCCTAAACCTATTGGAGGAAAAGAGTACGATACGATCCGTCGAGTACAAATGGAATAAAAATCGCATAATTCAAAGTCACAAACATGCCACAAACGTCGAAAGTCTATCTACTCCCTCTTTGGCCAATGAATCCGCAAATCCATTCGCTTCCCTCGGCACGTAACAAAATTGGATATCATACATGACTTGACAGGCCTGATCAATTGCCAAAAATACCTCCCATAGTCGCCAAGGGCGTTTTGCGGGCTGAGTAACCCTGCTCAACGCGACTTGAGAATCCCTCTCCAAAATCACACAACCCTGTCGCCATTCCCTCTCCTGTACCATACCCAAGGCAAAAGCTATCGCTCGCACCTCTGCTTCGTTTGACTCCATCACGCCTAAAGGGCTTGAAAATAACCCCAAAATGCGACTGTCTGCATCTCTCAGCACGCCAGCAATACCTGACGGGCCCGGTTTTCCTCGCGCCGATCCATCCGTGTTAAATTTTAAAACACTTCGTAATGGGGGCTGCCAGCACCTTCCCCCCCTCACCCTTTTCGGATGGACACTAACCTCAAATTTGGAAGGACAAGTCCACCAAACTGCCTCCGATACCAATTCCCCTCGCCTATCAGCTTTTATCCAGTAATATGATCTCAATTTTACCAAGAAACACAATTCAGCCAAATTCCAGCGTTTCCCACGGAAAATAAATATATATTTAACCTCTTTCAACAATAAATAAAATAAAGAAATTGAGTAATATAGGGAAAGAGGGTTGATCCACAGGGAGATTATTTAGAATTCTTGACTTGAATTTGTCGGATTTGAATTCCCAGGAATATTTGTAAAAACAAAGAAATAAAAAGGGGGTTTATATGATTTTGAGTGAAGTAAAAAAAAAAAAATGCAAGAATTAAAAATAATAAGAAAACCAAATGTGCAAATTAGCCTCGAGCTAGCCTTGTCAATTCCTTCGATCATTGAAATAGATTTTTACTCCGGGGATCATGTCGGTTACAGTCTGCGAGGCCCAACCCGTCGCAACTTGCTTCTCTCTCGAGTAACCAATCCTCCCAAGACTATCTTCGAAGGTTGATTCTTAAACAAATTAACCACGTCTATCGCCGTTAAAGTATTTAGTTTTGAAAGGAGGAAAAGCCCGACTCAGAAATTGTCTTAAAAAGAATCGCTTCTGATTTTATCTTTCCTTAGCGGACCGCCGCTAAGAGTGTTCACAGGAAGTCGAAATTGCCACAGGCCGATCCTTCCTCCCAACTATGTCTTTAAACGATTCCAGGCCAACGAGCTCTTTTTTTTTTCAAAAACGATTAAAAACTTTAGTAAGGCCGATTGCCAAACTATCTAAACAGAAAGATAAAAATGTATTCCCGAAGGAATTTAGGCAATGTTCAATTCTCACGATTAGAATTGATTTGGCCAACTCTTGGCTCAAGAAATTTAGCTAAGCATGATATTAATTATCATACTTAACTTGGTTTTGAGAAAAGTAATAAAATAACATAAAATAACTGGAACAAGAAAATAAAGAAAAAAAAACTTTTATTAAAGCTAAAAACTATTTACAAAGGAAAAGCTAAAAATACTCAAAGCTAAGGAGATGATCACTCAAATGATTGATGATCTAAGCCTTTACCAAGGGTGGTATTTATAGGCTTAGATTTACAAAGATAAGGTGATGAGATAATTTAAAATAATAAACAAAAGATTAAACAATTCAAATGTTTTGAAATTTAAATGCAGGAATCTAATCGGATAAGCTGATAAGATCTCTTAGAACGTTCCAGAAGCTTCTAGAAGTCACCACGTCATTGCCACGTCACTGCCACGTCAGAAGCGTCGTGCCCGGTGTCGTGCCCATGATGCCAGTCATGACAGAATTATAATAAAAACTGCAGAAATGCCCCATTTTCACTGCTATTTTCAGAATTGGAACCCTGCACAAAATATAAAGAAAACAACATGTATTAAGCAACAAGAAGTCCAAATAACTAGAAAAATAGCAAATGAAATATGTTATATTTGAGAACTCATCAACGACCACTGCCTCGACCCCTGAAGAAATTATTTCCACGCTGTCCTCGAGCAAACTTACTCATATTAGAGAACTAGTCCCCACTAAACTCATCTTTATCACCAGAATCTTCAGGTTTAGGACTCACACGAGTCACAACATTAGCTTGGATAGAAAAACTATCAGACATGAACTCCTTTTGCCTTGCTTCACAGTCAAACAACATCTCAGAAATGCTCTCAAGTGTCTGTGTTTCACGAGAAGCCACAACAATCAGTGACTCAAACTCAACTGTCAGTCCCGCAAGGATGACACTCATATGCTCCTGTTCTGTGACAACATTTCCAGATGCACTCAGCGTATCACAGACCTGCTTGATCTTCCCAAGGTATTCACTGACAGAGAGTCCCCGTTTCTTCTGAGAATGAAGGTTGTGACGGAGGAAGGAAACCTTAGTAGATGAATTAGCACCATACCTCCGAGCTAAAGCATTCCAAATCCCTTGAGAGGTGTTAAGCCCTGTGAGATGCGGTAAAACATCTGCACTGATGGTGGATATAAGCCAAGAGGCTAGAAGCCTATCTTTCTTAAGATAAGCAAGAAAAATTGGATTATCTATCGTTGCACATGTCTGATCAACAATTGTTTTCGCATGGACTTCATGATCCGAGATGAAAGGTGTCAAACCATACCCTTCTACAATTAAAAGCACTTGATGTTTCCAGATAACATAAATATTCTCACTTGGTTTACAGTATCAAGTTTAGGCAATTGCTGAATGGAGTAATTACTCGTGGAAGAAGTTAGAGAAGAAGGGATCGAGCTAGAACTCATAGAGGACTCAGTAGCCATTACAAGTGTTTAAGCAAACCACAACTCAGATCACAAACACATACAAAGGGCGTGAACAGATAACCACAGAACGTCGAGCAGCTAACACACATAGAGTTCATAGAAGCATAACGTTGAACAGAAGGCGAGCGTACTCATAGCAACCAAAAGACTACTATCAAGTTCATAGAGACAATTCGTCGAACAGAAAACACGCATACAAGGAACGCACAGAAAACCACAGCAAACAGGGCAGATAAAAAAACGAACAATCAAAACCGCTACGCTAGAAACTAACAAATCGCGGCAGGAATGAGACCAATAGAAAGCATGTAAAGACTGTGGTTCCGCAAGGATGATAGCACATCAGAGAGACACAATTCTCGATCCAGAAATTTACCTCAAATCACTAGTCTGTTCTTTCAACAAATCCACGAGGCAGACGTCCTAACGATTTAGATTGATAACTTTAAGAAATAGATCAAAGAACAGATGTACAGATTAAATCTAGATGAGGACACGAATCTTACCACGATCTTATCAATTTCGACGTTATTTCAACAGAAAATTCTAACGAACGAAAGACAGAACAAGACTGATTCTTGAGTCACCAGCTTTAATCCACAACCACAGTCTTTAACAAGCACCAGAAAGGCAAGAACACAACGGAACAATCCCCGGAAGACCAACGACTGATACCGTGATAAGTTAGTGAAACTAGAGAACGAGAGGAAAATGGTGTTGGCAGAAGAGAGACGGTACTCTCAGTTTTATTAATAAGTCCATAATATCTCAAAAGAGACTGGACGGTATTCATACAATTTTGAGTGAACTGGCATGAGATCAGTAAACTAACAACCTCCCTAACTGACTCTGCTGACTCAGCTCAACAGACTCTGACTTTACAACAAACAATAACCTGACCCTATTGTAAACTCATAACACTCTCCCCCTCCAAGATTAATCCATACACGAGGCCACTCTCTCGGCCTTCCTTTAGTTCAACTCCCTTATTTCGAGCGTTAACCATTGTGACTCTCCGTCCAAATTAAAAAGAATGTATAGTCAAAAATCGCCACAACAATCCTAATCATAAATTGTTCACAATTAATATGGTAGTTAATGTTATTTTGAATTTGATAATATGTCTAATGTTTATGTTTACATAACAAGGATTAGAAGAGAGCATCCAAATTCAAATACCTTACGAGTAATTTTAATGCATTTTTTTTACGTGACCGATCTTTTTTTACTTATGAGATATTTTTTCTCTATTAATATAATTAACTAATTTTGGCCCGTGAAAATCTATCAATCTTCGATTTCATTGATCAATTCAAATTCAAAATTTAGTAAAAACCAAGTTTTTTAATCTAAAAATAGCCATGAAATATTGAAAATCAAAATTTAAATAAAAACAAGCCTTACATGGTGATCACAAAACATAGGTCACACACCATGGGCAACCTCAAAAGTGTTGCCCTCCCATTGCTTCTGTCGTTTTCCCTCCTGCTTCTTCCATTTGCTGAGAGTATATATTTCACTAACTATCATATACATGTCCAAAACGATTTACCTTTGCTTAATTCGCCACCCAACCAGCCGAATCTCTTACTGCACTGCAAGTCCAAGAAGAGGGACATCGGCGACAGACCGATGGCAAAGGGGCAGGACTACACGTGGGACACCAAGATAAACTTTTTTCGGACGACCCTTTTCTTCTGCAACGCGCGGTGGGTGGGTCACAAGAGCAGGAGGTTCGACGCTTTCGACGCCATCAGAGACGAAGAACGGTGCTTGGAGTACCATACTTCATGCATGTGGTCGGTGAGGAGCGATGGGATTTATTTCAGTTTTAATAATGAAACTTGGTATAATGATTACCCTTGGTAGAATCTAATCTACCAATCTGTATTCTTGTATGAGAATTTACAATAAAAGAAAGGAGAAGAATTATCAACATTTTGACTCGAATTAAGATCATGTCTGTAACACTCTGGTTTATTTAACTTAAAAAAAGGGAAAAAAATGGATTTGCAATTGTGGGGTTTTGAACCCACGACCTCACCCTGTCCTTCACCCATTTGTGCTTAACCATTGAGCCAAATGCCCATTTCTGTCAAGGGTTGTCTGCATTAATATTTGAATAAAGTTTGGGAAGCTTATTGAATAAGATTAAATAAAAAGGAAACGTGTATGTCCACCTACCTCATCTAATTTTTTTTTCTTGTCGAATCAATGAGATGGGTTTCCAGAAAATTCCAAAACCCATTCGATAGCTCACATGTCTCCGTCTGACATCGCCCACCGCGCCGCCGTGAGATTCACCGCCGTTACCGGAGTGACCGTCGTCTTGCCTTGGTCACGACCCAGTTGACCACTCGCGCATCGGAGCTGCCGTTCGCCGTTGGTTTTGGGTCAAAGGTTCGTCAAAACCCTTGGTTCGCCGCCCTCTTCTTTTCGCGATTCCGGCCACCCACGTCGACCGTTCGAGAAACGGACTTCAGTTCCGTGTTCACGACGTTGAGGTGAGCATAACCCCTTTGGTTGATCATCCATTCGCCGTCGGCAAAGGCCTCATCGGAGCAACGAGTATTCCGACCGTTCACCTTCGTTTTGGGTAAGATTCGGTGCATTTCCGGCTTGATTCCGATTTTATTTCAACATGTATCGTATGGGTTGAACTAACTATGCTTTCCCCTCTGTTTTTCCGGCGAAATCGAGGCTTATAGGGTCTCCGGCGACAATTCCGGCCACCGTCCGGCCACCGTTTGGCCACCAGAAGTTTTTGGGTAAGTGAATCGGCCCAACCCGGACTGAACCGGTCCAACCCGGTCTGAGCCCAACCCGACCCGTCAACTTGACTTTGACCCGATCCGTCAACCTGAGTCTGAATCGACCCGTCAGCCGAGTCAACTCCTCCGAGTCAGCCGAGTCAACTCGTCCGAGTCAGCCCGAGTCAACTCAGTTGACCTCTGCCCGTTGACTGTTGACGTCAGCGTTGACCTGCTGACGTCAGCATTTACTTTGACCATGTTGACCGTTGACCTGCTGACGTCAGCGTTGACTTTGACCGTTGACCAAAAAGTCAAATTTTCCGAAAACTCTTATTTTATGTTTTTCGGCGTCCTGAGTCTGTTTTTGAAGCCCGTTTTGCAAAATTCCAACCCGAAAGCCTCCGAATCTGACCTTGAATCCGAGATTGCTTATATGTATTTAATTTTGGTTCTGAGCTCTCTGAATAAAGACTGAAATGTGAATCTTTGTCGTTGAAGGTATCAAGGTACCCTTGAATTTGAGATGTTGGGGGCCGTCGAATCTTGGGATCGAGTGCGATCGAATGAGGTGTCATGAATCAACTGTTATAGCTCGGAACTAAGGTAATACACTACTACCCCTTGTATGCTTTATGAACATGCTGATATTCGGTTAACGCATGCATGCTTATGATGACGTATATTGTAAATTCTGCTTAAATTAAATCAGACTCGAGCAATAAATATAGATATTAATAAGATCAAATTATCCGAATAAGATTACTAATGGGCTAACAGTATCAGAAGTTCTAATAGTTAAATTCAGTTAATCCGCAACTCAATCATCAGTGTGTAAGAATCGAGGCCCAGGATACAGAGTGAGAGATATTAATTATGAAATTACAAAAATGCCCTTGGAGCATAAGTATGACTAAACTACCCCTCTAATAAAGGAAATGACCTAAAGTCGGCATTCGACCTGATTATGCAATTTTACACTACCCAAGAGGTATGTTTTAATGGAAAGACTTCGGCATCATTATGCAATACATGTGATACAAACTTGGATAATCCCTCAAACTTTGTATAACGCATGAATGAGAATTTTCTGGAAATATTGTTGAAATCCGAAGTCGACCCTTATGACAGTAATGCGTGAATTAAATGAGAATGTTCGTAATGACAAAAAGGACGGGAATGCCCTCGAGCACTGAAATGTCTGATTAATTTGAATGACATTATACCCTCAAGTTCTGTAAAGAATGAATCATCGGTAAAAGGTCGTAGAGTTAGGACGACTTAATCTGTACCGGGTACGTAAACGATAGAGGTGCTAAATAGTAAAATCTGACGAAAATGATGGATTTATCACAATTTCTAAAATGACTGAAATGCCCTCTTAAGTTAAACAAGCAGTTATGCATTTGATGAAATTCTGGGATCTCTAATAAGACTTTAAGGGCTAAAGTGCCTCTAAGTGTTCGGAAGCACACTCATGTATGTTAATCACCCATGATAATTAAAAGACTAATGCCTTCGTTGGCCAAAATAATTAAGATAGCCCTGAATGTATCCGATATCGTGAAAAACCTTGACATAGAAATCTATGAATGCCTGATCGGAAGCCTAATAAGCAAATAAAATTTTCTGAGCAACTGTTTATGCTTTGCTGGTATAAATTACTAAATTGTCCATAGGAGATAAAATGACCATAATGCCCTCGTAGGCTTAAATGACTAAATAACTCATGATGCGTCTAAACCCTCAAAGATCTTGATATATCACATCCTGAATATCTAGGTTAAACCTTTAGTATGAACCCCTTCTAATAGGGGCCACGTTTCAAAAATCCGTTCAAGTTGTCAAGAGTTCAATATGTCTCATTCCGTAAATGCCAAGTATCTCCAAAAATATGATTTGTCACACCTAGTGTGTTCCATGTGTGATATATTCTGTTGAATGGATTGTATAGTTATTTAATCATGAATAATATTATGTTTGATGAACATTTCAATTGTTATTGAGATTGCATCACTATGTTAGAAAATGAGATAAAATGATGAACTTTATATACGATGATATTCTCTGCCTACCTGATATATGTCTGCTCAATCTGTATACTTGGTATGTGATCGTTTGATCTGTGATGGTATTGTCTGACTGTTTGATGAATTTGTTAGCATGATATGTTAGTTTGACCTATGATGTGATAATCTGTTTGCATGATGAATGTTGAAAATGTCTGCTCTGCTCAAAGCATGAACTTCTGTTTCTGATACTCTGAATAGAATATGTTTGTTACATGTATTATGTTACTCATGTCTGGAATCTTAACACCGATTACTATCTGGGGTATACTGTTGGGTTATGTTATGAAGTGTCTGCAGGTACAGCCCTGATCCAGCTGGTAAACCCTTCTGTTAAGCTGCTACGCCCACGGGCCTAGGGTAAGTCTTTCTGGACCTAAGCCATCCCCTTAGGTAGGCTCCTACGCCTCAGGCCTAGGGTAAGACCTTCTATATGCAGTTCATGGGGAATTGCATTCTGGTGTAAGGTTGAAGGGTGGTAAATTTCTGTATGAACTCGAACATTTGCATTTAACTGTTATGTGTTCATATGAGACGAATGATAAGTACCTATGCGTGTTTGATCTGAAATTTATGAAACACACTAGGCTTCTTGAATTCAACTTCATCAATCTGCCACCATGTTGATTCTCTGAACAATAAGATATCTCTTAATACTCAGTAATGTAGGAAGAACAAACTTTGTTGTCCTCAAGTATAGTGCATTACTAAAATACCGAATCATAAATGAAAATAACTATTGTCTGAAACATCATAATAATGTTATGCGTCACCATATATTTGCATGTGCTAATAGTATCTTCTGGTAGTTTTGTATTACTGAGCTTTCCCAAGCTCATGTTGTTTTTACCATCTCAGGATAAAAGATCAGTCAAGTTGGACCTATCATCGTCGGTATGGGAGTTCTTCGGCTCTGCATGGAGCGTGGTATCTGTGTAACTAGGGGCATGTGTGTCGTGTTTTGTATTCGGTGAAATGAGTCTGAAACTTATTTTCGCAACTTGTATTATAATTGTTTTATCGTTTTGAATGATTTCTGAAATTTTATTTTTAAATCAGAAATTTGATTTAGGATCTTTAAGGTTTAATGGTATGTTTATTTGAAATTTGTCATGGGTCGCTCCGGTGACCCTAATGTAACTTCTTAGGATCCGTATTAATGCATAGGCGGGTCTAGGGTGTTACATTTAGTGGTATCAGAGCTTAGAGTTGCGCCATTTTTGGTAGATCGGACGATCGTCTGTCATTGGGTGTTTGGTCTGTGCATGCCCCTAGATCCTGACCGTACTCCACCAAGCCGAGTGACAAGTCGTCGTTTAATCGGTCAAAATAAATTAATAAATTAACCTCTTTCAACAATAAATAAAATAAAGAAATTGAGTAATATAGGGAAAGAGGGTCGATCCACAGGGAGATTATTCAGAATTCTTGACTTGAATTTGTTGGATTTGAATTCCCAGGAATATCTGTAAAAAGAAAGAAATAAAAAGAGGGTGATATGATTTTGAGTGAAGTAATAAAATTAAAATGCAAAAATTAAAAATAAGGAAAACCAAGTATGTAAAATAGCCTCGAGCTAGCCTTGTCAATTCCTTCGATCATTGAAATAGATTTTTACTCTGGGGATCATGTCGGTTACAGTCTGCGAGGCCCAACTCGTCGCAACTTGCTTTTCTCTCGAGTAACCAATCCTCCCAAGACTATATTCGAAGGTTGATTCTTAAACAAATTAACCACTTCTATCGTCGTTAAAGTATTTAGTTTTAGAAGCAAGAAAAGCCCGACTCAGAAATTGTCTTTAAAAAGAATCGCTTCTAATTTTATCTTTCCTTAGCGGACCGCCGCTAAGAGTGTTCACAGGAAGTCGAAATTGCCACAGGCTGATCCTTCCTCCCAACTATGTCTTTAAACGATTCCAGACCAACGAGCTCTTTTTTTATTTGAAAAACGATTAAAAACTTTAGTAAGGCCGATTGCCAAACTATCTAAACAGAAAGATAAAAATGTATTCCCGAAGGAATTTAGGCAATGTTCAATTCTCACGATTAGAATTGATTTGGCTAACTCTTGGCTCAAGAAATTTAGCTAAGCATGATATTGATTATCATGCTTAACTTGGTTTTGAAAAAATAATTAAATAACATAAAATAAATGAAACAAGAAAATAAAGAAAAAGAACTTTTATTAAAGCTAAAAACTATTTACAAAGGAAAAACAAAGCTAAGAAGATGAAAACTAATTTATTGATTGATTCTCTAAGCCTTTACCAAGGGTGGTATTTATAGACTTAGATTTACAAAGATAAAGTGATGAGATAATTTAAAATAATAAACAAAAGATAAATATTTCAAATGTTTTGAAATTTAAATGCAGGAAATCTAATCGGATAAGCTGATAAGCTCTCTCAGAACGTTCTAGAAGTTTCTAGAAGTCGCCACATCATTTCCACGTCACTGCCACGTCAGACGCGTCGTGCCCGGTGTCGTGCCCATGATGCCAGTCATGACAGAATTATAATAAAAACTGCAGAAATGCCTCATTTTCACTGCTATTTCCAGAATTGGGTTCCTACACAAAATATAACAAAAACAACATGTATTAAGCAGCAAGAAGTCCCAATAACTAGAAAAATAACAAATGAAATATGTCATATTTGAGAACTCATCACCATGACTCTGATGTCGATTTTTTTTCTGAAATAACTGAATCTAAGCTTTCTATACGCTGTAACTCGAATCGTAATGACAAGGAATGTTTGTAACATTCGTCTGTGAATTGAATTAACTTAATGGATTTGAACCTGGAGTGAGAACCTGAGATGGTTCGTACATGTGAAATTGAATATCTGATTTAGTGAAAAATAAATGTCTGGTTTTGTGAGGTAACTGATATAAGATTTCATGAAGGGCTCTTCAGTGATAATGATTATTTTTTATACCCTAATGGAAATGTGATAAAGACTCTATGAACTTACAAGAAAAGTATTTGCGATTTGCTGAAAGTTTATATTCTGTGGTGCCTCTGTTGTACACGAGGGAAACAGTTGCCTGAATACTATGCTGAAGGTATGAGATATCCATTCAATACCCCGGTTATGTTTGGTTGGTATAAAGAAAGACATATCTTTGAAATTTGAGGCATGGTAGACCATTATGTACCATTTCTGACTGAAATTTAATATATACATCTTGATTCCGGAAAGCCTTACAGGAGGCTTTGGGTACTTGTTTGAATCACAGTTAAAGTTCATCGTCCATAAACTGATGATCAACTTGAAAGAGTAATTCGGATTCTAAGAGATATACCTTTGTGTTGTATGATTGACTTCTGTGGTAGCTCCAAATGTCTCTTATTTTTGACTAAGACTGGTTATAGTAAAAGATATGAGACAAGTTTTCGCTTGGCACCTTATGAAGTATAGTATGATTTAGAATACCATATTCAAATAAGTTGGTTTGGGGTGTAAAACGAGATGGGTTTTGGCCAGGATGGTCTAAGTGATTGAGGGCGCTATCAGATTGACATATGACCGTTTGAGAGTCTCAAGAAACAAGGAAACTCTGATGGAAAAGTTTCAGTACAAAAATAGATGAAAGTGTAGTCTCTTTAATTCTCCGACTCTAGTAAATTTCGAGGACGAAATGTCTTTTAAGGTGAGGAGAGTTGTAACACTCTGGTTTTATTTAACTTAAAAAAAGGGAAAAAATGGATTTGCAATTGTGGGGTTTTGAACCCACGACCTCACCCCGTCCTTCACCCATGTGTGCTTAACCATTGAGCCAAATGCCCATTTCTGTCAAGGGTTGTCTGCATTAATATTTGAATAAAGTTTTGGAAGCTTATTGAATAAGATTAAATAAAAAGGAAACGTGTCTGTCCACCTACCTCATCTAATTTTTTTTTCTTGTTCGAATCAATGAGATGGGTTTCCAGAAAATTCCAAAACCCATTTGATAGCTCACATGTCTCCGTCCGACATCGCCCACCGCGCCGCCGTGAGATTCACCGCCGTTACCGGAGTGACCGCCGTCTTGCCTTGGTCACGACCCAGTTGACCACTCGCGCATCGGAGCTGCCGTTCGCCGTTGGTTTTGGGTCAAAGGTTCGTCGAAACCCTTGGTTCGCCGCCCTCTTCTTTTCGCGATTCCGGCCACCCACGTCGACCGTTCGAGAAACGGACTTCAGTTCCGTGTTCACGACGTTGAGGTGAGCATAACCCCTTTGGTTGATCATCCATTCGCCGTCGGCAAAGGCCTCATCGGAGCAACGAGTATTCCGACTGTTCACCTTCGTTTTGGGTAAGATTCGGTGCATTTCCAGCTTGATTCCGATTTTATTTCAACATGTATCGTATGGGTTGAACTAACTATGCTTTCCCCTCTGTTTTTCCGGCGAAATCGAGGCTTATAGGGTCTTCGGCGACAATTCCGGCCACCGTCCGGTCACCGTTTGGCCACCAGAAGTTTTTGGGTAAGTGAATCGGCCCAACCCGGACTGAACCGGTCCAACCCGGTCTGAGCCCAACCCGACCCGTCAACTTGACTTTGACCTGATCCGTCAACCTGAGTCCGACCCGACCCGTCAGCCGAGTCAACTCGTCTGAGTCAGTCGAGTCAACTCGTCCGAGTCAGCTCGAGTCAACTCAGTTGACCTCTGCCCGTTGACTGCTGACGTCAGCATTGACCTGCTAACATCAGCATTTACTTTGACCATTTTGACCGTTGACCTGCTGACGTCAGCGTTGACTTTGACCGTTGACCAAAAAGTCAAATTTTCCGAAAACTCTTATTTTATGTTTTTCGGCGTCCTGAGTCTGTTTTTGAAGCCCGTTTTGCAAAATTCCAACCCGAAAGCCTCCGAATCTGACCTTGAATCCGAGATTGCTTATATGTATTTAATTTTGGTTATGAGCTCTCTGAATAAAGACTGAAATGTGAATCTTTGTCGTTGAAGGTATCAAGGTACCCTTGAATTTGAGATGTTGGGGGCCGTCGAATCTTGGGATCGAGTGCGATCGAATGAGGTGTCATGAATCAACTGTTATAGCTCGGAACTAAGGTAATACACTACTACCCCTTGTATGCTTTATGAACATGCTGATATTCGGTTAACGCATGCATGCTTATGATGACGTATATTGTAAATTATGCTTAAATTAAATCGGACTCGAGCAATAAATATAGATATTAATAAGATCAAATTATCCGAAAAAGATTACTAATGGTCTAACAGTATCAGAAGTTCTAATAGTTAAATTTAGTTAATCCGCAACTCAATCATCAGTGTGTAAGAATCGAGGCCCAGGATACAGAGTGAGAGATATTAATTATGAAATTACAAAAATGCCCTTGGAGCATAAGTATGACTAAACTACCCCTCTAATAAAGGAAATGACCTAAAGTCGGCATTCGACCTGTTTATGCAATTTTACACTACCCAAGAGGTATGTTTTAATGGAAAGACTTCGGCATCATTATGCAATACATGTGATACAAACTTGGATAATCCCTCAAACTTTGTATAACGCATGAATGATAATTTTCTGGAAATATTGTTGAAATCCTAAGTCGACCCTTATGACAGTAATGCGTGAATTAAATGAGAATGTTCGTAATGACAAAAAGGACGGGAATGCCCTCGAGCACTGAAATGTCTGATTAATTTGAATGACGTTATACCCTCAAGTTCTGTAAAGAATGAATCATCGGTAAAAGGTCGTAGAGTTAGAACGACTTAATCTGTACCGAGTACGTAAACGATAGAGGTGCTAAATAGTAAAATCTGACGAAAATGATGGATTTATCCCAATTTCTAAAATGACTGAAATACCCTCTTAAGTTAAACAAGCAGTTATGCATTTGATGAAATTCTGGGATCTCTAATAAGACTTTAAAGGCTAAAGTGCCTCTAAGTGTTCGGAAGCACACTCATGTATGTTAATCACCCATGATAATTAAAAGACTAATGCCTTCGTTGGCCAAAATAATTAAGATAGCTCTAAATGTATCTGATATCGTGACAAACCTTGACATAGAAATCTCTGAATGCCTGATCGAAAGCCTAATAAGCAAATAAAATTTTCTGAGCAACTGTTTATGCTTTGCTGGTATAAATTACTAAATTGTCCATAGGTGATAAAATGACCATAATGCCCTCGTAGGCTTAAATGACTAAATAACTCATGATGCGTCTAAACCCTCAAAGATCTTGATATATCACATCCTGAATATCTGGGTTAAACCTTTAGTATGAACCCCTTCTAATAGGGGTCACGTTTCAGAAATCCGTTCAAGTTGTCAAGAGTTCAATATGTCTCATTCCGTAAATGCCAAGTATCTCCAAAAAAATGATTTGTCACACCTAGTGTGTTCCATGTGTGATATATTCTGTTGAATGGATTGTATAATTATTTAATCATGAATAATATTATGTTTGATGAACATTTCAATTGTTATTGAGATTGCATCACTATGTTACTCATGTCTGGAATCTGAACACCGATTACTATCTGGGGTATACTGTTGGGTTATATTATGAAGTGTCTGTAGGTACAACTCTGATCCAGCTGGTAAACCCTTCTGTTAAGCTCCTACGCCCACGGGCCTAGGGTAAGTCTTTCTGGACCTAAGCCATCCCCTTAGGTAGGCTCCTAAGCCTCAGGCCTAGGGTAAGACCTTCTGTATGCAGTTCATGGGGAATTGCATTCTGGTGTAAGGTTGGAGGGTGGTAAATTTCTGTATGAACTCGAACATTTGCATTTAACTGTTATGTGTTCATATGAGACGAATGATAAGTACCTATGCGTGTTTGATCTGAAATTTATGAAACACACTAGGCTTCTTGAATTCAACTTCATCAATCTGCCACCATGTTGATTCTCTGAACAATAAGATATCTCTTAATACTCAGTAATGTAGGAAGAACAAACTTTGTTGTCCTCAAGTATAGTGCATTGCTAAAATACCGAATCATAAATGAAAATAACTATTGTCTGAAACATCATAATAATGTTATGCTTCACCATATATTTGCATGTGATAATAGTATCTTCTGGTAGTTTTGTATTACTGAGCTTTCCCAAGCTCATGTTGTTTTTACCATCTCAGGATAAAAGATCAGTCAAGTTGGACCTATCATCGTTGGTATGGGAGTTCTTCGGCTTGGCATGGAGCGTGGTATCTGTGTAACTAGGGGCATGTGTGTCATGTTTTGTATTCGGTGAAATGAGTTTGAAACTTATTTTCGCAACTTGTATTATAATTGTTTTATCGTTTTGAATGATTTCTGAAATTTTATTTTTAAATCAGAAATTTGATTTAGGATCTTTAAGGTTTAATGGTATGTTTATTTGAAATTTGTCATGGGTCGCTCCGGTGACCCTAATGTAACTTCTTAGGATCCGTATTAATGCATAAGCGGGTCTAGGGTGTTACAATCTCGGTTTACTAGTTTATATGAACCTTTTCCTTGATTCAAATCTAAAAAAAAGAAAATAAAGTAAAATAACTAAAAAGAATGAAAGGAAATTAATTGGATATGACAATGTCCTTCTAACTTCAAATATTTTGCATTAGACAAATATGTGTCTAGATGGTAAACGTTTTGCCCTCCAAGTGTAATGGCCTTAACAACCTAGACGGCTTGGAAGATACTCATTATCACACAATTGAACGCTTGCACTCCAAAAAAGTTTTAGAATATTATTAAAATTGAATTTTAGTTCTGTAACCCCCTTAACCCGGCCCAGACGGTTGAACCGAATTAAGAAGTTTACACGGGGAAAACCAAAGTCAACCCGAAAGTCAACCTTGATTAACGACCCTTTTTCTTTTTAATCTTACCTAGATGCACATTAACCCTAGATATGTTCACAAGATCAGCATACTCAAAGATCAGCGCAAACGGAAGACATTCAGGGACCTAATTGCACAAATTACAATTTTAGGGACCAAAATGCAAATTCTGAAAATTATAGGGACTTAACCCAATTAAAAGTTACCATTATGAAATTAATCATCTTTCATGCTTCTTTGCCAAATTTCAGCTCAAACGGACATCTCAAACTCATTCAATTGCAATAACAAGGTTCAGGACTAAAACGCAAACATTTCAAAACATTTAACCGTCAATTTCAGTGCCCAACGGTCGAGTGTTCCGAAACAGGGAGGACCTGTTCTGAAACGCGGGACCGTTCCGAAACGAGTACGGAAACAGGGCTTGGCAGTAGCATTTCCGTTCCGGAACGGTTCCTCCCGTTTCGAAACGTCTAGGCCATTTCAGGCCCCCGTTCCGAAACGGTAGCACCCGTTCCGATACGGCCTGCCCAGATTGCAGAAAATTTGCTGGTTTATCACACAATTGACCCATCAAACATGCTCCAAAGGCAACCAAATTATACCCGCAACTCATAACATGCATAAGGAACATAATTGCATCAACCATATACAAACATGACATCAATTAAAGGAATCCCCAATCCTATAGGCATGCAACCTATTTAGAAAACCATTCAAGCATCAAAATACCAAACCAACTTCACAAAGGCCAATTACATGTTCCAACATCATCAATAACATAAAGCCAACTTAGGGAGTCCAAAACATCTTCCAAAACAACAACATAGGTCCCTCATTGCCAAATGCCCAAAAGCTAATAGTTTTAGGAAAATGTTCACCATACATGAGCTTAAATCTTCACTTGGATGCTTGGCTTCCTTGCTGCCCCAAATGCACTTCAATGCTCTGCATTATTGATTTAAGAAAAGAGAGAGAGCGTAAGGAAAAAGCTTAGTGAGGAATGCTCATTTAAAACAACACAATAATGCAATTAAAAACACCTTTATAAACCTTAGTTCAAATCATCATTTGTACATGCACATAAGCATTTAAAACAAACATTTCATGCTTCAAGTTTATAACATGTCATATTGGCCACAAGTGATACAATCTACATAAGATCCACACATGGACTTTTAACCACCTTTGTGATCTTAACCAAGAATCAACCATGGACTTTTAACCACCATAGTGTTCTTAACCATTCTCAAGACATCACTTGCCAATATACATCATTTAACAACAATATTCCACTGTTTTAAAGCATTTAACAAAGCCATAATCATCATGCATCATTAAGCATCAAAACCACATTAAACAATGTTCAAAACAAGGATCTCTTACCTTGAGCATCCTTCATGGCTTATAAAACCAGCAATAAACATGCTTAAATATGCTTTCAAAACAGAATTTAAAACATGCAAATCAACCTCATTGCAACAACCATTCCATGGTTCAACATAAAGTGAATTTATCCGAAAACTTACTCTTGAGCTTAGCTAAGTTGTTTAGACTTAAACTAAGCTCACAAACCTTCAAATCATTGGTTTCAAAGCCTTAAACCAAAATCCACTCACCGATTCCGTTCCGCCACTTGCCGAAACACCAATCAAGCTTCCGGATCACCACCACAAGGATCCAAAGATGACTCCCCTGTTTTAAACACATCAAAGCAGAGGATTAATGCATCATCATGCATTAATATCTTCAATGAAAGCACATAAACTCGCTGCCCTCATCAACACTCCCATTTAGGCTACCAACACAACCGAAATCACCTCCAAACAACTCCACAACACTACCCAGCCATGATCCATCCATTCGAAACATTCTTAAACCTCAATTAACATCCAAAAAGGATCTAACCACGTCCTTATACCTCCAGCTATAACAGATCATCAAGATCACTCCAAAAACAACCAAAAACTCAAGCTAAACTTAAGAAAATCTACCTATTCGGGATTGCATTGATTAAACCTCAATTTCTCATCAATTAAACATTCTTTTAACATCAAAAAGACACCTCAAATCAGTTCCCAATCAGATCATACGAATTCTATAAAAAATCAACCAAATCTTGCATTTAAAAGCCAAGATCAAGAATACAATTGTAAAACCTTTAATAAAACACAAATCAAGGATTGAGAACTTGGGAATTTCAGTAAAGAACTGAGAATTTAGAGGAGAAGGACGTTCATACCTCTAAACTTGAGTTTCTCTCTTTTTGGAACCAAGATTCTTGAAAATCCAATTAGCAAATGATAAGGTTTTGTTGAAGGAATGATTAGAGATCAAAAGAGGATTGAAATCTCATTTTTGGAAGTCAAAATCAGAGGGAAAATGTGCTGGAAAATGTGTTTGGGTTGAGAGAAAGTTGAGAGAAAAGGAAAATGGGAATTTGGAAATGTTAGTTGAAAAATGCCAAAATATCTTCCCTCCCTTTTACTTTTATTTAAAAACCATTAATTAATCCTTTAATATTTAAGAAAAATCTGGAGAAACTCCTATTGGGTAAATAGCTCCTTAAAGATTCAAAGTTTCAATCCTTTTAAAACAGTCACACAGTTTTCAAAAAATTACATTTTGGTCACTAACCCAAAATGTCACTCTTCCAAACCTCATTTTGTAAAATTGATTTCACCTTTCTCTTATATATAATAAAACAGGATTTTAAGACATTTTTCCATATTTTTAATGCAACCCGAACTAGGCTTTCCTAAATTCACCCTTTTATATTCGAACCGCAACCCGACCGGCCCGGTCCAAACCCAAAACTTCTAAGCCCAAAATTGGGGCGTTACAACTCTCCCCCCTTAAGAAATTTCTTCCTCGAAATTTACCTGAAGGAAAGAGGTACGGAAACTGCTTCAACATGTCATCCTTCCGCTCCCACGTGGCTTCTTCAACACCACGATGTTTCCACAACACCTTTACCAACTCAATGGTCTTGCGACGAAGAACCTTATTATCCGAATCCAGAATCTTCATCGGTTCCTCATCATAGGTCAAATCCGGATTCAATTCCACTTCTTCCACAGGCATCACATGCGAAGGATCCGATCTATACTTCCGAAGCATAGAAACATGAAACACATCATGAATCTTTTCCAACTCTTGAGGCAACCTCAACTTGTACGCAACAGGACCCACACGCTCAATCACCTCGTATGGTTCAATGTACCTAGGGCTTAACTTACCCTTACGGCCAAACCTCATCACCTTTTTCCAAAGCGAAACCTTCAAAAACACACGGTCACCCACCGCATACTCAATCTTCTTACGCTTCAAATCCGCGTAAGAATTTTGCCGATCAGAAGCTGCCTTCAAACGCTCACAAATGAGCTTCACCTTCTCGGTGGTTCCTTTCAACAAAGCTGGCATCGAAATCAACTTTTGACCCGTTTCAGCCCAACACAGAGGAGTCCTACACTTCCTCCCGTACAAAGCTTCATAAGGTGCCATTTGAATACTTGCCTGATAACTATTATTATAGGCAAACTCCACCAAAGGCAAATGTTTCTCCCAAGAGCCCTGAAACTCAATCACGCAGCACCTCAACATATCCTCCAAAACCTGGATAACACGCTCAGACTGACCATCCGACTGAGGATGATAAGATGTACTGAAATTCAACCGCGTACCCAAAGCTTGATGCAAACACTGCCAAAAACGCGATGTAAACCTCGGATCCCTATCCGACACAATCGACTTAGGCACACCATGCAGCTGCACAATCTCAGCAATGTACAACTCCGCAAGCTTATCCAAAGAGTACGTAGTATGCACAGGCAAGAAATGCGCACACTTCGTCAGGCGATCCACAATCACCCACACCGAATTCTTCTTCGATGGTGACAAAGGCAAACCAGACACAAAATCCATAGTAATCCTTTCCCACTTCCATTCAGGAATCTTCAACGGTTGCAACAACCCTGAAGGAACCTGATGCTCAGCCTTAACTCGCTGACACACCATGCACTTGCTTACAAACTCAGCAACATCCTTCTTCAAACCCACCCAATAGTACTCATCACGAAGATCACGATACATCTTAGTACTACCAGGGTGCATAGCAAAAGGACTACTATGACCTTCAGTCAGAATAGCATGCCTCAATTCAGCATCACTGGGCACTACTATCCGACTCCCAAAACACAACACCCCATCATCATTAAAACAGAAATCCGAAGGCCTGCCCCCCGCAATATCCTGAACATGCGGTACTAAGGAATCATCCAACAACTGCTTTTCCTTGATCAACTGAACCAAAGATGGTTTCACTTGCAACTCAGCCACAAGACCACCATCACGCGAAATACTCAAACTGGCAAACATAGCCCTCAACTCAACAACTACCTTCCTACTCAAGGCATCCGCTACAACATTAGCTTTTCCAGGGTGATACTCAATCGTCAAATCATAATCCTTGAGCAACTCCACCCAACGTCGTTGCCTAAGATTCAACTCCTTCTGAGACATCAGATACTTCAAGCTCTTGTGATCAGTGTACACAGTACACTTCTCACCGTACAGATAATGTCTCCAGATCTTCAAAGCAAAAACCACCACAGCCAACTCAATGTCATGCGTAGGATAATTGCGCTCATGCACCTTCAACTGCCGCGATGCATAAGCCACCACCTTACCCTCTTGCATCAACACACACCCCAAACCAACATAGGACGCATCACTATATACCGCAAACTCTTTCCCTGATTCAGGTTGAACCAAGATAGGAGCTTGCGTCAAGGCTGCCTTAAGCTTCTCAAAAGCCTGCTGTCTCGCTTCCGTCCACTCATACTTAACATCCTTCTGCAACAACTTCGTCAATGGTGCAGCAATCTTTGAAAACCCATCCACAAACCTCCGGTAGTATCCCGCCAAACCAAGGAAACTACGAACCTCATGAACAGACTTAGGAACCTTCCAATTCATCACCGCCTCAATCTTATGAGGATCAACACGAATCTCTTCAGCAGAAACCACATGCCCAAGAAACACCACTTCTCTAAGCCAGAACTCGCACTTGCTCAGCTTGGCATAAAGCTGATTCTCCAACAAAGCTTGCAACACAATCCTCAGATGCTCTTCATGCTCCTCCTCAGTACGCGAGTACACGAGGATATCATCAATGAACACCACAACAAATTTGTCCAGGTATTCATGAAATACACGATTCATCATGTCCATGAAAGCTGCAGGAGCATTTGTCAAACCAAACGGCATCACAAGGAACTCATAATGCCCATATCGTGTTCTGAAAGCTGTCTTAGGCACATCCACATCCTTTACCTTCAACTGGTAATACCCTGACCTCAAGTCAATCTTAGAGAACACGGCTGCTCCCCAAAATTGATCAAAGAGATCATCAATTCTCGGCAATGGATACCGATTCTTGATAGTCAACTTGTTCAGCTGACGGTAATCAATGCACATTCTCATAGTGCCATCCTTTTTCTTCACAAACAAGACCGGTGCACCCCAAGGTGACACACTCGGCCGAATGAAACCACGATCAAGCAACTCTTGCAATTGCGTCTTCAGCTCTTTCAACTCCTTAGGTGCCATTCGATAAGGGGTAATGGACACAGGCGTTGTATTTTCATACAGCTCAATCCCAAACTCCACTTCATGATTAGGAGGTAATCCAGGCAACTCCTCAGGAAACACACTAGGAAACTCTCGCACAATCCTGATATCTTGCACACGCAACTCCTTAGAACTGGGATTCATCACAAAAGCTAAATAAGCTTCACAACCTTGCCTCAGCATCCGGCTCGCCTCCAATGTAGACACCACATTGGCAAGAAACTTCACATTCTCCCCAACCACAACTACCTCATAATCATCCGCAAGCTTCAACGAAACTCGCTTATTCTCACAATCTACTACAGCTCGATGCTCAACAAGCCAATCCATACCAAGGATTACATCAAAACCATAGAAAGGCAACTCCATAAGATCAACAGGAAAAACATGATCTTGAACAACCAAGGGACATCTTCTATAAAGCTTTCGAGTCACAACAGTCTCACCAAAAGAACTAGTGACACGCATACCAACATCCAAAGACTCAACAGGCAAACCAAGCAATTCAGCATGCTCACGCAATATGTATGAGTGCGTAGATCCAGAGTCAATCAAGGAAAGTAATGACAAGGATTGCAAAGTAAAAGTACCTGCGATCACATCCGTGTCATTTCTCCCCTCCCGTTGAGCATACACCCTAGCCTGGCCGCCACCCTCAGGCTGAACAGCTACAACATGGGCCACATTCCGACCACCTTCCTCTCTACGCTGGAAGTTACCACGGCCGCGCCCACTACCTCTGTGTGGTGCAACAACTACAGGAGCACGCATTTGGCCACCAGCCAACATAGGACACTCTCTCCTCATGTGATCCGTAGATCCATAGTTCCAGCATGCATTACCAGCCGCCACAACAGGTGCTTGCACCACCCTCACAGCTCGAGGACAATCACGTTTCATATGGCCACGCGAACCACATGTCCAACATGCGCTCGGATCAACTCTAGCCTTGCCTCCCTGAGCAGGCGCACCACCACCTCGCTTAACTAAAGACTGATACTTCTGATCACGTCCCCTCTTGTTTCGTCCACCACCGGAACTATATTCAGCAACTCGCTTACCAGCACCAGAACCAGCACTTCTAGAAGATAAACCCAAGTTCATCTCAATGTCCTTTGCCTGACCAACCAGCACATCGAAATCATTATACTCGGTAGCCAGCACATACATCTTTACATCCGTCACCAAACCATAACGGAACCTTTCACACCTCTCCCGCTCATCCGGAACAAGCTCAGGTGCGTATTGACTGAGTCGGACAAACTGATCCTCGTACTCAGCTACAGACATGCTCCCTTGGGTTAGAGACATGAATTCCCTCTTCTTTTCATCTAGGTACCTCACACCCAGATATCTTCTCTTGAACGCATTCTGGAAAAACGTCCAAGTTACATCAGCTTCCGCCATCCCAGAGATAGTGGTTGTCCACCAAGTGTATGCATCATCTTGCAGCAATGACACCACACACCCCAGCTTCTGCACATCAGTGCAACTCATCTGCCCCAAGATTCTCTTGGTACTCTCGAACCAAGACTCCGAACCTTCAGCAGACAAACCCCTGAACTCAGTCCCTCCTAGACTGCGCAAACGTTCCAAGGGTAGTCTAACTCCAGCATCTTCCTGATGCCCAGCTCCTTGAGCTCCAGCTACCGCCGCTTGAAAAGCTCCAGCAATGGCTTGAACCAACATTGTCATGTCAGGAATAGCTTGCCCTTGACCAGCTTCAGGTCCAGCGACCCCAGCACCAGCTGCAACACCAGCTCCTTCACACTCAGCACCACCACCACCAGGCGGAGGAGGTAAATCCATAGCATTCTCAGCGTTCTCTTCATTTTCATTTTGAGCCATAGCTCGTGTATTAACTCTCAACTCTCTACGAGGTTCCATACACTAACAATGCAATCACAATGCAATAAAACAAAGTCAGGCTCAGCAAGGTAAGCAATCCAAGTACTCAAGCTCATTTTCCAATTAAAACAATATCATTTCATTAGCTTTGCATTGGCAATGGGTCCCCACAACATGCTTCACCACAGCATACATTACAATTGTAACATATTACAATTCATTCAACATGCTTTCACTCAACAAGCATACAAAGCATACATACTTTAATCATCCACATAATCATTCCCAATTTCTCGAGAACTCGGCTCTGATACCACCAAATGTAACCCCCTTAACCCGGCCCAGACGGTTGAACCGAATTAAGAAGTTTACACGGGGAAAATCAAAGTCAACCCGAAAGTCAACCTTGATTAACGACCCTTTTTTTATTTTTAATCTTACCTAGATGCAGATTAACCCTAGATATGTTCACAAGATCAGCATACTCAAAGATCAGCGCACACGGAAGGCATTCAGGGACCTAATTGCACAAATTACAATTTTAGGGACCAAAATGCAAATTCTGAAAATTATAGGGACTTAACCCAATTAAAAGTTACCATTATGAAATTAATCATCTTTCATGCTTCTCTGCCAAATTTCAGCTCAAACGGACATCTCAAACTCATTCAATTGCAATAACAAGGTTCAGGACTAAAACGCAAACATTTCAAAACATATAACCGTCAATTTCAGTGCCCAACGGTCGAGTGTTCCGAAACAGGGAGGACCTGTTCCGAAACGCGGGACCGTTCCGAAACGAGTACGGAAACAGGGCTTGGCAGTAGCATTTCCGTTCCGGAACGGTTCCTCCCGTTTCGAAACGTCTAGGCCATTTCAGGCCCCCGTTCCGAAACGGTAGCACCCGTTCCGATACGGCCTGCCCAGATTGCAGAAAATTTGCTGGTTTATCACACAATTGACCCAACAAACATGCTCCAAAGGCAACCAAATTATACCAGCAAGTCATAACATGCATAAGGAACATAATTGCATCAACCATACACAAACATGGCATCAATTAAAGAAATCCCCAATTCTATAGGCATGCAACCTATTTAGAAAACCATTCAAGCATCAAAATACCAAACCAACTTCACAAAGGCCAATTACATGTTCCAACATCATCAACAACATAAAGCCAACTTAGGGAGTCCAAAACATCTCCCAAAACAACAACATAGGTCCCCCATTGCCAAATGCCCAAAAGCTAATAGTTTTAGGAAAATGTTCACCATACATGAGCTTAAATCTTCACTTGGATGCTTGGCTTCCTTGCTGCCCCAAATGCACTTCAATGCTCTGCATTATTGATTTAAGAAAAGAGAGAGAGCGTAAGCAAAAAGCTTAGTGAGGAATGCTCATTTAAAACAATACAATAATGCAATTAAAAACACCTTTATAAACCTTAGTTCAAATCATCATTTGTACATGCACATAAGCATTTAAAACAAGTATTTCATGCTTCAAGTTTATAACATGTCATATTGGCCACAAGTGATACAATCTACATAAGATCCACACATGGACTTTTAAACACCATTGTGATCTTACAATTCACAAGGACCACACATGGACTTTTAAACACCATTGTGTCCTTAGCACAAGAATCATCCATGGACTTTTAACAACCATGATGTTCTTACAATTCACAAGGACCACACAAGGACTTTTAACCACCTTTGTGTCCTTAACAAGAATCACCCATGGACTTTTAACCACCATGGTGTTCTTAAATACACAAGGCTCACACAAGGACTTTTAACCACCTTTGTGACCTTAACCAAGAACCAACCATAGACTTTTAACCACCATGTTGTTCTTAAAATACACAAGATTCACACAAGGACTTTTAACCACCTTTGTGATCTTAACCAAGAATCAACCATGGACTTTTAACCACCATAGTGTTCTTAACCATTCTCAAGACATCACTTGCCAATATACATCATTTAACAACAATATTCCACTGTTTTAAAGCATTTAACAAAGCCATAATCATCATGCATCATTAAGCATCAAAACCACATTAAACAATGTTCAAAACAATGATCTCTTACCTTGAGCATCCTTCAACACATGGCTTATAAAACCAGCAATAAACATGCTTAAATATGCTTTCAAAACAGAATTTAAAACATGCAAATCAACCTCATTGCAACAACCATTCCATGGTTCAACATAAAGTGAATTTATCCGAAAACTTACTCTTGAGCTTAGCTAAGTTACTTAAACTTAAACTAAGCTCCCAAACCTTCAAATCATTGGTTTCAAAGCCTTAAACCAAAATCCACTCACCGATTCCGTTCCGCCACTTGCCGAAACACCAATCAAGCTTCCGGATCACCACCACAAGGATCCAAAGATGACTCCCCTGTTTTAAACACATCAAAGCAGAGGATTAATGCATCATCATGTATTAATATCTTCAATGAAAGCACCTAAACTCGCTGCCCTCATCAACACTCCCTTTTAGGCTACCAACACAACCGAAATCACCTCCAAACAACTCCACAACACTACCCAGCCATGATCCATCCATTCTAAACATTCTTAAACCTCAATTAACATCAAAAAAGGATCTAACCACGTCCTTATACCTCCAGCTATAACAGATCATCAAGATCACTCCAAAAACAACCAAAAACTCAAGCTAAACTTAGGAAAATCTACCTATTCGGGATTGCATTGATTAAACCTCAATTTCTCATCAATTAAACATTCTTTTAACATCAAAAAGACACCTCAAATCAGTGCCCAATCAGATCATACGAATTCTATCAAAAATCAACCAAATCTTGCATTTAAAAGCCAAGATCAAGAATACAATTGTAAAACCTTTAATAAAACAAAAATCAAGGATTGAGAACTTGAGAATTTCAGTAAAGAACTGAGAATTTAGAGGAGAAGGACGTTCATACCTCTAAACTTGAGTTTCTCTCTTTTTGGAACCAAGATTCTTGAAAATCCAATTAGCAAATGATAAGGTTTTGTTGAAGGAATGATTAGAGATCAAAAGAGGATTGAAATCTCATTTTTGGATGTCAAAATCAGAGGGAAAATGTGCTGGAAAATGTGTTTGGGTTGAGAGAAAGTTGAGAGAAAAGGAAAATGGGAATTTGGAAATGTTAGTTGAAAAATGCCAAAATATCTTCCCTCCCTTTTACTTTTATTTAAAAACCATTAATTAATCCTTTAATATTTAAGAAAAATCTGGAGAAACTCCTATTGGGTAAATAGCTCCTTAAAGATTCAAAGTTTCAATCCTTTTAAAACAGTCACACAGTTTTCAAAAAATTACATTTTGGTCACTAACCCAAAATGTCACTCTTCCAAACCTCATTTTGTAAAATTGATTTCACCTTTCTCTTATATATAATAAAAGAGGATTTTAAGACATTTTTCCATATTTTTAATGCAACTCGAACTAGGCTTTCCTAAATTCACCCTTTTATATTCGAACCGCAACCCGACCGGCCCGGTCCAAACCCAAAACTTCTAAGCCCAAAATTGGGGCGTTACAAGTTCTAAGCTTAGACTGGTCGGTAGGGATCCGAAGAAATTTTTTATTAGGCAAATTGTACATCCTAATTAACTGAGTGCCTCGTTAAAAACCTCCCTAAACTTAAGGGAGGAAAAGAGTACAACTCAGTTCAGTTAAATAAATTTGGACAATGAAAATATGAAGCTGTTACATTCCACTTTCAATACAAGTTCACCACCATGCTTTAAACAAAACCAGTCTCGCGAAGCCTAGTTTAGCAAGATGATCAGCCATACAGTTTCGATTTCGCGGTACATACACAAAGTCCACCTGCTTTAACTCGAGAACCAAGTTATCAATCTCTTCAAAAAGCTCCCGCCAGCGCCAAGGTCTAAGAAAACAATCTCGGATCCAATTCTGGGCTCACACACTCCACTGGTCCTGAGAATAATGCCCTAACATCACCTGAATTGTTCCTGAGTACCCCACCACACTCAGCTGCTACATTACTCTACGCACCATCTATATTGAATTTCATGTAACCTTCTTCAGGCGGGACCCAAGCAACCTTTAGCAAGTCACAATCGCCGGAAGATGTGAGGCAAGCATTCGGATTAGCCCACCAGTTTTTTTTTGCTCAATAAAATTCCTTCATTCACTATCTTGATCCAAATAAAAGCCCTCATCTTCGAATTAAAAAGCAGATTCTTCATGGTAGTAATCTTTGCTTTAAAAGTTTTTTCATTACGAGCTAACCATACACTCCACATCGCAGCTATAACAGAAATTGACCATATCGTGCCTGCCTCACATGATCTTGAAATGCCAAAACAGAATCTGAAAAAAATCCTCTAAATCAGCAGGATTTGACCAATCCACAGATCACCACAAGCAAAAAATTTTCCCAGAAGCAATTTATAAATCTGCACTCGAACAAACAAGTTTCTTACTGTCTCCAAAACGTGTATTAATAAGAAATTAAATTATAATAATGAGTTTTTTTATTAAAGTCTTTCATTTTCCTTTTATTATTACATTATGTATAAAATTAAAAAAATGGAAAAGTCTTTAGTTTTCACTTCTCATATAAAAAGTACGATTGAAAGTTAAAACCCGAGATTCTTAAGGCATTCTCTCTTTTGTTGTTCATCGAAAATTGTTGAGAAATTAAAAAGAGTCTCACACTCGAATATCAATTTAATATCTAACTCGGTCATGACATGTTCATTTATTTATCTCCTTAGACCTCAATTTTTTTTTGAATTTTTATGTTTATATTAAGCTCTAATAGTATCACTAGATTTTACCTATATAAAAAACACGTTAAATTTTTTTACGAACTTAACAAGCAACGAGATTTTTTAACGAACGCAAGTCAAGTAAAATGTTATCGAGCTTAACGAGCAACGAGTCGAGCAACGAGATTTTTTAACAGGTATGAGTTGCATTGCTCAACTCTGTGATCAACTCGCTCGATAAGCACCCCTAGTTAAAGCTCTCAAGTTGACACCCTCCCCTTCCCTAGAGTGTGGGTTCAAGACCCAGTAGGAGCGAAATTCTTTTCCCCCTCTCCTTAGGTAAAAATTGTTAAAAAAATATATTACTTAATGAATATCTCATGCAGCCGATCTAAGCACTCCACCACAGCCCGCTTCAATTTTTTGCTGCTCCCTCCTTATTTTATCAATTTTCAGTAACACCATAGTTGGAACTGCAAACAAGGACTGATAAGCTCTCAAATGTGACACTTTTTAATGGCTATTTTCCAAGTTTTTAGGATTTCTTGCTACCTAATCCATCTCATTCTGTTATATTTTATGCAAGGGACCTAATTCTAGAAAACAACAGCAAAAGAGGGCATTTCTACAGTCTTTTTATTATTCTGGTCATGACTGGCATCGTGGGCACGACGCTGGGCACGACGCGTCTGACGTGGCAGTTGCGTGGCGACTTCTAGAAGCTTTTGGAACGTTCTGAGAGATCTTATCAGCTTATCCGTTTAGATTTCATGCATTTAAATTTCAAAATATTTGAATTGTTTTATCTGTACTTTATTATTTCAAATTTTCCTATCTCTTATACTTGTAATCTAAGCCTATAAATACCAACCTTTGGTGAAGGCTTAAGATCATCTTCTAGCTTTTGAGTATTTTTATTTTTGTAAACATTTTCAGTTTTAACCCATGTTCTTTTCCTTTACTTTTCCTGTTTCATTTATTTTATGCTTTTTAATTACTTTTCTAAAATCAAGTTAAGCATGATAATCAATATCATGCTTAGCTAAATCTTTTAAGCCAAGAACCAGCCAAGTCAATTCGATTCGTGAGAATTGAACTTTTCTTAAATTCTTTTGGGAAATCATTTTTATCTTTCTGCTTAGATAGTTTGGAAATCGGCCTTATTAAAAGTTTTTAACCATTTTTCAAATGAAAAAGGGCTCGTTGGTCTGAAATCGCTTAAAAACACAGTTGGGAGGAAGGATCGGCCTGTGGCAATTTCGACTTCCTATGAACACTCTTAGCGGCGGTCCGCTAAGGGAAGATAAAATCAAAAGCTATTCTTTTTAGACAATTTCTGAGTCGGGTTTTTCCTGCTTTTATTCTAAATATTTTAACGGTGATAGACGTGGTTGATTTATTTAAGAACCATCTTTCGAAGATAGACTTGGGAGGATTGGTTACTCGAGAGAGAAAAAAGTTACAACGGGTTGGGCCTCGTAGACTGTAACCGACATGATCCTCGAAATAAAAATCTATTTTAGTGATCGAATGAATTGACAAGGAGCTGGTTCGAGGCTATTTCACATACTTGGTTTTTCTTATTCTTTTTACATCTGCATTTAAATCTTGCTATTTCATTTTCGTCAAATATCAGATCACTCCCCCCATTTTATTTACTTATTCTACAGATATTCCTGGAAGTAGTAATCGAAGAAGCCTTCAGTCAATAATTCCAACTAATCTCCCTGCGGATCGACCCTCTTTCTCTATATTTACTTAATTTCTTTATTCTATTATTTATCGAAAGAGGTTAATTAATTTATTTATTTTTGACCGGTTAAACGACGACTTGTCAAAATTGACATCGTTGCCGGGGAGATTTACTTCGACATTTTTGACTGATTTTGTTTTATTTTTATGACCAGGAGGAATCTGGGTAATCTTGTTCCATACAACCCGGAAATCGTAGCAAGCGCTCATAAGAACCACGGTGAAACCATCAGACGAAAGAAAGTACAAAAGAAAAACCAACAACAATCCCATTCGAAATCCATATCTGAACCACCACACGACCAAACCGAAGAAAGCACAAGTCCGATATCTATACCTACACCCAACCCGATGGCTAACCAAACCATTAGACAGCTCAACACCGCCCCCGCTAAACAACAACCCCTTTGTATCACCTTTCCTCACGGCGATACCTCTTTCCAACTCAAAACGAGCCTAATTCACCTATTACCCACCTTTAATGGCCTCCCTACTGAAAGACCACATAAACACCTTGCCGAATTTCACATGGTGTGCAGCAGCATGAAACCGCAAGGACTTTCGGAGGATTTGATAAAACTAAGGGCATTTCATTTTTCTTTAGCCGGGATGGCTAAAGAATGGTTATTTTATTTACCTCCGAATTCTATTAATACATGGGTTGATCTTTCTCGTGTTTTCCTTGACAGGTATTTCCCTGCAGCAAAAGCAACTGAACTTAGGCGAAGCATTTTGGGTATCCAACAAACGCATGACGAATCCTTATACGATTATTGGGAAAGATTCAAAAAGTTGTGCGCGAGTTGTTTGCAACATAACTTATCCGAGCAAACGCTCCTTCAATATTTCTATGAAGGAATGTTGCCGATGGATAAGAAAATGATAGATGCAGCAAGCGGTGGAGCGCTTGTCAACTTGACCCCTGAAAATGCTTGAAATTTGATATCTACGATGGCGGCGAATTCACAGCAATTTAATTCTACGAGTGAACCCAACCGACGGGTTCACACAGTAAGC
Source organism: Hibiscus tridactylites (assembly GCA_958450335.1). Lineage (NCBI taxonomy): Eukaryota > Viridiplantae > Streptophyta > Magnoliopsida > Malvales > Malvaceae > Hibiscus > Hibiscus tridactylites. Next base: position 78,965,184 of record OY288279.1, read on the forward strand.
ACAATTTCATTAGAGAATAAGATAGACAATTTGACTAATATTTTTTATTCTCTTGTTTCAGGGGAGATAGGAGCTGCTAAGGTATGTGGAATATGCACTATGCTAGATCACACAACCGATTTATGCCCATTGTTGCGGGATACAGCTGGTGCCCAAATTAACGCCATACACAACTTTCCCGGACCTCCCCAAAGACCCTATAACCCTCAGAGCAATACGTTCAATCCCGGTTAGAGAGATCACCCAAACTTGAGCTACGGTAATCAGAACCCGAATTACCAACCTAGGCAGCAACCTCCCCACCAAAACCAAGCACCCCAAAAATCCTCGCTTGAGTCTATTGTTGAGAGTGGCAGTTTCGCAGGAAAAATTCCAAACCCAATCACAATCCCATCTCCAGCAAATCGACAAACAAATAAGCCAACTAGCTCAAGTCGTTAGCCGTCTAGAATCCCAGGGAAAGTTACCATCCCAAACCAACCCAAGGGAAAACGTTAGTGCGATAACTTTGCGTAGTGGAACAGTGATAACGCCTAAACCGCCCAAGCAAGATGAGCGAAAATCCGATGAACCGGGAAACTCTTTGGAAGACCAGAATGACAAGTCTCCTCCCACCGCAGGTAATGCCAAATCTAAAATTTATGTTTCTACTTACGAACCTGTTCCACCTTTTCCAAGAAGATTGGCGAAACGAGACAAAAAGGAGGAAGAAAAGGAAATTTTGGATATATTCAAGAAGGTGGAAATTAATATTCCACTTCTTGATGTTATTCAGAAAGTGCCTAAATACGCAAGATTTCTGAAGGACTTATGCACAAACCGAAGGCGACTATCCGGAAATGAAAAAGTTAACCTTGGTGAAAATATTTCGGCCATCTTTCAAAAGTCGTTGCAGCCCAAGTACAAGGACCAAGGTATGTTTGCGATTCCCTGTAAATTTGGGAATGTTGGGATAAAAAGGGCGATGTGCGATTTAGGCGCATCTATCAACGTCATGCCGCTAAGCGTTTACAACAAAATTTCGACTGAACCATTGAAAGAAACGCGAGTGACAGTTCAATTAGCCGATCGATCAGTCATCTACCCCGAGGGAGTACTAGAAAACGTGTTGGTACAGGTAAAAAATCTTATTTTTCCTACTGATTTTTACATTATTGACATGGAAAATGATCGCAGCAACAACGGATCAGAAATCTTTCTTGGCCGACCTTTCATATCAACCGCGCATACAAAGATTGATGTCCGCGACGGCATCTTAACTATGGAATATGATGGGGAAGTTGTAACACCCGAGTTTAGGGGTCGGGAGAAATAAATAAATAAAATAATATCTCAGTTTTGATTTGCAAAATAAAAGTTAAAAGTGTTGGACCAAAATTTTGATGTTTAAGCCCAATAGCCATTTTAATGGCATTTTTTGTAAATAGTTGGGCTTCCAAATTTAACCCCCCCTTTTAATTAAAACAAAAGCTTGTCATCTTCATCTCTCTTCAACTCTCCCATTTCCACGATAATGGAGGGTTTTTCTCCATCTCCCCCATTTCACCCCATTTCTTCTTCAATCTTGGAGCTTTTTAAAAGGTAAATATATTTTTGACTTGGCCTTGTCTTCCTCTTCATGTTGGTACCAATATTTCTCATTATTGTTCATGATTTTGAAATTGAAAGTTTTAGGGTTTTGTTTAAAAATGAGAACTTTATGGGTTTTAACCTAAGCCATTGATTTATTATTGTTAGTTAAGTTGTTTGCAACCCTTAAGGTCCAACATATGTGAATTTTAAAGTATTTTAACATGATTCCCGAATTTGGGTTTTGGTGGGTTTTTAGGAGGGTTTTTAGTTGAGTTTTGGGTGTGGTTTGTGTTGGAAATTGAGGGTTGATGTTAGGGTAATAGTTGGGGGCTGTTTTGGGATCATTTGTGGGTGTAATGGGTGTTGGAAACATGGATTTTGGAAGGGGTATTGGGGTTGTCCGAGATTGCAAAGTATGAGGTTTGGTCATGGCTTGCAACATGGTGAATTGTGATTGAATTGTATTCCGGGTTGGTCTTTTGATGTTGGGCTGATTTGGAATTGTTTGAAATGTGTTTGAGGTTGTTTAGAAGCGAGAATTTGTGTTGGTGAAGCCTTGGGAACAAATCCTGAAATTGAAGACCATGGTTGCTTGGTAGATGAGCTTGGAGGTAGAGGTGAGTGGTTAAATATTTTTAAATGGTTTTCAAGTGTTGGTTCAAGCATGTGAACTAGGTTGAGATTGGTAGACCCACCTAGAGTTGGGATTAGGGTGGTAGCCTAATCCCAATCTTTAGTTAGAAACCTTGGTTGATCTTTAAAGTGTTGAATTATGCCTCATGTTTAATCATTCTTATGGTGGTTATGCTTATGTTGTTATACATGAATGTGGAGGTATGGCTTAATGCATTGTTACATGCATGTCAATGATGAATGTGATAGAGATATACATATGCATGAAATATGATGTGATATTTGTGTTATTGAGATGCATGTAGTGTTGACATGTGTAATGATGTTATGAGGTGATTGTATGACCTGAGGATCATGGTGAGTACATGCTAGGCGTGGAAATGTGGTTTGTGCATGACGGTGAGTCATGGTGAGTACGTGCTAAGCACGGAAGTTATTATGAAATGGTATTGTGAAAGAGTAATGAAATGTGTAGTATTGGCACTAGTATGCTTGGGTACAAATGATAGATCATTAGGATGTCTAGTGTGCACACGTGAGTCAAAATGCGCGCGTGGTCTTGATGATGGTAGTCATCAAGATGGAGCACGGGTTCGCCCGGAAATCTTCATATATATATATATATATATATATATATATATATATATATTAGTCGGTGATGAGTGGAATCCCATCGACGGGCGTGAGGATGAGTGGAATCCCCTCTGCGTGAAATGAGGCGTGAGGATGAGTGGAATCCCCTCCGCGTGAACGGTGATGAGTGTAATCCCACCATCAGGTAATGGTTGAGTTGTTGGATGTGAGTTCCAACGGTTATCCGCGTATTCGAGTCATAGCTAGGTGCCAATACGGATTGTAGTTTACGTTGCCAATATGTGGTTAATTGTGAACCAAAGTGATTTGGGATGTGTTGCTAACATGGATTAATATATGTGATTTCATATGTTGTGGATTTAAACATGTTGAGCATGACATGATATTGAATATATGTTCATGCATCATTTATAATTATGGCTCATGTGGATCAGATGTAAGATCATGCATTTAATCTTGGTTGTAGCTCGCGCTTGGACCCTGCATTGTCGAAGGTTTGTTTTACGAGCTTACCCTCACTAAGCTTTTATGCTTACGCTCTCTTTTGTTCGACAATGCAGATCAATGGCTTGTGGGTGGCAAGGGCAAGGAAGGGCCTCCAAGTGTTGCTTACGGTTAGCTCAAGTATGATAGTTAAATTTAAAGACTGTAATAGTAAAGCAATGAGATAGGTGTCGTGTTATGATGCTTTTGGAATATATTGTTTTTGTTGTTTAGGAGCATGTTAGACTCCTCATATGTGTTTGTTAATTTCGCTTTTGGGATGTATGCCTTGCTTGAAACCATGTTAGTATTTTTCTATCTAGAATTTCCTAAGTGTTGGATATGTTAAAGCTTAATATCTTTAATGACATGTATGGATGTGTGGCTTGAGATGTTATGCCATGGTGATTAGTTTCGTTTTGTTAATGTTAAAGCATGATTGTAAGTTGGTTGCCTTAGGATTAATTGCTAGTATGTTGTTGGAGGTTTTGGAGGTGTTTTGGGGCACCCTTGTGCCTTAAAACAGCCAAAATGAGTCTGTAGACAGGGGGCGTTTCGAAACGGGCCGCCCTGTTTTGATACGGTCTCTTTTCTTTTGGCCAGCCGTTTCGAAACGGATAGGGGCTGTTTCGGTACGTTTTAGCTACTGGAATTTTGAGAAATTGGCGAGATGAAGGTGTTCCGAAACGGGTCTGTGGTGTTTCGAAACGGTCAAATCTTGTTGACCACGAGAAGTTGACCAGGGAGGGTGTTTCGGAACGGTTGACCCCCGTTCCGAAACGGCTTCCTCGTGTAGGCTTAGTTGGGTTGACCAGGTCAAGGCGTTTCGATACACCTTGGGGGTGTTTCGAAACAGCCTGTTAAACTACATAAAAATGAGCTGTTTTTCTTAGGTTGTTCGAGTTACTGTTTTGCGAATGCTCGTCTTCCGTTGCTGTGATCACATAGGAATTAAGTGTGCATTTAGAGAAAAGTAAATTAAAAAGAAATTTTCTGGGTTGTTAACCGAGGAGGAACCTTAACGGGCTTCGCTTCAATTTTCCCCGTGTGGCCCACTCGGACCGGTCAAGCGTCCGGACCGGGACGAGGGGGTTACAGAAGTAGTTAAATTTGATATGTATAAAGCTATGAAGTATCCTGATTCGGTCGCAAATTTAAATTTCGTTGATATTATAGATCCGTTAGCTGATGATTTTATCGAAACTGATTTGTGTTATGACTTTTGTAGGGAATTCGCGGATCTCGACGAATAAAATATAGGCGAAATCATTTCAACTCTTTCTTCCCTTTCTGATTTTCGATTAATTCCAACTCGATCTAAACATTTTCCCTCGATTTTGCAGGAACCAAAGCCGAAGTTAGAGCAATTTAATTATATATTTTTAGGCGACAACCAAACTTTGCCAATCATCATCTTGAGTAAGTTGTCGCATCGGGAAGGAGGTAGAAGCTTAGTTGTTGTTTTGCGCACAAATAAAAAGATGAAGGAAGTCGTTAAAACGACAAGGGGTGGACATCACCGTTTATTTGAAGACCTTTCTTTTGAAGAACCAAAGATTTAGCAAAGGTCGTCGAGCTAAACGACGTAAACAAAGCGCTAAATGGGAGGCAACCCATTGGTTTATTTTTTGGTCAATTTTTACTTCTTTTTTTAATAATTTAATATATGTTTCATTTTCCTTCTATTTAATTGCCTTAATAAATTTTCCTTTGCAGGATTCTTTTCGCATGCAGCATGTTGAGCATCACACTCTAGCTAAAGTGCATCGTTTCATTAAATCGGTGCATTTGAGCACACTCAATGAACGGTGCACGATAGCCGAAGCCCTTTCCCCTTAGCACCTGTCCAACCTTTCCCTTTTCCCCCCTCCTTTCTTTCTTTCTTCCCGAAAACCACTAAATCCCTAAAAACACAACACACCCAACCGTAAAATCACTCAGTCGCAATTCACCATGTCCCGCACCTCCTCCTCGCTGTGGTGGCCGAGGACCAGCAACGAGATCACTCCCCCGACGAGAATGCCGAACCACCCTTCACTGCACCCTCTTTGGCACATCCGACAGCTCCGTTCAAAGCCCTCTGTCGTTGCTGATCCGAGCCACTCATAGTGCACCATTCCCATCGACTCACTCTACATCCACGAGGAGTATCTTTTGCCCTTCTTATCTCTTTATTTCCTTATTTTTTATGAATTGGGGCAATTCACTTAAGTGAGGGGGAGGGTAAATTACCACTTGTCTGCTTGTTTGATAATATGTTTTGATTTTGATTAAACCTTGAGATGAATTTTTTTTATTCTTTTCATTACTTGTTGTCCAGCATGTTGTACTTGTTCTTGTGCTTAGGTATGATTGAATTATAGCATTTTGATAATCAAAGGATATGGGTAATCTGCAGTTTGACATCTCTTTTAATTTCTCTTGATTGTGTTAATTAGATTTCTCGCCTAGCTTAATCAAACTTAGCCTAATTTTGTGAGACTTTGAGCCTTGAGCATGCATCCTATATTTTATGCTCGTTTTTCCCTGCTTGAGAGTGTCATCTTGAACTTAGGAATCTAGAACTTGTGGCTTGCTTACGATTTGAGACTACACTAAGAACGAGGTGCTTTAAAATGATTTAGGCATTAGGCTTTAACCTCTTCCATCCCTTTCATTTTAAATTACCTTTTCTCATCGCCTAGTGAGCCTTTGTTAGCCTTACATCCCATTTCTTTGACTTAACCATTTCAATTGATCAAATGCTAGAATCTTTATTAGACATGAAGGTGATACTTTTCAAATAAGGGCATAATTTTTCCAGAATAAATAAAAAAGGAAAAAAAGAGAGAGAGAAAAATAGAATAAAAGGAAGCAATTGCTTCGAGAAGAAAAAAATAATGAGAAAAAGAAGAAAAACAGTTTCGAAAAGAAGAAAAAAAAGAAAAAAATGTGTGTTTGCTTGCCCATTTTTAGCTCCTTTTTAATTACTTCACTGCTTAATGTTTGAGATATCTTGCATTGATCGTCCTCTTTTGTTTTTTCTTCCCATCTTTCTATCCTTTTTTTTTCTAAACCCACATTACACCTTGAACAAAAGACCTAATGATTTTTGCATGTCGATTCTAATAAAGTAGTGGAGAATTGAACTTGTTACAAGCCTATGGAAACTTTTGTTCATGTATGACTTAGAGTGTTCTCGCTTCACTTTTACCTATAAACACTTTGAGTACTCTTGAGTGTATCTTGGTGAGGATTAAGACTAGGTCAGGATTTGATTAATGCTTGATAGGTAATTGGAAGAGATAAGGGATGTTCTTTGCTTGCATCCATTTGGTTTGATTATGTTTCTTTCATGATACTTCTTTTGCGCTAGAACTCTTATGATTATGTTTGATGCTTGTGATGGCTTGAGAAATGCATTCTTGGGTTAATATCTTTTTCGGACATACTTGAGGACAAGTATGAGACAAGTGAGGGTGAATTTGATAAGCTCTCAAATGTGACCCTTTTTAATTGTTATTTTCTAAGTTTTTAGGATTTCTTGCTACCTAATCCATTTCATTTTGCTATATTTTATGCAAGGGACCTAATTCTAGAAAACAACAGCAAAAGAGGGCATTTCTACAGTCTTTTTATTATTCTGGTCATGACTGGCATCGTGGGCACGACGCTGGGCATGACGCGTCTGACGTGGCAGTTGCGTGGCGACTTCTAGAAGCTTCTGGAACGTTCTGAGCCTATAAATACCAACCTTTGGTGAAGGCTTAAGATCATCTTCTAGCTTTTGAGTATTTTTATCTTTGTAAACATTTTCAGTTTTAACCCAAGTTCTTTTCCTTTATTTTCTTGTTTCATTTATTTTATGCTATTTAATTACTTTTCTAAAATCAAGTTAAGCATGATAATCAATATCATGCTTAGCTAAATCTTTTAAGCCAAGAACCAGCCAAGTCAATACGATTCGTGGGAATTGAACTTTGCTTAAATTCTTTTGGGAAATCATTTTTATCTTTCTGCTTAGATAGTTTGGCAATCGGCCTTACTAAAAGTTTTTAACCGTTTTTCAAATCAAAAAGGGCTCGTTGGTCTGAAATCACTTAAAAACACAGTTGGGATGTAGGATCGGCCTGTGGCAATTTCGACTTCTTGTGAACACTCTTAGCGGCAGTCCGCTAAGGAAAGATAAAATCAGAAGCGATTCTTTTTAGACAATTTCTGAGTCGGGTTTTTCCTGCTTTTATTCTAAATATTTTAACGGCGATAGACGTGGTTGATTTATTTAAGAATCATCTTTCGAAGATAGACTTGGGAGGATTGGTTACTCGAGAGAGAAACAAGTTACGACGGGTTTGGCCTCGTAGACTATAACCGACATGATCCCTGAAATAAAAATATATTCAGTGATTGAAAGAATTGACAAGGAGCTGGTTCCAGGTTATTTCTTATACTTGGTTTTTCTTATTCTTTTTACCTCTGCATTTAAATCTTACTATTTCATTTTCGTCCAACATCAGATCACTCCCCCCATTTTATTTACTTATTCTACAGATATTCCTGGAAGTAGTAATCGAAGCAGCCTTCAGTCAATAATTCCAACTAATCTCCCTGCGGATCGACCATCTTTCCCTATATTTACTTAATTTCTTTATTCTATTATTTATCGAAAGAGGTTAATTTATTTATTTATTTTTGACCGGTTAAACGGCGACTTGTCAAAATTGGCACCGTTGTCGGGGAGATTTACTTCGACATTTTTGACTGATTTTGTTTTATTTTTATGACCAGGAGGAATCCGGGTAATCTTGTTCCATACAACCCGGAAATCGAAGCAAGCGCTCTTAAGAACCATGGTGAAACCATCAGACGAAAGAAAGTACAAAAGCAAAAATAACAACAATCCCATTCGGAATCCATATCTGAACAACCACACGACCAAACCGAAGAAAGCACAAGTCCGATAACTATACCTCCACCCAACCCGATGGCTAACCAAACCATTAGACAGCTCAACACCGCCCCCGCTGACCAACAACCCCTTTGTATCACCTTTCCTCACGACGATACCCCTTTCCAACTCAAAACGGGCCTAATTCACCTACTACCCACCTTTAATGGCCTCCCTACTGAAAGTCCACATAAACACCTTGCCGAATTTCACATGGTGTGCAGCAGCATGAAACCGCAAGGAGTTTTGGAGGATTTGATAAAACTAAAGGCATTTCCTTTTTCTTTAGCCGAAATGGCTAAAGAATGGTTATTTTATTTACCTCCGAATTCTATTAATACATGGGCTGATCTTTCTCGTGTTTTCCTTGACAGGTATTTCCCTGCAGCAAAAGCGACTGAACTTAGGCGAAGCATTTTGGGTATCCAACAAACGACGGGTTCACACAGTAAGCACAATTTCATTAGAGAATAAGATAGACAATTTGACTAATATTGTGTATTCTCTTGTTTCAGGGGAGATAGGAGCTGCTAAGGTATGCGGAATATGCACTATGCTTGATCACACAACCGATTTATGCCAATTGTTGCGGGATACAGCTGGTGCCCAGGTTAACGCCATACACAACTTTCCCGGACCTCCCCAAAGACCTTATAACCCTCAGAGCAATATGTTCAATTCTGGTTGGAGAGATCACCCAAACTTGAGCTACGGTAATCAGAACCCGAATTACCAACCTAGGCAGCAACCTCCCCACCAAAACCAAGCACCCCAAAAATCTTTGCTTGAGTCTATTGTTGAGAGTGGCAGTTTCGTAGGAAAAATTCCAATCCCAAACACAATCCCATCTCCAGCAAATCGACAAACAAATAAGCCAACTAGCTCAAGTCGTTAGCCGTCTAGAATCCCAGGGAAAGTTACCATCCCAAACCAACCCAAGCGAAAACGTTAGTGCGATAACTTTGCGTAGTGGAATAGTGATAACGCCTAAACCGCCCAAGCAAGATGAGCGAAAATCCGACGAACCGAGAAACTCTTCGGAAGACCAGAACGACAAGTCTCCTCCCACCGCAGGTAATGCCAAATCTAAAATTTATGTTTCTACTTACGAACCTGTTCCACCTTTTCCGGGAAGATTGATGAAACGAGACAAAAATGAGGAAGAGAAGGAAATTTTGAATATATTTAAGAAGGTGGAAATTAATATTCCACTTCTTGATGTTATTCGGAAAGTGCCCAAATACGCAAGGTTTCTGAAGGACTTATGCACAAACCGAAGGCGACTATCTAGAAATGAAAAAGTTAACCTTGGTGAAAATATTTCGGCCATCTTTCAAAAGCTGTTGTCGCCCAAGTACAAGGACCAAGGTATGTTTGCGATTCCCTGTAAAATTGGGAATGTTGGGATAAAAAGGGCGATGTGCGATTTAGGCGCATCTATCAACGTCATACCACTAAGCGTTTACAACAAAATTTCGACTGAACCATTGAAAGAAACGCGAGTGACGGTTCAATTAGCCAATCGATCAGTCATCTACCCCGAGGGAGTACTAGAAAACGTGTTGGTACAGGTAAAAAATCTTATTTTTCCTGCTGATATTTACATTATTGACATGGAAAATGATCGCAGCAACAACGGATCAGAAATCTTGCTTGGCCGACCTTTCCTATCAACCATGCATACAAAGATTGATATCCGCGACAACATCTTAACTATGGAATTTGATGGGGAAGTAGTTAAATTTGATATGTATAAAGCTATGAAGTATCCTGATTCGGTCGCAAGTTTAAATTTCGTTGATATTGTAGATCCGTTAGCTGATGATTTGATCGAAACTAATTTGTGTTATTACTTTTTTAGGGAATTTGCGGATCTCGGCGAAGAAAATATAGGCGAAATCATTTCACTCTTTCTTCACTTTTTGATTTTCGATTAATTCCAACTCGATCTAAACATTTTCCCTCGATTTTGCAGGAACCAAAGCCGAAGTTAGAGCAATTTAATTATATATTTTTAGGCGACAACCAAACTTTGCCAATCATCATCTTGAGTAAGTTGTCGCATCGGGAAGGAGGTAGAAGCTTAGTTGTTGTTTTGCGCACAAATAAAAAGATGAAGGAAGGCGTTAAAACGACAAGGGGTGGACATCACCGTTTATTTGAAGACCTTTCTTTTGAAGAACCAAAGATTTAGCAAAGGTCGTCGAGCTAAACGGCGTTAAACAAAGCGCTAAATGGGAGGCAACCCATTGGTTTATTTTTTGGTCAATTTTTACTTCTTTTTTTTAATAATTTAATTTATGTTTCATTTTCCTTCTTTTTAATTGCCTTAATAAATTTTCCTTTGCAGGATTCTTTTCGCATGCAGTAGGTTGAGCATCACACTCTAGCTAAAGTGCACAATTTCATTAAATCGGTGCATTTTAGCATACTCAATGAACGGTGCACGATAGCCCAAGCCCTTTCCCTTTAGCACCCGTCCAACCTTTCCCTTTTTCCCCCTCCTTTCTTTCATTCTTCCCGAAAACCACAAAATCTCTAAAAACACAACACACCTAGCCGTAAACTCTACCAGCCGCAATTCACCATGTCCCGCACCTCCTCCTCGCCGTGGTGGCCGACGTCTAGCAACGAGATCACTCCCCCGACGAGAATGCCGAACCATTCCCTCTTTGGCACATCCGGCAGCTCCGTTCAAAGCCCTCTGTCGTCGCTGATCCGAGCCACTCATAGTGCACCATTCCCATCGACTCACTCTACATCCACGGGGAGTATCTTTTGCCCTTATTATCTCTTTATTTCCTTAATTTTTATGAATTGGGTCAATTCACTTAAGTGAGGGGAAGGGTAAATTACCACTTGTCTGCTTGTTTGATAATATGTTTTGATTTTGATTAAATCTTGAGATGAATTTTTTTTATTCTTTTCATTACTTGTTGTCCAGCATGTTGTACTTGTTCTTGTGCTTAGGTATGATTGAATTATAGCATTTTGATAATCAAAGGATATGGGTAATCTACAGTTTGACATCTCTTTTAATTTCTCTTGATTGTGTTAATTAGATTTCTCGCCTACCTTAATCAAACTTAGCCTAATTTTGTGAGACTTTGAGCCTTGAGCATGCATCCTATACTTTATGTTCGTTTTTCCTTGCTTGAGAGTGTCATCTTGAACTTAGGAATCTAGAACTTGTGGCTTGCTTACGATTTGAGACTACACTAAGAACGAGGTGCTTTAAAATGATTTAGGCATTAGGCTTTAACCTCTTCCATCCCTTTCATTTTAAATTACCCTTTGTCATCACCTAGTGAGCCTTTGTTAGCCTTACATCCCATTTCTTTGACTTAACCATTTCAATTGATCAAATGCTAGAATCTTTATTAGACATGAAGGTGATACTTTTCAAATCAGGGCAGAATTTTTCCAAAATAAATAAAAAAGGAAAAAAGAGAGAGAGAAAAACAGAATAAAAGGAAGCAATTGGTTCGAGAAGAAAAAAATGATGAGAAAAAGAAGAAAAACAGTTTTGAAAAGAAGAAAAAAAAAGAAAAAAAAAGTGTGTTTGCTTGCCCATTTTTAGCTCTTTTTTAATGTCTTCACTGCTTAATCTTTGAGATATCTTGCATTAATCATCCTCTTTTGTTTTTTCTTCCCATCTTTCTATCCTTTTTTTCTAAACCCACATTACACTTTGAAGAAAAGACCTAATGATTTTTGCGCCTCGATTCTAATAAAGTAGTGGAGAATTGAACTTGTTACAAGCCTATGGAAACTTTTGTTCATGTATGACTTAGAGTGTTCTCGCTTCACTTTTACCTATAAACACTTTGAGTGCTCTTGAGTGTATCTTGGTGAGGATTAAGACTAGGTTAGGATTTGATTAATGCTTGATAGGTAATTGGAAGAGATAAGGGTTGTTCTTTGCTTGCATCCATTTGGTTTGATTATGTTTCTTTCATGATACTTCTTTTGCGCTAGAACTCTTATGATTATGTTTGATGCTTGTGATGACTTGAGAAATGCATTCTTGGGTTAATATCTATTTCGGACATACTTGAGGACAAGTATGAGACAAGTGAGGGGGAATTTGATAAGCTCTCAAATGTGACACTTTTTAATTGCTATTTTCCAAGTTTTTAGGATTTCTTGCTACCTAATCCATTTCATTCTGCTATATTTTATGCAAGGGACCTAATTCTGGAAAACAACAGCAAAAGAGGGCATTTCTGTAGTCTTTTTATTATTTTGGTCATGACTGGCATCGTGGGCACTATGCGTCTGACGTGGCAGTTGCGTGGCGACTACTAGAAGCTTCTAGAACGTTCTGAGAGATCTTATCAGCTTATCCGTTTAGATTTCCTGCATTTAAATTTCAAAACATTTGAATTGTTTTATCTTACTTTATTATTTTAAATTTTCCTATCTCTTATCCTTGTAATCTAAGCCTATAAATACCAACCTTTGGTGAAGGCTTAAGATCATCTTCTAGCTTTTGAGTATTTTTATCTTTGTAAACATTTTCAATTTTAACCCAAGTTCTTTTCCTTTATTTTCTTGTTTCATTTATTTTATGCTATTTAATTACTTTTCTAAAATCAAGTTAAGCATGCTAATCAATATCATGCTTAGCTAAATCTTTTAAGCCAAGAACCAGCCATGTCAATTCGATTCGTGAGAATTGAACTTTGCTTAAATTCTTTTGGGAAATCATTTTTATCTTTCTGCTTAGATAGTTTTGCAATCAGCCTTACTAAAAGTTTTTAACCGTTTTTCAAATCAGAAAGGGCTCGTTGGTCTGAAATCGCTTAAAAACACAGTTGAGAGGAAGGATCGGCCTGTGGTAATTTTGACTTCCTATGAATACTGTTAGCGGCGGTCCGCTAAGGAAAGATAAAATCAGAAGCGATTCTTTTTAGACAATTTCTGAGTCTGATTTTTCCTGCTTTTATTCTAAATATTTTAATGGCGATAGACGTGGTTGATTTATTTAAGAACCATCTTTCGAAGATAGACTTGGGAGGATTGGTTACTCGAGAGAGAAACAAGTTACGACGGGTTGGGCCTCGTAGACTGTAACCGACATGATCCCCGAAATAAAAATCTATTTCAGTGATCGAAAGAATTGACAAGGAGCTGGTTCGAGGCTATTTCACATACTTGGTTTTTCTTATTCTTTTTACCTCTGCATTTAAATCTTGCTATTTCATTTTCGTCCAATATCATATCACTCCCCCATTTTATTTACTTATTCTACACATATTCCTGGAAGTAGTAATCGAAGCAGCCTTCAGTCAATAATTCCAACTAATCTCCCTGCGGATCGACCCTCTTTCCCTATATTTTACTTAATTTCTTTATTCTATTATTTATCGAAAGAGGTTAATTAATTTATTTATTTTTTACTGATTAAACGATGACTTGTCAAGGACGTATAATATAAAGAATTGACAAATATATTCAATTTCAGAGTCAAAACATACAATCTTATAGTATAAAAGACCAACAATCTTAGTGTTTGAAACATATCAATTTCTTTGATAAAAAAACATATCAATTTCGATCAAACACCATGGCTCAAAACCATTGTTTTCCCAATGATGTTTGTGGTGATTTCTGTCTAGTCTGATCCATCAAATCGAGTGAGAAAATTCGAGTTATTTGAGTTTCATGAGTATCATTTTATCATTTAAACACTATTAGAAATTTTTTCAAGTAGAATTAAATCATACACGCATAAAACAGAATTGACGAACATTGAAAACAAACTCGAGCAACAAGCCACTTCATCTAAACTATAAATCTTTTTTGAAAGTAGAAACAATTATTTCTTTATATGGTAATTATTGCTATTTTGAATTCGATAATATATCTAAGGTTTATGTTTTTTTTATCAGCAACTGTATGATTTTATTAATAAATATAAAAAACATACAACGTGACGGATCTTACGCCTCGTTAAAAACCTCCCTAGTGGAGGAAAAGAAATACATAGAAACAACCAGGCCTATCATAAGCACGCCACAAAAAGTGAACATCGATCCACGCCTTCTTTCGCTAGTACATCCGCAAAGCCATTCGCCTCCCTAGGGGCAATCATATAAGAGATGTGCGATACTTTCCTCCGACGATGCACACCATGGACAGCGTCCTTGCTCGTCACGCAAAGGCACCCCCTGTGCGCGCAAAAAATCAGCCGTAGGCAACCTTCTTAACCATATAAACCACAAGAACGCTTGCACTTTAGGCGGGACCAGCACTTGCCAAGCAAAACAGTCGCCTATAGCATCGTCGCCAACCTTATCCAGTATCAACAGCTTCCACAAAGCCTTGACTGAGAATTCCCCATGTGTGTTCGGTCTCCAAATTAAAGTATCAAGTCGACATTCCCATAACCGAACCTCGCTAACCAAGGCACTCAACGCCCTCAACTACTCATGCTCGAACACCCGCAATTGACGTCTAAAGAACCCGTCCCATTGTTGATGATCGAAACTTGCATCCTTCGAATAATCACACACCCATGCTAGCTTATTTATTGCCAAGGAAAATAATCGCGGAAACGTATCTTTCAAAGGTTTCTGTGTTATCCACAGATCAAACCAAAATAAAACTGTCCGCCCATTACCTATTTTCCATTAAAAACCCGACATCCCCAAATGTTTGTCTATTTGCGCAGCACAAGAACTGGCCACAATCTGTCGCCAAACAATCGACATAGTTGACAACTTTTCCGTGTTGAAACGCCACCACTGAGTATGTTCACCATAATTGGCTACAATTAACCTCCGCCGCAGTGAGTCACGATCATGAGCATATCGCCAAACCCAATTCGATAATAATGCCATATTTTTCACCTGTAGATCTGCCACTCCCAACCCTCCCAAATGCCGCGGTCGACACACAACCTCCCACCCTACCCTACTCATCCTCCATTCGAGGCCAACTCCACCCCAAAGGAATGCTCTACGTGTACAATCCAATTTTTCAATCACCCCCTTTGGAGCCACAAACAAGCCCATGTAAAAAATAGGCAGAGATGAAAGTACCGAATTTACCAAAATTACGCGAGCAGCAAAAGATAATGACGTCTGCTTCCACCCAGCTAGCTTGCGCCGAAAGTTAGCGATAACCGGTTCCCACATCAATAATAACCTCATATTCACACCTATAGGAAACCCAAGGTAAATAAACGGCAGCTTACCCTGTCTACATCCCAGCACTTCGTGCGACCGCCTTAACCAACATTTGTTCTTATACGACAAGATAACAGAAAACAATATTCAGAACAAGATACTTTGAGATCGTGTCCTAAAAACAATATTATGATCCGACATCATCATGTCCTGAAAACACCATCCTAATAATCATGTTTTCCTCTCTTAGAATGCCACATTTAGATAAATCTGGCATCCTCACAGCAAAGCATAATATTTCATACCATCCTAATAATCATGTTTGCCTAAGCTACTTCAAAGTCCAAACATAGAATCTTATAGTATAAAAGACCAACAATCTTAGCGTTTGAAACATATCACATTTCAATCAAACACCATGGCTCAAAACTATTGTTTTCCCAATGATGTTTGTCGTGATTTCACTCTAGTCGTATCCATGGGCTCTTGGAGCGTGTTGGGGTGAGTGATCCGTCGAATTGAGTGGAAAAAATTTGAGTTTTATGAGTATCATTTTATCATTTAAATTTTATTTGAAATTTTTTCAAGTTAAACCAAACGATGCACATCCAGACCTCGGTATAGCAACTAGCAAGCCGATACAATTAACACCTAGCACATTGATGAACAAAAAGCTCACAGTCATAACCAATCAGGATGGAAATCCACAGTCCTTTTTCGGGTCATCTACTTATGCCCCTTCACTCAAAATTAGGGTTAGGGCTTGAAATTTAATTTTTTAGTGTTAGAACATAAGGTACCGAAAAGTGACAAGAAAATTTTTATTCAACCAACCCTACACTACACCTTCTCCAAACTAAAGCTGATTTGAACCCTTCTTAAAGTTGAATCTCGAGAGGCAGCTTCGGGATTACCATACGCCAAATCAACACTCATAGCCCAAGATACATCCTTATTAGAGCACGATTCCATCTCGCAGTCTTCCTCAAAAATCTCACGCTGCCGTCCAGACAGACTTTCACCCCCCTAGTTAAGATCAGGAACTTCGACTTGTAGGCATGGTTCTGAACCGACATAGCCACACCCCTGTGCTCAGTATTAGAATCTATGGATCATTGAGTAGAAGATAAAAGTGAGGAAGAAGAAGACAATATGTTGAAAGAAAGAATAAGGAAAGACGAAAGAGAAAAAGGAAACTGAAAAGAAAATAGGGAAAACCGATTTCTGTAATTGAGAAAATGAATTATACTTGAAAATAATATTTGTTCTTGTTGGGCTTATAGAACCCATTACAATATTTATAGGCTTTAGCCTACATGTACAGATAGACTGGATTGGTTACAACAGACTAACCAACTCTCTAACGGCCCAACTACTTATCTCCTATATACTCTTATATTATCTTGGTTTCTTCTTCTTCTAAAACAACAAAAGCAATCCCCAACTGAGAATGAAGGGCAGATAAGACAGTGAGAGGAAGAGGCTTGGTGAGTATATCAACAACTTGCTCAGTAGAAGGAACAAAGTTTACAACAAGTTGTCCAACCATAACACGTTCACGAACAAAGTGAATATCAATCTCGACATGCTTAACACGAGCATGATGAGTAGGATTTGCTGCCATGGATACTGTAGAGGTGTTATCACACCAAACAATAGGTAGACGAGGTAGCACAAAGCCAATTTCAGTTAACATACTTTCTATCCATATTAACTCAGAGACATAATTAGCCAAACTTCGATATTCTGCCTCGGAAGAGGAACGAGACACAACACTCTGTTTCTTGGAACACCAAGTGACAGAGTTACCACCAAGAAAAATGCAGTAACCAGTTGTGGACCGTCTATCCTCGACTGATGCTGCCCAATTAGCATCATAGTAGCACACCAGATCACAATTATCATTAATAGAATAAACTAGTCCATGATGAAGAGTACCTTGAAGATACCTTAGAAATCTCTTGACAGCTTTCCAGTGTACATCCTTAGGATCATTCATGTATTGACTAACCTTATTAACAGCAAAGGCTATATCTGGTCTAGTCAAACAGACATACTGGAAACCTTCCACAATACTTCGATATAGGTGTGTATCAACAAAATTCTGACCACCATCCATATGTAACCTAGGAGAGACAATCATAGGTGTTGGCACAGGATTACAGTTTTGCATATTAGCTCTCTCAAGCAAATCTAACACATATTTCCTCTGGTTCAAGGTGAGACCAGTGGAACATTGTTGAATCTCCATGCCAAGGAAAAATTCTGGTTGGCCAAGATCCTTCAGCAAAAATTCAGAATTAATCTGTTGCACTGTTAGAGAAACAACAGACTCTTGATTACCAGTGATGATTATATCATCCACATACACCATAAGTAGGAGCTTAACATCCTCACTAGACTTAATGAACAAAGAACTATCAGACTTGGAAGAAGAAAAACCAAGCTTGTGAATCAAAAAATTCCTTAAGGTGATGAACCAGGCTCTAGGGGCATGTCTGAGCCCATAAAGAGCTTTCTTGAGATGACACACCAGCTCTTCTCCATTAGGGCCTTCAATCTCAAACCCTGGGGGTTGACTCATGTAAATTTCCTCAGTCAATTCCCCATTCAGAAACGCATTATTAATATCCACTTGTCTGATGAACCACTCCTGAAGAACAGCAGTTGCCAACACAGTTCTGATTGTAGCAGCTCGAACCACAGGACTAAATGTCTCTCGAAAATCACTACCTATCGTTTGAGAATAGCCTTTGGCAACCAGCCTGGCTTTAAACCTATCAACTGAACCATCAGGTTTGCGTTTGACCTTAAAAAGCCATTTACATCCAACAAGCTTTCGGGAGGGAGGTAAAGTTTGTAATGCCCAAGTTTCATTTTTCATTAAGGCATCATACTCAGCTAACACTACAGCCTTCCACTCAGACTGCTGCAGAGCTTCATACACAGTGTTGGGCTCTTGAATGTCTCCCTTCATGAGAAATGCTTTGGGTTTAAAGATGCCAGCCTTAGCCCGAGTTACCATGGGATGAGAATTATGAGAACTTGTGGAGGAAGGGAAAAATGGAAGTGGTATGGTGAAAGTAGTATGAAGAGAGGAAGATGAAGATGACAAAGAATGATTTGAAGATGGTGGTGTGTTAGAAGAAGGAGATGGTGACTGTTGTGGAGATGGTAAGGTGGAAGTAGCATAAGAAATGGATTGTGGAAGTGATGGAGATAGTTGTGGAGATGGTAAGGTGGAAGTAGTAGGAGAAATGGATTGTGGAAGTGATGGAGATAGTTGTGGAGATGGTAAAGTGGAAGTAGCATGAGAAATGGATTGTGGAAGAGATGGAGATAGTTGTGGAGATGGTAAAGTGGAAGTAGCATGAGAAATGGATTGTGGGAGTGATGGAGATAGTTGTGGAGATGATAAGTTGTAAGTAGCATGAGTAATGGATTGTAGAAGTGATGGAGAAGACGGAGAAAGAGGAGGCACACTTACACTCTGAGCAGGAACATTCATAGCAGACTGTTGTTGAGTTATAGGATGAAACACAAGAGGAAAATGTAAAGAACTTTCAGAGCTTTTAGACTCAACATTCATATTATCAATACACTGAAAACTCAGAAAGTTAGCAACTGTAATCAAAGAATCAACAGCAAATGTTGTCATAGAATGAGATTTATTTTTAGAGGCAAAAGGAAAAACATTTTCATCGAACATAACATCCCTGGAAATATAAATTCTACCACTATCATCTAAACATTTATATCCCTTATAAAATGAAGAGTAACCAAGAAAAGTACAAGGAGTAGATCTAAAATGTAACTTATGTTTGTTAAATGGTCTAATTAGAGGGAACACATGCATCCAAAACTCCTAAGAGATGTGTACACATACTTAGTTTTAAAAATCTTTTCATAAGGTGACATAGCTGATAGAGAGGATGCAGTGGATGGAAGTCTATTTATGTGAAAAATTGTTGTGCTAAATGCATCACTCCAGTACCTTAGAGGCATGGATGCCTGAGCCAACAAGGTAAGCCCAACATCAACTATCTGTCTATGTTTTCTCTCAACCAGCCCATTCTGCTCAGAAGTGTGAGGGAAGGTAAGTCTGTGATGAATGCCTTGCTCCTGGAGATATGGCTTGAGAGCTGCAAATTCACCTCCTCCATCAGATTGTAGAGCTTTTAATTTTACTCCAAGTTGTCTTTCAGCTTGTTTATGGAACTGAACAAACACCTCTTTGACCTGAGACTTAAATTTCAAAAAAATAAAGCCATGTAAAATGAGAATGAGCATCAGTAAAAGCTACATAGTATTTAAAAGTACTATAAGCTATAGGGGCAGGACCCCATACATCTGCAACAACCAATTCTAAAGGACAGTGATACACAGTTTGAGAATCTGAAAAAGGTAATTTATGAGACTTACCTAATTGGCAGGCACAACAACGAGAAGAATCAAACTAAGTTTTATTAGAATCAATAGACAGATTACAATTCAACAAGGCTTGATGAAAAACCCTGGAAGAGGAATGACCTAGTCTATGATGCCAAACCTCTAAAGGAACAACATTATTAACAGAAGCAAAAGTACATTGAGAATTTAAAGGTGGAGAAAACAAATGAGTCCTAGAATTGCATAACACAACAATTTTATTAAACTTGTATAAACCTTCAACTTCAGAACCTTCAAGCAGAACTTGCTTTGAGTGTAGATCCTTTACTTGACAGAAAGAAGGATAAAACTCCACACTGACCTGGTTATCATGTGTAAACTTAGAGATAGACAGTAAGTTTTTAGTGATTTGAGGCACGAACAAAACATCTTTCAAATGAAACAATCTATTCTTAGTCAAGAGAGATGATTGACCTAAAAACTGAATAGGCAAGGTATTACCATTACCCACTTGGACAGTACCTGAACCATGATAAGTTGTACCAGGTTGGAAACTACTGGCATCATTGGTAAGATGATGTGTAGCACCAGAATCTGGGAACCACTCATTATCATCATAAACTTCAGTTGTAGCAAGATGCACCTGATGAGTTAACTGAGCAGAAGAGGCACTAGGAAATTGAGGAGTAGAAGCATGAAACTGATTAGAAGGAAGCAAGGGCTGAGCAACAGATTGACAGGATACACCAGAGGTGCAGCACCTGAAGCAACTGTAGTGGTAGGCAAAACACCCATTGGTGAAGGAATAGAGTTGGGGTAATACATGGAGACATAAGGAGAACTAGTAAGGGTAGTGACATGAGCTTGAGCAGGAGCCCTAGGAGAAGAAAAGGTTACAGTTCTGGAGTTTCCTGAATACCTTGTGGAGTCATTATTTTTAAAATTCATGTCATATCTATAGTAGCACCTATCCACCAGGTGACCAAATCTGCGACATAGCTGACATTGAGGTCTGTTGGCATTAAAATTCCTACCTCTACCTCTAAAATTACCAGAAAACTGAGCTTGCTCAGAAGAAGCCTGCTGAAAAGTTGTACCAAATGCAGAAGAATGAGCATTATTAGGGTGAACAGTAGCAGTGGCAGCAGAAGGAATAGAACCAGAGTCAACAAAGGGATAGACATTATGACCGGGTAAAGAATAACTGTTCACAAGAGGTGATTGGACAGAAGGAGCAGTGGACTGATGTGTAACAATATGAGCAGAAGTAGAAACAGGAACAGACAAATTGTTTTGTCTAACATCAACATCAAGAAGTATAGTGCATACAAAAGACAAATCTGAAGATGAAGGACTTGCAGTAATCACAGAATCATATTCAGGAGGAAAACCATTCAGAATAGCAGTTACATGCTCCTGTTCTGAAATCCTTTCACCACAGTTTGCTAGATTATCACTAATAGATTTAACTTTCATTAAGTACTCTTGCATACTCAAATCACCCTTTTTCTGAGTATGAAGCATTCTTCTATAAGACATTAACCTAGAAGTTGTTTTACTACTATAGCGTCTATGAAGAGTATCCCATATAGCAGAAAATGTACTAAGACCAATTACATGATGTAAAATAGGTTCACTCACAGTGGACAGTAACAATGTGGCAAGAGCTCCATCATGCTCTTCAAAAGCCTCAAAATCCGGATTGATACACACAATACCATTCTGAGTTACATATTTAGGAGGAGCTTGAACATTACCATCTATAAACCTAAGTAAATGATGAGTTTTTATGGTTAGAAACACTTGTTGGTGCCATAAAAGGTAATTGTGGTAATCTAGAGTGACATTGATCTTTTTAGAGGCAAACAACTTAGATCCAGAGGTATTGCCTACAGTCATATTCGTAGGATCTATATGAGTAGTATGAGTAGTAGTATCATGCACAGTTTCTTGCTCACGAGAACGAGTACTTCCAGTAGGTATATTTTTAGCAGCAATGTTATTTAGAGAGTTGAAAGCAGTATTATCAACATGAGCAGAGTTATCAGGAACATCAGTGTTAGTCATACTAACAGATCTAACACAAACGAGCCTCTTGCAACCAGACAGAGACGAAAAACAAACCTCAGCTCAGAAAACAAACCTCAGCTCAGCCAGAGACCAAAAACAAACCTTAGCTCAGAAACACAACACAGAGAGCATATGCAGACATATCACACAACATCAAACCAGATTGAACACAACAGATCACAAGGCAGAAAATAAATGAATCAACAACAATCCTCAGGTTAGCAATCACAAGGCATAGAATAGGAATCAACAGATCATAAAAGACAGATAAGAACGATCTCACGGAATAGCAACCAGCACACGAACAGAGAAATTTGATGAATCGCAAACAAGAGGAAGCAGAGTGCAACACAAAGATCAACAGATGCGAACAACTCATGAATTAAACAGGAACAAATGTATTGTGGTGGATTGACGATCAGCAAATGAACGCCAGATATGCCCAAACAAAATTGAAAAGAATCGACAAACCCTAGAAATTGGGTATTTCGATCAGAAACTTCACCAAGACCAAAAATAAACGAAAAATAAAGAAATGAAGGTGGTTAAACCGGTTAGATCAGTAGCTCTGATACCATATTAGAATCTATGGATCAGTGAGTAGAAGATAGAAGTGAGGAAGAAGAAGACAATATGTTGAAAGAAAGAAGAAGGATGAAAGACGAAAGAGAAAAAGGAAACTGAAAAGAAAAGAGGGGAAACCGATTTCTGTAATTGAGAAAATGAATTATACTTGAAAATAATATTTGTTCTTGTTGGGCTTATAGAACCCATTACAATATTTATAGGCTTTAGGCTACATGTACATATAGACTGGATTAGTTACAATAGACTAACCAACTCTCTAACGGCCCAACTACTTCTCTCCTATATACTCTTATACTCAACAGCTGTATCCTGCAGCCTGCTGCTGGGATCCATTAGGAACCAAGTGCCAACTAGCAGAAAGCAAATGGCCCCCGAAGAGTTGGCGGCCACGAGGGGAGTTTGAAAAGAATTACAATTTTCCATCATCATTAACTCACCATCTCAAGATTGTGGGGAATTGAAGAAATTCTTCAAAAGAGTCGTCCTATCTTGCATGGCTACGTTGGAGCGACCACCACACAAAATTAAAGTTTCATCGGGATTACCTTCCTAAAACCTTTGTTACACTGATACAGACACGGGGACAAATACGGGTATGGGGACAAGGATGAAAAATAATAATTTTTAAAATTACATGGTACGCGTATGGTAAGGATACGATAAATATAAAATAAAATTATATATATATAATAATCTATTCATAATAATAATAATAATAATAATAATAATAATAATAATAATAATAATAATAATAATAATAATAATAATAATAATAATATCTAAAGTAACCAATAAAAACAAAATGTTAATAAAAAATTAAATAGAAAACAATCCTATTTTTTAATAATAATAATAATAATGATATAATTAGTTCATGTGAAAATAAAGCAGCAAAAATAAAAATAAAATAAAATGTTCATATAATAATAATAATAATAATAATAATAATAATAATAATAATAATAATAATAATAATAATAATAACAACAACAACAACAACAACAACAACAACGCTCTTACTATTAATAAAACGTTTTGTTGATCTCGAATTTCTCTACTCATCCCTTAATCAATTCAACTTTCTTTAACAAAATGCATTTTTTATGCATATTTAGTCTATTGTAGTCAAATTAATTGTCTGGAGGGATTCGAAGCCTTAAACCTCTAAATAAGGTAAATAGGTGAACCACCAAACTTAAATTCCTGGATCCGCCCCTGATTGGGCCCCACAAAATTGAAACAGCCCCCAAAGAATTACGTGTCTTCTTCTTAGTTCTACAACTGCACTTGATTTTTTTCTTTTCGTTGGTGTTTTTTTAACCCTATAACGGCGTTTTTTAGCGCCGCTAAAAACTTTCCCGACGCTTAAGAAAGCACCGCAAGAAATGCCGCTTAAAGCAATGCCGCAATAGTTCGCGGCGTTTTTAGGTAAAAAAAAACACCACAAAAAGTCAAGATCTACAAACGCCGCAAATAAGTGTTCTTTAGTGGCGTTTATTTCGGCAAACGCCGCAAAAAGTCAAGTTCTATAGCGGCGTTTTTATTTTACAAACACCGCAATAGCCTGACTTTTAGTGGTGTTTTATATTTCAAACGCCGTAATAGCCTGACTTTTAATGGCGTTTTGTTTTTCAAACGCCGCTAAGCTTGATTTTAGGGAAATAAAATTATAATAAAAATTATTTTTCCCTATTTCTATTTCGTCAAAAAATGTAAATTATATATCCAAAATATTTGTTAAATAGAATATTTATTTCATCCCAAAAATATATTGTCACAATTAACTTAAAATATTGGTTAAACAAAATATTTATTTCATTACAAAAAGTACATTTTGTCGCAATTTAACCCATCTACATATTTCGTTCCTATGTCTATCTTTTCCGATCCACTACCTCTTGGTCAACACTACTACCAACCACCATCTCGAATCCCTATACCAAAAAAAGTTCGATATGAGAAGTTAATAGTATTTGAAAAAAACTGATTTAATTATAGCTGAAAATTGTTACACGAAGACCAGAGGACAAGACAAGTCTTATTTCTGCATGCCCATATCAAACTAATCAGCATACCTCAAAGAAGATAAAATCAATTCCACCAATCAGGTCAAGCTAGTCAACAAGAAAGCTTGCCTCACTCATGATGGCCGTAGTAGAATCCTCAGGATGTTTGTTAGGATACTAACAAGCTTGCAGTGAACAAGTGAAGAGACCATAAACGAGACTCACATTTATTGCCATAATATTACCAGCTTTCAATAGATTAAGATAAAATCGTCTAAAAACTAAGTTATAAATTTCCTGAAATCCAACCAAATTTTAGGCCAGCTTTGACTGACAAGACTGCATGAGCATAGCTCTGATAAAGAAAATCTTGGAGTATGCATAACACAAGACATACAAAAACTAGAGTGATGGCTAGCATAAAAGATGAGACCTAGGATTTTTACACTTGTCCTTAGTAAGCCCTACAATTTTATCAACAAAAATAAGCCTGTAACCTTCCATTTCCGTCCAACATATTTAGTTTTCCAATGACAAGGTGAGAATCTGTTTCCAATGAGTCAAACAAAATACCAATCCTAATATCACTAAACCTTAAGGCTAGAACTGAATCACATATCAAGCAAATTCTATCAACATATAATGCAGGGGGTGCATTGTGTAAAATAAAATTAAAAATTAGAGTCAATAAACTCTTTCAACATATGCAAATTTCCAACAAGTAACAGATTGTGTTTCCATTGAGGCATACCAAATATTCTCAGAACCTATATGGTTGGAACTGAATCACATATCTAGCAAATCCTACCAACTATCAGTTTTGCAATCCCTCAGACTACAGTAAAGGAAAAATTGTTCCATGCATGACCCAATATAAAGTGGCATCGGGATTATTCAGAGGAATCATAATGCTAAGATAGCATTGTGCATAGATTGGTTGTAGAAATTCTTGCAAAGCAAAGTTTGTACTTTGAGGCACTTCACGCTGCTAAAGCATGCCTCAGAAATTTAACATGGTAGATGAAAAAGTGACATGTCATCAATTGGAAACTAATAAGTCTACAGGGATGTTTCATTTTTTTCATAGATGTTTAACATTTATGCTGCCTATTTTACGGGACACATACTTTCAAAAATTGAAGACAAGAAATAGAACTTCCAAATCACCTCCTAGACAGTGGCGCCATCCACAACGACATTCGCACTGAAATTGTCAAAAACAGTCGGGGCATAGTCCTGGGACCATAAGAAATTCAAACGCAAACAATTACTAGTAAAGAAAACCAGTGTCCAAAACAACCTAGCCACTAACAGAGAGCATAAAGCCCTGTTTGTATTCCTACATTGTACGACATTTATGATAGAAGGATTTAAAAAAACAATCGAGCAATTTCAAATTTGATGAAATATTATAGAACATGGCTCACTGGAACATCAACAATTCCATCCAAATCTTCACTGATTTTTACATAAATCAAGAAAATACTAGGTTCACTGATTGGCGAAGACAAGGTTCAATGACTGTTTCTCAAAGTTAGCGGATTGGGAGCCGGGGATGACACTGCACAATCGACGAGCGTGGATTTCAGTCCGTGGTATTCCTATCCATGCTTGGTCGTACGAGACATTTGACAATATTGCGAAGACTTGGGGTTCACTCGTCCGAGTTGCGGATAACACAGCATCGCCGACATCGTTCGAACGGGGTTGGTTGTTGATCGAAACGGACATGATGGAACACATTGATTCTCGTTTGGTGCTGGAAGTCGAGGGTAAGTTGTACCATATTTTTGTAAAGGAGGTGACCATATTTGGGCCCCCTACCGATTGTGAATGCACAGCGATCGACGACAACGGCAGCGATGAATCAAGTGAATGCAGCTCGTCAGAGTATGTGCCGGAGTCGTGTATGGGGGAGGGTTGTCAACGGGAGATAGCAACAGTGGCAGGTCAGGGTCTGAAGGAATGGAAAATCAATCAATTATGGAATGATGCATATCGTGGGGACTACGGTATGGTCGAGGCTCCAAGGGTTGAGGAACATGGGGGCCAGCCGTCGACGCCGATGCAGAGTCAGCCGTCACAAGGCGGCGGTGAAACTGAGCTGGAGAGAGTTACACCAGCAATAGGAGTGTGCACTACACAAAAGAGTCCTACGGTATTAGAATTCCAAATCAATGAAAATGCTACAGATAATCCAACTCTACTACCTACAGCAGCTGATCTAAATCACGGGGACAACCTGCTTATTCAAACGCGTATTCCAGATCAACGGGGGGAGACGGGGTGTGGACGGCAGGCGTCGACAGTTTGTGAATTCGCTGTTGAAGAGAAGACGGGTAGGAGAAGTTATTAGACGACAACGGTTTGATATGGTCTTTTTGCAGGAGTCGAAGTTAGAAGAGCTGAATTCGTCGGTAATCGCTAGAATGTGGTACAGTGATGGATTTGAGTTTGTGTTTTCGCCATCCGTGGGTGCTTCGGGTGGTATAATAGTAGTATGGGAAGGTGACAGGTTTGTGATGGAGTCGGTAGAAATTGAAAGACACTTTGTGGTGATTCAAGGGCAGTGGAAGCATGAGGATATCGTATGTTGTCTTATGGCGGTATACGCCCCTTGTGATGTGTCGGAACAGGAAGGATTATGGCAACGGTTAGAGACAGTGATCAACGGTTTTGCGGGACCATGGTGCGTCGTGGGTGACTTTAATTCGGTGTTGTGCCCGTCGGAGAGAGCAGGCTGTCACTCGCAGAATAGAGGTATGAACTCCTTCGCTTCTTTTGTGAATTTGGCATGTTTGATTGATTTACCGTTAAGAGGAAAGCAGTATACATGGTTTGGAAGGGATAATCGGAAAAGCCGTATCGACAGGTTCCTTGTATCAACTGGGTGGTTGGATAGTTTTGCTAGAATTGAACAGTTAACTATGTCGAGAGGTATATCGGACCATGCCCCTATTATCTTGTTGTGTGATGATATTGACTGGGGTCCGAGGCCTTTCCGATTCATTAATGTGTGGTTGGAAGAGAAACGCAATGTGAAACGAATGGCGGAGGAGTGGTGCAGGTTGACGGGCATGGGAATAGGCAACTCAAACATCTCGGTAAAGTTGAGACACTTAAAGTTGTTCCTTAGAAAATGGAATAAATCTGATTTTGGGGATGTCGAGAAAGAAATTACATATTTACAAGGCTGCCTTGATTGCTTAGATAATGGCGAGGAGGAGCAAGCCGTGGGGGAGGGTGGTGAGCTTAACGATCGCAAGAAAGCATGGATGCAAGCTTTATGGCGAGCGATTCGTAGAAAAGAATCGTTATGGCGTCAGAAGTCACGAGCGACTTGGCTTAAATTGGGTGATAGAAACACTGCGTTCTTTCACAGGGCAGCAAAGTTACGAGCGATACGGAATGCAATTGTTGGTTTAAATATCAGTGGTACTTGGGTAACTGATCCGAACAGATTACAGAAACATGTGGTGAGTTTTTTCTCCAGGCATTTTGCTGCGGAAGCGAGGGCTTGTATCTGGCAGTTTGAAGGGGCTTTTAACGTGGTGAATGATAATGAGAACTCGACTCTGATTGCGCCATTTACTATGGGCGAGGCATGGGATGTGGTGCGAGGGTGTGAGGGTTCAAAGTCTCCGGGTCCAGATGGTTATAGCATGGAGTTTTACAAGAGGTGCTGGGAGGTTGTTAGTACTGATGTGGAAAGGTTCTTGGCCGATTTCTTCAGTTCTGGAAAATTACCTTTGGGCGTCAATAACACATTTATTGTGTTGTTACCAAAAGTGGAATCTCCAGTGTCTTTGCACGATTATAGACCTATTAGCTTGCTGAATTCCATTTATAAGATTCTAGCTAAAATCTTAGCTAGGCGTTTACAGGTGGTGTTGGGTGGTTTGATCAGTGACCATCAGTCTGCTTTTGTCCGTGGACGTCAGATAGTAGATGGAATTTTGCTAGCGAATGAGACGATACACTCTATGCGTAACAGCCGAGTTGGGGGATGTGTGCTGAAACTAGACTTTGCGAAGGCATACGATTGTGTCCGTTGGGATTTTTTGGATCAAATTATGCGTTCGATGGGATTTAGTTCCAATTGGAGGGGGTGGGTGATGAAATGTATTGGTTCTGTTCGATTATCTGTCTTGTTAAATGGTAGTGCAACGAAGGAATTTGTTATGAGGCGAGGGCTGCGACAAGGCTGCCCTTTGTCGCCATTATTGTTTGTCATCGTGGCTGAGGCGTTGCATCAGTTACTAGTACAAGCGGAGGAAGTGGGGCTGATTAGGGGGGTGGAAGTGGCTCCGGGGGTAACGTTAACACACCTTCAGTTTGCTGACGACACCGTACTTTTCTTCGAAGCTTCAGTAGCAGCGGCGCTGAATATCCGTAGGCTTCTGTGTTGCTTCCAAGTCTGCTTAGGTTTGCGCATCAACTTCTCTAAATCTTCACTGTATTCAATAGGTATAGATGGGGATATGGTTGCATCCATGGCCGAGGTTCTGGGTTGCCGACAGGGGGATTTACCGTTTGTCCACTTGGGTTTGCCGCTGGGGGTAAATCCGCGACACATTGCTATATGGGAGCCAGTAATTGCATTCGTTCGACGTAAGTTGGCAGGTTGGAAGAAGACGTCTTTGTCGTTTGCGGCACGAATCACGTTGGTAAATTCAGTCTTATCCTCTCTTCCAGTTTATTATATGGGTCTGTTTAAAGTGCCGAAAGGGGTGATTGCTGCTATAGATAGGCTGAGGCGAGCTTTCCTATGGGGTGGGGTGAATCTTCAGCGTAAAATGAGCAGAGTGAGCTGGAGTTTGGTATGCCGGCCTCGCCATCTTTGAGGCTTGGGAGTGGCTGATTTAGAGGTTCGAAATAAGGCTCTCTTGGCGAAGTGGTCGTGGCGATATGCTCGGGATGTGAACTCTTTATGGCGGGCCATTATTGTCTCTAAATATGGTGAAGCGGCACAGTGGTGGCGGTTTAATACATCGGTAAGGGGATAGATGTCTGTGATTTGGAAACAAATAGTGCAAATTGTTACTTCAGAGGGTATACAAAAACATATGGGCGAGGATCAATTCGTTTGGAAGATTGGTTCTGGGGAACGAGTGCTGTTTTGGTTTGATGCTTGGTGTATCGAACAGCCACTGAAAGATGTTTACCCTCGCCTATTTTCAATTGTGGTAGATCGGCTAGCAATGGTGAAGGATATCGCGGTTGGTGAGAGCTTCCAGCACGTTCAGTGGGAAGCTTTGTTTCGCCGTAGTCTACGATCATTCGAGGCTCGGCAATTGCTGAATTTAAGAGCGTTAGTGTGCCCGGTAAAGTTGAGACAAGGCGAGCTCGATATGCTAGTGTGGACACCGGATAACCTTGGGACTTTTTCAGTTAAGGGGCTGACTCAGTTGCTTATGATAGATAAAGTGGGCGAGAGTGATTTTGGGGACTGTTTTGCGTGGAAGGTTTTGGTTCCTCCTAAGGTCCAAGCGTTTCTCTGGTTTGCTTGGTTGCGTCGATTGCCGATGTTTGCTTTTTTGCGGACTCGTGGGATAGATTTGGGTGACAACCGAGGTGTGTGCAAGTGGTGTCGCGAGAGGGAGGATGATATTAATCATCTCTTTTATTCTTGCCCGTTTGCCCAGGGAATGTGGGATTGGTTTCGAGGGTGGTGGGCGATTTATTTGCCGTTGCCGAAATCTTTGGCGGATTTTCTTCTCCCGGATATGCACTGTTCTTTTAAAGGCACCTTGAGGAAGTTGTGGGTGTCGAGTACTGCTGCTTTATTGTGGTCGTTGTGGCTTGCGCGCAACGACTTGGTTTTTAATGATAAGTTTGTCTCAGCAGCGGAAATAGGCTTCTTGGTCAAGCTACGCTCGTTCTATTGGGTGAAGACCCTTAAGGAGGGGTTATCGGTTAGTGAGTCCCTCTGGTGGGACTGTCCGAGTTTGTAT
Source organism: Hibiscus tridactylites (assembly GCA_958450335.1). Lineage (NCBI taxonomy): Eukaryota > Viridiplantae > Streptophyta > Magnoliopsida > Malvales > Malvaceae > Hibiscus > Hibiscus tridactylites. The sequence goes on from OY288279.1 coordinate 78,995,533, forward strand.
CGCGAAGGGACAGCTAAGCATTTGGAGCGGTTGGGAGTGAGTTGGGAGCCCCCTATCGGAAATACAGTGAAATTCTCGGTGGACGGTTCCGCGCGCGGGAAGCCAGGACCAGCGGGCTTTGGAGAGGTATTGCGTGATGCTCAGAGTCGGATCCTTGCATTGTTTTCAGGTCCTCTTGGTACTCTTGATTCAAATGTGGCTGAGATTCGGGTGATAGCTTTTGCCCTGGAGTATTTTGTAGAGTCTAATTGGACGGATCGTCCTCTAATCGTTGAGTCGGATTCCAGAGTTGCTATTGGGTGGGTGTTGCAGGTGGAACGTCGCCCTTGGCGTTTGTGGGAGTCCTTTTGTGTGATTGACCGTGCGTGTTTGAGGTTAGGTTCTGTGTGCTTTTCTCATATTTTCCGGGAGGCGAATGGGCTAGCTGATGCGCTAGCAAAGGATGGGGTGTCTCGAGTCTCTTTGTTCCAGGCTTTGTTATGATTTGTAAAGGGGGTCTATTGCTTTGTTTAAAGTCAACAAGTCGTACTCTTTTCCTCCATTAGGTTTAGGGAGGTTTTTAATGAGGCGCTTGTTTGACTTGCGTTGTATATTCACATCAATAAAATATACATCGCTTTGCTGATCAAAAAAAAGAAAATACTAGTATAAAAGAAAAGAGAGCGAAAAAGGTTCACAGTAGGGAAAGTGTTGATGGTGTAGGAAATCAGCAAGCAGGTTTTTCCAAAGGCACCATCGCCAAGAGTGACACACTTGATGAATCTCGAGGTGCTCATATTTCTTCCGCAGTATACCGAATCGCCTAAAGCTTTATTCTTTTTCCTCCTTTTGTTCTCCAAATCTTGAAATATTTGAGAAATTAGGTTAAAGGACTTGTGATAAATTAAAAGGGGTTAAAGGACTTCTTTCACGGCATTTTAAATTTTAAATGCCAGCATAATACGAGATATTGCGGCGGTTTTTTAACAAACGCTACTAAAATACTTGTTTTGGCGGCGTTTTTTCCAAAACACCACTATATATTATTTTATAGCGGCGTTTGTGATAAAAATGCCGTGAAAAGCGCCGCTATATACCAAACTTGGTGTAGTAGGTCAACTGTCGTCCTCTAAACGTCCCCGAAAATATCTCAACAGTCCCCGATTAGTTTTGACCGTACCCCGTCAATGTGGACCGTCCCCGGTACATCCCTTAGCCGTACCCATTCCTAGGACGTTTCGGGTACTTGAAACGGCATGGAATTGTTGTACTCGTACTTCCCAACGTAAAAAAGATGTCTCTCTATCTGCATGCAGAACCACATTCTTCGGAATCGAAGCATATACCTGCAAAACCCCTTCACATTCTTCTGGTCTCACAAATCCATTCAAAATATCACCATTATCAGGTTCAAGGTTTACCTGAGAAGAAGCTGAACAATCCTATGAGGAACTGGAAACCGAATCATCTTTGCATCGAGGCTTACAATTCATGTTAAGGGCGTGTATGACAAGGATTATGAAGAGAACTTCAAAATTCAAATACGTTACAAATAATTTTAATGCACATTTATTCGGGATAGTTTTTTTTTTGACTTCTGAGACAAGTAATGATTGTTTTCTCTATTAATATAATTGGATAATTTTGGTTTGAGGAAACCTGTCAAACTTCTATTTTATGAAAAAATTTACAACGCTCGACGAGCACCACTAACAATGAGCATTGTTGAGCACTATTTAATTAATTTATAAAGATTAAAAATTTAAACGACTTTTAGATTGCGTGGTTAGAGGTGGTGTCTTGCTGAAGGTTGATTTAGGAGCTCGTTGGTGAAGGTCGTGACGACAATAATTACGAGAAGGGGAACCACCCTAGAGGGCCAACCTTTCTTCTCTCAATAGGGGGACCATGCCTAACCCTTGGCCGCCGAAAAATTAAAATCTCAACGAGTCGACCAAAGGAGAGATTCGGAGCAACACTGCAATAAAGAAAGAAAAGAAAAAGAGAGCTTAAAGAAAGAGGGCAACAAAAAAAATCAAAATCAGAAAAAGGGGTAGAGGCTAGCAGCCTGTAGAGGCAGTTGGTTGCTTGAAGTTTAAGAAAAATGGGTGATGAGTAGCTAGTTTGGTCAATATTTTAGTGCTAATTACGCTTAAATGATTGATTTGTGGTGCTGAATTGTGGTCTATTGTGTGCTTTTCTGTGCAGGACTTCATGGCTAGAAAACAGATTAGAAAATGCTGGATTCTGGAAGTTTTCTAGATTCATGGCTGGATTAGTGGGCATGAATTAAGGCACGAATGCGCTGACTCGACGATACGTTAGTGGGCTTCTAGAAGATGACGTTAGCAGCGTGTGATAGCTTACCAACTGCGTTCCGGATCACTTAATAGCCAAGATTTGATCAAAGCTCGTAGATTATCTTTTATTTTTAAATTTAAACAGTTTAGGATTTACTTATTATCACTTAGAAATTATCTATTGTATTTTAAATATTTTAAGGATTATCTCTTATCATTTTAGAGTTATTTTAGGGTTTTAGGATGCTATAAATATCCCTTTGGGGTGAAACTCAAATATCTCTTGTTCTTAGATTTTATTTGTTCTTAGGAAATTTTACTTTAATAAAGTTTTATTTTTCCATAGCCAAAGGCTAAAGCAATGACTCGATTCCAACGTGAGGAATGAAAAGTACTTAAATAACTCCAAGTTTTTTCTCTCAGTTTTCTAAGTTTAATTTCAAAAATCAGAATGATTTTAAAACCAAAGATGGACTTTGGTCAGGATGTTATTTTGGTTAAATATGCGGGAGGAAGGATCGACTATTGAAGCACATTCGACTTCCTGGGAACACACTTAGTAAATTGATTACTAAGAGAAAATTGAGATCGAAACCGTTGTTATTGAAACAACACAATTTGAGTCGGGTTTTTCAGAACTTTAAAACTGTTTATTTTTAATAGCGATAGCCGCGGTTAATCTAACCAGAAAACTGGAATCTAAAAATTGATTTTAGATTATCGGTTTACCAAAGAGAAAAAAACAAGTCTCAAGGATTGATCCTTGTAGGCAAGTAACCGACGTGAATTCTGAAGTAAAAACCTTTTCCAATGATTCGAGGGAATTGAGTCAAAGCGAGAGTCTGAGGCTAACCTTATTCATATCAATTTTATTTCTTTCTAATCTTCTTTATAATCCTTTTATTTTTCTTATTTTTGTCCACAAACTCCCTTTACTTAAATATTATTCAACTCTCTTCTTGGCTCACCGATTGAACAAACATAAATCATAAAGTTTTTTAATCCCTGTGGGATCGACCCCTTCTCTTTTACTACATATTATTTCATTTATTTATTATTAGTGAAGAATGAATTATTTTTTACGCGAAAACGACGCGTGTCACATTTTTTGAACTTTGGGAGAGAAAACAGTTTAGATTTACAATTTTTTATGTTCCTATACTTAATAAAATCTTATCTGCAAGCAAAAAAAATATACGAATAGAATCAAATAGCTTGAAATTTGAAAAAAGAATGTTGTGTTATTTATAAACTACTGCATCTGCATCACGAACTATTTTCCTAATGATCAATTCCATGTACCTAAACTCGATGTGTCGTAGCTTTATTATCTGCATCGCAAACCAGGATATGAAACATCAAGAATAATGTCACATGTCATGGTCAATATCAAGTGAAAAAAAATTCAATTTGGACTTATGACCGTTTATAATTTTTGTAAGTAGATAATGTTAGCTATAAATTCTTTTTTTAAAGTAAAAACAATTAATTTTTTTTGTATATGTTATACCTTATATTCTTTAGTACCCACTCTTTTGTAATAAGGGTCTTTCGTTAATCTCTTTTTTTTTCGATATGGAAACTTTCGAGAAAGACGTTCTCAAAAGACCCAAACCCTTTTAAAGACACCATTTACCTTTAAATTTTTTTCCGCACAAAGTTCATAAGAGTTCATCCGGAGGCTACCTCATTATATTCTCCGTCTAACTACTATTTTGACAAGACCAACTTCAAATCCAAAATAAATTTATAATTTTAATAAAGGTAAAATAAAAGTCACAAGACTTCACGCGTACTTATATACTTATAGTTGAATCATGTGAGCAAGAAAAATTCGAAAAGAAATAATAAAAAGACAGTAAAAAGATAGGAGAATAGAAGAAAAAAACCAATTAAGAGAAAAAAATACTTTAATACCCAAACTGTACTCAATGTGTTCTCGGTATGGGGATATATCGAGTATTTGGTACTACTTTAGACTAAAGTATATGTGCTTCATGAATTAAAGGTTATCGGCTACTCTCCTTAAATATCCCAAGAAGGGATTGACAAAAGGGACTTTCTCACCCTCAAAGACTAACCCATACACAAGGCCATTCACTCGGCCTTCCTTTAGTTCAACTCCCTCATTTCGACCATCTACCATTGCGACTTTCTGTCCAAATCTGAAAGAATAAACAATCAAAAACTGTCACTACAGCCATCATCCTAAATTGTCACCAAAAATATGGTAGTTAATGTTATTTTAAATTCAATAATATATCTAATGTTTATGTTAACACAACCGGACTTGCATAGCAAGGATTATGAGAACTTCATAAATTCAAATACTTTACGAGTAATTTTAATGCACTTTCTTTCGTGACCAATCTTTTTTTGACTTATGAGATATTTGTTTTTTCTCTATTAATATAATTAGCTAATTTCGGTTTTAAAAAATCTATTAATCATCGATTTCATTGATCAATTCAAATTTAAAATTTAGTAAAAACAAAAATTATTAATCTAAAAATAGCCATGCAAGATTGAAAATCAAAAATATAAGTACAAACAACCTTACATGGTGATCACAAAACATAACGCACGCACCATGGGCAACCTCAGAAGCGTTGCCCTCCCATTGCTGCTCGCGTTTTCCCTCCTGCTTCTTCCATTTTCTGAGAGTATATATTTCACTAACTATCATATACACGTTCGAAACGATTTACCTTTGCTTAATTCGCCACCCAACCAGCCGAATCTCTTACTGCACTGCAAGTCCAAGAACAAGGACATCGGCGACAGACCGATGGCAAAGGGGCAGGACTACACGTGGGACACCAAGATAAACTTCCTTCGGACAACCCTCTTCTTCTGCAACGCACGGTGGGTGGGTCACAAGAGCAGGAGGTTCGACGCTTTCGACGCCATCAGAGACGAAGAACGGTGCTTGGAGTACCATACTTCATGCATGTGGTCGGTGAGGAGCGATGGGATTTATTTCAGTTTTAATAATGAAACTTGGTATAATGAATACCCTTGGTAGAATCTAATCTACCATTCTGTAACCACCGCTAGTGGTATTTTAATTGATTAATAAAATTAATTTTTTGTCGAGAAAAAATACTAAACGACATCATTTTAATTCTCAATTTTTATTTATTCGATTTTTATATATTTAAACTCAAAGCGGCCTTAAAATCCAGAACAAGAATTCGAATTGAATTAAAAAAACTTGAAATTTAAAATAAATAGAAAAGAATATTGTGTTATTTATAGACTACTCCATTTGCATCACCATCTATTTGCCTAATGATCAATTCCATGTACCTAAACTCGATGTGCCACAACTTTATTTTCTGCATTGCAAATCAGGATATGAAACATCAAGAATAATGTCACATGCCATGATTAAGATCTAGTTTATTACAATGAGAAAGGGAATTAGAAGCCCTTCGGGAGTAGATCACGAACAAGAGGCGGCATATCACTAAAAATAGTTTCGCCTATTGGTGCCGTCGCATGCCTTCATTCTTGAGGATTTTGTCGTGAGCTGCCAACCGCATAAAGGTTCGATAAGGGGTCCCCTTATCTCCGTACCAAGCAGAGCCGAGACTAATCCCATTGATCGGATGCCGAGACCCAATCTTTAACACAAGTATCATCCGGTTCCCCCTGGCCAAGATAGTGTTGTTGAAGAGGACCATCTTTGTCAAGCCAAACATCGTTCCAAAATCTTGTGTGCTGACCATTTCTTACGCTACATTGGACACTATTGCGAAAATCCTCCCAAAATGAACCAAATCCTCGCCATAATCTCGAGCATTTACCAAGTTTGAGCATTAGTGGCACTTGACCTTGCCATTGATACTTGGCCTTAATCACACGAATCCACAATTTGTCATCATTTGTAATCACACCCGTTTCTGAAATTTTGGTGGCTCATGGGCGAATTTAAAAAATAAGTCCCTAATTAAATGTGAGCGTTCGATAGAGTTATATTAAGTAAAAAAATTTCAAGTTATGCTAGTTTATGAGTCCTTACGACTCAAACTTAAAAATTTATCTACTAAATACTAAAATTTTGAGTTATTAGAATTTTTATTTTACAACCTAAACTTTATTTGAAATTTTTTTGAGTCAAGACGAGTCGAGTCGAAAAAATCAGTTTTTTTCAAGTTGAGCGGAGTTTTGCTCACCCTTTCCCCTAAAACCAAGCATTGGAAAAAAAATAAAATTTGAAATTAGACCCTTAGTTACAAGTGATATATAAAAAAGGGGTCCTATTAACAAATTTTGAAAAAAAAACTCTAAGAGTATTCTTGTAATAACAAATATAGGGGAAAATGGAACCCTAATAACAAGTATTGAAAAATTAAAATTTAAGAGTATGCATGTAATAACAAATATTAGAGAAAATAGATCATAAATAACAAGTATTGAAAAAAAATTGGACTCGTAATAACAAATATCTTAAAAAATTAAAATTTAAGAGTAGGACCCTAATAAAAAATATTAGAAAAGATAGGCTCCAAGTCACAAGTATTGGAAAATTGGCCTCATAATAACAAGTATTGAAAATTTTGTACCCTAATAACAAGTATTGAAATAACAATAAATAAATAAAAATGAGCCCCTAATTACAAGTATTCGAAAAAAATGAGCCTATAATAACAAGTATTGAAAAAATTTATACCCCCAATAACAAATATCGGGAAAATAAATTTTAATAATAAAGCTCTAATAATAATTATTAAAAAAATTAAATTTTAAATAATAAATATTAAAATTTAACTATAAATATTAAAAAAGGGACATGGGCAGAGTAGGGGCCATGGGCGGGCGCCCCTATAGCCCATGCCCAGGGACGACCCTGAGTTTGGATCTAGTCTTGGTGGAACGGTGCTAGGTGTCTTTGCTGCTGACTTTGTTGGGCGGTGTGTTTAACGTTTTAGCTCCCGTAAAATTTCAGTTTTGTTGGTATAAGTTACATGTATTTCTCCGGTTAAGTTTTGCATTGTTGTTCTTGGTTTTCTCTTGCATGTGTTGTACTCTTCTTCTCTCCTTAAGTTAGGAAAGTTTTTAATGAGACATACATGTAGGTGTAAGGCCATTATGTTCTTATTCTTAATTCTTTTTTGAAAGATCAAACAAGAAATTCATTCATTGAAAATAAAACATACAAAGGGTTAAAAAAACCCAAAAAAGATGCTCAAGCATAACCCCATAAACATAGCCAACACTGTGGTGAGAATAAAAATCCCAAACAGAGAAAACCCAAAGTTGATGGTAAAAAGAATCATGAGCAGGGAGGTAGCGTCCCGCGTCTAAATCTGCGAAGGATCCTCCAAGCGAAAAGTTCCTGGCGACCGGTGACACCGACGAGTGTTCCAGGGAGTCGGGATGACGTAAACAGCAAAGCCAAGGCCGTAGAAGCCAAAGGAGGCCGAGCTCAACTCTTCAAACGGTCTTCCAGACTAGCTAAGACCCATTGAGGGAGACATTGGTAAAAGAGCAACGCCCAAGGGTTGCAAGCATCAACATCAACGGAGGATCAACGAATTTGCAAGGGAGAGGCAAAAAGAAACCAAAAACGAGAAGGGGAACCACCCTAGAGGGCCAACCTTCATTCTCTTAATAGGGGGACCATGCCTAACCCTTGGCCGCCGAAAAATTAAAATCTCAACGAGTCGACCAAAGGAGAGAATCGGAGCAACACTGCAATAAAGAAAGGAAAGAAAAAGAGAGCTGAAAGAAAGAGGGCAACAAAAAAATCAAATCAGAAAAAGGGGTAGAGGCTAGCAGCCTCTAGAGGCAGTTGGCTTCTTGAAGTTTAAGAAAAGTGGGTGATGAGTAGCTACTTTTGTCAATATTTTAGTGCTAATTACGCTAAAATGGTTGGTTTATGGTGCTGGATTGTGGTCTATTGTGTGCTTTTCTGTGCAGGACTTCATGGCTAGAAAACAGATTAGAAAATGCTGGATTTTGCAAGTTTTCTAGATTCATGGCTGGATTAGTGGGCATGGATGCGCTGACTCGACGATACGTCAGTGGGCTTCTAGAAGATGACGTCAGTAGCGTGTGATAGCTTATCAACTGCGTTCCGGATCACTTATCAGCCGAGATTTGGATCAAAGCTCGTGGATTATCTTTTATTTTTAAATTTAAACATTTTAGGATTTATTTATTATCACTTAGAAATTATCTCTTGTATTTTAAATATTTTAAGGATTATATCTTATCATTTTAGAGTTATTTTAGGGTTTAGGATTCTATAAATATCCCTTTGGGGGTTTGCACAAATGGATGAGAGTATTTGGAGACGCCTAAATCGAGAACAAGGTAATGGTGATCAGATTCAGTCCAAACCACAAGAAGTCGTCGCCGATAAACAGGATTCACAACGGGTATGGACCTTATACGTAGGAGGAATCTCAGAGACGATTCACTAGAAGGGTTTATGGCAAATATTCGATCGTCATGAGATTGTTAGAGATGCGTTTATACCCTGGAAGAGGGCTAGAGATGGGACACGATTTGGATTCGTTCGAATGGCATCGAAGTCGGATGCGGATAGGGCGATCGAACGGCTTCATGGAAAATGGATATATGGCGCTAGATTGCAAGTGGCTTTGGCATGGAAGGGTATCAACGATCTAAAGAATGCGTTGAAGAGAAAGGAAGTACAACAACCGATAAAGAGGATGGTGGCGGATTCAACAACAGAGAAGTCGTTGACGCAGGGGGGCTATGAGAGCGGATTAAAACGATAGGTAATTGAGGGTGTGTTAGATGAGCATAAATGGGCGATCCTCCAATGGTGTGCGATTGGATGGAGCACTAGGCCATGGAATTTTGAAAACGTTAGCGGAACGATTGGAGGTGGAGAAGAAACATGGTTTTTCGATCATAAGACTCTCGGGGTCCATGATCCTGCTAATGTGCACGTCGGCGAAAATCCGTGAACAAGTGATGAAGATGGATTGCATCAAGGAATGTTTCACAAAAGTGATAGAGTGGTCACCGTCAATTACAACAGAATCCCGTCGAGTATGGTTATCCGTGGTGGGTCTGCCGATTCATCTATGGCACAAGAAAACGTTCACGAATATAGCAAGCTTATGGGGGTCATTGATATGTATGGATGACAATACGGAAACTCCTACATCTTTCGATTGCCGACGTATGCTGGTAGAAACAACAATGGTGGAGCGCATTGAGGAGAGTATCACTGTCAAATTGTCGGCTGCGGAATATGTGGTCCGTGTATTTGAGACTGATAGGCAAGGTCCAATGATCGAGTGTGGCTGCTATGAGGGCAACCATTCACAAACGGAAATTCTGCAGGAGGGAAGCAGTGATAGTCTTCAAAAGAACGTGCAATTTAGAAGGGCGGAGGAATACAAGGAAACAGTAGAGTGTACAGATCTGATTGGGGGGAATGTTGTGGCTGAGAACCAAATTAAGATGGACATGGCGAGAGAGATAGTAAATCCGAGAGTAAATGCAGGGCCTGAGACGGAACAAAATACGGTGGTGCCGGTGCAACATCTGATTCTGTCGATCAGCTCCGATAGCGTGGAGGGAGAGAAGGAGAGTCACAGTAGGACTCTGGTGGAGAGTCCCGCTATAGCTGGATTAGTGAATTCAAGTTCAAAATCAGAGGATAACGTGGGGACAGCAGCATGTGTTGCTAGCGTTAATTCTAAAGCAATCACGCTAGAAAATTCAATTTCACAAGCAGGAACAGCAGTGCAGGGATTGGGACAAACCGAGTTGCTTCGCATGGGGAATTCTTTTTGCAAGGTTCGACGAGTGGTGGGAGGTGTAATTACTGGAATTCCGGGTAATTCACAAAACAGTCTTGGCCGAGGGTCGGGGAAAAAGGGCACAACAGTAGACATACATAAGAAGGGACACGACTCTTGCGAGGTTCCAATCGAGCAGCAGAATATTACAAGTGAGGCGGAAGCGACAGTGAGATTAGGGGCTTTGATTGGTGTGAAATCAACTGGGCGGGAAGAGGACATAATCAAAGACATATCGCGGGTTATTACCAGGGAGTGTCGTGGTTTTTGACTCATGAAGTTGTTAACATGGAATGTAAGGGGTTTGGGCGGGAGTGCGAAAAGGCGTTATGTTCGTGAGGTAATTAGGAAGAATCATTGCGACATGGTGTTCTTACAGGAGACAAAATTGAAAGAGGTTCCGTCGTTGCTTGGAGCAAATTTGTGGTACTCGGATAACTTCGAAATGGCATACTCACCATCGGTTGGGGCCTCCAGCGGCATATTAGTCATGTGGGAAGGTACTAAATTTATTTTGGAGTCAATTCAGATTGAGTGCTATTATGTTTTAATTCTAGGAAAATGGAGTGTCGAAGAATTGGTCTGTGTTATAGTAGCGATTTATGCACCTTGCGATGTAATTAGTCAAAATGTGTTATGGGAAAATTTGTTGGCTAGTTTGTGCACATTTCAGGGACCATGGTGTGTTGCAGGGGACTTCAATGCCATTTTGAAAATTTCGGATAGGATTGGGGAATCGGATAGAGAGGCTGAAATGGAAGCTTTCACAAAATTTGTCAACAACGCATGTTTGATGGATTTGCCAATGACGGGTAAATGGTTTACATGGTTTGGCCCCGGTAATAGATGCAGCCGTATAGATCGGTTTTTGATTTCAGCAAACTGGTTTGATGCATTTAGTAGTGTACAGCATGTAGCGTTGTCGATGGGGGTATACGATCACACGTCGTTGGTGTTAGCGTGTGATGATTGCGATTGGGGACCGAGGCCGTTTCATTTTTTCAATTTCTGGTTAGAGGGGAAAGCAAATGTATTGGACATGGCAAGGGAATGGTGTCGATTAACTACTGTAGGATTGGGAAAGGAAAACATCGTGGTAAAGCTGAGGCATTTGAAATTGTTCTTGAAACGGTGAAATAAAGATACGTTTGGAGATGTTAATTTGATCATTGAGAAAATGCAACAGAAAAATTGACAAGGCGGATGAAGAGCTGATCGCGAAAGAGGGGGATGGGGAGGTGGAGAGTGAACGTCGACAATGGATGCAAGCACTATGGCGAGCGATGCGTAATAAAAAGGCAATATGGCGTCAAAAATCTCGGGCAACTTGGTTGAGGTTAGGTGATCGGAACACAGCCTTTTTTCATAGAACGGCTAAATTACGAACGTTTAGGAACTCCATACCGGGATTATTGATTGACGGGAAATGGACTACATCACTGACGACATTACGCGCCTTTTTAGTCAAGGCGTTCACTGCCCATTTTTCTTGTGATAATCGGGTTAGAAGATGGGAATTTGATGGACAGTTTCGACGTGTGCAAGCAAATGCAAGTTCAGCATTGGTAGCACCTTTTACAGTTGGGGAAATTAAACGCATTTTATGGGATTGTAACGGATCAAAGGCACCGGGTCCAGATGGTTTTACACTTGAATTTTACAAGAAGAGCTGGGATGTGGTGAAGGATGATGTAATGAATTTTGTTACTCAATTCCATGAGCGAGGAACATTGCCAAAGGGAGCGAACTGCACGTTTATTGTGCTATTACCTAAGGTGGCGGCACCACAAGTGCTAGGTGAGTATAGGCCAATTGGTTTGGTTAATTCGATGTAGAAATTATTAGCCAAGTGCTTGGCGAATCGGTTGCAAACAGTGCTGAATTCCCTGATTAGCGACACTCAGTCGGCTTTCATTAAAGACCGTCAGCTAGTAGATGGAGTGTTGTTAGCGACAGAGGTAATACATTCCCTTCGCCGAAGTGGGGCTGGTGGTTTTATCCTCAAGTTAGACTTCGCAAAGGCATATGATTGTGTGAGCTGGGCTTTTTTAGTTTCTGTGCTAGTGCGGATGGGGTTTGTGCAGTGTGGCGACAATGGATACAGGAGTGCATCAGTTTAGCTCGGTTGTCTGTATTACTGAATGGGAGCGCGACAAAAGAGTTTAGGATGGGCCGTGGTTTGAGACAAGGTTGTCCCTTGTCACCGCTGCTATTTGTGATAGTAGCGAAAGCATTACATTTGATGTTGATCAGAGGGGAAGCGGGAGGGATGATTCGGGGAGTGGAGGTGGTTTCGAACATACGGTTGACACACCTCCAGTTTGCTGATGATACAATATTATTCGTTGATGCTAGTATTGAGTATGCTCATAATTTAAAGAGGATATTGCACTGTTTTCAGGTGTGTTCTGGGTTACAAACTAATTTTGCAAAAAGTTCATTGCATGCGATTGGAGTGGAGGAGGAGCTGAGTGCATCAGTGGCTAGAGTGTTGGGATGCAGATTGGGGGAACTACCGTTTGTATATCTGGGTTTCCCGTTGGGGGCTGATCCGAGACGTATATCAGTATAGGATCCGGTTATCGCTAATTTTAGACGCAAGTTAGCAGGATGGAAGCGCAGTTCTTTGTCGTTTGCAGCTAGGGTGACACTTGTTAACTCAGTCCTTTCATCATTACCGATCTTTTACTTGGGCTTATTTGTTGTGCCTAAGGGTGTAATTGAGAAGTTGGATAGAATACGTAGAACGTTTTTTTGGGGAGGTGTTAGCCTCGAGAGACGGATGAGCAGGGTGGGATGGGAAACTGTGTGTCGACCACGATATCTAGGGGGCTTGGGGGTGGTGGACCTTAGAGTGAAGAATATGGCGCTGCTGTCCAAATGGGTATGGCGATATGCACGTGATCAAGACTCGCTTTGGCGTCGTTTAATTACGGCCAAATATGGTGAAAATATTCAGTGGTGGAGGTTCAATACGGAAAATCTATCTGCCATGTCTGTTGTATGGCATCAAATCGTGGCAAATGCTTGCTGTCCGAGTGTTGAATCACACGTAGGGGGAAATTTTCACTGGAAAATCGGTAATGGGCAGCTTGTTCTGTTTTGGTTTGATTTATGGGCTACACAATAGCCTTTAAAGGAGGTTTTTCCACGCTTGTTCGCTTTGGCGTTGAACAAATTGGCTTGGGTACAAGATTATGCAGTGGATAGTCATTTCGCTCATGAACAATGGGAGGGATTTTTCAGGAGGCGATTGTGGATGTTCGAACATGAGCAGTTGCGTACATTGTGTGAAATAGTGAGTGGGGTTCGCATAAGGGAAGAATGTATCGATACGCTGATTTGGATACCGGACGAACATGGGGAGTTTTCGGTTCAGGCTATGTCTAAGGCGCTTTTATTGGATAGGGTGGGGGATGGAGATTTTGGAGGCTGTTTCGCATGGAAGGTACTTGTTCCACCCAAGATGCAAGCTTTCTTATGGTTCATTTGGTTGAAACATTTGCCGACAACAGATTTTGTGCGCATTAGAGGGGTGCCTTTATCGGAGGGACAAGGCCTATGTCCGTGGTGCGTAAGGGTCGAGGAGTCGATTGATCATTTATTTTATGACTGCCCATGTGTCCAACAGATTTGGGATTGGTTACGCGGTTGGTGGGGCATTGCGTTACCATTACCGGTGAGTTTCACAGAATTTTTCGTGATGAATTTTCATAGTTCCTTTTATGGATGTCAATTAAAATGGTGGGTGGCTAGTGTGAGTGCAATGTTATGGTCTTTTTGGCTTGCCCGAAACGAATTCATCTTTAGGGGCAAGCGTTCGACATTGGCGGAAGTGTATTTTCTTGTCAAACTCCGCTCTTTTTATTGGATAAAGGTCGATGCAGCAAGTGAAGTTATGTCAGAATCGGTTTGGTGGTCGTGCCCTTCTACATGTGTAGTTAGTCCACGTCCAAGGAAGGTGCGTGCTGGTTTGGCGTGGCAGCCACCTATTGCGGGAACGTTGAAGTTCAACATGGATGGATCGGCGAGGGGTAAGCCCAGACCAGCAGGCATCAGGGGTGTTTTGCGCGATGCGGACAGTCGCATTTTAGGGATTTTTTCCGGTCCAGTCAGGTGTTTGGACTCCAATGTGGCGGAAGTGAGAGCTATTGAGCTAGCAGTAAGGTTGGTGGCGGAAGGAGCTTGGCGTGATAAATGTGTGGTGATTGAATCCGATTCCCAAGTAACGCTGAGTTGGGTGACTCTTTCGGCGAAACGTCCGTGGAGGTTATGGGAGTCGTTTGTGACAATTGATCAAGCGTGTCAAGTCATTTCGGAGTTACATTTTCAGTACACACCGCGGGAGGTGAATGGATTTGCCGATGTATTAGCTAAGGATGGAGTGGATAGGTGTTCTTTATTCTTAGCTTGTATATAGGCGTTTTTGTATTTTTGACGGGTCATTACGTACTTTTTTCCTCCATTAGGATTAGGGAGGTTTTTAATGAGGCGTAATGGCTACGTCGCGCTGTATGATACTTTATTCTTGAATAATATTCATACAGTTGATGATAAAAAAAATATCCCTTTGGGGGTGAAACTCAAATCATCTCTTGTTCTTAGATTTTATTTGTTCTTAGTAAATTTTACTTTAATATAGTTTTATTTTTCCATAGCCAAAGGCTAAAGCGATGACTCGATTCCAACATGAGAAATGAAAAGTACTTAAATAACTCCAAGTTTTTTCTCACAGTTTTATAAGCTTAATTTCAAAAATCAGAATGATTTTAAAACCAAAGATTGACTTTGGTCAGGATGTTATTTTGGTTAAATATGCGGGAGGAAGGATCAACTATTGAAGCACATTCGACTTCCTGGGAACACACTTAGTAAATTGATTACTAAGAGAAAATTGAGATCGGAACCGTTGTTATTGAAACAACACAATTTGAGTCAGGTTTTTCAGAACTTTAAAACTGTTTATTTTTAATAGCGATAGTCGCGGTTAATCTAACCAGAAAACTGGAATCTAAAAATTGATTTTAGATTATCGGTTTACCGAAGAGAAAAAAAACAAGTCTCAAGGATTGATCCTTGTAGGCAAGTAACCGACGTGAATCCTGAAGTAAAAACCTTTTCCAATGATCCGAGGGAATTCAGTCAAAGCGAGAGTCTAAGGCTAACCTTATTCATATCAATTTTATTTCTTTCTAATCTTCTTTATAATCCTTTTATTTTTCTTATTTTTATCCACAAACTCCCTTTACTTAAATATTATTCAACTCTCTTCTTGGCTCACCGATTGAACAAACATAAATCAGGAAGTTTTCTAAGTTTATGTGGGATCGACCCCTTCTCTTTTACTACGTATTATTTCATTTATTTATTATTAGTGAAGAATGAATTATTTTTTACGCGAAAACGACGTGTGTCACATTTTTTGAAATTTGGGAGAGAAAACAGTTTAGATTTACGCTTTTTTTTATGTTCCTATACTTAATAAAATCTTATCTGCAAGCAAAAAAAATATACGAATAGAATCAAATAACTTTAAATTTGAAAAAAGAATGTTGTGTTATTTATAAACAACCCCATCTGCATCACCAACTATTTTCCTAATGATCAATTCAATGTACCTAAACTCGATGTGTCGTAGCTTTATTATCTGCATCGCAAACCCGGATATGAAACATTAAGAATAATGTCACATGTCATGGTCAATATCAAGTGAAAAAAAAATTCAATTTGGATTTATGACCGTTTATAATTTTTGTAAGTAGACAATGTTAGCTATAAATTCTTTTTTTAAAGTAAAAACAATTAGTTTTTTTTTTGTATATGTTATACCTTATATTCTTTAGTACCCACTCTTTTGTAATAAGGGTCTTTTGTCAATCTCTTTTTTCTTCGATATGAAAACTTTCGAGAAAGACGTTCTCAAAAGACCCAAACCCTTTTAAAGACACCATTTACCTTTAAATTTTTTTCCGCACAAAGTTCATAAGAGTTCATCCGGAGGCTACCTCATTATATTCTCCGTCTAACTACTATTTTGACAAGACCAACTTCAAATCCAAAATAAATTTATAATTTTAATAAAGGTAAAATAAAAGTCACAAGACTTCACGCGTACTTATATACTTGTAGTTGAATCATGTGAGCAAGAAAAATTCGAAAAGAAATAATAAAAAGACAGTAAAAAGATAGGAGAATAGAAGAAAAAAACCAATTAAGAGAAAAAAATACTTTAATACCCAAACTGTACTCAATGTGTTCTCGGTATGGGGATATATCGAGTATGTGGTACTACTTTAGACTAAAGTATATGTGCTTCATGAATTAAAGGTTATCGGCTACTCTCCTTAAATATCCCAAGAAGGGATTGACAAAAGGGACTTTCTCACCCTCAAAGACTAACCCATACACAAGGCCATTCACTCGGCCTTCCTTTAGTTCAACTCCCTCATTTCGACCATCTACCATTGCGACTTTCTGTCCAAATCTGAAAGAATAAACAATCAAAAACTGTCACTACAGCCATCATCCTAAATTGTCACCAAAAATATGGTAGTTAATGTTATTTTAAATTCGATAATATATCTAATGTTTATGTTAACACAACCGGACTTGCATAGCAAGGATTATGAGAACTTCATAAATTCAAATACTTTACGAGTAATTTTAATGCACTTTCTTTCGTGACCAATCTTTTTTTGACTTATGAGATATTTGTTTTTTCTCTATTAATATAATTAGCTAATTTCGGTTTTAAAAAATCTGTTAATCATCGATTTCATTGATCAATTCAAATTTAAAATTTAGTAAAAACAAAAATTATTAATCTAAAAATAGCCATGCAAGATTGAAAATCAAAAATATAAGTACAAACAACCTTACATGGTGATCACAAAACATAACGCACGCACCATGGGCAACCTCAGAAGCGTTGCCCTCCCATTGCTGCTCGCGTTTTCCCTCCTGCTTCTTCCATTTTCTGAGAGTATATATTTCACTAACTATCATATACACGTTCGAAACGATTTACCTTTGCTTAATTCGCCACCCAACCAGCCGAATCTCTTACTGCACTGCAAGTCCAAGAACAAGGACATCGGCGACAGACCGATGGCAAAGGGGCAGGACTACACGTGGGACACCAAGATAAACTTCCTTCGGACAACCCTCTTCTTCTGCAACGCACGGTGGGTGGGTCACAAGAGCAGGAGGTTCGACGCTTTCGACGCCATCAGAGACGAAGAACGGTGCTTGGAGTACCATACTTCATGCATGTGGTCGGTGAGGAGCGATGGGATTTATTTCAGTTTTAATAATGAAACTTGGTATAATGAATACCCTTGGTAGAATCTAATCTACCATTCTGTAACCACCGCTAGTGGTATTTTAATTGATTAATAAAATTAATTTTTTGTCGAGAAAAAATACTAAACGACATCATTTTAATTCTCAATTTTTATTTATTCGATTTTTATATATTTAAACTCAAAGCGGCCTTAAAATCCAGAACAAGAATTCGAATTGAATTAAAAAAACTTGAAATTTAAAATAAATAGAAAAGAATATTGTGTTATTTATAGACTACTCCATTTGCATCACCATCTATTTGCCTAATGATCAATTCCATGTACCTAAACTCGATGTGCCACAACTTTATTTTCTGCATTGCAAATCAGGATATGAAACATCAAGAATAATGTCACATGCCATGATTAAGATCTAGTTTATTACAATGAGAAAGGGAATTAGAAGCCCTTCGGGATTAGATCACGAACAAGAGGCGGCATATCACTAAAAATAGTTTCGCCTATTGGTGCCGTCGCATGCCTTCATTCTTGAGGATTTTGTCGTGAGCTGCCAACCACATAAAGGTTCGATAAGGGGTCCCCTTATCTCCGTACCAAGCAGAGCCGAGACTAATCCCATTGATCGGATGCCGAGACCCAATCTTTAACACAAGTATCATCCGGTTCCCCCTGGCCAAGATAGTGTTGTTGAAGAGGACCATCTTTGTCAAGCCAAACATCGTTCCAAAATCTTGTGTGCTGACCATTTCTTACGCTACATTGGACACTATTGCGAAAATCCTCCCAAAATGAACCAAATCCTCGCCATAATCTCGAGCAATTACCAAGTTTGAGCATTAGTGGCACTTGACCTTGCCATTGATACTTGGCCTTAATCACACGAATCCACAATTTGTCATCATTTGTAATCACACCCGTTTCTGAAATTTTGGTGGCCCATGGGCGAATTTAAAAAATAAGTCCCTAATTAAATGTGAGCGTTCGATAGAGTTTTATTAAGTAAAAAAATTCAAGTTATGCTAGTTTACGAGTCCTTACGACTCAAACTTAAAAATTTATCTACTAAATACTAAAATTTTGAGTTATTAGAATTTTTATTTTACAACTTAAACTTTATTTGAAATTTTTTTGAGTCAAGACGAGTCGAGTAGAAAAAATCAGTTTTTTTCAAGTCGAGCGGTGTTTTGCTCACCCTTTCCCCTAAAAACGAGCATTGGAAAAAAAATAAAATTTGAAATTAGACCCTTAGTTACAAGTGATATATAAAAAAAATGGGTCCTATTAACAAATTTTGAAAAAAAATCTAAGAGTATTCTTGTAATAACAAATATAGGGGAAAATGGAACCCTAATAACAAGTATTGAAAAATTAAAATTTAAGAGTATGCATGTAATAACAAATATTAGGGAAAATAGATCATAAATAACAAGTATTGAAAAAAATTGGACTCGTAATAACAAATAGCTGAAAAATAATAAAATTTAAGAGTGGTGCCCTAATAACAAATATTAGAAAAGATAGGCCCCAAGTCACAAGTATTGGAAAATTGGCCTCATAATAACAAGTATTGAAAATTTTGTACCCAAAACAAGTATTGAAATAACAATAAATAAATAAAAATGAGCCCCTAATTACAAGTATTCGGAAAAATGAGCCTATAATAACAAGTATTGAAAAAATTATACCCCTAATAACAAATATCGGAAAAATTAAATTTTTAGAATAAAGCTCTAATAATAATTATTAAAAAATTAAATTTTAAATAATAAATATTAAAAAATATTAAAATTTAACTATAAATATTAAAAAAAAGGGCCATGGGCAGAGTAGGGGCCCTGGGCGGGCGCCCCTATTGCCCATGCCCAGGGACGACTCTGAGTTTGGATCTAGTCTTGGTGCAACGATTCTAGGTGTCTTTGTTGGGCGCCCCTGTTGCCCATGCCCATGCCCTTATACGATTATTGGGAAAGATTCAAAAAGTTGTGCGCGAGTTGTCCGCAACATAACTTATCCGAGCAAACGCTCCTTCAATATTTCTATGAAGGAATGTTGTCGATGGATAAGAAAATGATAGATGCTGCAAGTGATGGAGAGCTTGTCAACTTGACCCCCGAAAATGCTCGAAATCTGATATCTACGATGGTGGCGAATTCACAGCAATTTAATTCTGCGAGTGAACCCAACCGACGGGTTCACACAGTAAGCACAATTTCATTAGAGAATAAGATAGACAATTTGAATAATATTGTGTATTCTCTTGTTTCAGGGGAGATAGGAGCTACTAAGGTATGCGGAATATGCACTATGCTAGATCACACAACCGATTTATGCCAATTGTTGCGGGATACAGCTGGTGCCCAAGTTAACGCCATACACAACTTTCCCGGACCTCCCCAAAGACCCTATAACCCTCAGAGCAATACGTTCAATTCTGGTTGGAGAGATCACCCAAACTTGAGCTACGATAATCAAAACCCGAATTACCAACCTAGGCAGCAACCTCCCAACCAAAACCAAGAACCCCAAAAATCTTTGCTTGAGTCTATTGTTGAGAGTGGCAGTTTCGTAGGAAAAATTCCAAACCCAAACACAATCCCATCTCCAGCAAATCGACAAACAAATAAGCCAACTAGCTCAAGTCGTTAGCCATCTAGAATCCCAGTGAAAGTTACCATCCCAACCCAACCCAAAGGAAAACGTTAGTGCGATAACTTTGCGTAGTGGAACAGTGATAACGCCTAAACCACCCAAGCAAGATGAGCGAAAATCCGACGAACCGGGAAACTCTTCAGAAGACCAGAACGACAAGTCTCCTCCCACCGCAGGTAATGCCAAATCTAAAATTTATGTTTCTACTTACGAACCTGTTCCACCTTTTCCGGGAAGATTGATGAAACGAGACAAAAATGAGGAAGAGAATGAAATTTTGAATATATTTAAGAAGGTGGAAATTAATATTCCACTTCTTGATGTTATTCGGAAAGTGCCCAAATACGCAAGGTTTCTGAAGGACTTATGCACAAACCGAAGGCGACTATCCAGAAATGAAAAAGTTAACCTTGGTGAAAATATTTCGGCCATCTTTCAAAAGTTGTTGTCGCCCAAGTACAAGGACCAAGGTATGTTTGCGATTCCCTGTAAAATTGAGAATGTTGGGATAAAAAGGGCGATGTGCGATTTAGGCGCATCTATCAACGTCATGCCACTAAGCGTTTACAACAAAATTTCGACTGAACCATTGAAAGAAACGCGAGTGACGGTTCAATTAGCCGATCGATCAGTCATCTACCCCGAGGGAGTACTAGAAAACGTGTTGGTACAGGTAAAAAATCTTATTTTTCCTGCTGATTTTTACATTATTGACATGGAAAATGATCGCAGCAACAACGGATCAGAAATCTTGCTTGGCTGACCTTTCCTATCAACCACGCATACAAAGATTGATATCCGCGACAACATCTTAACTATGGAATTTGATGGGGAAGTAGTTAAATTTGATATGTATAAAGCTATGAAGTATCCTGATTCGGTCGCAAGTTTAAATTTCGTTGATATTATAGATCCGTTAGCTGATGATTTGATCGAAATTGATTTGTGTTATTACTTTTGTAGGGAATTCGCGGATCTCGACGAAGAAAATATAGGCGAAATCATTTCACTCTTTCTTCGCTTTCGGATTTTCGATTAATTCCAACTCGATCTAAACATTTTCCCTCGATTTTGCAGGAACCAAAGCCGAAGTTAGAGCAATTTAATTATATATTTTTAGGCGACAACCAAACTTTGCCAATCATCATCTTGAGTAAGTTGTCGCATCGGGAAGGAGGTAGAAGCTTAGTTGTTGTTTTGCGCACAAATAAAAAGATGAAGGAAGGCGTTAAAACGACAAGGGATGGACATCACCATTTATTTGAAGACCTTTCTTTTGAAGAACCAAAGATTTAGCAAAGGTCGTCGAGCTAAACGGCGTTAAACAAAGCGCTAAATGGGAGGCAACCCATTGGTTTATTTTTTGGTCAATTTTTACTTCTTTTTTTAATAATTTAATTTATGTTTCATTTTCCTTCTTTTTAATTGCCTTAATAAATTTTCCTTTGCAGGATTCTTTTCGCATGTAGTAGGTTGAGCATCACACTCTAGCTAAAGTGCACAATTTCATTAAATCGGTGCATTTTAGCATACTCAATGAACGGTACACGATAGCCCAAGCCCTTTCCCCTTAGCACCCGTCCAACCTTTCCCTTTTCCCCCCTTCTTTCTTTCATTCTTCCCGAAAACCACAAAATCTCTAAAAACACAACACACCTAGCCGTAAACTCTCCCAGCCGCAATTCACTATGTCCCGCACCTCCTCCTCGCCGTGGTGGCCGACGTCTAGCAACGAGATCACTCCCCTGACGAGAATGCCGAACCACCCTTCGCTGCACTCTCTTTGGCACATCCGGCAGCTCCGTTCAAAGCTCTCTGCCGTCGCTGATCCGAGCCACTCATAGTGCACCATTCCCATCGACTCACTCTACATCCACGGGGAGTATCTTTTGCCCTTATTATCTCTTTATTTCCTTAATTTTTATGAATTGGGTCAATTCACTTAAGTGAGGGGGAGGGTAAATTACCACTTGTCTGCTTGTTTGATAATATGTTTTGATTTTGATTAAACCTTGAGATGATTTTTTTTTATTCTTGCCATTACTTGTTGTCCAGCATGTTGTACTTGTTCTTGTGCTTTGGTATGATTGAGTTATAGCATTTTGATAATCAAAGGATATGGGTAATCTACAATTTGACATCTCTTTTAATTTCTCTTGATTGTGTTAATTAGATTTCTCGCCTACCTTAATCAAACTTAGCCTAATTTTGTGAGACTTTGAGCCTTGAGCATGCATCCTATACTTTATGTTCGTTTTTCCTTGCTTGAGAGTGTCATCTTGAACTTAGGAATCTAGAACTTGTGGCTTGCTTACGATTTGAGACTACACTAAGAACGAGGTG
The DNA here is from genome assembly GCA_958450335.1 of Hibiscus tridactylites. Taxonomy (NCBI): domain Eukaryota; kingdom Viridiplantae; phylum Streptophyta; class Magnoliopsida; order Malvales; family Malvaceae; genus Hibiscus; species Hibiscus tridactylites. The sequence continues at coordinate 79,017,895 of OY288279.1, forward strand.
CTTTAAAATGATTTAGGCATTAGGCTTTAACCTCTTCCATCCCTTTCATTTTAAATTACCCTTTCTCATCGCCTAGTGAGCCTTTGTTAGCCTTACATCCCATTTCTTTGACTTAACCATTTCAATTGATCAAATGCTAGAATCTTTATTAGACATGAATGTGATACTTTTCAAATCAGGGCAGAATTTTTCCAAAATAAATAAAAAAGGAAAAAAGAGAGAGAGAAAAATAGAATAAAAGGAAGCAATTGGTTCAAGAAGAACAAAAATGATGAGAAAAAGAAGAAAAACAGTTTCGAAAAGAAGAAAAAAAAGAAAAAAAAAATGTGTGTTTGCTTGCCCATTTTTAGCTCTTTTTTAATGTCTTCACTGCTTAATGTTTGAGATATCTTGCATTGATCATCCTCTTTTGTTTTTTCTTCCCATCTTTCTATCCTTTTTTTTTTCTAAACCCACATTACACCTTGAAGAAAAGACCTAATGATTTTTGCTCCTCGATACTAATAAAGTAGTGGAGAATTGAACTTGTTACAAGCCTATGGAAACTTTTGTTCATGTATGACTTAGAGTGTTCTCGCTTCACTTTTACTTATAAACACTTTGAGTGCTGTAACCCCCTTAACCTGGCCTAGACGGTTGACCCGAATTAAGAAAGTCACACGGGGAAAACCAAAGTCAACCCGAAAGTCAACCTTGATTAACGACCCTTTTTTTTCTTTTTAAACTTGTCTAGATGCACATTAACCCTAGATATGATCATACAATCAGCATACTCAAAGATCATAAACATCAGAGAACATTCAGGGACTCAATTGCACAAATTACAACTTTAGGGACCAATTTGTAAATTCTGTAAATTATAAGGACTTGATCCATTTCAAAGTTACCAACTTGAAATTAATCATCTTTCATACTTCTTTGTCAAATTTCAGCTCAAACGGACATCTCAAACTCATACAATTGCATAAACATATTTCAGGACCAAAATGCAAACATTCCACAACATATAACCGCCCATGTCAGCCCCCAACGGTCAGGTGTTCCGAAACAGGGAGAACTTGTTTCGAAACGCGGGACCGTTCCGCAACGTGTTCCGAAACGAGGCCTGGACATATTCGTTTCGAAACGGTACCTTCCGTTTCGAACGCCTGGGCCACTACAGGGCCCCCGTTCCGAAACGGTAGCTCCCGTTCCGATACGGCCTGCCCAGAATGCAGAAAAATGGGCTGCTAAAACACACAATTGACCTACCAAGCATGCTCCAAAAGCAACCAAACTTTACCAGCAAGACATTCAACATGCAAGGAACATAATTGCATCAACCAATCATCATCATGGCATCAAACATGGAAATCCCCAATTCTATAGGCATGCATCCTACTTTTCAAATCATTCAAGCATCAAAATACCAAATCCACTTCACAAGGGCCAATTACATGTTCCAACATTAATAACAACATATTTTCAACTTAGGGAGTCCAAAACATCAACATAGGTCCCCCATTGCCAAATGCCAAAAGCTAATAGTGTTTAAGAAACCTTCACCATACTTGAGCTTGTTATCCACTTGATTGCTTGCCTTCCTTGCTGCCCTCAATGCACTTTAATGCTCTGCATTATTGGTTTAAGAAAAGAGAGAGAGCGTAAGCAAAAGCTTAGTGAGGAATGCTCATTTAAAACCATACAATAATGCATTTATAAAACACATTTATAAACCATTCTTCTAGCAACATTACACATGCTCTTAAACCTTTAACAAGCAATACATGCTTCCATATCATTACATGTCATATTGGCAACAAGTGATACATTTCACATAAGATTCACACATGGACTTTTAAACACCATTGTGATCTTACAACAACCAAGGACCACACATGGACTTTTAAACACCATTGTGTCCTTAACCCCATGGACTTTTAAACACCATGGCCCCATGGACTTTTAAACACCATGGCAAGGACCACACAAGGACTTTTAAACACCTTTGTGTCCTTAACAAGAATCATCCAAGGACTTTTAAACACCTTGATGTTCTTAAGTAACAAGGCTTACACAAGGAATTTTAACCACCTTTGTAACCTTAACCAAGAGCCAACAATGGACTTTTAAACACCATGTTGCTCTTAAAATATACAAGACTCATCCAAGGAATTTTAACCACCTTGATGATCTTAACCAAGAACCAACCATGAACTTTTAACCACCATGTTGTTCTTAAATAAACAAGGCTCACACAAGGACTTTTAAACACCTTTGTGACCTTAACATCACTTGCCAATATGCATCAATATCACCAATATCTCACTGTTTTAAAGCATTTTACAAAGCCATAAACATCATGCATCTTTAAGCATCAAACCACATTAAAACAATGTTCAAAAACAAGGAACTCTTACCTTGAGCTTCCTTCAACACATGGCTTATAATCTAAGCAAATAAACATGCTAGATATGCTTTCAAAACAGATTTAAAATCATGCAAACAAACCACATTGCATACAACCAAACCATGGCCATCACCAAGAGAGTTTTTCCGAAAACTTACTCTTGAGCTTAGCTAAGTTGCTTAGACTTAAAATAAGCTCCCCAAACCTTCAAAACACTGGTTTCAAAGCCGAAAACCAAAATCCACTCACCGATTCCGTTTCGCCTCTTGCCGAAACACCAATCAAGCTTCCGGATCACCACCACTTGGATCCAAAGATGACTCCCCTGTTTTAAACACATCAAAGCAGAGGATTAATGCATCATCATGCATTAATAGCTTCAATGAAAGCATCTAAACTCGCTGCTCTCATCCACACTCCATTTTCGGCTACCAAACACAACCGAAAATGCATCCAAACAACTCCTCAACATTGCCCAGCCAAGATCCATCAAAACTAAACATCCTTAAACATCATTTAACATCCAAAAAGGACCTAACATCATCCTTATACCTCCAGCAACAACAGATCCACAAGATCACTCCAAAAACAACAAAGAACACAAGCTAAACTTAGGAAATTCAACCTATCCGGGATTGCATTAATTAAAACTCAATTTCTCATCAATTTAACATTCATTTAACATCAAATTAACACCTTAAAATACTGCCCAAACAGATCATACGAAAATTCATCAAAAATCACCAAATCTTGCATTTAAAGCCAAGATCATGAACACAACCTTAAAACCATTTATAAAACACAATTTAAGGATTGAGAACTTAGGAATTTCAGTAAAGAACTGAGAGTTTAGAGGAGAAGGACGTTCTTACCTCCAAACTTGAGTTTCTCCCTTTTTAGGATAAAAAAGCTTGAAGATCCAATTAGCAAATGGTGAGGTTTTGTTGATGAGATGATTAGCAATCAAAAGAGAATTGAAAAGAGATATTTAGGTGACAAAATCAGAGGAAAAAGCTTTGGAGAAAGATGTTTGGTTTGAGAGAAAATGAGAGAAAATAGAAAATGGAAAAGTAAGTTGGAAATAGGAAAATATCTTCCCTCCACTTTTCTTTTGTTTAAAAACCAGAAATAAATCATTTAATATCTTAGAAAAAATCTGGAGAAACTCCCTTTGGGTAAATAGCTCGTTAAAGATTCAAAGTTTCAATCCTTTTTAAAACAGTCACGCAGTTTTCAAAAATTACATTTTGGTCACTAGCCAAAATGTCACCCTTCCAAACCTCATTTTGTAAAATTGATTTCACAGTTCACTTATATATATTAAAAGAGGATTTTAGAACATTTTTCCATATTTTTAATTCAACCCGAACTAGGCTTTCCGAATTTCACCCTTTTTATATTCGAACCGCACTTTGACCGAACCGGTCCAAGCCCAAAACTTCTAAGCCCAAAACCGGGGCGTTACAAGTGCTCTTGAGTGTATCTTGGTGAGGATTAAGACTAGGTTAGGATTTGATTAATGCTTGATAGGTAATTGGAAGAGATAAGAGTTGTTCTTTGCTTGCATCCATTTGGTTTGATTATGTTTCTTTCATGATACTTCTTTTGCGCTAGAACTCTTATGATTATGTTTGATGCTTGTGATGACTTGAGAAATGCATTCTTGGGTTAATATCTTTTTCGGACATACCTGAGGACAAGTATGAGACAAGTGAGGGGGAATTTGATAAGCTCTCAAATGTGACACTTTTTAATTGCTATTTTCCAAGTTTTTAGGATTTCTTGCTACCTAATCCATTTCATTCTGCTATATTTTATTCAAGGGACCTAATTCTGGAAAACAGCAGCAAAAGAGGGCATTTCTGCAGTCTTTTTATTATTTTGGTCTTGACTGGCATCGTGGGCACGACACTGGGCACGATGCGTCTGACGTGGCAGTTGCGTGGCGACTACTAGAAGCTTCTAAAACGTTCTGAGAGATCTTATCAGCTTATCCGTTTAGATTTCCTGCATTTAAATTTCAAAACATTTGAATTGTTTTATCTTACTTTATTATTTTAAATTTTCCTATCTCTTATCCTTGTAATCTAAGCCTATAAATACCAACCTTTGGTGAAGGCTTAAGATCATCTTCCAGCTTTTGAGTATTTTTATCTTTGTAAACATTTTCAATTTTAACCCAATTTCTGAGTCGGATTTTTCCTGCTTTTATTCTAAATATTTTAATGGCGATAGACGTGGTTGATTTATTTAAGAACCATCTTTCGAAGAAAGACTTGGGAGGATTGGTTACTCGAGAGAGAAACAAGTTACGATGGGTTGGGCCTCGTACACTGTAACCGACATGATCCCCGAAATAAAAATCTATTTCAGTTATCGAAAGAATTGACAAGAGTTGGTTCGAGGCTATTTCACATACTTGGTTTTTCTTATTCTTTTTACCTCTGCATTTAAATCTTGCTATTTCATTTTGTTCAATATCATATCACTCCCCCCATTTTATTTACTTATTCTACACATATTCCTGGAAGTAGTAATCGAAGCAGCCTTCAGTCAATAATTCCAACTAATATCCCTGCGGATCGACCCTCTTTCCCTATATTTTACTTAATTTCTTTATTCTATTATTTATCGAAAGAGGTTAATTAATTTATTTATTTTTGACCGGTTAAACGATGACTTGTCAAGGACGTATAATATAAAGAATTGACAAATATATTCAATTTCAGAGTCAAAACATACAATCTTATAGTATAAAAGACCAACAATCTTAGTTTTTGAAGCATATCAATTTCTTTGATAAAAAACATATCAATTTCGATCAAACACCATGGCTCAAAACCATTGTTTTCCCAATGATGTTTGTGGTGATTTCTGTCTAGTCGTATCCATGGACAGTTGCAGCGAGTTGGGGTGTCTGATCCATCAAATCGAGTGAGAAAATTCGAGTTATTTGAGTTTCATGAGTATCATTTTATCATTTAAATAGTATTAGAAATTTTTTTCAAGTAGAATTAAATCATACACGCATAAAACAGAACTGACGAACATTGAAAACAAACTCGAGCAACAAGCCACTTCATCTAAACTATAAATCTTTTTTGAAAGTAGAAACAATTATTTCTTTATATGGTAATTATTGCTATTTTGAATTCGATAATATATCTAAGGTTTATGTTTTTTTTATCAGCAACCGTATGATTTTATTAATAAATATAAAAAACATACAACGTGACGGATCTTACGCCTCGTTAAAAACCTCCCTAGTGGAGGAAAAGAGTACAATAAGATCCGCCAAAAATACATAGAAACAACCAGGCCTATCATAAGCACGCCACAAAAAGTGAACATCGATCCAGGCCTTCTTTCGCTAGTACATCCGCAAAGCCATTCGCCTCCCTGGGCACGTGACAAAACTGTATCTCATACGAGACCTGACAAGCCTGATTGATCACTGTAAAGACCTCCCACAATCGCCAATGTCGTTTCGCCGAACGTGTAGCCCAACTCAAAGCTACTTGTGAATCCGACTCTATAATCACACAACTGACACGCCACTCCCTATCCATAACCAAACTCAACGCAAATGTTGTTGCCCGCACTTAAGCTTCATTCGAATCCATCACGCCTAATGGTCTCGAGAACAATCCCAATATCTTACTCCCCTCATCACGCATCACACCACCAAACCCCGCAGGACCCAGTTTTACTCGCACCGAACCATCCGTATTAAATTTTAGAACTCCCTGCAATGGCGGCTGCCAACTTACCCCTACCCTCACGTTCCGTGGTGCTGGACTAACTACAAACGCAGATGAACATGACCACCAAATCGATTCGGATAACAACTCACCCTCACTATCAACCTTAATCTAGTAAAATGACCTCAACTTAACCAAAAAGCATAATCCAGTCCTCGACATACATTTTCCACGAAAGATGAATTCGTTTCTAGCCAACCATAAAGACCACAACAACGCACTAACACTCGCCACCCACCACTTTCTCATGCAACCGGTAAAAGAACAATGAAAATTGACAACAAAAAAATCATCGAAACACACCGGGAAAGATATCGCTACACCCCACCAATGCCGCAACCAATCCCATACTTTCCGCACACAGGGGCAATCATATAAGAGATGTGCGATACTTTCCTCCGACGATGCACACCATGGACAGCGTCCTTGCTCGTCACGCAAAGGCACCCCCCGTGCGCGCAAAAAATCAGCCGTAGGCAACCTTCTTAACCATATAAACCACAAGAACGCTTGCACTTTAGGCGAGACCAGCACTTTCCAAGCAAAACAGTCGCCTATAGCATCGTCGCCAACCTTATCCAGTATCAACAGCTTCCACAAAGCCTTGACTGAGAATTCCCCATGTGTGTTCGGTCTCCAAATTAAAGTATCAAGTCGACATTCCCATAACCGAACCTCGCTAACCAAGGCACTCAACGCCCTCAACTACTCATGCTCGAACACCCGCAATTGACGTCTAAAGAACCCGTCCCATTGTTGATGATCGAAACTTGCATCCTTCGAATAATCACACACCCATGCTAGCTTATTTATTACCAAGGAAAATAATCGCGGAAACGTATCTTTCAAAGGTTGCTGTGTTATCCACAGATCAAACCAAAATAAAACTGTCCGCCCATTACCTATTTTCCATTGAAAACCCGACATCCCCAAATGTTTGTCTATTTGCGCAGCACAAGAACTGGCCACAATCTGTCGCCAAACAATCGACATAGTTGACAACTTTTCCGTGTTGAAACGCCAACACTGAGTATGTTCACCATACTTGGCTACAATTAACCTCCGCCGCAGTGAGTCACGATCACGAGCATATCGCCAAACCCAATTCAATAATAATGCCATATTTTCACCTGTAGATCTGCCACTCCCAACCCTCCCAAATGTCGCGGTCGACACACAACCTCCCATCCTACCCTACTCATCCTCCGTTCGAGGCCAACTCCACCCCAAAGGAATGCTCTACGTATACGATCCAATTTTTCAATCACCCCCTTTGGAGCCACAAACAAGCCCATGTAAAAAATAGGCAGAGATGAAAGTACCGAATTTACCAAAATTACGCGAGCAACAAAAGATAATGACATCCGCTTCCACCCAGCTAGCTTGCGCCGAAAGTTAGGGATAACCGGTTCCCACATCAATAATAACCTCAGATTCACACCTATAGGAAACCCAAGGTAAATAAACGGCAGCTTACCCTGTCTACATCCCAGCACTTCGTGCGACCGCCTTAACCAACATTTGTTCCTATACGACAAGATAACAGAAAACAATATTCAGAACAAGCTACTTTGAGATCATGTCCTAAAAACAATATTATGATCCGACATCATCATGTCCTGAAAACACCATCATAATAATCATGTTTTCCTCTCTTAGAATGCCACATTTAGATAAATCTGGCATCCTCACAGCAAAGCATAATATTTCATACCATCCTAATAATCATGTTTGCCTAAGCTACTTCAAAGTCCAAACATAGAATCTTATAGTATAAAAGACCAACAATCTTAGCGTTTGAAACATATCACATTTCAATCAAACACCATGGCTCAAAACTATTGTTTTCCCAATGATGTTTGTCGTGATTTCACTCTAGTCTGTGAAACAAGTATTTTAATTTTGATATAACTAAAAACCTAAGGACTAATTTGAAAAAGTCAAAACGAATTTTAAGTCCTCAAAATATCCCCATATAGTATTAATATTATGCCCAAGTTAAAAACAAGCCTTTCACATATTTTTTCTAAGTGTTTCAAGCCAAAAACAGTGATTTTCAAGACCCCGTTCCGAAACGGCCCTCAGGCGTTTCGAAACGTTTTCATCACTGTCGACCATCGTTCCGAAACGCGTATCGAAACACTTTAACTCGTTTCGAAACGGTAGCACTCGTTTCGAAACTGTTCTTCATATTTGTTCTAAAAAGGCTTCAAAGGTTTCAAATATTTGCTGAATTTTTTAAATATAAAAAAGGGGTGTTTCGAAACGGATCAAGGCCGTTCCGAAACGACCCTTGACAGTTGCATTTTCGTTTCGAAACGGATCCAAGACGTTTCGAAACAGGCTTAAGATAAATTCAAAAATATGACCGTTATGTGTTTTTAACTGATTTTCTGAAAGTCGTTAAGGCGTTTCGAAACGGGATAAGACCGTTCCGAAACGACCCTTGACAGTGGCAAAATCGTTCCGAAACGGCCCTAAGGCGTTTCGAAACGGGCTCTTAAATGCACCCCAACGGCTCTTTCTATTTTAGTCCGTTCTGAAACAGGTACCCCGTGTTCCGAAACGGGTTGGTGCAGACTGCATTTATGGTGGCAAGAGAGGGTTCCAACGGCTCCATTTATGTTCCCAACCACCCAAACGGCTAGAAATCAATGAGAAGGTATAAAAGAGACATCCAAAAGCATCAGCAACAACTATTGATCCTAAAGCAAACATCCAAACATCAAATTCAAGCATTTGAGCAAAAATCCCACTTTGTGTAAAATCCCAATTTGTGTTCTTCATTCATACTTTGTAAAATTGGGTTGAGTGCTTGTATTGGGGCTATCATTTGTATTGAGAGATACCTAATTAGCCTACAAATTTCTTTGTTCTCTTGTGTGAGGGTTGGGTTGATTTTTAGGTAGAAAAATCAACCGAAATTGTAAAGGGTTGCCTCCTTGTCCTAGAAAAGGGGAAGATCAATTTAGTGAAATTGTTGCAAATCCTTAGTGAGACTAAGGTAGTGGATGTAGAGTTCATTTGGAACTTGAACCACTCTAAATCCCTTGTTCATCAATTTTTAATTTGCCAATTTCCACCACAATCCTTTAAATTTCCAATTCACCCCCCCTCTTGGTAAATATCGATCTTTCGATCCACTCAACAATTGGTATCAGAGCTTAACTCTTTGAGGATTAACAACCACAAGAGGAGATCCTTGGAAGAGTGCGATCATCAAAATATCAAGAGATGGCTTCAACCTCCGGTTCTGGCATGTACGAGTCACAATCGACCACAAAGCCTTCGTTCTTCAATGGTGACAACTATTCTTTTTGGAAGAATAAAATGAGGCTATTCATCAAGTCTAGTGACTATCTTGTATGGGATGTCATTGAAGATGGGCCATACATTCCATGGAAGCAAAATGGTGAAGGCAAGATGGTGTTGAAGAAGAAAGCCGAAATGAGTGAAGAGGAGAGGAAAAAGATTCAAGTCAATGATAAAGCTCTCCACATGTTATTTTGTGCTTTCGGTCCGGACATCTACTCAAAGGTCTCATCCATTGAGAGTGCCAAAGAAGTGTGGGACACTCTTGAAACCACTTATGAAGGCACCAACGATGTCAAAGAAACTAAGATTGGACTTCTCAATCTTAGTTATGAAAACTTCAAGATGGAGCCCGATGAGACGGTGTCAAAGATGTTTGATCGATTCTCCACAATTGTCAACGGTCTAAAGGGATATGGAGAGATCATACCGGAAGACAAGCTTGTCCGGAAGCTACTATATTCACTTCCCGAATCTTGGGATGGGAAGAGAACCGCCATCATCGAAGCAAAGAACTTGAAGACATTAAAGCTTGATGAGCTTGTGGGTTCTCTCCTTACTCATGAGATCATGAAGCAAGGAAGGGAAGATGAGAAAAAGAAAGAAGAGAAAAGAGTAGAGAAGCTTGAGGTTGAGAAGAAGAAGAAGATGGGTATAGCTCTCAAGGCTAAAGCTTCACAACATGATGAGAGCTCATCTTGTGAGGAGGATGAACTTGAAGAATTGGCTATGATAGCCAAACGATTCTCACGCTTCATGAGGTCCAACCGGGGAAGAAAAATCCAAAGAAAGATGGACTTCAAAGGAAAGAACAAAGAAGAAGGAAAGGATCCCATCATTTGCTATGAGTGCAAACAATCTGGCCACATCCGTTCGGAGTGCCCTCAACTCAAGAAGAAGGGCTTTGAGAAGAAGAAAAGACTCAAAGCCAAGCTTGCTACTTGGAGTGATGAGGAGTCATCGGAGGATGACGAACAAGAAGTGGCTAATCTTTGTCTCATGGCACTTGAGGAAGATTCCTCCTTGGTAACCTCTAACTCATCTACTTTAGATTTTTCATATGAAGAGTTAAATGATGCATATGATGAGTTACAAGAGGTATATGATGAATTAGTTGAGAAGTTTAAAGAGTCGGTCATTAAAAACAAGAAAATCATTTTAGAACTAAATGAGAAAAATGACTCACTCACTCAAGCTAATTCTAAATTTGAGAAAAATATTTTAGGATTAAAAGATGAACTTAAATTCTTTCAAGATGAAAATGTTGATCTTAATAATCTTTTATCTCAATGTAATAGTGAACACCAAAAGGTGTTGGGTGAGCTAAATGAGCTCAAAAAGTCTTTAAAAAATGTTGGTAGTGTCAAGCATGAAGTAGGAGAATCCTCTAGAACACACCAACCTAAGAGAAAGACTAATTACCACAAACAAGGTAGCTACCCTAGACATAGTAGAGCTAAAAGAGTTAGAAGTGTATGAGTTCCTAAGGAACTTGTAAAATCTAATAATATTATTGCTATGTCATCTTGGATTCCTAAGGGAACCAAGGTTTTGGGAGCTAACACTCATGGACCCAAAATGATTTGGGTACCAAAAACCAAGGTTTAATATCTTTGTTTGTAGGGGGAGCATTGCAACAAGGCCAAGGCACAAAGTCAAAACTCATGGTACCTTGATAGTGGATGCTCGAGGCACAAGACCGGAGACAAGAGTCGATTCATGGATTTAAAGCCAAAAAGTGGAGGAGTAGTAACATTTGGTGACAACTCCAAAGGCCACATTAAAGGTATTGGCTCCATAGGTAATCACTCTACCATTCTTATTGAAAATGTCTTATATGTCGATGGTCTTAAACATAATTTATTGAGCATAAGTCAATTGTGTGATAAAGGATTTAATGTTTTATTTGATAAAAATGGATGCAAAATTGTTGACATTAAATCTAATAATATTATGCTCATAGGTCATCGCATAGGAAACATATACATGGTGCATTTAGATGACATACATACATCTCATGCATGCTTAGTTGCTCAAAATGAAAATGATGCATGGTTGTGGCATAGGAAGCTAGGACATGCTAGCATAAGTGTTTTAGAAAAACTAGTCTCTCTAAATCTAGTTAGAGGTTTGCCCAAAATAAAATTTTCAAATGATAAAATTTGTGATGCATGCTCAAAGGGTAAACAACATAAGTCTTCCTTTAAATCCATTAATGATGTTTCTACTAGTAGATGCTTACAATTAATTCACATGGATTTATTTGGGCCAATTAGGACTATGAGCTTGGGTGGTAAATCTTATGCATTTGTGTTAGTTGATGATTTTTCTAGATTTACTTGGGTTCTCTTTTTAAGTACTAAAGATGAGGCTTTGGAAAAATTCATCACATTTTCAAAATTAACCCAAAAATGATCTTGAACTTAGAATTTCACACATTAGAAGTGATCATGGAACCGAGTTTCAAAATTTAGGGTTTGAAGAATTTTTGAATGAAAATGGTATTAGCCATAATTTTTCGGCTCCTCGAACTCCTCAACAAAATGGGGTAGTTGAGAGGAAAAATAGAACTTTACAAGAAATGGCTATAACTATGCTTTGTGAAAATAATTTACCTAAATATTTTTGGGCGGAAGCCACAAACACCGCTTGTTATATTGTAAATCGAGTAATGATTAGGTCAATTTTAAAGAAAACACCTTATGAGATTTTAAAATCTAAAAAGCCTAACATTAGCTATTTTCACCCTTTTGGGTGTAAGTGTTTTGTTTTAAATAATGGAAAAGATAACTTAGGTAAATTTGATGCAAAAAGTGATGAAGCCATTTTTATAGGTTACTCTTTAACCTCTAAAGCCTATCGAGTATTTAACAAAAGAACTTTAGTAGTAGAAGAATCTATTCATGTTGTATTCGATGATAACCTCCTTCCTAGGAAGGATTCTTGTGATGATGATGATGTAGGAATCATAAATGCCTTTGATGGAGGTCAAACTTCAAAGGAGGATGAGATTCCAACAAAAGAAGAAGACACACAAGAACCACCTCTTGAAGCCTTGAAGGACTTGGCTATTGAGGAAAAGGAAGTGAGCTACCCAAGGGAGTTGAACTATGTCAAAGATGGTGAAATCTTGGGTGATCCATCCAAGGGGGTAACCACTCGTTCTTCTCTTAAATTAATGAACCATGTTGCATTTATCTCATGCATAGAGCCTAAAAATATAAAAGAAGCTTTGAAAGATGATTTTTGGATTATGGCTATGCAAGAAGAGTTAAATCAATTTGAGAGAAGTAATGTATGGACATTAGTTGATAGGCCTAGTAATCAATCTACAATAGGAACTAAATGGGTCTTTAGGAACAAACTAGATGAGAGTGGTAACATTGTGAGAAATAAAGCTAGACTTGTAGCACAAGGTTACACTCAAGAAGAGGGAATAGATTTTGATGAAACCTATGCACCCGTAGCTAGAATGGAAGCCATTAGGATGTTGCTTGCATATGCATGTTATCATAATTTCAAGCTTTTTCAAATGGATGTTAAAAGCGCATTTTTAAATGGTTTTATAAATGAAGAAGTGTATGTGGAACAACCACCGGGTTTTGAAGATTCAAAATTTCCAAATCATGTTTTCAAACTTACCAAAGCTCTTTATGGTTTAAAACAAGCTCCTAGAGCTTGGTATGAAAGGCTTTCAAATTTTTTGATTGAAAAAGGATTTGAAAAAGGTAAGGTGGACACTACACTTTTCATAAAAATGTATAAAAATGACATCTTAGTAGTTTAAATTTATGTTGATGATATTATTTTTGGTTCTACTAATGAATGTCATTGTCAAGAGTTTGCTAAGCTAATGCAAGGTGAATTTGAGATGAGCATGATGGGGGAGCTCTCATTCTTTTTGGGACTCCAAATCAAGCAAAAGAAGGATGGCACCTTCATCAACCAAGCAAAATACATAAAGGATATGCTCAAGAAGTTTGGCTTGGAGAATGCAAAGCCTCAAGCCACTCCTATGAGCTCATCTACAAAGCTTGACAAAGATGAAGGAGGTAAGTGTGTTGACTCTAAGCTTTATCGTTCTATGATTGGATCTTTGCTTTACCTTACCGCAAGTAGACCGGATATCTTGTTTAGTGTTTGCTTGTGTGCTAGGTTTCAAGCTAGTCCTAGAGAGTCTCACCTTATAGCCGTTAAGAGAATCTTTAGATACCTTAGAGACACTCCTTGTTTAGGCCTTTGGTATCCTAGAGACTCTACCTTCAACCTACATGCTTACTCGGATGCGGATTATGGGGGTTGCAAAATTGATAGGAAAAGTACTTCGAGAACTTGCCAATTCTTAGGTAGTATGCTCATATCTTGGTTCTCTAAGAAACAAAATAGTGTAGCCTTATCTACCACCGAAGCCGAGTACATATCTTTAGGGAGTTGTTGTGCTCAAGTCCTTTGGATGAAGCAACAACTCTTAGATTATGGAATTAAAGTTGGAACCATACCCCTAAAATGTGACAACACTAGTGCAATATGCTTAACTAAAAATCCCATCCAACACTCTAGAACCAAACACATAGAAATAAGGCATCATTTCATTAGAGATCATGTCCTTAAGGAAGATGTGGTTATAGAGTATGTAGACACCTTGAATCAATTAGCGGACATTTTTACAAAACCCTTAGACAAAGAGCGTTTTTGGTCCCTTAGGAGAGAGTTAGGTCTAGCTAGCCTATCTTGACCTTTTAGGACCTCTTTTGTGTTTAAATATGCTTGATTTTGTGAAATACCATGTTGATGTGTTTAAACTCCTAATCTCATCCATGCTTATAGTTAGGGGGAGTATGTTTATGCCTAAATATGTTTTGCCTGCTCATTCATGACATTTATGCTTGTTAGGCCTCTTAAAATTTCATTTTTCTGCATTTTTAGAGCCTCATCTGCACTTCCAGGCCCAGGTGTATCGAAACGGGTGAACCTGTTTCGATACGGATACCTTAAATCCAGCTCTGAGAGAAGGGAGTTTCGAAACGCCTCCAAGGCGTTCCGAAACGATTTTGAGTCTGCCAAGGGGTGTATCGGAACGTGTTCCGATACGGGTCAAAGGGGTTTCGATACAGTCAACACCGTATCGAAACGGTCAGCTTATGGTCTTAAAATGGTCAAAACCCTAGTCGCCCCGTTCCGAAACGGTCTTGACCGTTCCGAAACGTCATCGCGGACTGCTTTAAATTGGGGCTTTTAATGATAAAGTTCACTTTCTATAAAACTCTAAAACCCTAAACCGCCTCCCTCTCTATAAATACCCTCTCAAACTCTTTGATTTTCACAAAATTGTGAGGGTTTTTACTCTTCAACTCAAGTCTAAGCAAGTTTCATCAATCTTGTGCAAGGATTTTTCTCAAATCATCCAAAATCCCAAACTAAGGTAATTTTTCTACTTTTCTTTTTTCTTTCAATTTATGTTCGAATCTTAGGTTAGAAAATTTTATTTTTGTATAAATTATATGTTTTTGTTGTGGGTTTTCAAAATCTTGTAAAAAAAAATTCAAATCTCAAAATTTTTGATTCGAATATAAAATTTCTCAATCGTATTTTTTTTAAACTGTTTTTTTATTTTAATTTTGTTTTCAAAAACCTAAGTGGGATTTATTATTGGATTGATTTTAAATATTAATGCATACACTTAATTTTAAAACACTTGCTTAATTTTTTTTAGATGGCGGATCAATCTAACAAGAAGCGCAAAGCCGTTCAATCCGGTGATTCGAGCATTCGTCCAAATATTACGATGCTTTTTCAGAAATCTCTTAAAACTCCGGAGGCACGTGCTCGTTTCTCTTATGTCAAGGACTTCGCGGTTCGTAAAGAACGTGTCATCAATCTTGAGTTCCTCAATTCCGAGCGATTCCTTTTTCGTTATCTCCATCGTTTGGATGAGTGGAATCTCATGCATTTCTTGAGCATTCCGGATGTTTGCTACAAAAACATGGTACTCCTCTTTTACTCAAATGCTCGTTTTCTTTATGATGAGACCAAAACCGAGATCATAGGAATTGAATCATCCTTATTAGGCAGAAAGTTTGTTGTTAATGTTGAACTTTTAGAGTCTGCTCTTAAGCTTAAGGATGAGGGTCTTGAGGATGAACGCCACTTTGGCTCTTTCACCGGTAAGGCACTTTATTTGGATGTGCACGATCGAGTTCTTCACTTGATGGTGTCTTGGTTTATTCGTCCTTCCGGAGGCAAATACTCTCATATCCGTCACACTAATCATTTTTGGCTAGAGTGTTTCCGTAAGGGTGAGCGCCCAAATGTGCCTAAGATAATTTTTGCCGAGATAGTCAATAATATCAAGCTTATTGACACGAATGAGTTGAAGTCTTTTACATATGGCATTGTCTTGAGCGCCCTATTTCATGATCTTGGCATTGATTGTACCTACAACTCTCCGATCCCTCGCAAGACCAAGATTGGTGAGTCATCCCTTCGAAAGTCCGGGTTCCAATATGTGAATGGTGTTTGGGAAAGAGTTGATAGAGAAGCGGATCCTGCTCCCGTTGCTCCTCCACCGCAAGTTCCAGTTGCAAACAATGACGCCCTCACGACTTTCCTTACCGAGCGGTTCAATGCTTTGGACACTCGGATGAATGCTTTGGACACTAGCATTGCTTCGGGCTTTGAAACAATGGGCAATCGTTTGAAGAATGTCGAGGATCGCCTTCTTTCTCTTGAGACTTCTCATTCCAACTTGGACCTATCCTTCTCCACTCTTTATGGGCAATGGACGAAGTTTCACCGTTCTCAAGCCAAGAGCGATGATGATACTTCGGATGATGAGGACGAGGCTTAGGATTTTTATCTCATATCATATTATCTATGCATTTTAGGATTAAGGTTGCATCTTTATGTTTTCTCATGTTTTAGGAACCTATGCTATTTGGCTTTTTTATTTGGGATTTTATGTTTGAACTTAATGTTTGAATTATGTTTTGGATATTTTGATTATGAATTTATAATATGGTTGCTTATTATTGCTTATTGGTACTAATCCTTTATCTTCTCTATGAGCTTTTATTGTTCTTTTTGATCTAACAAAAAGGGGGAGAATAAATTTAAGAGCCACACTTTAAACTAAAATTCGTTTTAAAATCTTAAAAGGTTTTTAAAGGTTTACAACTTGGATTTCAAATCAAAAATTTATTTTAACTTTAAAAACCTATCTTAAATTAAGGGGGAGTTAGAATATTTTCAAAACTTTCAAAATTCCCAAAAATTCTAACTTTGGTTTTGTTATATCAAAAAGGGGAGATTGTGAAACAAGTATTTTAATTTTGATATAACTAAAAACCTAAGGATTAATTTGAAAAAGTCAAAACGAATTTTAAGTCCTCAAAATATCCCCATATAGTTTTAATATTATGCCCAAGTTAAAAACAAGCCTTTCACATATTTTTTCTAAGTGTTTCAAGCCAAAAACAGTGATTTTCAAGACCCCGTTCCGAAACGGCCCTCAGGCGTTTCGAAACGTTTTCATCACTGTCGACCATTGTTCCGAAACGCCTATCGAAACACTTTAACTCGTTTCGAAACGGTAGCACTCGTTTCGAAACTGTTCTTCATATTTGTTCTAAAAAGGCTTCAAAGGTTTCAAATATTTGCTGAATTTTAAATATAAAAAGGGGTGTTTCGAAACGGATCAAGGTCGTTCCGAAACGACCCTTGACAGTTGCATTTTCATTTCGAAACGGATCCAAGACGTTTCGAAACAGGCTTAAGATAAATTCAAAAATATGACCGTTATGGGTTTTTAACTGATTTTCTGAAAGTCGTTAAGGCGTTTCGAAACGGGATAAGACCGTTCCGAAACGACCCTTAACATTGGCAAAATCGTTCCGAAACGGCCCTAAGGCTTTTCGAAACATGCTCTTAAATGCACCCCAACGGCTCTTTCTATTTTAGTCCGTTCCGAAACAGGTACCCCGTGTTCCGAAACGGGTTGGTGCAGACTGCATTTATGGTGGCAAGAGAGGGTTCCAACGGCTCCATTTATGTTCCCAACCACCCAAACGGCTAGAAATCAATGAGAAGGTATAAAAGAGACATCCAAAAGCATCAGCAACAACTATTGATCCTAAAGCAAACATCCAAACATCAAATTCAAGCATTTGAGCAAAAATCCCACTTTGTGTAAAATCCCAATTTGTGTTCTTCATTCATACTTTGTAAAATTGGGTTGAGTGCTTGTATTGGGGCTATCATTTGTATTGAGAGATACCTAATTAGCCTACAAATTTCTTTGTTCTCTTGTGTGAGGGTTGGGTTGATTTTTGGGTAGAAAAATCAACCGAAATTGTAAAGGGTTGCCTCCTTGTCCTAGAAAAGGGGAAGATCAATTTAGTGAAATTGTTGCAAATCCTTAGTGAGACTAAGGTAGTGGATGTAGAGTTCATTTGGAACTTGAACCACTCTAAATCCCTTGTTCATCAATTTTTAATTTGCCAATTTCCACCACAATCCTTTAAATTTCCAATTCACCCCCCTCTTGGTAAATATCGATCTTTCGATCCACTCAACATAGTCGTATCCATGGGCTCTTGGAGCGTGTTGGGGTGAGTGATCCGTCGAATTGAGTGGAAAAAATTTGAGTTTTATGAGTATCATTTTATCATTTAAATTTTATTTGAAATTTTTTCAAGTTAAACCAAACGATGCACATCCAGACCCCGGTATAGCAACTAGCAAGCCGATACAATTAACACCTAGCACATGGATGAACAAAAAGCTCACAGTCATACCCAATCAGGATGGAAATCCTCAGTCCTTTTTCGGGTCATCTACTTATGCCCCTTCACTCAAAATTAGGGTTAGGGCTTGAAATTTAATTTTTTAGTGTTTTTAGTGTTAGAACATAAGGTACCGAAAAGTGACATGAAAATTTTTATTCAACCAACCCTACACTACACCTTCTCCAAACTAAAGCTGATTTTAACCCTTCTTAAAGTTGAATCTCGAGAGGCAGCTTCGGGATTACCATACGCCAAATCAACACTCATAGCCCAAGAGACATCCTTATTAGAGCACGATTCCATCTCGCAGTCTTCCTCAAAAATCTCACGGTGCCGTCCAGACAGACTTTCAACCCCCTAGTTAAGATCAGGAACTTCGACTTGTAGGCATGGTTCTGAACCGACATAGCCCCACCCCTGTGCTCAGTATTAGAATCTATGGATCAGTGAGTAGAAGATAAAAGTGAGGAAGAAGAAGACAATATGTTGAAAGAAAGAAGAAGGAAAGACGAAAGAGAAAAAGGAAACTGAAAAGAAAATAGGGAAAACCGATTTCTGTAATTGAGAAAATGAATTATACTTGAAAATAATATTTGTTCTTGTTGGGCTTATAGAACCCATTACAATATTTATAGGCTTTAGCCTACATGTACAGATAGACTGGATTTGTTACAACAGACTAACCAACTCTCTAACGGCCCAACTACTTCTCTCCTATATACTCTTATATTATCTTGGTTTCTTCTTCTTCTAAAACAACAAAAGCAATCCCCAACTGAGAATGAAGGGCAGATAAGACAGTGGGAGGAAGAGGCTTGGTGAGTATATCAGCAACTTGCTTAGTAGAAGGAACAAAGTTTACAACAAGTTGTCCAGCCAGAACACGTTCACGAACAAAGTGAATATCAATCTCTACATGCTTAACACGAGCATGATGAGTAGGATTTGCTGCCATGGAGACTGTAGAAGTGTTATCACACCAAACAATAGGTAGACGAGGTAGCACAAAGCCAATTTCAGTTAACATACTTTTTATCCATATTAACTCAGAGACATAATTAGCCAAACTTCGATATTCTGCCTCGGAAGAGGAACGAGACACAACACTCTGTTTCTTGGAACACCAAGTGACAGAGTTACCACCAAGAAAAATGCAGTAACCAGTTGTGGACCGTCTATCCTCAACTGATGCTGCCCAATCAGCATCATAGTAGCACACCAGATCACAATTATCATTAATAGAATAAACTAGTCCATGATGAAGAGTACCTTGAAGATACCTTAGAAATCTCTTGACAGCTTTCCAGTGTACATCCTTAGGATCATTCATGTATTGACTAACCTTATTAACAACAAAGGCTATATTTGGTCTAGTCAAACAGACATACTGGAAACCTCCCACAATACTTCGATATAGGTGTGTATCAACAAAATTCTGACCACCATCCATATGTAACCTAGGAGAGACAATCATAGGTGTTGGCACAGGATTACAGTTTTGCATATTAGCTCTCTCAAGCAAATCTAACACATATTTACTCTGGTTCAAGGTGAGACCAGTGGAACATTGTTGAATCTCCATGCCAAGGAAAAATTCTGGTTGGCCAAGATCCTTCAGCAAAAATTCAGAATTAATTTGTTGCACTGTTAGAGAAACAACAGACATTTGATTACCAGTGATGATTATATCATCCACATACACCGTAAGTAGGAGCTTAACATCCTCACTAGACTTAATGAACAAAGAACTATCAGACTTGGAAGAAGAAAAACCAAGCTTGTGAATCAAAAAATTCCTTAAGGTGATGAACCAGGCTCTAGGGGCATGTCTAAGCCCATAAAGAGCTTTCTTGAGATGACACACCAGCTCTTCTCCATTAGGGCCTTCAATTTCAAACCCTGGGGGTTGACTCATGTAAATTTCCTCAGTCAATTCCCCATTCAGAAACGCATTATTAATATCCACTTGTCTGATGAACCACTTCTGAAGAACATCAGTTGCCAACACAGTTCTGATTGTAGCAGCTCGAACCACAGGACTAAATGTCTCTCGAAAATCACTACCTATCGCTTGAGAATAGCCTTTGGCTACCAGCCTGGCTTTAAACCTATCAACTGAACCATCAGGTTTGCGTTTGACCTTAAAAAGCCATTTACATCCAACAAGCTTTCGGGAGGGAGGTAAAGTTTGTAATGCCCAAGTTTCATTTTTCATTAAGGCATCATACTCAGCTAACACTACAGCCTTCCACTCAGACTGCTGCAGAGCTTCATACACAGTGTTGGGCTCTTGAATGTCTCCCTTCATGAGAAATTCTTTGGGTTTAAAGATGCCAGCCTTAGCCCGAGTTACCATGGGATGAGAATTATGAGAACTTGTAGAGGAAGGGAAAATGGAAGTGGTATGGTGGAAGTAGCATGAAGAGATGAAGATGAAGATGACAAAGAATGATTTGAAGATGGTGGTGTGTTAGAAGAAGGAGATGGTGACTGTTGTGGAGATGGTAAGGTGGAAGTAGCATAAGAAATGGATTGTGGAAGTGATGGAGATAGTTGTGGAGATGGTAAGGTGGAAGTAGTAGGAGAAATGGATTGTGGAAGTGATGGAGATAGTTGTGGAGATGGTAAAGTGGAAGTAGCATGAGAAATGGATTGTGGAAGAGATGGAGATAGTTGTTGAGATGGTAAAGTGGAAGTAGCATGAGAAATGGATTGTGGGAGTGATGGAGATAGTTGTGGAGATGATAAGTTGTAAGTAGCATGAGTAATGGATTGTAGAAGTGATGGAGAAGAGGGAGAAAGAGGAGGCACACTTACACTCTAAGCAGGAACATTCATAGCAGACTGTTGTTGAGTTATAGGATGAAACACATGAGGAAAATGTAAAGAACTTTCAGAGCTTTTAGACTCAACATTCATATTATCAATACACCGAAAACTCAGAAAGTTAGCAATTGTAATCAAAGAATCAACAGCAAATGTTGTCACAGAATGAGATTTATTTTTAGAGGCAATAGGAAAAACATTTTCATCAAACTTAACATCCCTGGAAATATAAATTCTACCACTATCATCTAAACATTTATATCCCTTATAAAATGAAGAGTAACCAAGAAAAGTACAAGGAGTAGATCTAAACTGTAACTTATGTTTGTTAAATGGTCTAATTAGAGGGAACACAAGCATCCAAAACTCCTAAGAGATGTGTACACATGCTTAGTTTTAAAAATCTTTTCATAAGGTGACATAGCTGATAGAGAGGATGCAGTGGATGGAAGTCTATTTATGAGAAAAATTGTTGTGCTAAATGCATCACTCCAGTACCTTAGAGGCATGGATGCCTGAGCCAACAAGGTAAGCCCAACTTCAACTATCTGTCTGTGTTTTCTCTCAACCAGCCCATTCTGCTCAGAAGTGTGAGGGAAGGTAAGTCTGTGATGAATGCCTTGCTCCTGGAGATATGGCTTGAGAGCTGCAAATTCACCTCCTCCATCAGATTGTAGAGCTTTTAATTTTACTCCAAGTTGTCTTTCAGCTTGTTTATGGAACTGAACAAACACCTCTTTGACCTGAGACTTAAATTTCAAAAAAATAAAGCCATGTAAAATGAGAATGAGCATCAGTAAAAGCTATAGAGTATTTAAAAGTACTATAAGCTATAGGGGCAGGACCCCATACATCTGCAACAACCAATTCTAAAGGACAGTGATACACAGTTTGAGAATCTGAAAAAGGTAATTTATGAGACTTACCTAACTGGCAGGCACAACAAAGAGAAGAATCAAACTAAGTTTTATTAGAATCAATAGACAGATTACAATTCAACAAGGCTTGATGCAAAACCCTGGAAGAGGAATGACCTAGTCTATGATGCCAAACCTCTAAAGGAACAACATTATTAACAGAAGCAAAAGTACATTGAGAATTTAAAGGTGGAGAAAACAAATGAGTCCTAGAATTGCAGAACGCAGCAATCTTATTAAACTTGTATAAACCTTCAACTTTAGAACCTTCAAGCAGAACTTGCTTTGAGTGTAGATCCTTTACTTGACAGAAAGAAGGATAAAACTCCACACTGACCTGATTATCATGTGTAAACTTAGAGATAGACAGTAAGTTTTTAGTGATTTGAGGCAGGAACAAAACATCTTTCAAATGAAACAATCTATTCTTAGTCAAGAGAGATGATTGACCTAAAAACTGAATAGGCAAGGTATTACCATTACCCACTTGGACAGTACCTGAACCAGGATAAGTTGTACCATGTTGAAAACTACTGGCATCATTGGTAAGATGATATGTAGCACCAGAATCTGGGAACCACTCATTATCATCATAAACTTCAGTTGTAGCAAGATGCACCTGATGAGTTAACTGAGCAGAAGAGGCACTAGGAAATTGAGGAGTAGAAGCATGAAACTGATTAGAAGGAAGCAAGGGCTGAGCAACAGAACTGACAGGATACACCAGAGGTGCAACACCTGAAGCAACTGTAGTGGTAGGCAAAACACCCATTGGTGAAGGAATAGAGTAGGGGTAATACATGGAGACATAAGGAGAACTAGTAAGGGTAGTGACATGAGCTTGAGCAGGAGCCCTAGGAGAAGAAAAGGTTACAGTTCTGGAGTTTCCTGAATACCTTGTGGAGTCATTATTTTTAAAATTCATGTCATATCTATAGTAGCACCTATCCACCAGGTGACCAAATCTGCCACATAGCTGACATTGAGGTATGTTGGCATTAAAATTCCTACCTCTGCCTCTACCTCTAAAATTACCAGAAAACTGAGCTTGCTTAGAAGAGGCTTGCTGAAAAGTTGTACCAAATGCAGAAGAATGAGCATTATTAGGGTGAACAGTAGCAGTGGCAGCAGAAGGAATAGAACCAGAGTCAACAAAGGGATAGACATTATGACCGGGTAAAGAAGAACTGTTCACAAGAGGTGATTGGACAGAAGGAGCAGTGGACTGATGTGTAACAATATGAGCAGAAGTAGAAACAGGAACAGACAAATTGTTTTGTCTAACATCAACATCAAGAAGTATAGTGCATACAAAAGACAAATCTGAAGATGAAGGACTTGCAGTAATCACATAATCATATTCAGGAGGAAAACCATTCAGAATAGCTGTTACATGCTCCTGTTCTGAAATCCTTTCACCACAGTTTGCTAGATTATCACTAATAGATTTAACTTTCATTAAGTACTCTTGCATACTCAAATCACCCTTTTTCTGAGTATGAAGCATTCTTCTATAAGACATTAACCTAGAAGTTGTTTTACTACTATATCGTCTATGAAGAGTATCCCGTATAGCAGAAAATGTACTAACACCAATTACATGATGTAAAATAGGTTCACTCACAGTGGACAGTAACAATGTGGCAAGAGCTCCATCATGCTCTTCAAAAGCCTCAAAATCCGGATTGATACACACAATACCATTCTGAGTTACATATTTAGGAGGAGCTTGAACATTACCATCTATAAACCTAAGTAAATGATGAGTTTTTATGGTTAGAAACACCTGTTGGTGCCATAAAAGGTAATTGTGGTCATCTAGAGTGACATTGATCTTTTTAGAGGCAAACAACTTAGATCCAGAGGTATTGCCTACAGTCATATTCGTAGGATCTATATGAGTAGTATGAGTAGTAGTATCATGCACAGTTTCTTGCTCACGAGAACGAGTACTTCCAGTAGGTATATTATTAGCAGCAATGTTATTTAGAGAGTTGAAAGCAGTATTATCAACATGAGCAGAGTTATCAGGAACATCAGTGTTAGTCATACTAACAGATCTAACACAAACGAGCCTCTTGCAACCAGACAGAGACGAAAACAAACCTCAGCTCAGAAAACAAACCTCAGCTCAGCCAGAGACCAAAAACAAACCTTAGCTCAGAAACACAACACAGAGAACATATGCAGACATATCACACAACATCAAACCAGATTGAACACAACAGATCACAAGGCAGAAAATAAATGAATCAACAACAATCCTCAGGTTAGCAATCACAAGGCATAGAATACGAATCAACAGATCATAAAAGACAGATAAGAACGATCTCACCGAATCGCAACCAACACACGAACAGAGAAATTTGACGAATCGCAAACAAGAGGAAGCAGAGTGCAACACAAAGATCAACAGATGCGAACAACTCATGAATTAAACAGGAACAGATGTATTGTGGTGGATTGACGATCAGCAAATAAACGCCAGACATGCCCAAACAAAATTGAAAAGAATCGACAAACCCTAGAAATTGGGTATTTCGATCAGAAACTTCACCAAGACCAAAAATAAACGAAAAATAAAGAAATGAAGGTGGTTAAACCGGTTAGATCAGTAGCTCTGATACCATATTAGAATCTATGGATCAATGAGTAGAAGATAGAAGTGAGGAAGAAGAAGACAATATGTTGAAAGAAAGAAGAAGGATGAAAGACGAAAGAGAAAAAGGAAACTGAAAAGAAAAGAGGGGAAACCGATTTCTGTAATTGAGAAAATGAATTATACTTGAAAATAATATTTGTTCTTGTTGGGCTTATAGAACCCATTACAATATTTATAAGCTTTAGGCTACATGTACAGATAGACTGGATTAGTTACAATAGACTAACCAACTCTCTAACGGCCCAACTACTTCTCTCTTATATACTCTTATACTCAGCAGCTGTATCCTGCAGCCTGCTGCTGGGATCCATTAGGAACCAAGTGCCAACTAGCAGAAAGCAAATGGCCCCCAAAGAGTTGGCGGCCACGAGGGGAGTTTGAAAAGAATTACAATTGTCCATCATCATTAACTCACCATCTCAAGATTGTGGGGAATCGAAGAAATTCTTCAAAAGAGCCGTCCTATCTTGCATGGCTACGTTGGAGCGACCACCACACAAAATTAAAGTTTCATCGGGATTACCTTCCTAAAACCTTTGTTACACTGATACAGATACGGGGACAGATACGGGTATGGGGACAAGGATGAAAAATAATAATTT
This sequence comes from Hibiscus tridactylites, assembly GCA_958450335.1. Classification (NCBI taxonomy): domain Eukaryota; kingdom Viridiplantae; phylum Streptophyta; class Magnoliopsida; order Malvales; family Malvaceae; genus Hibiscus; species Hibiscus tridactylites. The sequence continues at coordinate 79,043,147 of OY288279.1, forward strand.
TTAAAATTACATGGTACGCGTATGGTAAGGATACGATAAATATAAAATAAAATTATATATATATATATAATAATCTATTCAAAATAATAATAATAATAATAATAATAATAATAATAATATCTAAAGTAACCAATAAAAACAAAATGTTAATAAAAAATTAAATAGAAAACAATCCTATTTTTTTAATAATAATAATAATAATGATATAATTAGTTCATGTGAAAATAAAGCAGAAAAAATAAAAATAAAATAAAATGTTCATATAATAATAATAATAATAATAATAATAATAATAATAATAATAATAATAATAATAATAATAATAATAATAATAATAATAATAACAACAACAACAACAACAACAACAACGCTCTTACTATTAATAAAACGTTTTATTGGGCCCAGGGGCGGATGTATGTAGGGGCATGGTGGGTCACGTGACCCACCATTAATTTTTGGGGTAAACTACAATGGAGGATACTCAATTATGGGTAATGTTATATTTGGGTCATTTAATTTTTAAAAGTTACATTTGAGTCACTCAAGTATGAGTAAGGTTACATTTCGGTCACTCAATTATGAGTAAGGTTACATTTCGGTCACTCAATTATGAGTAAGGTTACATTTGGGTCATCTTTCATACTTAAAAAAATTATTGCTACAAAAACATTTGCGTCAATCCTCAAATGTTCGAACTTTTGATAACCTTTATCTTTGGAACTCGGAAGAACTTTTACGCTATCACACTTATCTCTTTAGAGGTTCTATTCGAAAAGAAAAAATGGTTGATCTCGAATTTCTCTACTCATCCCTTAATCAATTCAACTTTCTTTAACAAAATGCATTTTTTATGCATATTTAGCCTATTGTAGTCAAATTAATTGTTTGGAGGGATTCGAAGCCTTAAACCTCTAAATAAGGTAAATAGGTGAACCACCAAACTTAAATTCCTGGATCCGCCTCTGATTGGGCCCCACAAAATTGAAACAGCCCCCAAAGAATTACGTGTCTTCTTCTTAGTTCTACAACTGCACTTGATTTTTTTTCTTTTCGTTGGTGTTTTTTTAACCCTATAACGGCGTTTTTTTAGCGCCGCTAAAAACTTTCCCGACGCTTAAGAAAGCACCGCAAGAAATGCTGCTTAAAGCAGTGCCGCAATAGTTCGCGGCGTTTTTAGGTAAAAAAAAACACCACAAAAAGTCAAGATCTACAAATGTCGCAAATAAGTGTTCTTTAGTGGCGTTTATTTCGGCAAACGCCGCAAAAAGTCAAGTTCTATAGCGGCGTTTTTATTTTACAAACACCGCAATAGCCTGACTTTTAGTGGTGTTTTATATTTCAAACGCCGCAATAGCCTGACTTTTAATGGCGTTTTGTTTTTCAAACGCCGCTAAGCTTGATTTTAGGGAAATAAAATTATAATAAAAATTATTTTTTCCCTATTTCTATTTCGTCAAAAAATGTAAATTACATATCCAAAATATTTGTTAAATAGAATATTTATTTCATCCCAAAAATATATTGTCACAATAAACTTAAAATATTGGTTAAACAAAATATTTATTTCATTACAAAAAGTACATTTTGTCGCAATTTAACCCATCTACATATTTCGTTCCTATGTCTATCTTTTCCGATCCACTACCTCTTGGTCAACACTACTACTAACCACCATCTCGAATCCCTATACCAAAAAAAGTTCGATATGAGAAGTTAATAGTATTTGAAAAAACTGATTTAATTATAGCTGAAAATTGTTACACGAAGACCAGAGGACAAGACAAGTCTTATTTCTGCATGCCCATATCAAACTAATCAGCATACCTCAAAGAAGATAAAATCAATTCCACCAATCAGGTCAAGCTAGTCAACAAGAAAGCTTGCCTCACTCATGATGGCCGTAGTAGAATCCTCAGGATGTTTGTTAGGATACTAACAAGCTTGCAGTGAACAAGTGAAGAGACCATAAACGAGACTCACATTTATTGCCATAATATTACCAGCTTTCAATAGATTAAGATAAAATCGTCTAAAAACTAAGTTATAAATTTCCTGAAATCCAACCAAATTTTAGGCCAGCTTTGACTGACAAGACTGCATGAGCATAGCTCTGATAAAGAAAATCTTGGAGTATGCATAACACAAGACATACAAAAACTAGAGTGATGGCTAGCATAAAAGATGAGACCTAGGATTTTTACACTTGTCCTTAGTAAGCCCTACAATTTTATCAACAAAAATAAGCCTGTAACCTTCCATTTCCGTCCAACATATTTAGTTTTCCAATGACAAGGTGAGAATCTGTTTCCAATGAGTCAAACAAAATACCAATCCTAATATCACTAAACCTTAAGGCTAGAACTGAATCACATATCAAGCAAATTCTATCAACATATAATGCAGGGGGTGCATTGTGTAAAATAAAATTAAAAATTAGAGTCAATAAACTCTTTCAACATATGCAAATTTCCAACAAGTAACAGATTGTGTTTCCATTGAGGCATACCAAATATTCTCAGAACCTATATGGTTGGAACTGAATCACATATCTAGCAAATCCTACCAACTATCAGTTTTGCAATCCCTCAGACTACAGTAAAGGAAAAATTGTTCCATGCATGACCCAATATAAAGTGGCATCGGGATTATTCAGAGGAATCATAATGCTAAGATAACATTGTGCATAGATTGGTTGTAGAAATTCTTGCAAAGCAAAGTTTGTACTTTGAGGCACTTCACGCTGCTAAAGCATGCCTCAGAAATTTAACATGGTAGATGAAAAAGTGACATGTCATCAATTGGAAACTAATAAGTCTACAGGGATGTTTCATTTTTTTCATAGATGTTTAACATTTATGCTGCCTATTTTACGGGACACATACTTTCAAAAATTGAAGACAAGAAATAGAACTTCCAAATCACCTCCTAGACAGTGGCGCCATCCACAACGACATTCGCACTGAAATTGTCAAAAACAGTCGGGGCATAGTCCTGGGACCATAAGAAATTCAAACGCAAACAATTACTAGTAAAGAAAACCAGTGTCCAAAACAACCTAGCCACTAACAGAGAGCATAAAGCCCTGTTTGTATTCCTACATTGTACGACATTTATGATAGAAGGATTTAAAAAAACAATCGAGCAATTTCAAATTTGATGAAATATTATAGAACATGGCTCACTGGAACATCAACAATTCCATCCAAATCTTCACTGATTTTTACATAAATCAAGAAAATACTAGTATAAAAGAAAATAGAGCGAAAAAGGTTCACAGTAGGGAAAGTGTTGCTGGTGTAGGAAATCAGCAAGCAGGTTTTTCCAAAGGCACCATCGCCAACAGTGACGCACTTGATGAATCTCGAGGTGCTCATATTTCTTCCGCAGTATACCGAATCGCCTAAAGCTCTATTCTTTTTCCTCCTTTTGTTTCCAAATCTTGAAATATTTGAGAAATTAGGTTAAAGGACTTGTGATAAACTAAAAGGGGTTAAAAGGACTTCTTTCACGGCATTTTAAATTTTAAATGCCAGCACAATACGAGATATTGCGGCGGTTTTTTAACAAACGCTACTAAAATACTTGTTTTGGCGGCGTTTTTTTTTTCAAAACACCACTATATATTATTTTATAGCGGCGTTTGTGATAAAAATGCCGTGAAAAGCGCCGCTATATACCAAACTTGGTGTAGTAGGTCAACTGTCGTCCTCTAAACGTCCCCGAAAATATCTCAACAGTCCCCGATTAGTTTTGACCGTACCCCGTCAATGTGGACCGTCCCCGGTACATCCCTTAGCCGTACCCGTTCCTAGGACGTTTCGGGTACTTGAAACGGCATGGAATTGTCGTACCCGTACTTCCCAACCTAAAAAAGATGTCTCTCTATCTGCATGCAGAACCACATTCTTCGGAATCGAAGCATATACCTGCAAAACCCCTTCACATTCTTCTGGTCTCACAAATCCATTCAAAATATCACCATTATCAGGTTCAAGGTTTACCTGAGAAGAAGCTGAACAATCCTATGAGGAACTGGAAACCGAATCATCTTTGCATCGAGGCTTATAATTCATGTTAAGGGCGTGTATGACAAGGATTATGAAGAGAACTTCAAAATTCAAATACGTTACAAATAATTTTAATGCACATTTATTCGGGATAGTTTTTTTTTTTTGACTTATGAGACAAGTAATGATTGTTTTCTCTATTAATATAATTGGATAATTTTGGTTTGAGGAAACCTGCCAAACTTCTATTTTATGAAAAAATTTACAACGCTCGACGAGCACTACTAACAATGAGCATTGTTTAGCACTATTTAATTAATTTATAAAGATTAAAAATTTAAACGACTTTTAGATTGCGTGGTTAGAGGTGGTGTCTTGCTGAAGGTTGATTTAGGAGCTCGTTGGTGAAGGTCGTGACGACAATAATTACGAGAAGGGGAACCACCCTAGAGGGCCAACCTTTCTTCTCTCAATAGGGGGACCATGCCTAACCCTTGGCCGCCGAAAAATTAAAATCTCAACGAGTCGACCAAAGGAGAGAATCGGAGCAACACTGCAATAAAGAAAGGAAAGAAAAAGAGAGCTTAAAGAAAGAGGGCAACAAAAAAAATCAAAATCAGAGAAGGGGTAGAGGCTAGCAGCCTGTAGAGGCAGTTGGTTGCTTGAAGTTTAAGAAAAATGGGCGATGAGTAGCTAGTTTGGTCAATATTTTAGTGCTAATTACGCTTAAATGGTTGATTTGTGGTGCTGAATTGTGGTCTATTGTGTGCTTTTCTGTGCAGGACTTCATGGCTAGAAAACAGATTAGAAAATGCTGGATTCTGCAAGTTTTTTAGATTCATGGCTGGATTAGTGGGCATGAATTAAGGCATGAATGCGCTGACTCGACGATACGTTAGTGGGCTTCTAGAAGATGACGTCAGCAGCGTGTGATAGCTTATCAACTGCGTTCCGGATCACTTATCAGCCAAGATTTGGATCAAAGCTCGTAGATTATCTTTTATTTTTAAATTTAAACAGTTTAGGATTTACTTATTATCACTTAGAAATTATCTATTGTATTTTAAATATTTTAAGGATTATCTCTTATCATTTTAGAGTTATTTTAGGGTTTTAGGATGCTATAAATATCCCTTTGGGGTGAAATTCAAATATCTCTTGTTCTTAGATTTTATTTGTTCTTGGGAAATTTTACTTTAATAAAGTTTTATTTTTCCATAGCCAAAGGCTAAAGCGACTCGATTCCAACGTGAGGAATGAAAAGTACTTAAATAACTCCAAGTTTTTTCTCTCAGTTTTCTAAGTTTAATTTCAAAAATCAGAATGATTTTAAAACCAAAGATGGACTTTGGTCAGGATGTTATTTTGGTTAAATATGCGGGAGGAAGGATCGACTATTGAAGCACATTCGACTTCCTGGGAACACACTTAGTAAATTGATTACTAAGAGAAAATTGAGATCGAAACCGTTGTTATTGAAACAACACAATTTGAGTCGGGTTTTTCAAAACTTTAAAACTGTTTATTTTTAATAGCGATAGCCGCGGTTAATCTAACCAGAAAACTGGAATCTAAAAATTGATTTTAGATTATCGGTTTACCAAAGAGAAAAAAACAAGTCTCAAGGATTGATCCTTGTAGGCAAGTAACCGACGTGAATTCTGAAGTAAAAACATTTTCCAATGATCCGAGGGAATTGAGTCAAAGCGAGAGTCTGAGGCTAACCTTATTCATATCAATTTTATTTCTTTCTAATCTTCTTTATAATCCTTTTATTTTTCTTATTTTTATCCACAAACTCCCTTTACTTAAATATTATTCAACTCTCTTCTTGGCTCACCGATTGAACAAACATAAATCATAAAGTTTTTTAATCCCTGTGGGATCGACCCCTTCTCTTTTACTACATATTATTTCATTTATTTATTATTAGTGAAGAATGAATTATTTTTTACGCGAAAACGACGCGTGTCACATTTTTTGAACTTTGGGAGAGAAAACAGTTTAGATTTACAATTTTTTATGTTCCTATACTTAATAAAATCTTATCTGCAAGCAAAAAAAATATACGAATAGAATCAAATAAATTTGAAATTTGAAAAAAGAATGTTGTGTTATTTATAAACTACTGCATCTGCATCACGAACTATTTTCCTAATGATCAATTCCATGTACCTAAACTCGATGTGTCGTAGCTTTATTATCTGCATCGCAAACCAGGATATGAAACATCAAGAATAATGTCACATGTCATGGTCAATATCAAGTGAAAAAAAATTCAATTTGGATTTATGACCGTTTATAATTTTTGTAAGTAGACAATGTTAGCTATAAATTCTTTTTTTAAAGTAAAAACAATTAATTTTTTTTTTGTATATGTTATACCTTATATTCTTTAGTACCCACTCTTTTGTAATAAGGGTCTTTTGTCAATCTCTTTTTTTTTCGATATGGAAACTTTCGAGAAAGACGTTCTCAAAAGACCCAAACCCTTTTAAAGACACCATTTACCTTTAAATTTTTTTCCGCACAAAGTTCATAAGAGTTCATCCGGAGGCTACCTCATTATATTCTCCGTCTAACTACTATTTTGACAAGACCAACTTCAAATCCAAAATAAATTTATAATTTTAATAAAGGTAAAATAAAAGTCACAAGACTTCACGCGTACTTATATACTTGTAGTTGAATCATGTGAGCAAGAAAAATTCGAAAAGAAATAATAAAAAGACAGTAAAAAGATAGGAGAATAGAAGAAAAAAACCAATTAAGAGAAAAAAATACTTTAATACCCAAACTGTACTCAATGTGTTCTCGGTATGGGGATATATCGAGTATGTGGTACTACTTTAGACTAAAGTATATGTGCTTCATGAATTAAAGGTTATCGGCTACTCTCCTTAAATATCCCAAGAAGGGATTGACAAAAGGGACTTTCTCACCCTCAAAGACTAACCCATACACAAGGCCATTCACTCGGCCTTCCTTTAGTTCAACTCCCTCATTTCGACCATCTACCATTGCGACTTTCTGTCCAAATCTGAAAGAATAAACAATCAAAAACTGTCACTACAGCCATCATCCTAAATTGTCACCAAAAATATGGTAGTTAATGTTATTTTAAATTCGATAATATATCTAATGTTTATGTTAACACAACCGGACTTGCATAACAAGGATTATGAGAACTTCATAAATTCAAATACTTTACGAGTAATTTTAATGCACTTTCTTTCGTGATCAATCTTTTTTTGACTTATGAGATATTTTTTTTCTCTATTAATATAATTAGCTAATTTCGGTTTTAAAAAATCTGTTAATCATCGATTTCATTGATCAATTCAAATTTAAAATTTAGTAAAAACAAAAATTATTAATCTAAATATAGCCATGCAAGATTGAAAATCAAAAATATAAGTACAAACAACCTTACATGGTGATCACAAAACATAACGCACGCACCATGGGCAACCTCAGAAGCGTTGCCCTCCCATTGCTGCTCGCGTTTTCCCTCCTGCTTCTTCCATTTTCTGAGAGTATATATTTCACTAACTATCATATACACGTTCGAAACGATTTACCTTTGCTTAATTCGCCACCCAACCAGCCGAATCTCTTACTGCACTGCAAGTCCAAGAACAAGGACATCGGCGACAGACCGATGGCAAAGGGGCAGGACTACACGTGGGACACCAAGATAAACTTCCTTCGGACAACCCTCTTCTTCTGCAACGCACGGTGGGTGGGTCACAAGAGCAGGAGGTTCGACGCTTTCGACGCCATCAGAGACGAAGAACGGTGCTTGGAGTACCATACTTCATGCATGTGGTCGGTGAGGAGCGATGGGATTTATTTCAGTTTTAATAATGAAACTTGGTATAATGAATACCCTTGGTAGAATCTAATCTACCATTCTGTAACCACCGCTAGTGGTATTTTAATTGATTAATAAAATTAATTTTTTGTCGAGAAAAAATACTAAACGACATCATTTTCATTCTCAATTTTTATTTATTCGATTTTTATATATTTAAACTCAAAGCGGCCTTAAAATCCAGAACAAGAATTCGAATTGAATTAAAAAAACTTGAAATTTAAAATAAATAGAAAAGAATATTGTGTTATTTATAGACTACTCCATTTGCATCACCATCTATTTGCCTAATGATCAATTCCATGTACCTAAACTCGATGTGCCACAACTTTATTTTCTGCATTGCAAATCAGGATATGAAACATCAAGAATAATGTCACATGCCATGATTAAGATCTAGTTTATTACAATGAGAAAGGGAATTAGAAGCCCTTCGGGATTAGATCACGAACAAGAGGCGGCATATCACTAAAAATAGTTTCGCCTATTGGTGCCGTCGCATGCCTTCATTCTTGAGGATTTTGTCGTGAGCTGCCAACCACATAAAGGTTCGATAAGGGGTCCCCTTATCTCCGTACCAAGCAGAGCCGAGACTAATCCCATTGATCGGATGCCGAGACCCAATCTTTAACACAAGTATCATCCGGTTCCCCCTGGCCAAGATAGTGTTGTTGAAGAGGACCATCTTTGTCAAGCCAAACATCGTTCCAAAATCTTGTGTGCTGACCATTTCTTACGCTACATTGGACACTATTGCGAAAATCCTCCCAAAATGAACCAAATCCTCGCCATAATCTCGAGCAATTACCAAGTTTGAGCATTAGTGGCACTTGACCTTGCCATTGATACTTGGCCTTAATCACACGAATCCACAATTTGTCATCATTTGTAATCAGACCCGTTTCTGAAATTTTGGTGGCCCATGGGCGAATTTAAAAAATAAGTCCCTAATTAAATGTGAGCGTTCGATAGAGTTATATTAAGTAAAAAAAATTCAAGTTATGCTAGTTTACGAGTCCTTACGACTCAAACTTAAAAATTTATCTACTTAATACTAAAATTTTGAGTTATTAGAATTTTTATTTTACAACTTAAACTTTATTTGAAATTTTTTTGAGTCAAGACAAGTCGAGTCGAAAAAATCAGTTTTTTTCAAGTCGAGCGGAGTTTTGCTCACCCTTTCCCCTAAAAACGAGTATTGAATTTTTTTTTTTAAATTAGACCCTTAGTTACAACTGATATATAAAAAAGGGGTCCTATTAACAAATTTTGAAAAAAAAATTCTAAGAGTATTCTTGTAATAACAAATATAGGGGAAATGGAACCCTAATAACAAGTATTGAAAAATTAAAATTTAAGAGTATGCATGTAATAACAAATATTAGAGAAAATAGATCATAAATAACAAGTATTGAAAAAAATTAGACTCGTAATAACAAATATCTGAAAAAAATAAAATTTAAGAGTAGGGCCCTAATAACAAATATTAGAAAAGATAGGCCCCAAGTCACAAGTATTGGAAAATTGGCGTCATAATAACAAGTATTGAAAATTTTGTACCCTAATAACAAGTATTGAAATAACAATAAATAAATAAAAATGAGCCCCTAATTACAAGTATTCGAAAAAATGAGCCTATAATAACAAGTATTGAAAAAAATTATACCCCCAATAACAAATATCGGAAAAATAAATTTTAATAATAAAGCTCTAATAATAATTATTAAAAAATTAAAATTAAAATAATAAATATTAAAAAATATTAAAATTTAACTATAGATATTAAAAAAGGGGGACATGGGCAGAGTAGGGGCCCTGGGCGGGCGCCCCTATTGCCCATGCCCAGGGACGACCCTGAGTTTGGATCTAGTCTTGGTGGAACGGTGCTAGGTGTCTTTCCTGCTGACTTTGTTGGGCGGTGTGTTTAACGTTTTAGCTCCCGTAAAATTTTAGTTTTGTTGGTATAAGTTACTTGTATTTCTCCGGTTAAGTTTTGCATTGTTGTTCTTGGTTTTCTCTTGCATGTGTTGTACTCTTCTTCTCTCATTAAGTTAGGAAAGTTTTTAATGAGACATACATGTAGGTGTAAGGCCATTATGTTCTTATTCTTAATTCTTTTTTGAAAGATCAAACAAGAAATTCATTCATTGAAAATAAAACATACAAAGGGTTAAAAAAAACCCAAAAAAGATGCTCAAGCGTAACCCCATAAACAAAGCCAACACTGTGGTGAGAATAAAAATCCCAAACAGAGAAAACCCAAAGTTGATGGTAAAAAGAATCATGAGCAGGGAGGTACCGTCCCGCGTCTAAATCTGCGAAGGATCCTCCAAGCGAAAAGTTCCTGGCGACCGGTGACACCGACGAGTGTTCTAGGGAGTCGGGATGACATAACCAGCAAAGCCAAGGCCGTAGAAGCCAAAGAAGGCCGAGCTCAACTCTTCAAACGGTCTTCCAGACTAGCTAAGACCCATTGAGGGAGACATTGGTAAAAGAGCAACGCCCAAGGGTTGCAAGCATCAACATCAACGGATGATCAACGAATTTGCAAGGGAGAGGCAAAAAGAAACCAAAAACGAGAAGGGGAACCACCCTAGAGGGCCAACCTTCATTCTCTCAATAGGGGGACCATGCCTAACCCTTGGCCGCCGAAAAATTAAAATCTCAACGAGTCGACCAAAGGAGAGAATCGGAGCAACACTACAATAAAGAAAGGAAAGAAAAAGAGAGCTGAAAGAAAGAGGGGAACAAAAAAATCAAATCAGAAAAAGGGGTAGAGGCTAGCAGCCTGTAGAGGCAGTTGGCTTCTTGAAGTTTAAGAAAAATGGGTGATGAGTAGCTACTTTTGTCAATATTTTAGTGCTAATTACGCTAAAATGGTTGATTTATGGTGTTGGATTGTGGTCTATTGTGTGCTTTTCTGTGCATGACTTCATGGCTAGAAAACAGATTAGAAAATGCTGGATTTTGCAAGTTTTCTAGATTCATGGCTGGATTAGTGGGCATGAATGCGCTGACTCGACGATACGTCAGTGGGCTTCTAGAAGATGACGTCAGTAGCGTGTGATAGCTTATCAACTGCGTTCCGGATCACTTATCAGCCGAGATTTGGATCAAAGCTCGTGGATTATCTTTTATTTTTAAATTTAAACATTTTAGGATTTATTTATTATCACTTAGAAATTATCTCTTGTATTTTAAATATTTTAAGGATTATATCTTATCATTTTAGAGTTATTTTAGGGTTTTAGGATGCTATAAATATCCCTTTGGGGGTTTGCACAAATGGATGAGAGTATTTGGAGACGCTTAAATCGGGAACAAGGCAATGGCGATCAGATTCAGTCCAAACCACAAGCAGCCGTCGCCGATAAACATGATTCACAACGGGTATGGACCTTATACGTAGGAGGAATCTCAGAGACGATTCACTGGAAGGGTTTATGGCAAATATTCGATCGTCATGGGATTGTTAGAGATGCGTTTATACCCTGGAAGAGGGCTAGAGATGGGACACGATTTGGATTCGTTCGAATGGCATCGAAGTCAGATGCGGATAGGGCGATCGAACGACTTCTTGAAAAATGGATATATGGCGCTAGATTGCAAGTGGCTTTTGCATGGAAGGGTATTAACGATCTAAAGAATGCGTTGAAGAGAAAGGAAGTACAACAACCGATAAAGGGGATGGTGTCGGATTCAACAACAGAGAAGTCGTTGACGCAGGGGGGCTATGAGAGCGGATTAAAACGACGGGTAATTGAGGGTGTGTTAGATGAGCATAAATGGGCGATCCTCCAATGGTGTGCGATTGGATGGAGCACTAGGCTATGGAATTTGAAAACGTTAGCGGAACGATTGGAGGTGGAGAAGAAACATGGTTTTTCGATCATAAGACTCTCGGGGTCCATGATCCTGCTAATGTGCACGTCGGCGAAAATCCGTGAACAAGTGATGAAGATGGATTGCATCAAGGAATGTTTCACAAAAGTTTTTTTTTTTTTTGCTCAGCAAATTAATTTTATTATTATAAACCTCAAATTGTATGCCTCATTAAAAACCTCCCTAAGCCTAAAATGGAGGAAAAGAGTACATACAACAAGAGGGAGGAAACAAAACATCAAAGGAAAACACGAAATACACCCAAAATCACAACATCAAACGCCTATCGACCACCAAACTTGTTAGAATATCTAAATTCAGTCAAATCACCCTCCCAAAACCACCCTAAAAGACTAGAAAACTACTTAGCAAGGCAAAAAGATTCACACATGCTCTTCTAGTCCCAACTGACTTCAACCTCCACAATTATCTACCACCATGCTAAGAAAATGGTAACCATCTTCAGGCCATCATTTTCCAAACAAAACAAGGCAAGTAGGCAAACTCTAAAATCCTTTTTTTTTCCAGCCAAACTGACAAATCAACCAAAAAGGATCACCAAAACGCCAAGGTCATTGCAAAGCCTCCAAAAACCAAAGCAACACAACCTTTGTGTTAGATTCAACCCAAAGATAAGCTTTACCGCTCCACTTCGCCTCTAAAAAAAACTTCCAAGGTTGTCTTTACGGCGATAATTCTGCAAAATCAGCACCCAAATTTTCTAGAGGTCCTGTTTCCATTGTAATTTCCACCAAAACACAGAATTTCCCTCCAAAAATTATGGATTAATATGCACCCTACACCGGTGGTCGAATAAATTGAACCCTTCAATGACTGATAAAAAGCTCCAGACCATGAAAGCCCTCAACCACTTCTCTAATTTTTCATCTGCCAGCGTTGAAAAAGCCACCAAATAGCCACATTGAAAACCCTCGATCACCGCTCCGAAACTCCCTGGGATAGAAAAACATAGTTCCCTCCAAGTTCCTTATTATGATAAAAAATTACGAGATTGAAAAAATACCATATCCCTCAGACTCCACCAGATTCTTGCTTTTTGTTTCTTGCAGCATAAGCACGTCGGCAGTGTGTGAACACCAATTTCCTAACCGCCAAGACTATTTCCTCCTAAAGTCGTCTCCTTACATTCCGAGCGAGAAATTTTAATCTCGTCTACCCCTTTTTCAAATCCTTCTAATTTTGCATCAGAAGGGCTATGTCTCTTATTGCTTGATCTTCATTGCCTACAATTTGAATTCCCAATCTTTTTCCCAATTTGAGCGCTTTCCTAGCCTCCCGAGTTAGGCACTCCCACCTACCCACCAGATCAGAATCAGACAGTGAGTGTCCAGACAGCTCTGAAGATGCAAACTCCTTAGATTTCTTTTTCTCTTTTCTGGTCGCCCGATCGTTCTTCTTTCTTTGGAGGTCGGATAAAGCAAGATCCTGAAAATTACTTAAGGAGCTATATCGTTTTTCTTTGAGTTTCTTCTTTGCCAACTCTGGGAAAAAGGCCCTAGCTTCCTCTCCTTCTTCTAAAGAAACTACAACCACCGAACTACCTACCAATTTAGCCCTATTTCTAATTGCACCATTTAGATTATCCGTGGTGGGTCTGCCGATTCATCTATGGCACAAGAAAACGTTCACGAATATAGCAAGCTTATGGGGGTCATTGATATGTATGGATGACAATACGGAAACTCCTACATCTTTCGATTGCGGACGTATGCTGGTAGAAACAACAATGGTGGAGCGCATTGAGGAGAGTATCACTGGCAAATTGTCGGCTGCGGAATATGTGGTCCGTGTATTTGAGACTGATAGGCAAGGTCCAATGATCGAGTGTGGCTGCTATGAGGGCAACCATTCACAAACGGAAATTCCGCAGGAGGGAAGCAGTGATAGTCTTCAAAAGAACGTGCAATTTAGAAGGGCGGAGGAATACAAGGAAACAATAGAGTGCAATGATCTGATTGGGGGGAATGTTGCGGCTGAGAACCAAATTAAGATGGACATGGCGAGAGAGATAGTAAATCCGAGAGTAAATGCGGGGCCTGAGACGGAACAGAATACGGTGGTGCCGGTGCAACATCTGATTTTGTCGATCAGCTCCGATAGCGTGGAGGGAGAGAAGGAGAGTCACAGTAGGACTCTGGTGGAGAGTCCCGCTATAGCTGGATTAGTGAATTCAAGTTCAAAATCAGAGGATAACGTGGGGACAGCAGCATGTGTTGCTAGCGTTAATTCTAAAGCAATCACGCTAGAAAATTCAATTTCACAAGCAGGAACAGCAGTGCAGGGATTGGGACAAACCGAGTTGCTTCGCGTGGGGAATTCTTTTTGCAAGGTTCGACGAGTGGTGGGAGGTGTAATTACTAGAATTCCGGGTAATTCACAAAACAGTCTTGGCCGAGGGTCGGGGAAAAAGGGCACAACAGTAGACATACATAAGAAGGGACACGACTCTTGCGAGGTTCCAATCGAGCAGCAGAATATTACAAGTGAGTCGGAAGCGACAATGAGATTAGGGGCTTTGATTGGTGTGAAATCAACTGGGCGGGAAGAGGACATAATCAAAGACATATCGCGGGTTATTACCGGTGAGTGTCGTGGTTTTTGACTCATGAAGTTGTTAACATGGAATGTAAGGGGTTTGGGCGGGAGTGCGAAAAGGCGTTATGTTCGTGAGGTAATTAGGAAGAATCATTGCGACATGGTGTTCTTACAGGAGACAAATTTGAAAGAGGTTCCGTCGTTGCTTGGAGCAAATTTGTGGTACTCGGATAACTTTGAAATGGCATACTCACCATCGGTTGGGGCCTCCAGCGGCATATTAGTCATGTGGGAAGGTACTAAATTTATTTTGGAGTCAATTCAGATTGAGTGTTATTATGTTTCAATTCTAGGAAAATGGAGTGTCGAAGAATTGGTCTGTGGTATAGTAGCGATTTATGCACCTTGCGATGTAACTAGTTGCCAAGTCGTCGTTTAACCGGTCAAAAATAAATAAATAAATTAACCTCTTTCGACTAACAATAAAATAAAGAAATTGAGTAATATAGGGAAAGAGGGTCGATCCACATGGAGATTATTCAGAATTCTTGACTTGAATTTGTCGGATTTGAATTCCCAAGAATATCTGCAAAACAAGGAAATAAAAAGGGGGGTGATCTGATATTGAGTGAAGTAATAAGATAAAATGCAAGAATTAAAGAAAATAGTAGGAAAAACCAAATATGAAAAAATTAGCCTCGAGCTAGCCTTGTCAATTCCTTCGATCATTGAAATAGATTTTTACTCCAGGGATCATGTCGGTTACAGTCTGCGAGGCCCAACCCGTCGCAACTTGCTTCTCTCTCGAGTAACCAATCCTCCCAAGACTATCTTCGAAGGTTGATTCTTAAACAAATTAACCACGTCTATCGCCGTTAAAGTATTTAGTTTTGAAAGCAGGAAAAGCCCGACTCAGAAATTGTCTTAAAAAGAATCGCTTCTGATTTTATCTTTCCTTAGCGGACCGCCGCTAAGAGTGTTCACAGGAAGTCAAAATTGCCACAGGCCGATCCTTCCTCCCAACTATGTCTTTAAACGATTCCAGACCAACGAGCTCTTTTTAATTTGAAAAACGATTAAAAACTTTAGTAAGGCCAATTGCCAAACTATCTAAACAGAAAGATAAAAATGTATTCCCGAAGGAATTTAGGCAATGTTCAATTCTCACGATTAGAATTGATTTGGCTAACTCTTGGCTCAAGAAATTTAGCTAAGCATGATATTAATTATCATACTTAACTTGGTTTTTGGAAAATAATTAAATAGCATAAAAAAGTGGAACAAGAAAATAAAGTAAAATGAACTTGGATTAACGCTAGAAATGTTTACAAAGATAAAAACTAAAAATGATTGATTGATGATCTAAGCCTTTACCAGGGATGGTATTTATAGGCTTAGATTTACAAAGATAAAGTGATGAGATAATTTAAAATAATAAACAAAAGATAAATAATTCAAATGTTTTGAAATTTAAATGCAGGAAATCTAATCGGATAAGTTGATAAGCTCTCTTAGAACGTTCCAAAAGCTTCTAGAAGTCGCCATGTCATTGTCACGTCATTGCCACGTCAGACGCGTCGTGCCCGGTGTCGTGCCCAAGATGCCAGTCATGACATAATTATAATAAAAACTGCAGAAATGCCCATTTTCACTGCTATTTCCAGAATTGGATCCCTGCACAAATTATAACGAAAACAACATGTATTAAGCAGCAAGAAGTCCAAATAACTAGAAAAATAGCAAATGAAATTTGTCATATTTGAGAACTCATCAAATTCCCCCTCACTTGTCTCATACTTGTCCTCAAGTATGTCCGAAAATGATATTAACCAAGAATGCATTCTTCAAGCCATTACAAGTATCAAGCATAATTATAAGAGTTCAAGTGCAAAAGAAATACCATGAAAGAGACACAAATCAAACCAATCGGATATAAGCAAAGAACAGTCTTTCATTCTTTCAATCGTCTATCAAGTAGTAATCAAATCCAAACCTAGTCTTAATCCTCACCAAGGTACACTCAAGAGCACTCAAAGTGTTTAAAGGTAAATGTGAAGCAAAAGCACTCTAAGTCATGCATGAACAAAGGTTTCCATAGGCTTGTAACAAGTTCAATTCTCCACTACTTATTAGAATCGAGGTGCAAAAATCATTAGGTCTTTTATTCAAGGTGTAATGTGGGTTTAGAAAAGGGTAAAAGATGAAAATAAAAGGCAAAAGAAGATGATCAATGCAAGATATTTCAAACATTAAGCAGTGAAGACATTAAAAAGGAGCTAAAAATGGGCAAGCAAACATACATTTTTTTCTTATTTTTCGAAAGTTTTTTTCTTCTTTTTTTTTCTTTCTTCGAAGCAATTGCCTCCTTTAATTTTGTTTTTTTTTTCTTTTTTTTTCATTTTTTCTTTCAAAAAATTATGCCCTTTATTCGATTTGCAGCCCTTTTTTGTCTAGCAATACAATTTCTAGCATTTGATCAATCAAAAAGTTTGGTTGAGGGTTAAGCCAAAAAATGGGATATAAGGTTTCAAGAGGGTTCACTAAGCGAAAGGTAAATTTTAATGAAAGAGAGAAAATCCTAATGCCTAAATCATCTTAAAGCACCTCATTCTAGTGTAGTCTCAAATCGTATACAAGCCACAAGTTCTAGATTCCTAAATTCATGATGACACTCTCAAGCAAGGAAAAACGAGCATAAAAAATAAGATGCATGCTCAAGGCTCAAATTCTCACAAAATTGGGCTAAGTTGATTAAGCTAGGTGAGAAATCCAATTACCACAATCAAGGCAAATTGAAAAAAATGTCAAACTATCATTATATTCATGCCATTTGATTATCAAAATGTCACCATTCAAATATTTATATGCACTATCACAATTATAACATGCTGGACAGCAAGCAATGACAAAGAAAATATTTTCTCAAAGTTAAACCAAAATCAAACATATATCAGATAAGCATGGCAAGTGGTTTGCTACCCTCCCCCTCACTTAAGTGAATTGCCCAATTCATAAAAATTAAGGAAATAAAGAGATGGTAAGGGAAAAAGATACTCCCCGTGAATGTAGAGTGAGTCGATGGGAAAGGTGCACTGTGAGTGGCTCGGATCAGCGGCGGCAGAGGGCTTTGAACGGAGCTGTCGGATGTGCCAAAAAGGGTGCAGCGAAGGGTGGTTCAACATTTTTGTTGGGCACCCGTCGAATGGTTGCTGGTCGTCGGCCATCACGCGTGGAGAAGGTGCGGAAGTCAGTTCGGAATCGCTGCTGATCGCTATAAATCGTGGTGATGCAAGACGCCACCGATGACCAACGGCGGTTCTTGGGGAAGCCGGCGAGCCTGCTGTCGCGTGCGGGGCATGGTGGTTTGCGGCTGAGTGAATCTTCTGGTGAGTTATCTAGGGTTTGGTAGTTTGCAGGAATGAAAGAAATGGATAGGGAAAAAAAAAGAAAATCGGGGTGATATGCCAAGGGGAAAGGGGATGGGCTAAGATGCGCCGACTTCTTTGGGCTATGCTAATGTGCACTGTTTAATGAAACGGTGCACTCCAATGCTTAGGGTCGAAATGTGTTGTTGTGAAGTGTTAGAAGCATGGCTTGGCTTGCTGTGTGCGAAAAGAAACCTGCAGAGGGAAAGGAAAATTTATTAAGGCAACGAAAGAAAATGAAAAATAAAGAAGCATAAATTAAATAAAAAATGAAGTAAAAAAAATGACGAAAAATAAATCAATGGGTTGCCTCCCATTTAGCGCTTTGTTTAACGTCGTTTAGCTCGACGACCTTTGCTAAATTTTTGGCTCTTCAAAATAAAGGTCTTCAAATAATCGATAATGTCCATCGCTCGTCGTTTTAACGTCTTCCTTCATCTTTCTTTTTTTGCGCAAAACAACAACTAAGCTTCTACCTCCTTCCCAAGACGACAACTTACTCAAGATAATGTTTGGCAAAGTTTGGTTGTCGCCTAAAAATATATAATCAAACCATTCCAACCTTGGCTTTGGTTCCTGCAAAATTGATGGAAAATGTTTAGTTTGAATTGGAATTAATCGAAAATCAGAAAGGGAAGAAAGATTTGAAATGATTTCGCCTTTGTTTTTATCGTCGAGATCTGCGAATTCCCTACAAAATTCATAACACAAATTAGTTTCGATCAAATCATCAGCTAACGGATCTATAATATCAATGAAATTTAAACTTGCGACCGAATCAGGATACTTCATAGCTTTATACATATCAAATTTAACTACTTCCCCATCAAATTCCATAGTTAAGATGTCGTCGCGGACATCAATCTTTGTATGCGCAGTTGATAGGAAAGGTCGGCCAAGCAAGATTTCGGATCCGTTATTGCTGCGATCATTTTCCATGTCAATAATGTAAAAATCAGCAGGAAAAATAAGATTTTTTACCTGTACCAACACGTTTTCTAGTACTCCCTCGGGGTAGATGACTGAACGATCAGCTAGTTGAACCATCACTCGCGTTTCCTTCAAAGGTTCAGTCGACATTTTGTTGTAGACGCTTAACGGCATGACGTTGATAGACGCGCCTAAATCGCACATCGCTCTTTTTATCCCAACATTCTCAATTTTACAAGGAATCGCAAACATACCTTGATCCTTGTACTTTGGCGGCAATGGTCTTTGAAGAATAGACGAAACGTTCTCACCAAGGTTAACTCTTTCATTCCCAGACAATCGCCTTCGGTTTGTGCATAGATCTTTCAAAAATTTTGCGTACTTAGGGACCTTCCGAATAACATCCAAAAGTGGAATGTTGATTTCCACTTTTTTGAATACATCCAAGATTTCCTTCTCTTCCTCCTTTTTATCTCGTTTCGCCAATCTACCTGGAAAAGGAGGAACAGGTTCGTAAGTAGAAACAGAAATATTGGATTTAGAGTTACCTGCAATGGGTGGAGACTTTTCGTTCTGGTCCTTTGGAGAGCTGCTTTGCTCGTCGGATTTTTGCTCATCTTGCTTGGGCGGTTTAGGCGTTAAAACTGTTCCACTACGCAAAGTTATCGCACTAACGTTTTCCCTTGGGTTGGTTTCGGTTTGGGATGGTAACTTTCCCTGGGATTCTATACGGCTAATGGCTTGAGCTAGTTGGCTTATTTGCTTGTCGATTTGTTGGAGGTGAGATTGTGTTTGGGTTTGGAATTTTTCCTGCGAAACTGCCAATCTCTCAACAATAGACTCAAGCGAGGATTTTTAAGGTGCTTGGTTTTGGTAGGGAGGTTGTTGCCTAGGTTGGTAATTCGGGATCTGATTACCGTAGCTCAAGTTTGGGTGATCTCTCCAACCGGGATTGTATGTATTGCTATGTGGGTTATAAGGTCTTTGGGGAGGTCCGGGAAAGTTGTGTATGGCGTTAACTTGGGCACTAGACGTATCTCGCAATAATGGGCATAAGTCGGTTGCGTGATCTGACATAGTGCATATTCCGCATACCTTAGCAGCTTTTATCTCCCCTGAAACAAGAGAATACACAATATTAGTCAAATTATCAATTTTATTCTCCAATGAAATTGTACTTACTGCGTGAACCCGTCGACTGGGTTCACTTGTAGAACCAAATTGCTGCGAGTTTGCAGCCATTGTGGAGATTAATGTTCTCGCTGCAGTAGGAGTCATGTTAACGAGCGCGCCACCGCTTGCTGCATCTACCATCTTTTTGTCCATTGGTAACATTCCTTCATATAGGTATTGAAGGAGTGTTTGCTCGGATAGGCCATGTTGCGGACAGCTTGCGCACAACTTCTTGAACCTCTCCCAATAATCATATAGGGATTCGTCGTGCATTTGTTGGATACTCAAAATGCTTCGCCTAAGTTCAGTCGCTTTTGCTGCAGGGAAATACCTGTCAAGGAAAACACGAGAAAGATCAGCCCATGTATTAATAGAATTCGGAGGTAAATAAAATAACCATTCTTTAGCCATTCCGGCTAAAGAAAAAGGAAATGCCCTTAGTTTTATCTGATCCTCTGAAACTCCTTGCGGTTTCATGCTGCTGCACACCATGTGAAATTCGGCAAGATGCTTGTGTGGGCTTTCAGTAGGCAGGCCGTTAAAGGTAGGGAGTAGATGAATTAATCCCGTTTTGAGCTGAAAGGGAGTGTCGCCTTGAGGAAAAGCGATGCAAAGGGGTTGTTGCATAGTAGGGGCTGCGTTCAGCTCTCGAATTGTTTGGTCCGCCATCGGTTCTGGTTCTTGTGTAGGTACTTCGACTGTTGTGGTTTCAGAAGTGGATTCTTGTTCGGAACGTCGTGTGCTTTGTTGCTTCTTTCGTCGAAGTGTTTCGCCGTGAGTTCTACGGGCGCTTTCTTCAATTTCCGGGTTGTATGGTGCTAAAATACCCGGATTCTTCCTGGTCATAAAATAAAACAAAAATCAGTCAAAAATTGCCGAAAATAAATTTCCCCGGCAACGGCGCCAATTTTGACAAGTCGTCTTTTAACCGGTCAAAAATAAATAAATAAATTAACCTCTTTCGACTAACAATAAAATAATGAAATTGAGTAATATAGGGAAAGAGGGTCGATCCACAAAAAGATTATTCAGAATTCTTGACTTGAATTTGTCGGATTTGAATTCCCAAGAATATCTGTAAAACAAGGAAATAAAAAGGGGGTGATCTGATATTGAGTGAAGTAATAAGATAAAATGCAAGAATTAAAGAAAATAGTAGGAAAAACCAAATATGAAAAATTAGCCTCGAGCTAGCCTTGTCAATTCCTTCAATCATTGAAATAGATTTTTACTCCAGGGATCATGTCGGTTACAGTCTGCGAGGCCCAACCCGTCGCAACTTGCTTCTCTCTCGAGTAACCAATCCTCCCAAGACTATCTTCGAAGGTTGATTCTTAAACAAATTAACCATGTCTATCGCCGTTAAAGTATTTAGTTTTGAAAGCAGGAAAAGCCCGACTCAGAAATTGTCTTAAAAAGAATCGCTTCTGATTTTATCTTTCCTTAGCGGACTGCCGCTAAGAGTGTTCACAGGAAGTCGAAATTGCCACAGGCCGATCCTTCCTCCCAACTATGTCTTTAAACGATTCCAGACCAACGAGCTCTTTTTGATTTGAAAAACGATTAAAAACTTTAGTAAGGCCGATTGCCAAACTATCTAAACAGAAAGATAAAAATGTATTCCCGAAGGAATTTAGGCAATGTTCAATTCTCACGATTAGAATTGATTTGGCTAACTCTTGGCTCAAGAAATTTAGCTAAGCATGATATTAATTATCATACTTAACTTGGTTTTTGGAAAATAATTAAATAGCATAAAAAAGTGGAACAAGAAAATAAAGTAAAATGAACTTGGATTAAAGCTAGAAATGTTTACAAAGATAAAAACTAAAAATGATTGATTGATGATCTAAGCCTTTACCAAGGGTGGTATTTATAGGCTTAGATTTACAAAGATAAAGTGATGAGATAATTTAAAATAATAAACAAAAGATAAATAATTCAAATGTTTTGAAATTTAAATGCAGGAAATCTAATCGGATAAGCTGATAAGCTCTCTCAGAACGTTCCAGAAGCTTCTAGAAGTCGCCACGTCATTGTCACGTCACTGCCACGTCAGACGCGTCGTGCCCGGTGTCGTGCCCATGATGCCAGTCATGACAGAATTATAATAAAAACTGCAGAAATGCCCATTTTCACTGCTATTTCCAGAATTGGATCCCTGCACAAAATATAACGACAACAACATGTATTAAGCAGCAAGAAGTCCAAATAACTAGAAAAATAGAAAATGAAATATGTCATATTTGAGAACTCATCAAATTCCCCCTCACTTGTCTCATACTTGTCCTCAAGTATGTCCGAAAATGATATTAACCAAGAATGCATTCTTCAAGCCATTACAAGTATCAAGCAAAATTATAAGAGTTCAAGTGCAAAAGAAATACCATGAAAGAGACACAAATCAAACCAAGCGGATATAAGCAAAGAACAGTCTTTCATTCTTTCAATCGTCTATCAAGTAGTAATCAAATCCAAACCTAGTCTTAATCCTCACCAAGGTACACTCAAGAGCACTCAAAGTGTTTAAAGGTAAATGTGAAGCAAAAGCACTCTAAGTCATGCATGAACAAAGGTTTCCATAGGCTTGTAACAAGTTCAATTCTCCACTACTTATTAGAATCGAGGTGCAAAAATCATTAGGTCTTTTATTCAAGGTGTAATGTGGGTTTAGAAAAGGGTAAAAGATGAAAATTAAAGGCAAAAGCAGATGATCAATGCAAAATATTTCAAACATTAAGCAGTGAAGACATTAAAAAGGAGCTAAAAATGGGCAAGCAAACACACATTTTTTTCTTATTTTTCGAAAGTTTTTTTCTTCTTTTTTTCTTTCTTCGAAGCAATTGCCTCCTTTAATTTTGTTTTTTTTTTCTTTTTTTTTTCATTTTTTCTTTCGAAAAATTCTGCCCTTTATTCGATTTGCATCCCTTTTTTGTCTAGCAATACAGTTTCTAGCATTTGATCAATCAAAAAGTTTGGTTGACGGTTAAGCCAAAAAATGGGATATAAGGTTTCAAGAGGGTTCACTAAGCGAAAGGTAAATTTTAATGAAAGAGAGAAAATCCTAATGCCCCGGTAATAGATGCAGCCGTATAGATCGGTTTTTGATTTTAGCAAACTGGTTTGATGCATTTAGTAGTGTACAGCATGTAGCGTTGTCAAGGGGGGTATCCGATCACACGTCGTTGGTGTTAGCGTGTGATAATTGCGATTGGGGACCGAGGCCGTTTCGTTTTTTCAATTTCTGGTAGAGGGGAAAGCAAATGTATTGGACATGGCAAGGGAATGGTGTCGATTAACTACTGTAGGATTGGGAAAGGAAAACATCGTGGTAAAGCTGAGGTATTTGAAATTGTTCTTGAAACGGTGAAATAAAGATACGTTTGGAGATGTTAATTTGATCATTGAGAAAATGCAACAGAAAAATTGACAAGGCGGATGAAGAGCTGATCGCGAAAGAGGGGGATGGGGAGGTGGAGAGTGAACGTCGACAATGGATGCAAGCACTATGGCGAGCGATGCGTAATAAAAAGGCAATATGGCGTCAAAAATCTCGGGCAACTTGGTTGAGGTTAGGTGATCGGAATACAACCTTTTTTCATAGAACAACTAAATTACGAACGGTTAGGAACTCCATACCGAGATTATTGATTGACGGGAAATGGACTACATCGCTGACGACATTACGCGCCTTTTTAGTCAAGGCGTTCACTGCCCATTTTTCTTGTGATAATCGGGTTAGAAGATGGGAATTTGATGGACAATTTCGACGTGTGCAAGCAGATGCCAGTTCAGCATTGGTAGCACCTTTTACGGTTGGGGAAATTAAACGCATTTTATGGGATTGTGACGGATCAAAGGCACCGGGTCCGGATGGTTTTACACTTGAATTTTACAAGAAGAGCTGGGAGGTGGTGAAGGATGATGTAATGAATTTTTTTACTCAATTCCATGAGCGAGGAACATTGCCAAAGGGAGCGAACTGCACGTTTATTGTGCTATTACCTAAGGTGGCGGCACCACAAGTGCTAGGTGAGTATATGCCAATTGGTTTGGTTAATTCGATGTACAAATTATTGGCCAAGTGCTTGGCGAATCGGTTGCAAACAGTGCTGAATTCCCTGATTAGCGACACTCAGTCGGCTTTCATTAAAGGCCGTCAGCTAGTAGATGGAGTGTTGTTAGCGACGGAGGTAATACATTCCCTTCGCCAAAGTGGGGCTGGTGGTTTTATCCTCAAGTTAGACTTCACAAAGGCATATGATTGTGTGAGCTGCGCTTTTTTAGATTCTGTGCTAGTGCGGATGGGGTTTGTGCAGTGTGGCGACAATGGATACAGGAGTGCATCAGTTTAGCTCGGTTGTCTGTATTACTGAATGGGAGCGCGACAAAAGAGTTTAGGATGGGCCGTGATTTGAGACAAGGTTGTCCCTTGTCACCGCTGCTATTTGTGATAGTAGCAAAAGCATTACATTTGATGTTGATCAGAGCGGAAGCGGGAGGGCTGATTCGGGGAGTGGAGGTGGTTTCGAACATATGGTTGACACACCTCCAGTTTGCCGATGATACAATATTATTCGTTGATGCTAGTATTGAGTATGCTCGTAATTTAAAGAGGATATTGCACTGTTTTCAGGTGTGTTCTGGGTTACAAATTAATTTTGCAAAAAGTTCATTGTATGCGATTGGAGTGGAGGAGGAGCTGAGTGCATCAGTGGCTAGAGTGTTAGGATGCAGATTGGGGGAACTACCGTTTGTATATTTGGGTTTCCCGTTGGGGGCTGATCCGAGACGTATATCAGTATAGGATCCGGTTATCGCTAATTTTAGACGCAAGTTAGCAGGATGGAAGCGCAGTTCTTTGTCGTTTGCAGCTAGGGTGACACTTGTTAACTCGGTCCTTTCATCATTATCGATCTTTTACTTGGGCCTATATGTTGTGCCTAAGGGTGTAATTGAGAAGTTGGATAGAATACGTAGAACGTTTCTTTGGGGCGGTGTTAGCCTCGAGAGACGGATGAGCATTGTGGGATGGGAAATTGTGTGTCGACCACGATATCTAGGGGGCTTGGGGGTGGTTGACCTTAGAGTGACGAATATGGCGCTGCTGTCCAAATGGGTATGGCAATATGCACGTGATCGGGACTCACTTTGGCGTCGTTTAATTACGGCCAAATATGGTGAAAATATTCAGTGGTGGAGGTTCAATACGGAAAATCTATCTACCATGTCTGTTGTATGGCGTCAAATCGTGGCAAATGCTTGCTGTCCAAGTGTTGAATCACACGTAGGGGGAAATTTTCACTGGAACGGCAATGGGTAGCTTGTTCTGTTTTGGTTTGATTTATGGGCTACACAATAGCCTTTAAAGGAGGTTTTTCCACGCTTGTTCGCTTTGGCGTTGAACAAATTGGCTTGGGTACAGGATTATGCAGTGGATAGTCATTTCGCTCATGAACAATGGGAGGGATTTTTCAGGAGGCGATTGTGGATGTTCGAACATGAGCAGTTGCGTACATTGTGTGAAACAGTGAGTGGGGTTCGCATAAGGGAAGAATGTATCAATACGCTGATTTGGATACCGGACGAACATGGGGAGTTTTCGGTTCAGGCTATGTCTAAGGCTCTTTTATTGGATAGGGTGGGGGATGGAGATTTTGGAGGCTGTTTCACATGGAAGGTACTTGTTCCACCCAAGATGCAAGCTTTCTTATGGTTCATTTGGTTGAAACGTTTGCCGACAACAGATTTTTTGCGCATTAGAGGGGTGCCTTTATCGGAGGGACAAGGCCTATGTCCGTGGTGCGTAAGGGTCGAGGAGTCGATTGATCATTTATTTTATGACTGCCCGTGCGTCCAACATATTTGGGATTGGTTACGCGGTTGGTGGGGCATTGCGTTACCATTACCGGTGAGTTTCACAGAATTTTTCGTGATGAATTTTCATAGTTCCTTTTATGGCTGTCAATTAAAATGGTGGGTGGCTAGTGTAAGTGCAATGTTATGGTCTTTTTGGCTTGCCCGAAACGAATTCATCTTTAGGGGCAAGTGTTCGACATTGGCGGAAGTGTATTTTCTTGTCAAGCTCCGCTCTTTTTATTGGATAAAGGACGATGCAGCAAGTGAAGTTATGTCTAAATCGGTTTGGTGGTCGTGCCCTTCTACATGTGTAGTTAGTCCACAGCCAAGGAAGGTGCGTGCTGGTTTGGCGTGGCAGCCACCTATTGCGGGAACGTTGAAGTTCAACGTGGATGGATCGGCGAGGGGTAAGCCCGGACCAGCGGGCATCGGGGGTGTTTTGCGCGATGCGGACAGTCGCATTTTAGGGATTTTTTCTGGTCCAGTC
The DNA here is from genome assembly GCA_958450335.1 of Hibiscus tridactylites. Taxonomy (NCBI): domain Eukaryota; kingdom Viridiplantae; phylum Streptophyta; class Magnoliopsida; order Malvales; family Malvaceae; genus Hibiscus; species Hibiscus tridactylites. The sequence goes on from OY288279.1 coordinate 79,069,340, forward strand.
AGGTGTTTGGACTCCAATGTGGCGGAAGTGAGAGCTATTGAGCTAGCAGTAAGGTTGGTGGCGGAAGGAGCTTGGCGTGATAAATGTGTGGTGATTAAATCCGATTCCCAAGTAACGCTGAGTTGGGTGATTTGTTCGGCGAAACGTCCGTGGAGGTTATGGGAGTCGTTTGTGACAATTGATCAAGTGTGTCAAGTCATTTCGGAGTTACATTTTCAGTACACACCGCGGGAGGTGAATGGATTTGCCGATGTATTAGCTAAGGATGGAGTGGATAGGTGTTCTTTATTCTTAGCTTGTATATAGGCGTTTTTGTATTTTTGACGGGCCATTACGTACTTTTTTCCTCCATTAGGATTAGGGAGGTTTTTAATGAGGCGTAATGGCTACGTCGCGCTGTATGATACTTTATTCTTGAATAATATTCATACAGTTGATGATAAAAAAAATATCCCTTTGGGGGTGAAACTCAAATCATCTCTTGTTCTTAGATTTTATTTGTTCTTAGTAAATTTTACTTTAATAAAGTTTTATTTTTCCATAGCCAAAGGCTAAAGCGATGACTCGATTCCAACATGAGGAATGAAAAGTACTTAAATAACTCCAAGTTTTTTCTCACAGTTTTATAAGCTTAATTTCAAAATTCAGAATGATTTTAAAACCAAAGATTGACTTTGGTCAGGATGTTATTTTGGTTAAATATGCGGGAGGAAGGATCAACTATTGAAGCACATTCGACTTCCTGGGAACACACTTAGTAAATTGATTACTAAGAGAAAATTGAGATCGGAATCGTTGTTATTGAAACAACACAATTTGAGTCAGGTTTTTCAGAACTTTAAAACTGTTTATTTTTAATAGCGATAGTCGCGGTTAATCTAACCAGAAAACTGGAATCTAAAAATTGATTTTAGATTATTGGTTTACCAAAGAGAAAAAAACAAGTCTCAAGGATTGATCCTTGTAGGCAAGTAACCGACGTGAATCCTGAAGTAAAAACCCTTTCCAATGATCCGAGGGAATTCAGTCAAAGCGAGAGTCTAAGGCTAACCTTATTCATATCAATTTTATTTCTTTCTAATCTTCTTTATAATCCTTTTATTTTTCTTATTTTTATCCACAAACTCCCTTTACTTAAATATTATTCAACTCTCTTCTTGGCTCACCGATTGAACAAACATAAATCAGGAAGTTTTCTAAGTCTATGTGGGATCGACCCCTTCTCTTTTACTACGTATTATTTCATTTATTTATTATTAGTGAAGAATGAATTATTTTTTACGCGAAAACGACGTGTGTCACATTTTTTGAACTTTGGGAGAGAAAACAGTTTAGATTTACGATTTTTTTATGTTCCTATACTTAATAAAATCTTATCTGCAAGCAAAAAAAAATATACGAATAGAATCAAATAACTTGAAATAAGAGAAATACTTTAATATCCAAACTGTACTCAATGTGTTCTCGGTATGGGGATATATCGAGTATGTGGTACTACTTTAGACTAAAGTATATGTGCTTATGAATTAAAGGTTATCGGCTACTCTCCTTAAATATCCCAAGAAGGGATTGACAAAAGGGACTTTCTCACCCTCAAAGACTAACCCATACACAAGGCCATTCACTCGGCCTTCCTTTAGTTCAACTCCCTCATTTCGACCATCTACCATTGCGACTTTCTGTCCAAATCTGAAAGAATAAACAATCTAAAACTGTCACTACAGCCATCATCCTAAATTGTCACCAAAAATATGGTAGTTAATGTTATTTTAAATTCGATAATATACCTAATGTTTATGTTAACACAACCGGACTTGCATAGCAAGGATTATGAGAACTTCATAAATTCAAATACTTTACGAGTAATTTTAATGCACTTTCTTTCGTGACCAATCTTTTTTTGACTTATGAGATATTTGTTTTTTCTCTATTAATATAATTAGCTAATTTCGGTTTTAAAAAATCTGTTAATCATCGATTTCATTGATCAATTCAAATTTAAAATTTAGTAAAAACAAAAATTATTAATCTAAAAATAGCCATGCAAGATTGAAAATCAAAAATATAAGTACAAACAACCTTACATGGTGATCACAAAACATAACGCACGCACCATGGGCAACCTCAGAAGCGTTGCCCTCCCATTGCTGCTCGCGTTTTCCCTCCTGCTTCTTCCATTTTCTGAGAGTATATATTTCACTAACTATCATATACACGTTCGAAACGATTTACCTTTGCTTAATTCGCCACCCAACCAGCCGAATCTCTTACTGCACTGCAAGTCCAAGAACAAGGACATCGGCGACAGACCGATGGCAAAGGGGCAGGACTACACGTGGGACACCAAGATAAACTTCCTTCGGACAACCCTCTTCTTCTGCAACGCACGGTGGGTGGGTCACAAGAGCAGGAGGTTCGACGCTTTCGACGCCATCAGAGACGAAGAACGGTGCTTGGAGTACCATACTTCATGCATGTGGTCGGTGAGGAGCGATGGGATTTATTTCAGTTTTAATAATGAAACTTGGTATAATGAATACCCTTGGTAGAATCTAATCTACCATTCTGTAACCACCGCTAGTGGTATTTTAATTGATTAATAAAATTAATTTTTTGTCGAGAAAAAATACTAAACGACATCATTTTAATTCTCAATTTTTATTTATTCGATTTTTATATATTTAAACTCAAAGCGGCCTTAAAATCCAGAACAAGAATTCGAATTGAATTAAAAAAACTTGAAATTTAAAATAAATAGAAAAGAATATTGCGTTATTTATAGACTACTCCATTTGCATCACCATCTATTTGCCTAATGATCAATTCCATGTACCTAAACTCGATGTGCCACAACTTTATTTTCTGCATTGCAAATCAGGATATGAAACATCAAGAATAATGTCACATGCCATGATTAAGATCTAGTTTATTACAATGAGAAAGGGAATTAGAAGCCCTTCGGGATTAGATCACGAACAAGAGGCGGCATATCACTAAAAATAGTTTCGCCTATTGGTGCCGTCGCATGCCTTCATTCTTGAGGATTTTGTCGTGAGCTGCCAACCACATAAAGGTTCGATAAGGGGTCCCCTTATCTCCGTACCAAGCAGAGCCGAGACTAATCCCATTGATCGGATGCCGAGACCCAATCTTTAACACAAGTATCATCCGGTTCCCCCTGGCCAAGATAGTGTTGTTGAAGAGGACCATCTTTGTCAAGCCAAACATCGTTCCAAAATCTTGTGTGCTGACCATTTCTTACGCTACATTGGACACTATTGCGAAAATCCTCCCAAAATGAACCAAATCCTCGCCATAATCTCGAGCAATTACCAAGTTTGAGCATTAGTGGCACTTGACCTTGCCATTGATACTTGGCCTTAATCACACGAATCCACAATTTGTAATCAGACCCGTTTCTGAAAATTTGGTGGCCCATGGGCGAATTTAAAAAATAAGTCCCTAATTAAATGTGAGCGTTCGATAGAGTTATATTAAGTAAAAAAATTTCAAGTTATGCTAATTTACAAGTCCTTACGACTCAAACTTAAAAATTTATCTACTAAATACTAAAATTTTGAGTTATTCGAATTTTTATTTTACAACTTAAACTTTATTTGAAATTTTTTTGAGTCAAGACGATTCGAGTCGAAAAAATCAGTTTTTTCAAGTCGAGCGGAGTTTTTCTCACCCTTTCCCCTAAAAACGAGTATTGGAAAAAAATAAAATTTGAAATTAGACCCTTAGTTACAAGTGATATATAAAAAATGGGTCCTATTAACAAATTTTGAAGAAAAAAAATTCTAAGAGTATTCTTGCAATAACAAATATAGGGGAAAATGGAACCCTAATAACAAGTATTGAAAAATTAAAATTTAAGAGTATGCATGTAATAACAAATATTAGGGAAAATAGATTGTAAATAACAAGTATTGAAAAAAATTGGACTCGTAATAACAAATATCTAAAAAAATAAAATTTAAGAGTAGGGCCCTAATAACAAATATTAGAAAAGATAGGCCCCAAGTCACAAGTATTGGAAAATTGGCCTCATAATAACAAGTATTGAAAATTTTGTACCCTAATAACAAGTATTGAAATAACAATAAATAAATAAAAATGAGCCCCTAATTACAAGTATTCGAAAAAATGAGCCTATAATAACAAGTATTGAAAAAAATTATACCACTAATAACAAATATCGGAAAAAAATAAATTTTAATAATAAAGCTCTAATAATAATTATTAAAAAATTAAATTTTAAATAATAAATATTAAATTTTAACTATAAATATTAAAAAAAGGGCCATGGGCAGAGTACGGGCCCTAGGCGGGCGCCCCTGTAACCCCCTAGACCCGCCTATGCGTTACGACGGATCCTAGGAAGTCACATTAGGGTCAAAAGAGCGACCCACGCTAAAAATACACATAAAAACATTTCCTCTGAAAAACACATTAAATTATAACGGTAACTTTTGTTGAAAATGCTCTTTCAAAAACTTATTTAAACATATAACAGATATTTCAGAAAGTGCTTTACAGACTCTATCATAAAACAATAATGATATGCATGCCCACTAACTATGTCGGTACCGTACTCCAAAAGAAACGCCGAGAGAACTCCCAACACTGATGTCAAACGTTATACCATGATATATTCCTTTAACCTGCGATGGTAAAAACAACGTGAGCTTGGAAAAGCTCAGTAATACAAAACTACCAAAAGATGCTATAAGCTCATGCAGATATATGGTAGGCATAACATTTTCATGATGTTCCACGCAGTAACGATCTTCATTTCTTTTTTCGATATTTCAGGGTAACGTTATACTTGAGAATAACGGTATTTGTTCTTTATTTAATCATTGAGAATTAGACGGGAATTATATGCTATTAATGTACGGAGGTGGAATTAGAGAGTTCGGTTCCTAGTGTGTTCCAGCAGTGTAAGTAAAACATGTGCAACAACAGTATTATATGCATTTCTAGTTCAAAAACATAAGTTCAAGTAATAATACGGTTCAGTTTAATCTTTTATTTACCCTCCAACCATACTCCAAGAGGCAGTTCCCCAAAACTACGTCAAGGCGTTAACCAGTGCCCATTGGGCATAGGTGCCATCCTAAGGGATTACCTTAGGAACGGTACGGTACGATAGGTATTACCCTAGCCGAAGCATAGGAACCTGTAACGGTAAAGGAATTACCAGCTGGATCAGGGCTGAACCTACGGTCACTTCATATTCTATCCCAAGTACCCCAGTAACAATCTATGTAACGGTTCGATTAATCAATAGCTGTATTTTTTAGTAATACATTATTCATATAGCATGTTGGTCATATCAGGTACATATGCATATATCAAAAATACAGTACGGTCATTTTTAATTATAAAACGTCATGTTCATGTGAGTTCAAGTATTCTATCATGTGCATATAATCGGTATTATAACATGTAAATCAGTATGCAAAAACAGTCGTATAGCACACATGGAACACACTAGGTGGAATAGTTTATTTCATTGGAGATACTTGACATTTACGGAAGAGAACATATTAACTTTTGACAAATTGAACTAATCTTTGAAACAAGGCCCCTATTAAAAAAAGGGTTTGTACTAACGATTCAAACCAGATAGCCAGGAGATGATACATCAAGATCTTGAGAGTATGGGCATATCATGATTGATTTAGCCATTTAAGCCTACCAGGGGCATTATGGTCATTTTATCGTACACGACATTTTGGTAATTTATATCAACATGGCGTAAACAGCGGCTCAGAAATTCTATTTTTCTCATCAAGTTTTCTACCAGGCATTTAGAAATTTTTACGTCAAGATCTTTCATGATATCAGATACATTCAGAGCTGTTTTGATTACTTGGGCCAACGAGGGCATTTTGGTCATTTAACTATTATGGGAGATTTCGTAATTTAGCCCAATAATGATGAAATGACGATATGAAATATTTAAGATTTCTAGAAGTTTATCGGGCCTCTAAAACCAATCGAACAACATGTCTCAACCTTACAGTACTAACCAAATCTTCTGATGTATGCATTTCACGGGTATCATTTCCAAATACTGATTGTATCATATATCTGAAAGGTTGCCTTCATATATCACCACATGACTTGTCACGGAGTAGTCGAACTAATACCATGTGCGGAAAAACTGCCATCCTTATATTAATATCAAGAGTGATTGACGTACATGGGTCATGCTTCAACCCATTAGGGCATTAAGTCATTTTCAACTTTATTGGCATTTCCAGAATTTATTAAGGGCAATTTACTTATTCCAGTCAAAGGGGTATTTTAGTCATTTTGAAGCTCGGGATATCCATCATTCCTGTCAATTGAACCTTATTTAGTATTTAAGTACTCGTGGGTGTTTCATCCATTCAAGTAATTGCGGTAACTCCAACCACTTCGTTCATTCCAAAACACGAGGTTCGACCCATCATCTCTGTTAATTTAGAAATTCCAATGCCCAAGCACGTTTTGGTCATTTGATGACTCGATTTTATCGGCATTTTCAATTCTTTTACTCGATTCAGCCATTAATAGCAATTATGTATCTTCTGATAGTTTAATTGATTCGAACATATAAAGAGTTTCCCCCACAAATTTATCTTTAGAGGTTTATTCAGGATTTATGCTAAATCCGAGTGCTTATCTTTCTTGAATAATTATGCCTTATTATCGCATCTCTTTGAGTAATTTTGAGACTTTTAGATGAATCAATTGTTTTACCGGATTTAGTGTAGGTTTCCACACCACTTTCATTATCAAGGGTATTTCTATCATTTTCACCTCGAGGGCATTTTTGTAATTATATACTCTAATATTTCTGTCGTTTGACAAATTAACATTATTAATCGGGTTTGGAGATTGATCGACTCATTAATTTTCTGTACGATTCCAGATTCTTTGATTTATCATCTTTCTCATTCGATTATTCCAACCTTATCTATAACGTCGTACATTTTCATATCCGGTTAGACTTAAGCAGAATTAACGGTACTCATCATCATATGTGTGCATGCATTAACCGAATACCAACATGTTCATAAAGCATACTAGAGGTAGTAGTGTATTACCTTCATTCCTTGCTACCTCGGTCAACCATGATACTCCGTTTGATCACTCTCGAACCCGAATGTGACGTCCTCAAAATCCCGAATGCAAGAAACTTTGAATACCTTCAATCGCACAAATTCCAATTTCAGTCTTTATTCACATTGCTCATAATTGATTATTAAAATACATAAGCAGACTCGAGTTCAAGGTCCAATTTGGAGGCTTTCGGGTTAGAATTTCACGAAACGGGCTTCAAAATTGGACTCAGGACGTCGAAAAACATAAATTAGGACTTTTCTGGAATTTTGACTTTTTGGTCAAAGTCAACGGTCAACGGGCAGGTCAACGGTCAACGCTGACGTCATGCTGACATCACTGGTCCAAGACTGACTCGGCGAGTTGACTCACTGGGTTGACTCGGGCGAGTTGACTCACTGAGTTGACTCGGGTCAACGGGTCGGGTCGGGTTAACGGGCTTGACCGAGCTGACCGGTTTAACCGGACCACCCGGTTCAGACTAGTTCGATCCACACGGACCGGATCTTACCTTTAGAACTCGGAGGTCATCGGACGGTCGCCGGAATAACGCCGGAAAATCCATTTCGTGTCGTTTCTGCCGGAAAACACAAATAATCAAGCCCTCATTTTATATTACACATCTAAGAATCGAAATAATGCCGGAAACTAACCAAATCTTACCGGATCTAGCCCTAAAGCTTCGAGAATCGCCGGAAAAAGACGAGTCTCCGACGACGGCTTAAACAATGACAATCGGATGAGTAAAAGGTTGGGTTTTGCTCGACTCGGGACGAGGAACTCATTGACAGTGGCGACGCGACGAACGGACGTCGACAACGGCCGTAATCGGTGAAGAACCCTTCGATATAACCTAGGTTCACCGAAATTTCTTCCCCCGATTTCTGGCGAACGGGGCAGCGTTTGGGCGCGTGGCTTTAGGGGTTTCGGTCGGGGCGGCGAGGCGGTTCGACTGGCGGCGACGGTGCAAGGCACGACGTGACGGTGAGGTCAGTCGAACGGGGTGGCCGGTGGTAGAATTCGAAAGGGTGGGAGAGAGGGAAGGTGGGGGGTCGAATCTGGATTTGGATGATTCTAATATGGGCATTTAATTCAATACAAGTGGGTGGTTGAGATATTTTGTTTGTTATTAATATTTTATTCGGTTCAAGTATTTAAGGCATCACATAAATATAAATTAATGCAGGTTATGACCATCAATAACTTTAGCCCAGATGGCTAAGGCTTAAGCACAATAAGCTAAGGTCACGGGTTCAATTCTCTCAAGCACCACTTTTTTCCTTTTTTTTTACTTCAACCACATTATGTGAGTGTTACAACTCTCCCCCCCTAAATAGAAATTTCGTCCTCGAAATTTACCAGAGTTAGAGAAATGAATATACATATGGTACTAAACCTATCCATTAGAGTGTATTTATTTATCGAGACTCTCATACGGTCGCGGATCAATCCGGTAATATCTTCAATCATTCGGTTTGTCCTTAAACTCAAAGTCATCTCATTACACATCTCAGACCAACTAACTTCGATACAATGTTTGAATCTATATCGAACTTCAAACAATACCAAGCAAACCCTTGTCTAATAGTTTATATAGTAAACCGTCTCCACCACGAACAAGAGACATTTCGAACTACCACAGAATTCAATCATACAACCGAAGGGTATATCTTCCAAAATCCACATCACTCTTCCAAGTTGAACATCAATTTACGGACGAACAACTATGCGTGGAATTCATACGAGTACTCAAAGCCTCAACCAGGGCCCTCCAAAATTAGGATGTAAACATCATACTCCAGTAAGTAGGATACATATGACGGTACATTGCGGCTTTTTCCCCCAAAATGTCTTTCTTCATACAGATCAAGCATAACAAAGGTTTTAAACGAATATCACTTACATTCATTATAATACTCCGATAATTGTTTCCTTCGTGTACAACAGTCACCACAAAATTTACACTTTCATCGCATTCACAAACAATTTTCTTTTAATTTCATACTACTTTTATCAAATTTCTATTAGGATATTCTCACACATATTAAGTATCACCGAATAGCCTTACATGAAATCTTATGACAATCATCTCACATAAACAAACATTTTATTCTCAATCTTATCATATCTTTAATTCCATATGCATAAATCACCTAAGGTTATTTATCCAGATTCAAAATCCACCAATTTAATCCAAACTACAGACGAACGCTATAATTATTTCTTGCCAATACAAATCGAGCTTTGGGAGGCAGATCACTTAGGTACATTTATTTTAGAAAAGGGGTTTGACATTGGAGTTTCGGCTCGTAGGAGTACTGTTATAATCTAGGGGCATGCACAGACCAAACACACTATGACAGACGATCGGCCGATCTACCCAAAATGACGCAACTCTAAGCTCTGATACCACTAAATGTAACCCCATAGACCCGCCTATGCGTTACGAAGGATCCTAGGAAGTCACATTAGGGTCACAAGAGCGACCCATGCTAAAAATACACATAAAAACATTTCCTCTAAAAAACACATTAAATTATAACGGTAACTTTTGTTGAAAATGCTCTTTCAAAAACTTATTTAAACATATAACAGATATTTCAGAAAGTGCTTTACAGACTCTATCATAAAACAATAATGATATGCATGCCCACTAACTATGTCGGTACCGTACTCCAAAAGCCACGCCGAGAGAACTCCCAACACTGATGTCAAACGTTATACCATGATATATTCCTTTAACCTGCGATGGTAAAAATAATGTGAGCTTGGAAAAGCTCAGTAATACAAAACTACCAAAAGATGCTATAAGCTCATGCAGATATATGGTAGGCATAACATTTTCATGATGTTCCACGCAGTAACGATCTTCATTTCTTTTTTCGATATTTCAGGGTAACGTTATACTTGAGAATAACGGTATTTGTTCTTTATTTAATCATTGAGAATTAGACGGGAATTATATGCTATTAATGTACGGAGGTGGAATTAGAGAGTTCGGTTCCTAGTGTGTTCCAGCAGTGTAAGTAAAACATGTGCAACAACAGTATTATATGCATTTCTAGTTCAAAAACATAAGTTCAAGTAATAATACGGTTCAGTTTAATCTTTTATTTACCCTCCAACCATACTCCAAGAGGCAGTTCCCCAAAACTACGTCAAGGCGTTAACCAGTGCCCATTGGGCATAGGTGCCATCCTAAGGGATTACCTTAGGAACGGTACGGTACGATAGGTATTACCCTAGCCGAAGCATAGGAACCTGTAACGGTAAAGGAATTACCAGCTGGATCAGGGCTGAACCTACGGTCACTTCATATTCTATCCCAAGTACCCCAGTAACAATCTATGTAACGGTTCGATTAATCAATAGCTGTATTTTTTAGTAATACATTATTCATATAGCATGTTGGTCATATCAGGTACATATGCATATATCAAAAATACAGTACGGTCATTTTTAATTATAAAACGTCATGTTCATGTGAGTTCAAGTATTCTATCATGTGCATATAATCGGTATTATAACATGTAAATCAGTATGCAAAAACAGTCGTATAGCACACATGGAACACACTAGGTGGAATAGTTTATTTCATTGGAGATACTTGACATTTACGGAAGAGAACATATTAACTTTTGACAAATTGAACTAATCTTTGAAACAAGGCCCCTATTAAAAAAAGGGTTTGTACTAACGATTCAAACCAGATAGCCAGGAGATGATACATCAAGATCTTGAGAGTATGGGCATATCATGATTGATTTAGCCATTTAAGCCTACCAGGGGCATTATGGTCATTTTATCGTACACGACATTTTGGTAATTTATATCAACATGGCGTAAACAGCGGCTCAGAAATTCTATTTTTCTCATCAAGTTTTCAACCAGGCATTTAGAAATTTTTACGTCAAGATCTTTCATGATATCAGATACATTCAGAGCTGTTTTGATTACTTGGGCCAACGAGGGCATTTTGGTCATTTAACTATTATGGGTGATTTCGTAATTTAGCCCAATAATGATGAAATGACGATATGCAATATTTAAGATTTCTAGAAGTTTATCGGGCCTCTAAAACCAATCGAACAACATGTCTCAACCTTACAGTACTAACTAAATCTTCTGATGTATGCACTTCACGGGTATCATTTCCAAATACTGATTGTATCATATATCTGAAAGGTTGCCTTCATATATCACCACATGACTTGTCACGGAGTAGTCGAACTAATACCATGTGCGGAAAAACTTCCATCCTTATATTAATATCAAGAGTGATTGACGTACATGGGTCATGCTTCAACCCATTAGGGCATTAAGTCATTTTCAACTTTATTGGCATTTCCAGAATTTATTAAGGGCAATTTACTTATTCCAGTCAAAGGGGTATTTTAGTCATTTTGAAGCTCGGGATATCCATCATTCCTGTCAATTGAACCTTATATAGTATTTAAGTACTCGTGGGTGTTTCATCCATTCAAGTAATTGCGGTAATTCCAACCACTTCGTTCATTCCAAAACACGAGGTTCGACCCATCATCTCTGTTAATTTAGAAATTCCAATGCCCAAGCACGTTTTGGTCATTTGATGACTCGATTTTATCGGCATTTTCAATTCTTTTACTCGATTCAGCCATTAATAGCAATTATGTATCTTCTGATAGTTTAATTGATTCGAACATATAAAGAGTTTCCCCCACAAATTTATCTTCAGAGGTTTATTCAGGATTTATGCTAAATCCGAGTGCTTATCTTTCTTGAATAATTAAGCCTTATTATCGCATCTCTTTGAGTAATTTTGAGACTTTTAGATGAATCAATTGTTTTACCGGATTTAGTGTAGGTTTCAACACCACTTTCATTATCAAGGGTATTTCTATCATTTTCACCTTGAGGGCATTTTTGTAATTATATACTCTAATATTTCTGTCGTTTGACAAATTAACATTATTAATCGGGTTTGGAGATTGATCGACTCATTAATTTTCTGTACGATTCCAGATTCTTTGATTTATCATCTTTCTCATTCGATTATTCCAACCTTATCTATAACGTCGTACATTTTCATATCCGGTTAGACTTAAGCAGAATTAATGGTACTCATCATCATATGTGTGCATGCATTAACCGAATACCAACATGTTCATAAAGCATACTAGAGGTAGTAGTGTATTACCTTCATTCCTTGCTACCTCGGTCAACCATGATACTCCGTTTCATCACTCTCGAACCTGAATGTGACGTCCTCAAAATCCCGAATGCAAGAAACTTTGAATACCTTCAATCGCACAAATTCCAATTTCAGTCCTTATTCACATTGCTCATAATTGATTATTAAAATACATAAGCAGACTCGAGTTCAAGGTCCAATTTGGAGGCTTTCGGGTTAGAATTTCACGAAACGGGCTTCAAAATCGGACTCAGGACGTCGAAAAACATAAATTAAGACTTTTCTGGAATTTTGACTTTTTGGTCAAAGTCAACGGTCAACGGGCAGGTCAACGGTCAACGCTGACGTCACTGGTCCAAGACTGACTCGGCGAGTTGACTCACTGGGTTGACTTGGGCGAGTTGACTCACTGAGTTGACTCGGACGAGTTGACTCACTGAGTTGACTCGGGTCAACGAGTCGGGTCGGGTTAACGGGCTTGACCGAGCTGACCGGTTTAACCAGACCACCCGGTTCAGACTAGTTCGGTCCACACGGACCGGCTCTTACCTTTAGAACTCAGAGGTCGTCGAACGGTCGCCGGAATAACGCCGGAAAATCCATTTCGTGTCGTTTCTGCCGGAAAACACAAATAATGAAGCCCTCATTTTATATTACACATCTAAGAATCGAAATAACGCCGGAAACTAACCAAATCTTACCGGATTTAGACCTAAAGCTTCGAGAATCGCCGGAAAAAGACGAGTCTCCGACGACGGCTTAAACAATGACAATCGGATGAGTAAAAGGATGGGTTTTGCTCGACTCGGGACGAGGAACTCATTGACAGTGGCGAAGCGGCGAACGGACGTCGACAACGGCCGTAATCGGTGAAGAACCCTTCGATATAACCTAGGTTCACCGAAATTTCTTCCCCCGATTTCCGGCGAACGGGGCAGCGGTTGGGCGCGTGGCTTTAGGGGTTTCGGTCGGGGCGGCGAGGCGGTTCGACTGGCGACGACGGTGCAAGGCACGACGTGACGGTGAGTTCGGTCGAACGGGGTGGCCGGTGGTAGAATTTGAAAGGGTGGGAGAGAGGGAAGGTGGGGGGTCGAATCTGGATCTGGATGATTCTAATATGGGCATTTAATTCAATACAAGTGGGTGGTTGAGATATTTTGTTTGTTATTAATATTTTATTCGGTTCAAGTATTTAAGGCATCACATAAATATAAATTAATGCAGGTCATGACCATCAATAACTTTAGCCCAGATGGCTAAGGCTTAAGCACAATAAGCTAAGGTCACGGGTTCAATTCTCTCAAGCACCACTTTCTTCCCTTTTTTTACTTCAACCACATTATGTGAGTGTTACAGCCCCTATTGCCCATGCCCAGGGACGACCCTGAGTTTGGATCTAGTCTTGGTGGAACGATGCTAGGTGTCTTTGATGCTGACTTTGTTGGGCGGTGTGTTTAACGTTTTAGCTCCCGTAAAATTTTAGTTTTGTGTGTATAAGTCACCTGTATTTCTCCGGTTAAGTTTTGTATTGTTGTTCTTGGTTTTCTCTTGCATGTGTTGTACTCTTCTTCTCTCCTTAAGTTAGGAAAGTTTTTAATGAGACATACATGTATGTGTAAGGCCATTATGTTCTTATTCTTAATTCTTTTTTGAAAGATCAAACAAGAAATTCATTCATTGAAAACAAAACATACAAAGGGTTAAAAAACCCAAAAAAGATGCTCAAGCGTAACCCCATAAACAAAGCCAACACTGTGGCGAGAATAAAAATCCCAAACTGAGAAAACCCAAAGCTGAAGGTAAAAAGAATCATGAGCAGGGAGGTAGTGTCGCACGTCTAAATCTGCGAAGGATCCTCTAAGAGAAAAGTTTCCAGCGACCGGCGACACCGACGAGTGTTCCAGGGAGTCGGGATGACGTAAACAGCAAAGCCAAGGCCGTAGAAGCCAAAGGAGGCCGAGCTTAACTCTTCAAACGGTCTTCCAGACTAGATAAGACCCATCGAGGGAGACATTGGTAAAAGAGAACCGCCCAAGGGTTGCAAGCATCAGCATCAACGGAGGATCAACGAATTTGCAAGGGAGAGGAAAAAAGAAACCAAAAACGAGAAGGGGAACCACCCTAGAGGGCCAACCTTCATTCTCTCAATAGGGGGACCATGTCTAACCCTTGGCCGCCGAAAAATTAAAATCTCAACGAGTTGACCAAAGGAGAGAATCAGAGCAACACTGCAATAAATAAAGGAAAGAAAAAGAGAGCTGAAAGAAAGAGGGCAACAAAAAAATCAAATCAAAAAAAGGGGTAGAGGCTAGCAGCCTGTAGAGGCAGTTGGCTTCTTGAAGTTTAAGAAAAATGGGTGATGAGTAGCTACTTTGGTCAATATTTTAGTGCTAATTACGCTTAAATGGTTGATTTATGGTGCTGAATTGTGGTCTATTGTGTGCTTTTCTGTGCAGGACTTCATGGCTAGAAAACAGATTAGAAAATGCTGGATTCTGTAAGTTTTCTCGATTCATGACTGGATTAGTGAGCATGAATGCGCTGACTCGATGATACGTCAGTGGGCTTCTAGAAGATGACGCCAGCAGCGCGTGATAGCTTATCAGCTGCGTTCCGGATCACTTATCAGCCGAGATTTGGATCAAAGCTCGTGGATTATCTTTTATTTTTAAATTTAAACATTTTAGGATTTATTTATTATCACTTAGAAATTATCTCTTGTATTTTAAATATTTTAAGGATTATCTCTTATTATTTTAGAGTTATTTTAGGGTTTTAGGATGCTATAAATATCCCTTTGGGGGTGAAACTCAAATCATCTATTGTTCTTAGATTTTATTTGTTCTTAGGAAATTTTACTTTAATAAAGTTTTATTTTTCCATAGCCAAAGGCTAAAGCGATGACTCGATTCCAACGTGAGGAATTAAAAGTACTTAAATAACTCTAGGTTTTTTCTCTCAGTTTTCTAAGCTTAATTTCAAAAATCAGAATGATTTTAAAACCAAAGATTGACTTTGGTCAGGATATTATTTTGGTTAAATATGTGGGAGGAAGGATCAATTATTGAAGCACATTCGACTTCCTGGGAACACACTTAGTAAATTAATTACTAAGAGAAAATTGAGATCGAAACCGTTGTTATTGAAACAACACAATTAGAGTCGAGTTTTTTAGAACTTTAAAACTGTTTATTTTTAATAGCGATAGCCGCGGTTAATATAACCAGAAAATTGGAATCTAAAAATTAATTTTAGATTATCGGTTTACCGAAGAAAAAAAAACAAGTCTCAAGGATTGATCCTTGTAGGCAAGTAACTGACGTGAATCCTGAAGTAAAAACCCTTTCCAATGATCCGAAGGAATTCAGTCAAAGCGAGAGTGTAAGGCTAACCTTATTCATATCAATTTTATTTCTTTCTAATCTTCTTTATCATCCTTTTATTTTTCTTATTTTTATCCACAAACTCCCTTTACTTAAATATTATTCAACTCTCTTCTTGGCTCATCGATTGAACAAACATAAATCATGAAGTTTTTTAAGTCCCTGTGGGATCGACCCCTTCTCTTTTACTACGTATTATTTCTTTTATTTATTATTAGTGAAGAAAGAATTATTTTTTACGCAAAAACGACGCGTGTCACATTTTTTGAACTTTGGGAGAGAAAACAGTTTAGATTTACGATTTTTTTATGTTCCTATACTTAATAAAATCTTATCTACAAGCAAAAAAAAATACGAATAGAATCAAATAACTTGAAATTTGAAAAAAGAATGTTGTGTTATTTATAAACTACCCCATTTGCATCACCAACTATTTTCCTAATGATCAATTCCATGTACCTAAACTCGATGTGTCGTAGCTTTATTATCTGCATCACAAACCCGGAAATGAAATATTAAAAATAGGATAAATATCCTATACACAGGCGGTGGAAACTGAAAGTTTCCACAAGCGCCTCAGTTTTAGGGTATAGGGTGTTAGTTTAGGGTATAGGGTTTAGGGGTTTAGGTGTAAGGGTTTAGAATTTAGGGATAGTTGTTTCAATTTAAAGTTTAGGGTTATAATTTAGGGTTTATAGGTTAAAACCTAAATCCTCACTATATTACACTAAAAACTAAACCCTAACCTATAAACCCTAAATTATAACCCTAAACTTTAAATTGAAACAACTATCCCTAAATTCTAAACCCCTACACTTAAACCCCTAAGCCATATACCCTAAACTAACACCCTATACCCTAAAACTAAGGCGCTTGTGGAAACTTTCAGTTTCCACCGCCAGTGTATAGGATATTAATCCTTAAAAATAATGTCACATGTCATGATCAATATGAAGTGAAAAAAATTCAATTTGGATTTATGACCGTTTATAATTTTTGTAAGTAGACAATGTTAGCTATAAATCTTTTTTTAAAAGTAAAAACAATTAGTTTTTTGTATATGTTATACCTTATATTCTTTAGTACGCACTCTTTTGTAATAAGGGTCTTTTGTCAATCTCTTTTTTCTTCTATATGGAAACTTTCGAGAAAGACGTTCTCAAAAGACCCAAACACTTTTAAAGACACCATTTACCTTTAAATTTTTTTTCCGCACAAAGTTCATAAGAGTTCATCCGGAGGCTACCTCATTATATTCTCCGTCTAACTACTATTTTGACAAGACCAACTTCAAATCCAAAATAAATTTAAAATTTTAATAAAGGTAAAATAAAATTCACAAGACTTCACGCGTACTTATATACTTGTAGTTGAATCATGTGAGCAAGAAAAATTCGAAAAGAAATAATAAAAAGACAGTAAAAAGATGGGAGAATAGAAGAAAAAAACCAATTAAGAGAAAAAAATACTTCAATATCCAAACTGTACTCAATGTGTTCTCGGTATGGGGATATATCGAGTATGTGGTACTACTTTAGACTAAAGTATATGTGCTTCATGAATTAAAGGTTATCGGCTACTCTCTTTAAATATCCCAAGAAGGGATTGACAAAAGGGACTTTCTCACCCTCAAAGACTAACCCATACACAAGGCCATTCACTCGGCCTTCCTTTAGTTCAACTCCCTCATTTCGACCATCTACCATTGCGACTTTCTGTCCAAATCTGAAAGAATAAACAATCAAAAACTGTCACTACAGCCATCATCCTAAATTGTCACCAAAAATATGGTAGTTAATGTTATTTTAAATTCGATAATATACCTAATGTTTATGTTAACACAACCGGACTTGCATAGCAAGGATTATGAGAACTTCATAAATTCAAATACTTTACGAGTAATTTTAATGCACTTTCTTTCGTGACCAATCTTTTTTTGACTTATGAGATATTTGTTTTTTCTCTATTAATATAATTAGCTAATTTCGGTTTTAAAAAATCTGTTAATCATCGATTTCATTGATCAATTCAAATTTAAAATTTAGTAAAAACAAAAATTATTAATCTAAAAATAGCCATGCAAGATTGAAAATCAAAAATATAAGTACAAACAACCTTACATGGTGATCACAAAACATAACGCACGCACCATGGGCAACCTCAGAAGCGTTGCCCTCCCATTGCTGCTCGCGTTTTCCCTCCTGCTTCTTCCATTTTCTGAGAGTATATATTTCACTAACTATCATATACACGTTCGAAACGATTTACCTTTGCTTAATTCGCCACCCAACCAGCCGAATCTCTTACTGCACTGCAAGTCCAAGAACAAGGACATCGGCGACAGACCGATGGCAAAGGGGCAGGACTACACGTGGGACACCAAGATAAACTTCCTTCGGACAACCCTCTTCTTCTGCAACGCACGGTGGGTGGGTCACAAGAGCAGGAGGTTCGACGCTTTCGACGCCATCAGAGACGAAGAACGGTGCTTGGAGTACCATACTTCATGCATGTGGTCGGTGAGGAGCGATGGGATTTATTTCAGTTTTAATAATGAAACTTGGTATAATGAATACCCTTGGTAGAATCTAATCTACCATTCTGTAACCACCGCTAGTGGTATTTTAATTGATTAATAAAATTAATTTTTTGTCGAGAAAAAATACTAAACGACATCATTTTAATTCTCAATTTTTATTTATTCGATTTTTATATATTTAAACTCAAAGCGGCCTTAAAATCCAGAACAAGAATTCGAATTGAATTAAAAAAACTTGAAATTTAAAATAAATAGAAAAGAATATTGCGTTATTTATAGACTACTCCATTTGCATCACCATCTATTTGCCTAATGATCAATTCC
Organism: Hibiscus tridactylites; assembly: GCA_958450335.1. NCBI lineage: Eukaryota > Viridiplantae > Streptophyta > Magnoliopsida > Malvales > Malvaceae > Hibiscus > Hibiscus tridactylites. The sequence goes on from OY288279.1 coordinate 79,087,878, forward strand.
ATGTACCTAAACTCGATGTGCCACAACTTTATTTTCTGCATTGCAAATCAGGATATGAAACATCAAGAATAATGTCACATGCCATGATTAAGATCTAGTTTATTACAATGAGAAAGGGAATTAGAAGCCCTTCGGGATTAGATCACGAACAAGAGGCGGCATATCACTAAAAATAGTTTCGCCTATTGGTGCCGTCGCATGCCTTCATTCTTGAGGATTTTGTCGTGAGCTGCCAACCACATAAAGGTTCGATAAGGGGTCCCCTTATCTCCGTACCAAGCAGAGCCGAGACTAATCCCATTGATCGGATGCCGAGACCCAATCTTTAACACAAGTATCATCCGGTTCCCCCTGGCCAAGATAGTGTTGTTGAAGAGGACCATCTTTGTCAAGCCAAACATCGTTCCAAAATCTTGTGTGCTGACCATTTCTTACGCTACATTGGACACTATTGCGAAAATCCTCCCAAAATGAACCAAATCCTCGCCATAATCTCGAGCAATTACCAAGTTTGAGCATTAGTGGCACTTGACCTTGCCATTGATACTTGGCCTTAATCACACGAATCCACAATTTGTAATCAGACCCGTTTCTGAAAATTTGGTGGCCCATGGGCGAATTTAAAAAATAAGTCCCTAATTAAATGTGAGCGTTCGATAGAGTTATATTAAGTAAAAAAATTTCAAGTTATGCTAGTTTACGAGTCCTTACGACTCAAACTTAAAAATTTATCTACTAAATACTAAAATTTTGAGTTATTAGAATTTTTATTTTACAACTTAAACTTTATTTGAAATTTTTTTGAGTCAAGACGAGTCGAGTCGAAAAAATCAGTTTTTTTCAAGTCGAGCGGAGTTTTGCTCACCCTTTCCCCTAAAAACGTGTATTGAAAAAAAAATTGAAATTAGACCCTTAGTTACAAGTGATATATAAAAAAAGGGGTCCTATTAACAAATTTTGAAAAAAAAATATTCTAAGAGTATTCTTGTAATAACAAATATAGGGGAAAATGGAACCCTAATAACAAGTATTGAAAAATTAAAATTTAAGAGTATGCATGTAATAACAAATATTAGAGAAAATAGATCATAAATAACAAGTATTGAAAAAAATTGGACTCGTAATAACAAATATCTGGAAAAAAATTTAAGAGTAGGGCCCTAATAACAAATATTAGAAAAGATAGGCCCCAAGTCACAAGTATTGGAAAATTGGCCTCATAATAACAAGTATTGAAAATTTTGTACCCTAATAACAAGTATTGAAATAACAATATATAAATAAAAATGAGCCCCTAATTACAAGTATTCGAAAAAATGAGCCTATAATAACAAGTATTGAAAAAAATTATACCCCCAATAACAAATATCGGAAAAATAAATTTTAATAATAAAGCTCTAATAATAATTATTAAAAAATTAAAATTAAAATAATAAATATTAAAAAATATTAAAATTTAACTATAAATATTAAAAAAGGGACATGGGCAGAGTAGGGGCCCTGGGCGGGCGCCCCTATTGCCCATGCCCAGGGACGACCCTGAGTTTGGATCTAGTCTTGGTGGAACGGTGCTAGGTGTCTTTGCTGCTGACTTTGTTGGGCGGTGTGTTTAACGTTTTAGCTCCCGTAAAATTTCAGTTTTGTTGGTATAAGTTACCTGTATTTCTCCGGTTAAGTTTTGCATTGTTGTTCTTGGTTTTCTCTTGCATGTGTTGTACTCTTCTTCTCTCCTTAAGTTAGGAAAGTTTTTAATGAGACATACATGTAGGTGTAAGGCCATTATGTTCTTAGTCTTAATTCTTTTTTGAAAGATCAAACAAGAAATTCATTCATTGAAAATAAAACATACAAAGGGTTAAAAAAAACCCAAAAAAGATGCTCAAGCGTAACCCCATAAACAAAGCCAACACTGTGGTGAGAATAAAAATCCCAAACAGAGAAAACCCAAAGTTGATGGTAAAAAGAATCATGAGCAGGGAGGTAGCGTCCCGCGTCTAAATCTGTGAAGGATCCTCCAAGCGAAAAGTTCCTGGCGACCGGTGACATCGACGAGTGTTCCAGGGAGTCGGGATGACGTAAACAGCAAAGCCAAGGCCGTAGAAGCCAAAGGAGGCCGAGCTCAACTCTTCAAACGGTCTTCCAGACTAGCTAAGACCCATTGAGGGAGACATTGGTAAAAGAGCAACGCCCAAGGGTTGCCAGCATCAACATCAACGGAGGATCAACAAATTTGCAAGGGAGAGGCAAAAAGAAACCAAAAACGAGAAGGGGAACCACCCTAGTGGGCCAACCTTCATTCTCTCAATAGGGGGACCATGCCTAACCCTTGGCCGCCGAATAATTAAAATCTCAACGAGTCGACCAAAGGAGAGAATCAGAGCAACACTACAATAAAGAAAGGAAAGAAAAATAGAGCTGAAAGAAAGAGGGCAACAAAAAAATCAAATCAGAAAAAGGGTAGAGGCTAGCAGCCTCTAGAGGCAGTTGGCTTCTTGAAGTTTAAGAAAAGTGGGTGATGAGTAGCTACTTTTGTCAATATTTTAGTGCTAATTACGCTAAAATGGTTGATTTATGGTGCTGGATTGTGGTCTATTGTGTGCTTTTCTGTGCAGGACTTCATGGCTAGAAAACAGATTAGAAAATGCTGGATTTTGCAAGTTTTCTAGATTCATGGCTGGATTAGTGGGCATGAATGCGCTGACTCGACGATACGTCAGTGGGCTTCTAGAAGATGACGTTAGTAGCGTGTGATAGCTTATCAACTGCGTTCCGGATCACTTATCAGCCGAGATTTGGATCAAAGCTCGTGGATTATCTTTTATTTTTAAATTTAAACATTTTAGGATTTATTTATTATCACTTAGAAATTATCTCTTGTATTTTAAATATTTTAAGGATTATATCTTATCATTTTAGAGTTATTTTAGGGTTTTAGGATGCTATAAATATCCCTTTGGGGGTTTGCACAAATGGATGAGAGTATTTGGAGACGCTTAAATCGGGAACAAGGCAATGGCGATCAGATTCAGTCCAAACCACAAGCAGCCGTCGCCGATAAACATGATTCACAACGGGTATGGACCTTATACGTAGGAGGAATCTCAGAGACGATTCACTGGAAGGGTTTATGGCAAATATTCGATCGTCATGGGATTGTTAGAGATGCGTTTATACCCTGGAAGAGGGCTAGAGATGGGACACGATTTGGATTCGTTCGAATGGCATCGAAGTCAGATGCGGATAGGGCGATCGAACGGCTTCTTGAAAAATGGATATATGGCGCTAGATTGCAAGTGGCTTTTGCATGGAAGGGTATTAACGATCTAAAGAATGCGTTGAAGAGAAAGGAAGTACAACAACCGATAAAGGGGATGGTGTCGGATTCAACAACAGAGAAGTCGTTGACGCAGGGGGGCTATGAGAGCGGATTAAAACGACGGGTAATTGAGGGTGTGTTAGATGAGCATAAATGGGTGATCCTCCAATGGTGTGCGATTGGATGGAGCACTAGGCCATGGAATTTGAAAACGTTAGCGAAACGATTGGAGGTGGAGAAGAAACATGGTTTTTCGATCATAAGACTCTCGGGGTCCATGATCCTGCTAATGTGCACGTCGGCGAAAATCCGTGAACAAGTGATGAAGATGGATTGCATCAAGGAATGTTTCACAAAAGTGATAGAGTGGTCACCGTCAATTACAACAGAATCCCGTCGAGTATGGTTATCCGTGGTGGGTCTGCCGATTCATCTATGGCACAAGAAAACGTTCACGAATATAGCAAGCTTATGGGGGTCATTGATATGTATGGATGACAATACGGAAACTCCTACATCTTTCGATTGCCGACGTATGCTGGTAGAAACAACAATGGTGGAGCGCATTGAGGAGAGTATCACTGTCAAATTGTCAGCTGCGGAATATGTTGTCCGTGTATTTGAGACTGATAGGCAAGGTCCAATGATCGAGTGTGGCTGCTATGAGGGCAACCATTCACAAACGGAAATTCCGCATGAGGGAAGTAGTGATAGTCTTCAAGAGAACGTTCAATTTAGAAGGGCGGAGGAATACAAGGAAACAGTAGAGTGTACTGATCTGATTGGGGGGAATGTTGCGGCTGAGAACCAAATTAAGATGGACATGGCGAGAGAGATAGTAAATCCGAGAGTAAATGCGGGGCCTGAGACGGAACAGAATACGGTGGTGCCGGTGCAACATCTGATTCTGTCGATCAGCTCCGATAGCGTGGAGGGAGAGAAGGAGAGTCACAGTAGGACTCTGGTGGAGAGTCCCGCTATAGCTGGATTAGTGAATTCAAGTTCAAAATCAGAGGATAACGTGGGGACAGCAGGATGTGTTGCTAGCGTTAATTCTAAAGCAATCACGCTAGAAAATTCAATTTCACAAGCAGGAACAGCAGTGCAGGGATTGGGACAAACCGAGTTGCTTCGCGTGGGGAATTCTTTTTGCAAGGTTCGACGAGTGGTGGGAGGTGTAATTACTGGAATTCCGGGTAATTCACAAAACAGTCTTGGCCGAGGGTCGGGGAAAAAGGACACAACAGTAGACATACATAAGAAGGGACACGACTCTTGCGAGGTTCCAATCGAGCAGCAGAATATTACAAGTGAGGCGGAAGCGACAGTGAGATTAGGGGCTTTGATTGGTGTGAAATCAGCTGGGCGGGAAGAGGACATAATCAAAGACATATCGCGGGTTTTTACTGGGGAGTGTCGTGGTTTTTGACTCATGAAGTTGTTAACATGGAATGTAAGGGGTTTGGGCGGGAGTGCGAAAAGGCGTTATGTTCGTGAGGTAATTAGGAAGAATCATTGCGACATGGTGTTCTTACAGGAGACAAAATTGAAAGAGGTTCCGTCGTTGCTTGTAGCAAATTTGTGGTACTCGGATAACTTCGAAATGGCATACTCACCATCGGTTGGGGCCTCCAGCGGCATATTAGTCATGTGGGAAGGTACTAAATTTATTTTGGAGTCAATTCAGACTGAGTGCTATTATGTTTTAATTCTAGGAAAATGGAGTGTCGAAGAATTGGTCTGTGGTATAGTAGCGATTTATGCACCTTGCGATGTAACTAGTCAAAATGTGTTATGGGAAAATTTGTTGGCTAGTTTGTGCACATTTCAGGGACCATGGTGTATTGCAGGGGACTTCAATGCCATTTTGAAAATTTCGGATAGGATTGGGGAATCAGATAGAGAGGCTGAAATGGAAGCTTTCACAAATTTCGTCAACAACGCATGTTTCATGGATTTGCCAATGACGGGTAAATGGTTTACATGGTTTGGCCCCGGTAATAGATGCAGCCGTATAGATCGGTTTTTGATTTCAGCAAACTGGTTTGATGCATTTAGTAGTGTACAGCATGTAGCGTTGTCGAGGGGGGTATCCGATCACACGTCGTTGGTGTTAGCGTGTGATGAATGCGATTGGGGACCGAGGCCGTTTCGTTTTTTCAATTTCTGGTTAGAGGGGAAAGCAAATGTATTGGACATGGCAAGGGAATGGTGTCGATTAACTACTGTAGGATTGGGAAAGGAAAACATCGTGGTAAAGCTGAGGCATTTGAAATTGTTCTTGAAACGGTGAAATAAAGATACGTTTGGAGATGTTAATTTGATCATTGAGAAAATGCAACAGAAAAATTGACAAGGCGGATGAAGAGCTGATCGCGAAAGAGGGGGATGGGGAGGTGGAGAGTGAACGTCGACAATGGATGCAAGCACTATGGCGAGCGATGCGTAATAAAAAGGCAATATGGCGTCAAAAATCTCGGGCAACTTGGTTGAGGTTAGGTGATCGGAACACAACCTTTTTTCATAGAACGACTAAATTACGAACGGTTAGGAACTCCATACCGGGATTATTGATTGACGGGAAATGGACTACATCGCCGACGAAATTACGCGCCTTTTTAGTCAAGGCGTTCACTGCCCATTTTTCTTGTGATAATCGGGTTAGAAGATGGGAATTTGATGGACAGTTTCGACGTGTGCAAGCAGATGCAAGTTCAGCATTGGTAGCACCTTTTACGGTTGGGGAAATTAAACGCATTTTATGGGATTGTAACGGATCAAAGGCACCGGGTCCGGATGGTTTTACATTTGAATTTTATAAGAAGAGATGGGAGGTGGTGAAGGATGATGTAATGAATTTTTTTACTCAATTCCATGAGCGAGGAACATTGCCAAAGGGAGCGAACTGCACGTTTATTATGCTATTACCTAAGGTGGCGGCACCACAAGTGCTAGGTGAGTATAGGCCAATTGGTTTGGTTAATTCGATGTACAAATTATTGGCCAAGTGCTTGGCGAATCGGTTGCAAACAGTGCTGAATTCCCTGATTAGCGACACTCAGTCAGCTTTCATTAAAGACCGTCAGCTAGTAGATGGAGTGTTGTTAGCGACGGAGGTAATACATTCCCTTCGCCGAAGTGGGGCTGGTGGTTTTATCCTCAAGTTAGACTTCGCAAAGGCAAATGATTGTGTGAGCTGGGCTTTTATAGATTCTGTGCTAGTGCGGATGGGGTTTGTGCAGTGTGGCAACAATGGATACAGGAGTGCATCAGTTTAGCTCGGTTGTCTGTATTACTGAATGGGAGCGCGACAAAAGAGTTTAGGATGGGCCGTGGTTTGAGACAAGGTTGTCCCTTGTCACCGCTGCTATTTGTGATAGTAGCGAAAGCATTACATTTGATGTTGATCAGAGCGGAAGCGGGAGGGCTGATTCGGGGAGTGGAGGTGGTTTCGAACATACGGTTGACACACCTCTAGTTTGCCGATGATACAATATTATTCGTTGATGCTAGTATTGAGTATGCTCGTAATTTAAAGAGGATATTGCACTGTTTTCAGGTGTGTTTTGGGTTACAAATTAATTTTGCAAAAAGTTCATTGTATGCGATTGGAGTGGAGGAGGAGCTGAGTGCATCAATGGCTAGAGTGTTGGGATGCAGATTGGGGGAACTACCGTTTGTATATCTGGGTTTCCCGTTGGGGGATGATCCGAGACGTATATCAGTATAGGATCCGGTTATCGCTTATTTTAGACTCAAGTTAGCAGGATGGAAGCGCAGTTCTTTGTCGTTTGCAGCTAGGGTGACACTTGTTAACTCGGTCCTTTCATCATTACCGATCTTTTACTTGGGCTTATTTGTTGTGCCTAAGGGTGTAATTGAGAAGTTGGATAGAATACGTAGAACGTTTCTTTGGGGAGGTGTTAGCCTCGAGAGACGGATGAGTAGGGTGGGATGGGAAACTGTGTGTCGACCACGATATCTAGGGGGCTTGGGGGTGGTGGACCTTAGAGTGAAGAATATGGCGTTGCTGTCCAAATGGGTATGGCGATATGCACGTGATCGGGACTCGCTTTGGCGTCGTTTAATTACGGCCAAATATGGTGAAAATATTCAGTGGTGGAGGTTCAATACGGAAAATCTATCTGCCATGTCTGTTGTATGGCGTCAAATCGTGGCAAATGCTTGCTGTTCGAGTGTTGAATCACACGTAGGGGGAAATTTTCACTGGAAAATCGGTAATGGGCAGCTTGTTCTGTTTTGGTTTGATTTATGGGCTACACAATAGCCTTTAAAGGAGGTTTTTCCACGCTTGTTTGCTTTGGCGTTGAACAAATTGGCTTGGGTACAAGATTATGCAGTGGATAGTCATTTCGCTCATGAACAATGGGAGGGATTTTTCAGGAGGCGATTGTGGATGTTCGAACATGAGCAGTTGCGTACATTGTGTGAAATAGTGAGTGCGGTTCGCATAAGGGAAGAATGTATCGATACGCTGATTTGGATACCGGACGAACATGGGGAGTTTTCGATTCAGGCTATGTCTAAGGCGCTTTTATTGGATAGGGTGGGGGATGGAGATTTTGGAGGCTGTTTCGCATGGAAGGTACTTGTTCCACCCAAGATGCAAGCTTTCTTATGGTTCATTTGGTTGAAACGTTTGCCGACAACAGATTTTATGCGCATTAGAGGGGTGCCTTTATCGGAGGGACAAGGCCTATGTCCGTGGTGCGTAAGGGTCGAGGAGTCGATTGATCATTTATTTTATGACTGCCCGTGTGTCCAACAGATTTGGGATTGGTTACGCGGTTGGTGGGGCATTGCGTTACCATTACCGGTGAGTTTCACAGAATTTTTCGTGATGAATTTTCATAGTTCCTTTTATGGCTGTCAATTAAAATGGTGGGTGGCTAGTGTGAGTGCAATGTTATGGTCTTTTTGGCTTGCCCGAAACGAATTCATCTTTAGGGGCAAGCGTTCGACATTGGCAGAAGTGTATTTTCTTGTCAAACTCCGCTCTTTTATTGGATAAAGGTCGATGCAGCAAGTGAAGTTATGTCAGAATCGGTTTGGTGGTCGTGCCCTTCTACATGTGTAGTTAGTCCACGTCCAAGGAAGGTGCGTGCTGGTTTGGCGTGGCAGCCACCTATTGCAGGAACGTTGAAGTTCAACATGGATGGATCGGCAAGGGGTAAGCCCGGACCAGCGGGCATCGGGGGTGTTTTGCGCGATGTGGACAGTCGCATTTTAGGGATTTTTTCCGGTCCAGTCAGGTGTTTGGACTCCAATGTGGCGGAAGTGAGAGCTATTGAGCTAGCAGTAAGGTTGGTGGCGGAAGGAGCTTGGCGTGATAAATGTGTGGTGATTGAATCCGATTCCCAAGTAACGCTGAGTTGGGTGACTTGTTCGGCGAAACCTCCGTGGAGGTTATAGGAGTCGTTTGTGACAATTGATCAAGCGTGTCAAGTCATTTCGGAGTTACATTTTCAGTACACACCGCGGGAGGTGAATGGATTTGCCGATGTATTAGCTAAGGATGGAGTGGATAGGTGTTCTTTATTCTTAGCTTGTATATAGGCGTTTTTGTATTTTTGACGGGCCATTACGTACTTTTTTCCTCCATTAGGATTAGGGAGGTTTTTAATGAGGCGTAATGGCTACGTCGCGCTGTATGATACTTTATTCTTGAATAATATTCATACAGTTGATGATAAAAAAATATCCCTTTGGGGGTGAAACTCAAATCATCTCTTGTTCTTAGATTTTATTTGTTCTTAGTAAATTTTACTTTAATAAAGTTTTATTTTTCCATAGCCAAAGGCTAAAGCGATGACTCGATTCCAACATGAGGAATGAAAAGTACTTAAATAACTCCAAGTTTTTTCTCACAGTTTTATAAGCTTAATTTCAAAAATCAGAATGATTTTAAAACCAAAGATTGACTTTGGTCAGGATGTTATTTTGGTTAAATATGCGGGAGGAAGGATCAACTATTGAAGCACATTCGACTTCCTGGGAACACACTTAGTAAATTGATTACTAAGAGAAAATTGAGATCGGAACCGTTGTTATTGAAACAACACAATTTGAGTCAGGTTTTTCAGAACTTTAAAACTGTTTATTTTTAATAGCTATAGTCGCGGTTAATCTAACCAGAAAACTGGAATCTAAAAATTGATTTTAGATTATCGGTTTACCAAAGAGAAAAAAACAAGTCTCAAGGATTGATCCTTGTAGGCAAGTAACCGACGTGAATCCTGAAGTAAAAACCCTTTCCAATGATCCAAGGGAATTCAGTCAAAGCGAGAGTCTAAGGCTAACCTTATTCATATCAATTTTATTTCTTTCTAATCTTCTTTCTAATCCTTTTATTTTTCTTATTTTTATCCACAAACTCCCTTTACTTAAATATTATTCAACTCTCTTCTTGGCTCACCGATTGAACAAACATAAATCAGGAAGTTTTCTAAGTCTATGTGGGATCGACCCCTTCTCTTTTACTACGTATTATTTCATTTATTTATTATTAGTGAAGAATGAATTATTTTTTACGCGAAAACGACGTGTGTCACATTTTTTGAACTTTGGGAGAGAAAACAATTTAGATTTACGATTTTTTTTATGTTCCTATACTTAATAAAATCTTATCTGCAAGCAAAAAAAATATACGAATAGAATCAAATAACTTAAAATTTGAAAAAAGAATGTTGTGTTATTTATAAACAACCCCATCTGCATCACCAACTATTTTCCTAATGATCAATTCAATGTACCTAAACTCGATGTGTCGTAGCTTTATTATCTGCATCGCAAACCCGGATATGAAACATTAAGAATAATGTCACATGTCATGGTCAATATCAAGTGAAAAAAAAATTCAATTTGGATTTATGACCGTTTATAATTTTTGTAAGTAGACAATGTTAGCTATAAATTCTTTTTTTAAAGTAAAAACAATTAGTTTTTTTTTTTTTGTATATGTTATACCTTATATTCTTTAGTACCCACTCTTTTGTAATAAGGGTCTTTTGTCAATCTCTTTTTTCTTCGATATGAAAACTTTCAAGAAAGACGTTCTCAAAAGACCCAAACCCTTTTAAAGACACCATTTACCTTTAAATTTTTTTCCGCACAAAGTTCATAAGAGTTCATCCGGAGGCTACCTCATTATATTCTCCGTCTAACTACTATTTTGACAAGACCAACTTCAAATCCAAAATAAATTTATAATTTTAATAAAGGTAAAATAAAAGTCACAAGACTTCACGCGTACTTATATACTTGTAGTTGAATCATGTGAGCAAGAAAAATTCGAAAAGAAATAATAAAAAGACAGTAAAAAGATAGGAGAATAGAAGAAAAAAACCAATTAAGAGAAAAAAATACTTTAATACCCAAACTGTACTCAATGTGTTCTCGGTATGGGGATATATCGAATATTTGGTACTACTTTAGACTAAAGTATATGTGCTTCATGAATTAAAGGTTATCGGCTACTCTCCTTAAATATCCCAAGAAGGGATTGACAAAAGGGACTTTCTCACCCTCAAAGACTAACCCATACACAAGGCCATTCACTCGGCCTTCCTTTAGTTCAACTCCCTCATTTCGACCATCTACCATTGCGACTTTCTGTCCAAATCTGAAAGAATAAACAATCAAAAACTGTCACTACAGCCATCATCCTAAATTGTCACCAAAAATATGGTAGTTAATGTTATTTTAAATTCAATAATATATCTAATGTTTATGTTAACACAACCGGACTTGCATAGCAAGGATTATGAGAACTTCATAAATTCAAATACTTTACGAGTAATTTTAATGCACTTTCTTTTGTGACCAATCTTTTTTTGACTTATGAGATATTTATTTTTTCTCTATTAATATAATTAGTTAATTTCGGTTTTAAAAAATCTGTTAATCATCGATTTCATTGATCAATTCAAATTTAAAATTTAGTAAAAACAAAAATTATTAATCTAAAAATAGCCATGCAAGATTGAAAATCAAAAATATAAGTACAAAACAACCTTACATGGTGATCACAAAACATAACGCACGCACCATGGGCAACCTCAGAAGCGTTGCCCTCCCATTGCTGCTCGCGTTTTCCCTCCTGCTTCTTCCATTTTCTGAGAGTATATATTTCACTAACTATCATATACACGTTCGAAACGATTTACCTTTGCTTAATTCGCCACCCAACCAGCCGAATCTCTTACTGCACTGCAAGTCCAAGAACAAGGACATCGGCGACAGACCGATGGCAAAGGGGCAGGACTACACGTGGGACACCAAGATAAACTTCCTTCGGACAACCCTCTTCTTCTGCAACGCACGGTGGGTGGGTCACAAGAGCAGGAGGTTCGACGCTTTCGACGCCATCAGAGACGAAGAACGGTGCTTGGAGTACCATACTTCATGCATGTGGTCGGTGAGGAGCGATGGGATTTATTTCAGTTTTAATAATGAAACTTGGTATAATGAATACCCTTGGTAGAATCTAATCTACCATTCTGTAACCACCGCTAGTGGTATTTTAATTGATTAATAAAATTAATTTTTTGTCGAGAAAAAATACTAAACGACATCATTTTAATTCTCAATTTTTATTTATTCGATTTTTATATATTTAAACTCAAAGCGGCCTTAAAATCCAGAACAAGAATTCGAATTGAATTAAAAAAAACTTGAAATTTAAAATAAATAGAAAAGAATATTGTGTTATTTATAGACTACTCCATTTGCATCACCATCTATTTGCCTAATGATCAATTCCATGTACCTAAACTCGATGTGCCACAACTTTATTTTCTGCATTGCAAATCAGGATATGAAACATCAAGAATAATGTCACATGCCATGATTAAGATCTAGTTTATTACAATGAGAAAGGGAATTAGAAGCCCTTCGGGATTAGATCACGAACAAGAGGCGGCATATCACTAAAAATAGTTTCGCCTATTGGTGCCGTCGCATGCCTTCATTCTTGAGGATTTTGTCGTGTGCTGCCAACCACATAAAGGTTCGATAAGGGGTCCCCTTATCTCCGTACCAAGCAGAGCCGAGACTAATCCCATTGATCGGATGCCGAGACCCAATCTTTAACACAAGTATCATCCGGTTCCCCCTGGCCAAGATAGTGTTGTTGAAGAGGACCATCTTTGTCAAGCCAAACATCGTTCCAAAATCTTGTGTGCTGACCATTTCTTACGCTACATTGGACACTATTGCGAAAATCCTCCCAAAATGAACCAAATCCTCGCCATAATCTCGAGCAATTACCAAGTTTGAGCATTAGTGGCACTTGACCTTGTCATTGATACTTGGCCTTAATCACACGAATCCACAATTTGTCATCATTTGTAATCAGACCCGTTTCTGAAAATTTGGTGGCCCATGGGCGAATTTAAAAAATAAGTCCCTAATTAAATGTGAGCGTTCGATAGAGTTATATTAAGTAAAAAAATTTCAAGTTATGCTAGTTTACGAGTCCTTACGACTCAAACTTAAAAATTTATCTACTAAATACTAAAATTTTGAGTTATTAGAATTTTTATTTTACAACTTAAACTTTATTTGAAATTTTTTTGAGTCAAGACGAGTCGAGTCGAAAAAATCAGTTTTTTTCTAGTCGAGCGGAGTTTTGCTCACCCTTTCCCCTAAAAACGAGCATTGGAAAAAAAATTGAAATTAGACCTTTAGTTACAAGTGATATATAAAAAAGGGGTCCTATTAACAAATTTTGAAAAAAAAAACTCTAAGAGTATTCTTGTAATAACAAATATAGGGGAAAATGGAACCCTAATAACAAGTATTGAAAAATTAAAATTTAAGAGTATGCATGTAATAACAAATATTAGGGAAAATAGATCATAAATAACAAGTATTGGAAAAAAATTGGACTCGTAATAACAAATATCTGAAAAAAAATAAAATTTAAGAGTGGGGCCCTAATAACAAATATTAGAAAAGATAGGCCCCAAGTCACAAGTATTGGAAAATTGGCCTCATAATAACAAGTATTGAAAATTTTGTACCCTAATAACAAGTATTGAAATAACAATAAATAAATAAAAATGAGCCCCTAATTACAAGTATTCGGAAAAATGAGCCTATAATAACAAGTATTGAAAAAATTATACCCTTAATAACAAATATCGGAAAAAATAAATTTTTAGAATAAAGCTCTAATAATAATTATTAAAAAATTAAATTTTAAATAATAAATATTAAAAAATATTAAAATTTAACTATAAATATTAAAAAAAGGGCCATGGGCAGAGTAGGGTCCCTGGGCGGGCGCCCCTATTGCCCATGCCCAGGGACGACTCTGAGTTTTGATCTAGTCTTGGTGCAACGATTCTAGGTGTCTTTGTTGGGCGCCCCTGTTGCCCATGCCCATGCCCTTATACGATTATTGGGAAAGATTCAAAAAGTTGTGCGCGAGTTGTCCACAACATAACTTATCCGAGCAAACGCTCCTTCAATATTTCTATGAAGGAATGTTACCGATGGATAAGAAAATGATAGATGCAGCAAGTGATGGAGCGCTTGTCAACTTGACCCCCGAAAATGCTCGAAATCTGATATCTACGATGGCGGCGAATTCACAGCAATTTAATTCTGCGAGTGAACCCAACCGACGGGTTCACACAGTAAGCACAATTTCATTAGAGAATAAGATAGACAATTTGACTAATATTGTGTATTCTCTTGTTTCAGGGGAGATAGGAGCTGCTAAGGTATGCGGAATATGCACTATGCTAGATCACACAACCGATTTATGCCAATTGTTGCGGGATACAGCTGGTGCCCAGGTTAACGCCATACACAACTTTCCCGGACCTCCCCAAAGACCCTATAACCCTCAGAGCAATACGTTCAATTCTGGTTGGAGAGATCACCCAAACTTGAGCTACGATAATTAGAACCCGAAGTACCAACCTAGGCAGCAACCTCCCCACCAAAACCAAGCACCCCAAAAATCTTTGCTTGAGTCTATTGTTGAGAGTGGCAGTTTCGTAGGAAAAATTCCAAACCCAAACACAATCCCATCTCCAGCAAATCGACAAACAAATAAGCCAACTAGCTCAAGCCGTTAGCCGTCTAGAATCCCAGTGAAAGTTACCATCCCAAACCAACCCAAGGGAAAACGTTAGTGCGATAACTTTGCGTAGTGGAACAGTGATAACGCCTAAACCGCCCAAGCAAGATGAGCGAAAATCCGACGAACCGGGAAACTCTTCGGAAGACCAGAACGACAAGTCTCCTCCCACCGCAGGTAATGCCAAATCTAAAATTTATGTTTCTACTTACGAACCTGTTCCACCTTTTCCGGGAAGATTGATGAAACGAGACAAAAATGAGGAAGAGAAGGAAATTTTGAATATATTTAAGAAGGTGGAAATAAATATTACACTTCTTGATGTTATTCGGAAAGTGCCCAAATACGCAAGGTTTCTGAAGGACTTATGCACAAACCGAAGGCGACTATCCAGAAATGAAAAAGTTAACCTTGGTGAAAATATTTCGGCCATCTTTCAAAAGTTGTTGTCGCCCAAGTACAAGGACCAAGGTATGTTTGCGATTCCCTGTAAAATTGGGAATGTTGGGATAAAAAGGGCGATGTGCGATTTAGGCGCATCTATCAACGTCATGCCACTAAGCGTTTACAACAAAATTTCGACTGAACCATTGAAAGAAATGCGAGTGACGGTTCAATTAGCCGATCGATTAGTCATCTACCCCGAGGGAGTACTAGAAAACGTGTTGGTACAGGTAAAAAATCTTATTTTTCCTACTGATTTTTACATTATTGACATGGAAAATGATCGCAGCAACAACGGATCAGAAATCTTGCTTGGCCGACCTTTCCTATCAACCACGCATACAAAGATTGATATCCGCGACAACATCTTAACTATGGAATTTGATGGGGAAGTAGTTAAATTTGATATGTATAAAGCTATGAAGTATCCTGATTCGGTCGCAAGTTTAAATTTCGTTGATATTATAGATCCGTTAGCTGATGATTTGATCGAAACTGATTTGTGTTATTACTTTTGTAGGGAATTCGCGGATCTCGACGAAGAAAATATAGGCGAAATCATTTCACTCTTTCTTCGCTTTCTGATTTTCGATTAATTCCAACTCGATCTAAACATTTTCCCTCGATTTTGCAGGAACCAAAGCCGAAGTTAGAGCAATTTAATTATATATTTTTAGGCGACAACCAAACTTTGCCAATCATCATCTTGAGTAAGTTGTCGCATCGGGAAGGAGGTAGAAGCTTAGTTGTTGTTTTGCGAACAAATAAAAAGATGAAGGAAGGCGTTAAAACGACAAAGGATGGACATCACCGTTTATTTGAAGACCTTTCTTTTGAAGAACCAAAGATTTAGCAAAGGTCGTCGAGCTAAACGGCGTTAAACAAAGCGCTAAATGGGAGGCAACCCATTGGTTTATTTTTTGGTCAATTTTTACTTCTTCTTTTTTTAATAATTTAATTTATGTTTCATTTTCCTTCTTTTTAATTGCCTTAATAAATTTTCCTTTGCAGGATTCTTTTCGCATGTAGTAGGTTGAGCATCACACTCTAGCTAAAGTGCACAATTTCATTAAATCGATGCATTTTAGCATACTCAATGAACGGTGCACGATAGCCTAAGCCCTTTCCCCTTAGCACCCGTCCAACCTTTCCCTTTTCCCCCTCCTTTCTTTCATTCTTCCCGAAAACCACAAAATCTCTAAAAACACAACACACCTAGCCGTAAACTCTCCCAGCCGCAATTCACCATGTCCCACACCTCCTCCTCGCCGTGGTGGCCGACGTCTAGCAACGAGATCACTCCCCTGACGAGAATGCCGAACCACCCTTCGCTGCACTCTCTTTGGCACATTCGGCAGCTCCGTTCAAAGCCCCCTGCCGTCGCTGATCCGAGCCACTCATAGTGCACCATTCCCATCGACTCACTCTACATCCACGATGAGTATCTTTTGCCTTTATTATCTCTTTATTTCCTTAATTTTTATGAATTGGGTCAATTCACTTAAGTGAGGGGGAGGGTAAATTACCACTTGTCTGCTTGTTTGATATTATGTTTTGATTTTGATTAAACCTTGAGATGAATTTTTTTATTCTTGCCATTACTTGTTGTCCAGCATGTTGTACTTGTTCTTGTGCTTAGGTATGATTGAGTTATAGCATTTTGATAATCAAAGGATATGGGTAATCTACAATTTGACATCTCTTTTAATTTCTCTTGATTGTGTTAATTAGATTTCTCGCCTACCTTAATCAAACTTAGCCTAATTTTGTGAGACTTTGAGCCTTGAGCATGCATCCTATACTTTATGTTCGTTTTTCCTTGCTTGAGAGTGTCATCTTGAACTTAGGAATCTAGAACTTGTGACTTGCTTACGATTTGAGACTACACTAAGAACGAGGTGCTTTAAAATGAATTAGGCATTAGGCTTTAACCTCTTCCATCCCTTTCATTTTAAATTACCCTTTCTCATCGCCTAGTGAGCCTTTGTTAGCCTTACATCTCATTTCTTTGACTTAACCATTTCAATTGATCAAATGCTAGAATCTTTATTAGACATGAATGTGATACTTTTCAAATCAGGGCAGAATTTTTCCAAAATAAATAAAAAAAGGAAAAAAGAGAGAGAGAAAAATAGAATAAAAGGAAGAAATTGGTTCAAGAAGAAAAAAATGATGAGAAAAAGAAGAAAAACAGTTTCGAAAAGAAGAAAAAAAAAGAAAAAAAATGTGTGTTTGCTTGCCCATTTTTAGCTCTTTTTTAATGTCTTCACTGCTTAATGTTTGAGATATCTTGCATTGATCATCCTCTTTTGTTTTTTCTTCCCATCTTTCTATCCTTTTTTTTCTAAACCCACATTACACCTTGAAGAAAAGACCTAATGATTTTTGCTCCTCGATTCTAATAAAGTAGTGGAGAATTGAACTTGTTACAAGCCTATGGAAACTTTTGTTCATGTATGACTTAGAGTGTTCTTGCTTCACTTTTACCTATAAACACTTTGAGTGCTCTTGAGTGTATCTTGGTGAGGATTAAGACTAGGTTAGGATTTGATTAATGCT
Source organism: Hibiscus tridactylites (assembly GCA_958450335.1). Lineage (NCBI taxonomy): Eukaryota > Viridiplantae > Streptophyta > Magnoliopsida > Malvales > Malvaceae > Hibiscus > Hibiscus tridactylites. Next base: position 79,105,307 of record OY288279.1, read on the forward strand.
TGATAGGTAATTGGAAGAGATAAGGGTTGTTCTTTGCTTGCATCCATTTGGTTTGATTATGTTTCTTTCATGATACTTCTTTTGCGCTAGAACTCTTATGATTATGTTTGATGCTTGTGATGACTTGAGAAATGCATTCTTGGGTTAATATCTTTTTCGGACATACTTGAGGACAAGTATGAGACAAGTGAGGGGGAATTTGATAAGCTCTCAAATGTGACACTTTTTAATTGCTATTTTCCAAGTTTTTAGGATTTCTTGCTACCTAATCCATTTCATTCTGCTATATTTTATGCAAAGGACCTAATTCTGGAAAACAGCAGCAAAAGAGGGCATTTCTGCAGTCTTTTTATTATTTTGGTCATGACTGGCATCGTGGGCACGACACTGGGCACGATGCGTCTGACGTGGCAGTTGCGTGGCGACTACTAGAAGCTTCTAAAACGTTCTGAGAGATCTTATCAGCTTATCCGTTTAGATTTCCTGCATTTAAATTTCAAAACATTTGAATTGTTTTATCTTACTTTATTATTTTAAATTTTCCTATCTCTTATCCTTGTAATCTAAGCCTATAAATACCAACCTTTGGCGAAGGCTTAAGATCATCTTCTAGCTTTTGAGTATTTTTATCTTTGTAAACATTTTCAATTTTAACCCAAGTTCTTTTCCTTTATTTTCTTGTTTCATTTATTTTATGCTATTTAATTACTTTTCTAAAATCAAGTTAAGCATGATAATCAATATCATGCTTAGCTAAATCTTTTAAGCCAAGAACCAGCCATGTCAATTCGATTCGTGAGAATTGAACTTTGCTTAAATTCTTTTGGGAAATCATTTTTATCTTTCTGCTTAGATAGTTTTGCAATCAGCCTTACTAAAAGTTTTTAACCGTTTTTCAAATCAAAAAGGGCTCGTTGGTCTGAAATCGCTTAAAAACACAGTTGAGAGGAAGGATCGGCCTGTGGTAATTTTGACTTCCTATGAATACTGTTAGCGGCGGTCCGCTAAGGAAAGATAAAATCAGAAGCGATTCTTTTTAGACAATTTCTGAGTCGGATTTTTCCTGCTTTTATTCTAAATATTTTAATGGCGATAGGCGTGGTTGATTTATTTAAGAACCATCTTTCGAAGAAAGACTTGGGAGGATTGGTTACTCGAGAGAGAAACAAGTTACGACGGGTTGGGCCTCGTAGACTGTAACTGACATGATCCCTGAAATAAAAATCTATTTCAGTGATCGAAAGAATTGATAAGGAGCTGGTTTGAGGCTATTTCACATACTTGATTTTTCTTATTCTTTTTACCTCTGCATTTAAATCTTGCTATTTCATTTTGTCCAATATCATATCACTCCCCCCATTTTATTTACTTATTCTACACATATTCTTGGAAGTAGTAATCGAAGCAGCCTTCAGTCAATAATTCCAACTAATCTCCCTGCGGATCGACCCTCTTTCCCTATATTTTACTTAATTTCTTTATTCTATTATTTATCGAAAGAGGTTAATTAATTAATTTATTTTTGACCGGTTAAACGATGACTTGTCAAGGACGTATAATATAAAGAATTGACAAATATATTCAATTTCAGAGTCAAAACATACAATCTTATAGTATAAAAGACCAACAATCTTAGTGTTTGAAGCATATCAATTTCTTTGATAAAAAAACATATCAATTTCGATCAAACACCATGGCTCAAAACCATTGTTTTCCCAATGATGTTTGTGGTGATTTCTGTCTAGCCGTATCCATGGGCAGTTGCAGCGAGTTGGGGTGTCTGATCCATCAAATCGAGTGAGAAAATTCGAGTTATTTGAGTTTCATGAGTATCATTTTATCATTTAAATAGTATTAGAAATTTTTTCAAGTAGAATTAAATCATACACGCATAAAACAGAACTGACGAACATTGAAAACAAACTCGAGCAACAAGCCACTTCATCTAAACTATAAATCTTTTTTGAAAGTAGAAACAATTATTTCTTTATATGGTAATTATTGCTATTTTGAATTCGATAATATATCTAAGGTTTATGTTTTTTTTATCAGCAACTGTATGATTTTATTAATAAATATAAAAAACATACAACGTGACGGATCTTACGCCTCGTTAAAAACCTCCCTAGTGGAGGAAAAGAGTACAATAAGATCCGCCAAAAATACATAGAAACAACCAGGCCTATCATAAGCACGCCACAAAAAGTGAACATCGATCCAGGCCTTCTTTCGCTAGTACATCTGCAAAGCCATTCGCCTCCCTAGGCACGTGACAAAACTGTATCTCATACGAGACCTGACAAGCCTGATCGATCACTGTAAAGACCTCCCACAATCGCCAAGGCCGTTTCGCCGAACGTGTAGCCCAACTCAAAGCTACTTGTGAATCCGACTCTATAATCACACAACTGACACGCCACTCCCTATCCATAACCAAACTCAACGCAAATGTTATCGCCCGCACTTAAGCTTCATTCGAATCCATCACGCCTAATGGTCTCGAGAACAATCCCAATATCTTACTCCCCTCATCACGCATCACACCACCAAACCTCGCAGGAACCGGTTTTACTCGCACCGAACCATCCGTATTAAATTTTAGAACTCCCTGCAATGGCGGCTGCCAACTTACCCCTACCCTCACCTTCCGTGGTGCTGGACTAACTACAAACGCAGATGAACATGACCACCAAATCGATTCGGATAACAACTCACCCTCACTATCAACCTTAATCCAGTAAAATGACCTCAACTTAACCAAAAAGCATAATCCAGTCCTCGACATACATTTTCCACGAAAGATGAATTCGTTTCTAGCCAACCATAAAGACCACAACAACGCACTAACACTCGCCACCCACCACTTTCTCATGCAACCGGTAAAAGAACAATGAAAATTGACAACAAAAAAATCATCGAAACACACCGGGAAAGATATCGCTACACCCCACCAATGCCGCAACCAATCCCATACTTTCCGCACACAGGGGCAATCATCTAAGAGATGTGCGATACTTTCCTCCGACGATGCACACCATGGACAGCGTCCTTGCTCGTCACGCAAAGGCACCCCCCGTGCGCGCAAAAAATCAGCCGTAGGCAACCTTCTTAACTATATAAACCACAAGAACGCTTGCACTTTAGGCGAGACCAGCACTTGCCAAGCAAAACAGTCGCCTATAGCATCGTCACCAACCTTATCCAGTATCAACAGCTTTCACAAAGCCTTGACTGAGAATTCCCCATGTGTGTTCGGTCTCCAAATTAAAGTATCAAGTCGACATTCCCATAACCGAACCTCGCTAACCAAGGCACTCAACGCCCTCAACTACTCATGCTCGAACACCCGCAATTGACGTCTAAAGAACCCGTCCCATTGTTGATGATCGAAACTTGCATCCTTCGAATAATCACACACCCATGCTAGCTTATTTATTACCAAGGAAAATAATCGCGGAAACATATCTTTCAAAGGTTGCTGTGTTATCCACAGATCAAACCAAAATAAAATTGTCCGCCCATTACCTATTTTCCATTGAAAACCCGACATCCCCAAATGTTTTTCTATTTGCGCAGCACAAGAACTGGCCACAATCTGTCGCCAAACAATCGACATAGTTGACAACTTTTCCGTGTTGAAACGCCAGCACTGAGTATGTTCACCATACTTGGCTCCAATTAACCTCCACCGCAGTGAGTCACGATCACGAGCATATCGCCAAACCCAATTCGATAATAATGCCATATTTTTCACCTGTAGATCTGCCACTCCCAACCCTCCCAAATGCCGCGGTCGACACACAACCTCCCACCCTACCCTACTCATCCTCCGTTCGAGGCCAACTCCACCCCAAAGGAATGCTCTACATATACGATCCAATTTTTCAATCACCCCCTTTGGAGCCACAAACAAGCCCATGTAAAAAATAGGCAGAGATGAAAGTACCGAATTTACCAAAATTACGCGAGCAGCAAAAGATAATGGCGTCCGCTTCCACCCAGCTAGCTTGCGCCTAAAGTTAGCGATAACCGGTTCCCACATCAATAATAACCTCAGATTCACACCTATAGGAAACCCAAGGTAAATAAACTGCAGCTTACCCTGTCTACATCCCAGCACTTCGTGCGACCGCCTTAACCAACATTTGTTCCTATACGACAAGATAACAGAAAACAATATTCAGAACAAGCTACTTTGAGATCATGTCCTAAAAACAATATTATGATCCGACATCATCATGTCCTGAAAACACCATCCTAATAATCATGTTTTCCTCTCTTAGAATGCCACATTTAGATAAATCTGGCATCCTCACAGCAAAGCATAATATTCCATACCATCCTAATAATCATGTTTGCCTAAGCTACTTCAAAGTCCAAACATAGAATCTTATAGTATAAAAGACCAACAATCTTAGCGTTTGAAATATATCACATTTCAATCAAACACCATGGCTCAAAACTATTGTTTTCCCAATGATGTTTGTCGTGATTTCACTCTAGTCGTATCCATGGGCTCTTGGAGCGTGTTGGGGTGAGTGATCCGTCGAATTGAGTGGAAAAAATTTGAGTTTTATGAGTATCATTTTATCATTTAAATTTTATTTGAAATTTTTTCAAGTTAAACCAAACGATGCACATCCAGACCCCGGTATAGCAACTAGCAAGCCGATACAATTAACACCTAGCACATGGATGAACAAAAAGCTCACAGTCATACCCAATCAGGATGGAAATCCTCAGCCCTTTTTCGGGTCATCTACTTATGCCCCTTCACTCAAAATTAGGGTTAGGGCTTGAAATTTAATTTTTTAGTGTTTTTAGTGTTAGAACATAAGGTACCGAAAAGTGACATGAAAATTTTTATTCAACCAACCCTACACTACACCTTCTCCAAACTAAAGCTGATTTTAACCCTTCTTAAAGTTGAATCTCGAGAGGCAGCTTCGGGATTACCATACGCCAAATCAACACTCATAGCCCAGGAGACATCCTTATTAGAGCACGATTCCATCTCGCAGTCTTCCTAAAAAATCTCACGGTGCCATCCAGACAGACTTTCAACCCCCTAGTTAAGATCAGGAACTTCGACTTGTAGGCATGGTTCTGAACTGACATAGCCCCACCCCTGTGCTCAGTATTAGAATCTATGGATCAGTGAGTAGAAGATAAAAGTGAGGAAGAAGAAGACAATATGTTGAATGAAAGAAGAAGGAAATACGAAAGAGAAAAAGGAAACTGAAAAGAAAATAGGGAAAACCGATTTCTGTAATTGAGAAAATGAATTATACTTGAAAATAATATTTGTTCTTGTTGGGCTTATAGAACCCATTACAATATTTATAGGCTTTAGCCTACATGTACAGATAGACTGGATTGGTTACAACAGACTAACCAACTCTCTAACGGCCCAACTACTTCTCACCTATATACTCTTGTATTATCTTGGTTTCTTCTTCTTCTAAAACAACAAAAGCAATCCCCAACTGAGAATGAAGGGCAGATAAGACAGTGGGAGGAAGAGGCTTGGTGAGCATATCAGCAACTTGCTCAGTAGAAGGAACAAAGTTTACAACAAGTTGTCCAGCCATAACACGTTCACGAACAAAGTGAATATCAATCTCTACATGCTTAACACGAGCATGATGAGTAGGATTTGCTGCCATAGAGACTGTAGAAGTGTTATCACACCAAACAATAGGTAGACGAGGTAGCACAAAGCCAATTTCAGTTAACATACTTTCTATCCATATTAACTCAGAGACATAATTAGCCAAACTTCGATATTCTGCCTCGGAAGAGGAACGAGACACAACACTCTGTTTCTTGGAACACCAAGTGACAGAGTTACCACCAAGAAAAATGCAGTAACCAGTTGTGGACCGTCTATCCTCAACTGATGCTGCCCAATCAGCATCATAGTAGCACACCAGATCACAATTATCATTAATAGAATAAACTAGTCCATGATGAAGAGTACCTTGAAGATACCTTAGAAATCTCTTGACAGTTTTCCAGTGTACATCCTTAGGATCATTCATGTATTGACTAACCTTATTAACAGCAAAGGCTATATCTGGTCTAGTCAAACAGACATACTGGAAACCTCCCACAATACTTCGATATAGGTGTGTATCAACAAAATTCTGACCACCATCCATATGTAACCTAGGAGAGACAATCATAGGTGTTGGCACAGGATTACAGTTTTGCATATTAGCTCTCTCAAGCAAATCTAACACATATTTACTCTGGTTCAAGGTGAGACCAGTGGAACATTGTTGAATCTCCATGCCAAGGAAAAATTCTGGTTGGCCAAGATCCTTCAGCAAAAATTCAGAATTAATCTGTTGCACTGTTAGAGAAACAACAGACTCTTGATTACCAGTGATGATTATATCATCCACATACACCATAAGTAGGAGCTTAACATCCTCACTAGACTTAATGAACAAAGAACTATCAGACTTGGAAGAAGAAAAACCAAGCTTGTGAATCAAAAAATTCCTTAAGGTGATGAACCAGGCTCTAGGGGCATGTCTAAGCCCATAAAGAGCTTTCTTGAGATGACACACCAGCTCTTCTCCATTAGGGCCTTCAATCTCAAACCCTGGGGGTTGACTCATGTAAATTTCCTCAGTCAATTCCCCATTCAAAAACGCATTATTAATATCCACTTGTCTGATGAACCACTTCTGAAGAACAATAGTTGCCAACACAGTTCTGATTGTAGCAGCTCGAACCACAGGACTAAATGTCTCTCGAAAATCACTACCTATCGTTTGAGAATAGCCTTTGGCTACCAGCCTGGCTTTAAACCTATCAACTGAACCATCAGGTTTGCGTTTGACCTTAAAAAGCCATTTACATCCAACAAGCTTTCGGGAGGGAGGTAAAGTTTGTAATGCCCAAGTTTCATTTTTCATTAAGGCATCATACTCAGCTAACACTACAGCCTTCCACTCAGACTGCTGCACAGCTTTATACACAGTGTTGGGCTCTTGAATGTCTCCCTTCATGAGAAATGCTTTGGGTTTAAAGATGCCAGCCTTAGCCCGAGTTACCATGGGATGAGAATTATGAGAACTTGTAGAGGAAGGGAAAAATGGAAGTGGTATGGTGGAAGTAGTATGAAGAGATGAAGATGAAGATGACAAAGAATGATTTGAAGATTGTGGTGTGTTAGAAGAAGGAGATGGTGACTGTTGTGGAGATGGTAAGGTGGAAGTAGCATAAGAAATGGATTGTGGAAGTGATGGAGATAGTTGTGGAGATGGTAAGGTGGAAGTAGTAGGAGAAATGGATTGTGGAAGTGATGGAGATAGTTGTGGAGATGGTAAAGTGGAAGTAGCATGAGAAATGGATTGTGGAAGAGATGGAGATAGTTGTTGAGATGGTAAAGTGGAAGTAGCATGAGAAATGGATTGTGGGAGTGATGGAGATAGTTGTGGAGATGATAAGTTGTAAGTAGCATGAGTAATGGGTTGTACAAGTGATGGAGAAGAGGGAGAAAGAGGAGGCACACTTACACTCTGAGCAGGAACATTCATAGCAGACTGTTGTTGAGTTATAGGATTAAACACATGAGGAAAATGTAAAGAACTTTCAGAGCTTTTAGACTCAACATTCATATTATCAATACACTGAAAACTCAGAAAGTTAGCAATTGTAATCAAAGAATCAACAGCAAATGTTGTCACAGAATGAGATTTATTTTTAGAGGCAAAAGGAAAAACATTTTCATCAAACTTAACATCCCTGGAAATATAAATTCTACCACTATCATCTAAACATTTATATCCCTTATAAAATGAAGAGTAACCAAGAAAAGTACAAGGAGTAGATCTAAATTGTAACTTATGTTTGTTAAATGGTCTAATTAGAGGGAACACAAGCATCCAAAACTCCTAAGAGATGTGTACACATGCTTAGTTTTAAAAATCTTTTCATAAGGTGACATAGCTGATAGAGAGAATGCAGTGGATGGATGTCTATTTATGAGAAAAATTGTTGTGCTAAATGCATCACTCCAGTACCTTAGAGGCATGGATGCCTGAGCCAACAAGGTAAGCCCAACTTCAACTATCTGTCTGTGTTTTCTCTCAACCAGCCCATTCTGCTCAGAAGTGTGAGGGAAGGTAAGTCTGTGATGAATGCCTTGCTCCTGGAGATATGGCTTGAGAGCTGCAAATTCACCTCCTCCATCAGATTGTAGAGCTTTTAATTTTACTCCAAGTTGTCTTTCAACTTGTTTATGGAACTGAACAAACACCTCTTTGACCTGAGACTTAAATTTCAAAAAATAAAGCCATGTAAAATGAGAATGAGCATCAGTAAAAGCTACAAAGTATTTAAAAGTACTATAAGCTATAGGGGCAGGACCCCATGCATCTGCAACAACCAATTCTAAAGGACAATGATACACAGTTTAGAATCTGAAAAAGGTAATTTATGAGACTTACCTAACTGACAGACACAACAAAGAGAAGAATCAAACTAATTTTTATTAGAATCAATAGACAGATTACAATTCAACAAGGCTTGATGCAAAACCCTGGAAGAGGAATGACCTAGTCTATGATGCCAAACCTCTAAAGGAACAACATTATTAACAGAAGCAAAAGTACATTGAGAATTTAAAGGTGGAGAAAACAAATGAGTCCTAGAATTGCAGAACGCAGAAATCTTATTAAACTTGTATAAACCTTCAACTTTAGAACCTTCAAGCAGAACTTGCTTTGAGTGTAGATCCTTTACTTGACAGAAAGAAGGATAAAACTCCACACTGACCTGGTTATCATGTGTAAACTTAGAGATAGACAGTAAGTTTTTAGTGATTTGAGGCACGAACAAAACATCTTTCAAATGAAACAATCTATTCTTAGTCAAGAGAGATGATTGACCTAAAAACTGAATAGGCAAGGTATTATCATTACCCACTTGGACAGTACCTGAACCAGGATAAGTTGTACCAGGTTGGAAACTACTGGCATCATTGGTAAGATGATGTGTAGCACCAGAATCTGGGAACCACTCATTATCATCATAAACTTCAGTTGTAGCAAGATGCACCTGATGAGTTAATTGAGCAGAAGAGGCACTAGGAAATTGAGGAGTAGAAGCATGAAACTGATTAGAAGGAAGCAAGAGCTGAGCAACTGTAGTGGTAGGCAAAACACCTATTGGTGAAGGAATAGAGTTGGGGTAATACATGGAGACATAAGGAGAACTAGTAAGGGTAGTGACATGAGCTTGAGCAGGAGCCCTAGGAGAAGAAAAGGTTACAGTTCTGGAGTTTCCTGAATACCTTGTGGAGTCATTATTTTTAAAATTCATGTCATATCTATAGTAGCACCTATCCACCAGGTGACCAAATCTGCCACATAGCTGACATTGAGGTATGTTGGCATTAAAATTCCTACCTCTGCCTCTACCTCTAACATTACCAGAAAACTGAGCTTGCTCAGAAGAAGCCTGCTGAAAAGTTGTACCAAATGCAGAAGAATGAGCATTATTAGGGTGAACAGTAGCAATGGCAACAGAAGGAATAGAACCAGAATCAACAAAGGGATAGACCTTATGACCGGGTAAAGAAGAACTGTTCACAAGAGGTGATTGGATAGAAGGAGCAGTGGACTGATGTGTAACAATATGAGCAGAAGTAGAAACAGGAACAGACAAATTGTTTTGTCTAACATCAACATCAAGAAGTATAGTGCATACAAAAGACAAATCTGAAGATGAAGGACTTGCAGTAATCACATAATCATATTCAGGAGGAAAACCATTCAGAATAGCAGTTACATGCTCCTGTTCTGAAATCCTTTCACCACAGTTTGCTAGATTATCACTTATAGATTTAACTTTCATTAAGTACTCTTGCATACTCAAATCACCCTTTTTCTGAGTATGAAGCATTCTTCTATAAGACATTAACCTAGAAGTTGTTTTACTACTATAACGTCTATGAAGAGTATCCCATATAGCAGAAAATGTACTAAGACCAATTACATGATGTAAAATAGGTTCACTCACAGTGGACAGTAACAATGTGGCAAGAGCTCCATCATGCTCTTCAAAAGCCTCAAAATCCGGATTGATACACACAATACCATTCTGAGTTACATATTTAGGAGGAGCTTGAACATTACCATCTATAAACCTAAGTAAATGATGAGTTTTTATGGTCAGAAACACCTGTTGGTGCCATAAAAGGTAATTGTGGTCATCTAGAGTGACATTGATCTTTTTAGAGGCAAACAACTTAGATCCAGAGGTATTGCCTACAGTCATATTCGTAGGATCTATATGAGTAGTATGAGTAGTAGTATCATGCACAGTTTCTTGCTCACGAGAACGAGTACTTCCAGTAGGTATATTATTAGCAGCAATGTTATTTAGAGAGTTGAAAGCAGTATTATCAACATGAGCAGAGTTATCAGGAACATCAGTGTTTGTCATACTAACAGATCTAACACAAACGAGCCTCTTGCAACCAGACAGAGACGATAAACAAACCTCAGCTCAGCCGGAGACCAAAAACAAACCTTATCTCAGAATCACAACACAGAGAACATATGCAGACATATCACACAACATCAAACCAGATTGAACACAACAGATCACAAGGCAGAAAATAAATGAATCAACAACAATCCTCAGGTTAGCAATCACAAGGCATAGAATATGAATCAACAGATCATAAAAGACAGATAAGAACGATCTCACCGAATAGCAACCAGCACACGAACAGAGAAATTTGACGAATCGCAAACAAGAGGAAGCAGAGTGCAACACAAAGATCAACAGATGCGAACAACTCATGAATTAAACAGGAACATATGTATTGTGGTGGATTGACGATCAGCAAATGAATGCCAGACATGCCCAAACAAAATTGAAAAGAATCGACAAACCCTAGAAATTGGGTATTTCGATCAGAAACTTCACCAAGACCAAAAATAAACGAAAAATAAAGAAATGAAGGTGGTTAAACCGGTTAGATCGGTAGCTCTGATACCATATTAGAATCTATGGATCAGTGAGTAGAAGATAGAAGTGAGGAAGAAGAAGACAATATGTTGAAAGAAAGAAGAAGGATGAAAGACGAAAGAGAAAAAGGAAACTGAAAAGAAAAGAGGGGAAACCGATTTCTGTAATTGAGAAAATGAATTATACTTGAAAATAATATTTGTTCTTGTTGGGCTTATAGAACCCATTACAATATTTATAGGCTTTAGGCTACATGTACAGATAGACTGGATTAGTTACAATAGACTAACCAACTCTCTAACGGCCCAACTACTTCTCTCATATATACTCTTATACTCAGCAGCTGTATCCTGCAGCCTGCTGCTGGGATCCATTAGGAACCAAGTGCCAACTAGCAGAAAGCAAATGGCCCCCGAAGAGTTGGCGGCCACGAGGGGAGTTTGAAAAGAATTACAATTGTCCATCATCATTAACTCACCATCTCAAGATTGTGGGGAATCGAAGAAATTCTTCAAAAGAGCCGTCCTATCTTGCATGGCTACGTTGGAGCGACCACCACACAAAATTAAAGTTTCATCAGGATTACCTTCCTAAAACCTTTGTTACACTGATACAGATACGGGGACAGATACGGGTATGGGGACAAGGATGAAAAATAATAATTTTTAAAATTACATGGTACGCGTATGGTAAGGATACGATAAATATAAAACAAAATTATATATATATATAATAATCTATTCAAAATAATAATAATAATAATAATAATAATAATAATAATAATAATAATAATAATAATAATAATAATATCTAAAGTAACCAATAAAAACAAAATGTTAATAAAAAATTAAATAGAAAACAATCCTGTTTTTTTAATAATAATAATAATAATGATATAATTAGTTCATGTGAAAATAAAGCAGCAAAAATAAAAATAAAATAAAATGTTCATATAATAATAATAATAATAATAATAATAATAATAATAATAATAATAATAATAATAACAACAACAACAACAACAACAACGCTCATACTATTAATAAAACGTTTTATTGGGCCCATGGGTGGATGTATGTAGGGGCATGGTGGGTCACGTGACCCACCATTAATTTTTGGGGTAAACTACAATGGAGGATACTCAATTATGGGTAATGTTATATTTGGGTCATTTAATTTTTAAAAGTTACATTTGAGTCACTCAAGTATGAGTAAGGTTACATTTCAGTCACTCAATTATGAGTAAGGTTACATTTCGGTCACTCAATTATGAGTAAGGTTACATTTGGGTCATCTTTCATACTTAAAAAAATTATTGCTACAAAAACATTTGCGTCAATCCTCAAATGTTCGAACTTTTGATAACCTTTGTCTTTGGAACTCGGAAGAACTTTTACGCTATCACACTTATCTCTTTAGAGGTTCTATTCGAAAAGAAAAAATGGTTGATCTCGAATTTCTCTACTCATCCCTTAATCAATTCAACTTTCTTTAACAAAATGCATTTTTTATGCATATTTAGTCTATTGTAGTAAAATTAATTGTATGGAGGGATTCGAAGCCTTAAACCTCTAAATAAGGTAAATAGGTGAACCACCAAACTTAAATTCCTGGATCCGCCCCTGATTGGGCCCCACAAAATTGAAACAGCCCCCAAATAATTACGTGTCTTCTTCTTAGTTCTACAACTGCACTTGATTTTTTTTCTTTTCGTTGGTGTTTTCTTAACCCTATAACGGCGTTTTTTAGCGCCGCTAAAAACTTTCCCGACGCTTAAGAAAGCACCGCAAGAAATGCCGCTTAAAGCAGTGCCGCAATAGTTCGCGGCGTTTTTAGGTAAAAAAAACACCACAAAAAGTCAAGATCTACAAACGCCGCAAATAAGTGTTCTTTAGTGGCATTTATTTCGGCAAACGCCGCAAAAAGTCAAGTTCTATAGCGGCGTTTTTATTTTACAAACACCGCAATAGCCTGACTTTTAGTGGTGTTTTATATTTCAAACGCCGCAATAGCCTGACTTTTAATGGCGTTTTGTTTTTCAAACGCCGCTAAGCTTGATTTTAGGGAAATAAAATTATAATAAAAATTATTTTTTCCCTATTTCTATTTCGTCAAAAAATGTAAATTACATATCCAAAATATTTGTTAAATAGAATATTTATTTCATCCCAAAAATATATTGTCACAATTAACTTAAAATATTGGTTAAACAAAATATTTATTTCATTACAAAAAGTACATTTTGTCGCAATTTAACCCATCTACATATTTCGTTCCTATGTCTATCTTTTCCGATCCACTACCTCTTGGTCAACACTACTACCAACCACCATCTCGAATCCCTATACCAAAAAAAGTTCGATATGAGAAGTTAATAGTATTTGAAAAAAAACTGATTTAATTATAGCTGAAAATTGTTACACGAAGACCAGAGGACAAGACAAGTCTTATTTCTGCATGCCCATATCAAACTAATCAGCATACCTCAAAGAAGATAAAATCAATTCCACCAATCAGGTCAAGCTAGTCAACAAGAAAGCTTGCCTCACTCATGATGGCCGTAGTAGAATCCTCAGGATGTTTGTTAGGATACTAACAAGCTTGCAGTGAACAAGTGAAGAGACCATAAACGAGACTCACATTTATTGCCATAATATTACCAGCTTTCAATAGATTAAGATAAAATCGTCTAAAAACTAAGTTATAAATTTCCTGAAATCCAACCAAATTTTAGGCCAGCTTTGACTGACAAGACTGCATGAGCATAGCTCTGATAAAGAAAATCTTGGAGTATGCATAACACAAGACATACAAAAACTAGAGTGATGGCTAGCATAAAAGATGAGACCTAGGATTTTTACACTTGTCCTTAGTAAGCCCTACAATTTTATCAACAAAAATAAGCCTGTAACCTTCCATTTCCGTCCAACATATTTAGTTTTCCAATGACAAGGTGAGAATCTGTTTCCAATGAGTCAAACAAAATACCAATCCTAATATCACTAAACCTTAAGGCTAGAACTGAATCACATATCAAGCAAATTCTATCAACATATAATGCAGGGGGTGCATTGTGTAAAATAAAATTAAAAATTAGAGTCAATAAACTCTTTCAACATATGCAAATTTCCAACAAGTAACAGATTGTGTTTCCATTGAGGCATACCAAATATTCTCAGAACCTATATGGTTGGAACTGAATCACATATCTAGCAAATCCTACCAACTATCAGTTTTGCAATCCCTCAGACTACAGTAAAGGAAAAATTGTTCCATGCATGACCCAATATAAAGTGGCATCGGGATTATTCAGAGGAATCATAATGCTAAGATAGCATTGTGCATAGATTGGTTGTAGAAATTCTTGCAAAGCAAAGTTTGTACTTTGAGGCACTTCACGCTGCTAAAGCATGCCTCAGAAATTTAACATGGTAGATGAAAAAGTGACATGTCATCAATTGGAAACTAATAAGTCTACAGGGATGTTTCATTTTTTTCATAGATGTTTAACATTTATGCTGCCTATTTTACGGGACACATACTTTCAAAAATTGAAGACAAGAAATAGAACTTCCAAATCACCTCCTAGACAGTGGCGCCATCCACAACGACATTCGCACTGAAATTGTCAAAAACAGTCGGGGCATAGTCCTGGGACCATAAGAAATTCAAACGCAAACAATTACTAGTAAAGAAAACCAGTGTCCAAAGCAACCTAGCCACTAACAGAGAGCATAAAGCCCTGTTTGTATTCCTACATTGTACGACATTTATGATAGAAGGATTTAAAAAAACAATAGAGCAATTTCAAATTTGATGAAATATTATAGAACATGGCTCACTGGAACATCAACAATTCCATCCAAATCTTCACTGATTTTTACATAAATCAAGAAAATACTAGTATAAAAGAAAATAGAGCGAAAAAGGTTCACAGTAGGGAAAGTGTTGCTGGTGTAGGAAATCAGCAAGCAGGTTTTTCCAAAGGCACCATCGCCAACAGTGACGCACTTGATGAATCTCGAGGTGCTCATATTTCTTCCGCAGTATACCGAATCGCCTAAAGCTTTATTCTTTTTCCTCCTTTTGTTCTCCAAATCTTGAAATATTTGAGAAATTAGGTTAAAGGACTTGTGATAAACTAAAAGGGGTTAAAGGACTTCTTTCACGGCATTTTAAATTTTAAATGCCAGCACAATACGAGATATTGCGGCGGTTTTTTAACAAACGCTACTAAAATACTTGTTTTGGCGGCGTTTTTTTCCAAAACACCACTATATATTATTTTATAGCGGCGTTTGTGATAAAAATACCGTGAAAAGCGCCGCTATATACCAAATTTGGTGTAGTAGGTCAACTGTCGTCCTCTAAACGTCCCCGAAAATATCTCAACAGTTCCCGATTAGTTTTGACCGTACCCCGTCAATGTGGACCGTCGCCGGTACATCCCTTAGCCGTACCCGTTCCTAGGACGTTTCGGGTACTTGAAACGGCATGGAATTGTCGTACCCGTACTTCCCAACCTAAAAAAGATGTCTCTCTATCTGCATGCAGAACCACATTCTTCGGAATCGAAGCATATACCTGCAAAACCCCTTCACATTCTTCTGGTCTCACAAATCCATTCAAAATATCACCATTATCAGGTTCAAGGTTTACCTGAGAAGAAGCTGAACAATCCTATGAGGAACTGGAAACCGAATCATCTTTGCATCGAGGCTTACAATTCATGTTAAGGGCGTGTATGACAAGGATTATGAAGAGAACTTCAAAATTCAAATACGTTACAAATAATTTTAATGCACATTTATTCGGGATAGTTTTTTTTTTTGACTTATGAGACAAGTAATGATTGTTTTCTCTATTAATATAATTGGATAATTTTGGTTTGAGGAAACCTACCAAACTTCTATTTTATGAAAAATTTTACAACGCTCGACGAGCACCACTAACAATGAGCATTGTTGAGCACTATTTAATTAATTTATAAAGATTAAAAATTTAAACGACTTTTAGATTGCGTGGTTAGAGGTGGTATCTTGCTGAAGGTTGATTTAGGAGCTCGTTGGTGAAGGTCGTGACGACAATAATTACGAGAAGGGGAACCACCCTAGAGGGCCAACCTTTCTTCTCTCAATAGGGGGACCATGCCTAACCCTTGGCCGCCGAAAAATTAAAATCTCAACGAGTCGACCAAAGGAGAGAATCGGAGCAACACTGCAATAAAGAAAGGAAAGAAAAAGAGAGCTTAAAGAAAGAGGGCAACAAAAAAAATCAAAATCAGAAAAAGGGGTAGAGGCTAGCAGCCTGTAGAGGCAGTTGGTTGCTTGAAGTTTAAGAAAAATGGGCGATGAGTAGCTAGTTTGGTCAATATTTTAGTGCTAATTACGCTTAAATGGTTGATTTGTGGTGCTGAATTGTGGTCTATTGTGTGCTTTTCTGTGCAGGACTTCATGGCTAGAAAACAGATTAGAAAATGCTGGATTCTGCAAGTTTTCTAGATTCATGGCTGGATTAGTAGGCATGAATTAAGGCATGAATGTGCTGACTCGACGATACGTTAGTGGGCTTCTAGAAGATGACGTCAGCAGCGTGTGATAGCTTATCAACTGCGTTCCGGATCACTTATCAGCCAAGATTTGGATCAAATCTCGTAGATTATCTTTTATTTTTAAATTTAAACAGTTTAGGATTTACTTATTATCACTTAGAAATTATCTATTGTATTTTAAATATTTTAAGGATTATCACTTATCATTTTAGAGTTATTTTAGGGTTTTAGGATGCTATAAATATCCCTTTGGGGTGAAACTCAAATATCTCTTGTTCTTAGATTTTATTTGTTCTTGGGAAATTTTACTTTAATAAAGTTTTATTTTTCCATAGCCAAAGGCTAAAGCGATGACTCGATTCCAACATGAGGAATGAAAAGTACTTAAATAACTCCAAGTTTTTTCTCTCAGTTTTCTAAGTTTAATTTCAAAAATCAGAATGATTTTAAAACCAAAGATGGACTTTGGTCAGGATGTTATTTTGGTTAATATGCGGGAGGAAGGATCGACTATTGAAGCACATTCGACTTCCTGGGAACACACTTAGTAAATTGATTACTAAGAGAAAATTGAGATCGAAACCGTTGTTATTGAAACAAAACAATTTGAGTCGGGTTTTTCAGAACTTTAAAACTGTTTATTTTTAATAGCGATAGCCGCGGTTAATCTAACCAGAAAACTGGAATCTAAAAATTGATTTTAGATTATCGGTTTACCAAAGAGAAAAAAACAAGTCTCAAGGATTGATCCTTGTAGGCAAGTAACCGACGTGAATTCTGAAGTAAAAACCTTTTCCAATGATCCGAGGGAATTGAGTCAAAGCGAGAGTCTGAGGCTAACCTTATTCATATCAATTTTATTTCTTTCTAATCTTCTTTATAATCCTTTTATTTTTCTTATTTTTATCCACAAACTCCCTTTACTTAAATATTATTCAACTCTCTTCTTGGCTCACCGATTGAACAAACATAAATCATAAAGTTTTTTAATCCCTGTGGGATCGACCCCTTCTCTTTTACTACATATTATTTCATTTATTTATTATTAGTGAAGAATGAATTATTTTTTACGCGAAAACGACACGTGTCACATTTTTTGAACTTTGGGAGAGAAAACAGTTTAGATTTACAATTTTTTATGTTCCTATACTTAATAAAATCTTATCTGCAAGCAAAAAAAATATACGAATAGAATCAAATAACTTGAAATTTGAAAAAAGAATGTTGTGTTATTTATAAACTACTGCATCTGCATCACGAACTATTTTCCTAATGATCAATTCCATGTACCTAAACTCGATGTGTCGTAGCTTTATTATCTGCATCGCAAACCAGGATATGAAACATCAAGAATAATGTCACATGTCATGGTCAATATCAAGTGAAAAAAAATTCAATTTGGATTTATGACCGTTTATAATTTTTGTAAGTAGACAATGTTAGCTATAAATTCTTTTTTTAAAGTAAAAACAATTAGTTTTTTTTTGTATATGTTATACCTTATATTCTTTAGTACCCACTCTTTTGTAATAAGGGTCTTTTGTCAATCTCTTTTTTCTTTGATATGGAAACTTTCGAGAAAGACGTTCTCAAAAGACCCAAACCCTTTTAAAGACACCATTTACCTTTAAATTTTTTTCCGCACAAAGTTCATAAGAGTTCATCCGGAGGCTACCTCATTATATTCTCCGTCTAACTACTATTTTGACAAGACCAACTTCAAATCTAAAATAAATTTATAATTTTAATAAAGGTAAAATAAAAGTCACAAGACTTCACGCGTACTTATATACTTGTAGTTGAATCATGTGAGCAAGAAAAATTCGAAAAGAAATAATAAAAAGACAGTAAAAAGATAGGAGAATAGAAGAAAAAAACCAATTAAGAGAAAAAAATACTTTAATACCCAAACTGTACTCAATGTGTTCTCGGTATGGGGATATATCGAGTATTTGGTACTACTTTAGACTAAAGTATATGTGCTTCATGAATTAAAGGTTATCGGCTACTCTCCTTAAATATCCCAAGAAGGGATTGACAAAAGGGACTTTCTCACCCTCAAAGACTAACCCATACACAAGGCCATTCACTCGGCCTTCCTTTAGTTCAACTCCCTCATTTCGACCATCTACCATTGCGACTTTCTGTCCAAATCTGAAGGAATAAACAATCAAAAACTGTCACTACAGCCATCATCCTAAATTGTCACCAAAAATATGGTAGTTAATGTTATTTTAAATTCGATAATATATCTAATGTTTATGTTAACACAACCGGACTTGCATAGCAAGGATTATGAGAACTTCATACATTTTCAGATTTTAACAAACATGTTCAACCGATTGAATGGTGTCATTTCTATGTTAGTGGGATCAAAGAGGTTCAAGGTTAGATTTTTTGAAATTGACCCTACTTTCAGGCCGTTGTCAGTTTGGTGTGGTGCTGAAGAGTCAGAAAGTGATGGCGAGGACGATGTCCGGTCGTCGGAAACTTTGTCAGAAGCTTCACTTGAATTGCACAGAGAGGGGAAGGGAGGGGAAGCTTCGGTTGAATCTTCATCGGGGAACTTGGGAGTGGAAAAGTTGGTGGAAGGTGAACAACCTCTAGGAGCTTACGTGGAGATCCAAGAGGCTACAGCTAGTGTGTCAGAGAAGGTGGTGTCTCGAGGAGAAGAGGTTACCAATGCAATCTTTAATGAGAAAGGGACAGCTGGAATTAAAGAGATTGAGCATATTCAAGATTCTGATTCATGTCGGTTTAAGGTTGGTGCACCAGTCCACATGTTGTCGGCACATTGTGTTCAGCAAGACAATTTTCATCTTGGATCTTCTCATAGTTTGGAGCCCCAAGACGTTGAGAAGTCCAACTCAGATGGCAATCTTGAGGCTGATTGTGAGATGGTCCCATGCTCCAACAATAACCTCCCTTGGGCGGTGAGTGTTGATTTGGCGAATGGCAACTTGGAGGCTGTCGATCGAGGTCGTGATTGTGAGGGTGGGGCAGAAAACTCGACGTTCTTTCCTGAGCTTCAAGATCACAACTTCAGGAGAAAGTTTATTTCTTTAGCCGAAATGCAAGATAAGGCTCTTTCGGCCAAGGATAAAAAGAAGAGGGGTCGAGCCATAAAGAAAAGTAAGAAAGCCAGTCTAGATTCCACACCGAGGGATTCAGTGGTGCATGCTCCTACAGATTCAGACATAGCACGAAAGCAAATACTTACAAAGTCGGCAAAGGAGGCTCTTGAGCGAGGGAAAACCGATAAGGTGATGCGTGAAGAGTCGATGTATAAAGAGGCGAAGGAAGCGCTTGAACTATGTAAAGGTTTAGGGGTGCAGATTATTGGAAATGAAGAGGAAGTAGTGGATGAATTGGTAAGGATTGAATTACTTAATCATGAATAGGTGATTGTGTTCGTTTTTAGGTGTAGTTCCAAGCAAAGGTTGCTATTAAGGTGAGTTCTTTAGATATTGTAAGAGTTGAGTAGCTCTTCTCTTATTATATGAATGGACCATGTTGTGTGTCGTATGTTTAGGTCTTTGGTTCTGATTTAACTAAGTTGTTGGGTAAGGATCAATGGGGGGATAACCATGCAGTAATTGGGGAGATTCGGTTTAAGTTTAGGAGTGATAATTGCTTGTCGGTTGGTTTTCTTTGGGAGCTTTGTTGTGTCCTTGGAAGGTATATAAGTCTCTATCTTGGTGCCAAGAGTTTTGATATATTTTCATGATGGTCATGTATTTAGCTTTGAAGGAGTTGCTTTGGTGGATTGGCATTCAATGATTGTGTGTTGGGTTGAGAAGTCAAGGTGGCCATAGATTGAATTTTCTTTGGGGTTTGACTGCGTTAGTTTAATTTGTATTGGAGATTTTGCTTCAAATTTATAATTGTCTTGTCAAGTGTTGGGTTGTTGTGATACCTTTGCATGGTTAACAGATTGTTCCTGGCTGATTATTTTGTGTGGCCTTAGGAGGAAATTGCAAAGATTTGCAGGTCATTAGAGGCGATAGCAGGACCAAGAGTTATAGTTAACGGTTTGTTGGTGATGTTGTGGGTGTAATATGTACTCTGTTACTTGATTAGTTTTGGTTTGGGTGTAATTTGTACCTCGTTGCGTGTACTCTTTTCCTTCATTTAGGTTTAGAAAGGTTTTTAATGAGACACTCAACGTAGGTTTGAGTTCTTTTACCCTATAATAAAAACTAATTTGCTGAGCAAAAAAAAAAATAATTAGCTAATTTCGGTTTTAAAAAATCTGTTAATCATCGATTTCATTGATCAATTCAAATTTAAAATTTAGTAAAAACAAAAATTATTAATCTAAAAATAGCCATGCAAGATTGAAAATCAAAAATATAAGTACAAACAACCTTACATGGTGATCACAAAACATAACGCACGCACCATGGGCAACCTCAGAAGCGTTGCCCTCCCATTGCTGCTCGCGTTTTCCCTCCTGCTTCTTCCATTTTCTGAGAGTATATATTTCACTAACTATCATATACACGTTCGAAACGATTTACCTTTGCTTAATTCGCCACCCAACCAGCCGAATCTCTTACTGCACTGCAAGTCCAAGAACAAGGACATCGGCGACAGACCGATGGCAAAGGGGCAGGACTACACGTGGGACACCAAGATAAACTTCCTTCGGACAACCCTCTTCTTCTGCAACGCACGGTGGGTGGGTCACAAGAGCAGGAGGTTCGACGCTTTCGACGCCATCAGAGACGAAGAACGGTGCTTGGAGTACCATACTTCATGCATGTGGTCGGTGAGGAGCGATGGGATTTATTTCAGTTTTAATAATGAAACTTGGTATAATGAATACCCTTGGTAGAATCTAATCTACCATTCTGTAACCACCGCTAGTGGTATTTTAATTGATTAATAAAATTAATTTTTTGTCGAGAAAAAATACTAAACGACATCATTTTAATTCTCAATTTTTATTTATTCGATTTTTATATATTTAAACTCAAAGCGGCCTTAAAATCCAGAACAAGAATTCGAATTGAATTAAAAAAAAACTTGAAATTTAAAATAAATAGAAAAGAATATTGTGTTATTTATAGACTACTCCATTTGCATCACCATCTATTTGCCTAATGATCAATTCCATGTACCTAAACTCGATGTGCCACAACTTTATTTTCTGCATTGCAAATCAGGATATGAAACATCAAGAATAATGTCACATGCCATGATTAAGATCTAGTTTATTACAATGAGAAAGGGAATTAGAAGCCCTTCGGGATTAGATCACGAACAAGAGGCGGCATATCACTAAAAATAGTTTCGCCTATTGGTGCCGTCGCATGCCTTCATTCTTGAGGATTTTGTCGTGAGCTGCCAACCGCATAAAGGTTCGATAAGGGGTCCCCTTATCTCCGTACCAAGCAGAGCCGAGACTAATCCCATTGATCGGATGCCGAGACCCAATCTTTAACACAAGTATCATCCGGTTCCCCCTGGCCAAGATAGTGTTGTTGAAGAGGACCATCTTTGTCAAGCCAAACATCGTTCCAAAATCTTGTGTGCTGACCATTTCTTACGCTACATTGGACACTATTGCGAAAATCCTCCCAAAATGAACCAAATCCTCGCCATAATCTCGAGCAATTACCAAGTTTGAGCATTAGTGGCACTTGACCTTGCCATTGATACTTGGCCTTAATCACACGAATCCACAATTTGTCATCATTTGTAATCACACTCGTTTCTGAAATTTTGGTGGCCCATGGGCGAATTTAAAAAATAAGTCCCTAATTAAATGTGAGCGTTTGATAGAGTTTTATTAAGTAAAAAAAATTCAAGTTATGCTAGTTTACGAGTCCTTACGACTCAAACTTAAAAATTTATCTACTAAATACTAAAATTTTGAGTTTTTAGAATTTTTATTTTACAACTTAAACTTTATTTGAATTTTTTTTGAGTCAAGACGAGTCGAGTCGAAAAAATCAGTTTTTTTCAAGTCGAGCGGAGTTTTGCTCACCCTTTCCCCTAAAAACGAGCATTGGAAAAAAAAAATTGAAATTAGACCCTTAGTTACAAGTGATATATAAAAAAGGGGTCCTATTAACAAATTTTGAAAAAAAAACTCTAAGAGTATTCTTGTAATAACAAATATAGGGGAAAATGGAACCGTAATAACAAGTATTGAAAAATTAAAATTTAAGAGTATGCATGTAATAACAAATATTAGAGAAAATAGATCATAAATAACAAGTATTGAAAAAAAATTGGACTCGTAATAACAAATATCTTAAAAAATTAAAATTTAAGAGTAGGACCCTAATAACAAATATTAGAAAAGATAGGCCCCAAGTCACAAGTATTGGAAAATTGGCCTCATAATAACAAGTATTGAAAATTTTGTACCCTAATAACAAGTATTGAAATAACAATAAATAAATAAAAATGAGCCCCTAATTACAAGTATTCGAAAAAATGAGCCTATAATAACAAGTATTGAAAAAAATTATACCCCCAATAACAAATATCGGGAAAATAAATTTTAATAATAAAGCTCTAATAATAATTATTAAAAAAAAATTTAAATAATAAATATTAAAATTTAACTATAAATATTAAAAAAGGGATATGGGCAGAGTAGGGGCCATGGGCGGGCGCCCCTATAGCCCATGCCCAGGGACGACCCTGAGTTTGGATCTAGTCTTGGTGGAACGGTGCTAGGTGTCTTTGCTGCTGACTTTGTTGGGCGGTGTGTTTAACGTTTTAGCTCCCGTAAAATTTCAGTTTTGTTGGTATAAGTTACATGTATTTCTTCGGTTAAGTTTTGCATTGTTGTTCTTGGTTTTCTCTTGCATGTGTTGTACTCTTCTTCTCTCCTTAAGTTAGGAAAGTTTTTAATGAGACATACATGTAGGTGTAAGGCCATTATGTTCTTATTCTTAATTCTTTTTTGAAAGATCAAACAAGAAATTCATTCATTGAAAATAAAACATACAAAGGGTTAAAAAAACCCAAAAAAGATGCTCAAGCGTAAGCCCATAAACATAGCCAACACTGTGGTGAGAATAAAAATCCCAAACAGAGAAAACCCAAAGTTGATGGTAAAAAGAATCATGAGCAGGGAGGTAGCGTCCCGCGTCTAAATCTGCGAAGGATCCTCCAAGCGAAAAGTTCCTGGCGACCGGTGACACCGACGAGTGTTCCAGGGAGTCGGGATGACGTAAACAGCAAAGCCAAGGCCGTAGAAGCCAAAGGAGGCCGAGCTCAACTCTTCAAACGGTCTTCCAGACTAGCTAAGACCCATTGAGGGAGACATTGGTAAAAGAGCAACGCCCAAGGGTTGCAAGCATCAACATCAACGGAGGATCAACGAATTTGCAAGGGAGAGGCAAAAAGAAACCAAAAACGAGAAGGGGAACCACCCTAGAGGGCCAACCTTCATTCTCTCAATAGGGGGACCATGCCTAACCCTTGGCCGCCGAAAAATTAAAATCTCAACGAGTCGACCAAAGGAGAGAATCGGAGCAACACTGCAATAAAGAAAGGAAAGAAAAAGAGAGCTGAAAGAAAGAGGGCAACAAAAAAATCAAATCAGAAAAAGGGGTAGAGGCTAGCAGCCTCTAGAGGCAGTTGGCTTCTTGAAGTTTAAGAAAAGTGGGTGATGAGTAGCTACTTTTGTCAATATTTTAGTGCTAATTACGCTAAAATGGTTGATTTATGGTACTGGATTGTGGTCTATTGTGTGCTTTTCTGTGCAGGACTTCATGGCTAGAAAACAGATTAGAAAATGTTGGATTTTGCAAGTTTTCTAGATTCATGGCTGGATTAGTGGGCATGGATGCGCTGACTCGACGATACGTCAGTGGGCTTCTAGAAGATGACGTCAGTAGCGTGTGATAGCTTATCAACTGCGTTCCGGATCACTTATCAGCCGAGATTTGGATCAAAGCTCGTGGATTATCTTTTATTTTTAAATTTAAACATTTTAGGATTTATTTATTATCACTTAGAAATTATCTCTTGTATTTTAAATATTTTAAGGATTATATCTTATCATTTTAGAGTTATTTTAGGGTTTAGGATTCTATAAATATCCCTTTGGGGGTTTGCACAAATGGATGAGAGTATTTGGAGACGCCTAAATCGGGAACAAGGTAATGGCGATCAGATTCAGTCCAAACCACAAGAAGCCGTCGCCGATAAACAGGATTCACAACGGGTATGGACCTTATACGTAGGAGGAATCTCAGAGACGATTCACTAGAAGGGTTTATGGCAAATATTCGATCGTCATGAGATTGTTAGAGATGCGTTTATACCCTGGAAGAGGGCTAGAGATGGGACACGATTTTGATTCGTTCGAATGGCATCGAAGTCGGATGCGGATAGGGCGATCGAACGGCTTCATGGAAAATGGATATATGGCACTAGATTGCAAGTGGCTTTGGCATGGAAGGGTATTAACGATCTAAAGAATGCGTTGAAGAGAAAGGAAGTACAACAACCGATAAAGGGGATGGTGTCGGATTCAACAACAGAGAAGTCGTTGACGCAGGGGGGCTATGAGAGCGGATTAAAACGACAGGTAATTGAGGGTGTGTTAGATGAGCATAAATGGGCTATCCTCCAATGGTGTGCGATTGGATGGAGCACTAGGCCATGGAATTTGAAAACGTTAGCGGAACGATTGGAGGTGGAGAAGAAACATGGTTTTTCGATCATAAGACTCTCGGGGTCCATGATCCTGCTAATGTGCACGTCGGCGAAAATCCGTGAACAAGTGATGAAGATGGATTACATCAAGGAATGTTTCACAAAAGTGATAGAGTGGTCACCGTCAATTACAACAGAATCCCGTCGAGTATGGTTGTCCGTGGTGGGTCTGCCGATTCATCTATGGCACAAGAAAACGTTCACGAATATAGCAAGCTTATGGGGGTCATTGATATGTATGGATGACAATACGGAAACTCCTACATCTTTCGATTGCCGACGTATGCTGGTAGAAACAACAATGGTGGAGCGCATTGAGGAGAGTATCACTGTCAAATTGTCGGCTGTGGAATATGTGGTCCGTGTATTTGAGACTGATAGGCAAGGTCCAATGATCGAGTGTGGCTGCTATGAGGGCAACCATTCACAAACAGAAATTCTGCATGAGGGAAGCAGTGATAGTCTTCAAAAGAACGTGCAATTTAGAAGGGCGGAGGAATACAAGGAAATAGTAGAGTGTACTGATCTGATTGGGGGGAATGTTGCGGCTTAGAACCAAATTAAGATGGACATGGCGAGAGAGATAGTAAATCCGAGAGTAAATGCAGGGCCTGAGACGGAACAGAATACGGTGGTGCCGGTGCAACATCTGATTCTGTCGATCAGCTCCGATAGCGTGGAGGGAGAGAAGGAGAGTCACAGTAGGATTCTGGTGGAGAGTCCCGCTATAGCTGGATTAGTGAATTCAAGTTCAAAATCAGAGGATAACGTGGGGACAGAAGCATGTGTTGCTAGCGTTAATTCTAAAGCAATCACGCTAGAAAATTCAATTTCACAAGCAGGAACAGCAGTGCAGGGATTGGGACAAACCGAGTTGCTTCGCGTGGGGAATTCTTTTTGCAAGGTTCGACGAGTGGTGGGAGGTGTAATTACTGGAATTCCGGGTAATTCACAAAACAGTCTTGGCCGAGGGTCGGGGAAAAAGGGCACAACAGTAGACATACATAAGAAGGGACACGACTCTTGCGAGGTTCCAATCGAGCAGCAGAATATTACAAGTGAGGCGGAAGCGACAGTGAGATTAGGGGCTTTGATTGGTGTGAAATCAACTGGGCGGGAAGAGGACATAATCAAAGACATATCGCGGGTTATTACCGGGGAGTGTCGTGGTTTTTGACTCATGAAGTTGTTAACATGGAATGTAAGGGGTTTGGGCGGGAGTGCGAAAAGGCGTTATGTTCGTGAGGTAATTAGGAAGAATCATTGCGACATGGTGTTCTTACAGGAGACAAAATTGAAAGAGGTTCCGTCGTTGCTTGGAGCAAATTTGTGGTACTCGGATAACTTCTAAATGGCATACTCACCATCGGTTGGGGCCTCCAGCGGCATATTAGTCATGTGGGAAGGTACTAAATTTATTTTGGAGTCAATTCAGATTGAGTGCTATTATGTTTTAATTCTAGGAAAATGGAGTGTCGAAGAATTGGTCTGTGGTATAGTAGCGATTTATGCACCTTGCGATGTAATTAGTCAAAATGTGTTATGGGAAAATTTGTTGGCTAGTTTATGCACATTTCAGGGACCATGGTGTGTTGCAGGGGACTTCAATGCCATTTTGAAAATTTCGGATAGGATTGGGGAATCGGATAGAGAGGCTGAAATGGAAGCTTTCACAAATTTTGTCAACAACGCATGTTTGATGGATTTGCCAATGACGGGTAAATGGTTTACATGGTTTGGCCCCGATAATAGATGCAGCCGTATAGATCGGTTTTTGATTTCAGCAAACTGGTTTGATGCATTTAGTAGTGTACAGCATGTAGCGTTGTCGATGGGGGTATCCGATCACACGTCGTTGGTGTTAGCGTGTGATGATTGCGATTGGGGACCGAGGCCATTTCGTTTTTTCAATTTCTGGTTAGAGGGGAAAGCAAATGTATTGGACATGGCAAGGGAATGGTGTCGATTAACTACTGTAGGATTGGGAAAGGAAAACATCATGGTAAAGCTGAGGCATTTGAAATTGTTCTTGAAACGGTGAAATAAAGATACGTTTGGAGATGTTAATTTGATCATTGAGAAAATGCAACAGAAAATTGACAAGGCGGATGAAGAGCTGATCGCGAAAGAGGGGGATGGGGAGGTGGAGAGTGAACGTCGACAATGGATGCAAGCACTATGGCGAGCGATGCGTAATAAAAAGGCAATATGGCGTCAAAAATCTCGGGCAACTTGGTTGAGGTTAGGTGATCGGAACACAGCCTTTTTTCATAGAACGGCTAAATTACGAACGGTTAGGAACTCCATACCGGGATTATTGATTGACTGGAAATGGACTACATCGCCGACGACATTACGCGCCTTTTTAGTCAAGGCGTTCACTACCCATTTTTCTTGTGATAATCGGGTTAGAAGATGGGAATTTGATGGACAGTTTCGACGTGTGCAAGCAGATGCAAGTTCAGCATTGGTAGCACCTTTTACAGTTGGGGAAATTAAACGCATTTTATGGGATTGTAACGGATCAAAGGCACCGGGTCCGGATGGTTTTACACTTGAATTTTACAAGAAGAGCTGGGAGGTGGTGAAGGATGATGTAATGAATTTTTTTACTCAATTCCATGAGCGAGGAACATTGCCAATGGGAGCGAACTGCACGTTTATTGTGCTATTACCTAAGGTGGCGGCACCACAAGTGCTAGGTGAGTATAGGCCAATTGGTTTGGTTAATTCGATGTACAAATTATTGGCCAAGTGCTTGGCGAATCGGTTGCAAACAGTGCTGAATTCCCTGATTAGCGACACTTAGTCGGCTTTCATTAAAGACCGTCAGCTAGTAGATGGAGTGTTGTTAGCGACAGAGGTAATACATTCCCTTCGCCGAAGTGGGGCTGGTGGTTTTATCCTCAAGTTAGACTTCGCAAAGGCATACGATTGTGTGAGCTGGGCTTTTTTAGATTCTGTGCTAGTGCGGATGGGGTTTGTGCAGTGTGGCGACAATGGATACAGGAGTGCACCAGTTTAGCTCGGTTGTCTGTATTACTGAATGGGAGCGCGACAAAAGAGTTTAGGATGGGCCGTGGTTTGAGACAAGGTTGTCACTTGTCACCGCTGCTATTTTTGATAGTAGCGAAAGCATTACATTTGATGTTGATCAGAGGGGAAGCGGGAGGGATGATTCGGGGAGTGGAGGTGGTTTCGAACATACGGTTGACACACCTCCAGTTTGCCGATGATACAATATTATTCGTTGATGCTAGTATTGAGTATGCTCGTAATTTAAAGAGGATATTGCACTGTTTTCAGGTGTGTTCTGGGTTACAAATTAATTTTGCAAAAAGTTCATTGTATGCGATTGGAGTGGAGGAGGAGCTGAGTGCATCAGTGGCTAGAGTGTTGGGATGCAGATTGGGGGAACTACCGTTTGTATATCTGGGTTTCCCGTTGGGGGCTGATCCGAGACGTATATCAGTATAGGATCCGATTATCGCTAATTTTAGACGCAAGTTAGCAGGATGGAAGCGCAGTTCTTTGTCGTTTGCAGCTAGGGTGACACTTGTTAACTCGGTCCTTTCATCATTACCGATCTTTTACTTGGGCTTATTTGTTGTGCCTAAGGGTGTAATTGAGAAGTTGGATAGAATACGTAGAACGTTTCTTTGGGGAGGTGTTAGCCTCGAGAGACGGATGAGCAGGGTGGGATGGGAAACTGTGTGTCGACCACGATATCTAGGGGGCTTGGGGGTGGTGGACCTTAGAGTGAAGAATATGGCGCTGCTGTCCAAATGGGTATGGCGATATGCACGTGATCGGGACTCGCTTTGGCGTCGTTTAATTACGTCCAAATATGGTGAAAATATTCAGTGGTGGAGGTTCAATACGGAAAATCTATCTGCCATGTCTGTTGTATGGCGTCAAATCGTGGCAAATGCTTGCTGTCCGAGTGTTGAATCACACGTAGGGGGAAATTTTCACTGGAAAATCGGTAATGGGCAGCTTGTTCTGTTTTGGTTTGATTTATGGGCTACACAATAGCCTTTAAAGGAGGTTTTTCCACGCTTGTTCGCTTTGGCGTTGAACAAATTGGCTTGGGTACAAGATTATGCAGTGGATAGTCATTTCGCTAATGAACAATGGGAGGGATTTTTCAGGAGGCGATTGTGGATGTTCGAACATGAGCAGTTGCGTACATTGTGTGAAACAGTGAGTGGGGTTCGCATAAGGGAAGAATGTATCGATACGCTGATTTGGATACCGGACGAACATGGGGAGTTTTCGGTTCAGGCTATGTCTAAGGCGCTTTTATTGGATAGGGTGGGGGATGGAGATTTTGGAGGCTGTTTCGCATGGAAGGTACTTGTTCCACCCAAGATGCAAGCTTTCTTATGGTTCATTTGGTTGAAACGTTTGCCGACAACAGATTTTTTGCGCATTAGAGGGGTGCCTTTATCGGAGGGACAAGGCCTATGTCCGTGGTGCGTAAGGGTCGAGGAGTCGATTGATCATTTATTTTATGACTGCCCGTGTGTCCAACAGATTTGGGATTGATTACGCGGTTGGTGGGGCATTGCGTTACCATTACCGGTGAGTTTCACAAAATTTTTCGTGATGAATTTTCATAGTTCCTTTTATGGCTGTCAATTAAAATGGTGGGTGGCTAGTGTGAGTGCAATGTTATGGTCTTTTTGGCTTGCCCGAAACGAATTCATCTTTAGGGGCAAGCGTTCGACATTGGCGGAAGTGTATTTTCTTGTCAAACTCCGCTCTTTTTATTGGATAAAGGTCGATGCAGCAAGTGAAGTTATGTCAGAATCGGTTTGGTGGTCGTGCCCTTCTACATGTGTAGTTAGTCCACGTCCAAGGAAGGTGCGTGCTGGTTTGGCGTGGCAGCCACCTATTGCGGGAACGTTGAAGTTCAACATGGATGGATCGGCGAGGGGTAAGCCCGGACCAGCGGGCATCAGGGGTGTTTTGCGCGATGCGGACAGTCGCATTTTAGGGATTTTTTCCGGTCCGGTCAGGTGTTTGGACTCCAGTGTGGCGGAAGTGAGAGCTATTGAGCTAGCAGTAAGGTTGGTGGTGGAAGGAGCTTGGCGTGATAAATGTGTGGTGATTGAATCCGATTCCCAAGTAACGCTGAGTTGGGTGACTTGTTCGGCGAAATGTCCGTGGAGGTTATGGGAGTCGTTTGTGACAATTGATCAAGCGTGTCAAGTCATTTCGGAGTTACATTATCAGTACACACCGCGGGAGGTGAATGGATTTGCCGATGTATTAGCTAAGGATGGAGTGGATATGTGTTCTTTATTCTTAGCTTGTATATAGGCGTTTTTGTATTTTTGACGGGCCATTACGTACTTTTTTCCTCCATTAGGATTAGGGAGGATTTTAATGAGGCGTAATGGCTACGTCGCGCTGTATGATACTTTATTCTTGAATAATATTCATACAGTTGATGATAAAAAAATATCCCTTTGGGGGTGAAACTCAAATCATCTCTTGTTCTTAGATTTTATTTGTTCTTACTAAATTTTACTTTAATATAGTTTTATTTTTCCATAGCCAAAGGCTAAAGCGATGACTCGATTCCAACATGAGGAATGAAAAGTACTTAAATAACTCCAAGTTTTTTCTCACAGTTTTATAAGCTTAATTTCAAAAATCAGAATGATTTTAAAACCAAAGATTGACTTTGGTCAGGATGTTATTTTGGTTAAATATGCGGGAGGAAGGATCAACTATTGAAGCACATTCGACTTCCTGGGAACACACTTAGTAAATTGATTACTAAGAGAAAATTGAGATCGGAACCGTTGTTATTGAAACAACACAATTTGAGTCAGGTTTTTCAGAACTTTAAAACTGTTTATTTTTAATAGCGATAGTCGCGGTTAATCTAACCAGAAAACTGGAATCTAAAAATTGATTTTAGATTATCGATTTACCGAAGAGAAAAAAACAAGTCTCAAGGATTGATCCTTGTAGGCAAGTAACCGACGTGAATCCTGAAGTAAAAACCTTTTCCAATGATCCGAGGGAATTCAGTCAAAGCGAGAGTCTAAGGCTAACCTTATTCATATCAATTTTATTTCTTTCTAATCTTCTTTATAATCCTTTTATTTTTCTTATTTTTATCCACAAACTCCCTTTACTTAAATATTATTCAACTCTCTTCTTGGCTCACCGATTGAACAAACATAAATCAGGAAGTTTTCTAAGTCTATGTGGGATCGACCCCTTCTCTTTTACTACGTATTATTTCATTTATTTATTATTAGTGAAGAATGAATTATTTTTTACGCGAAAACGACGTGTGTCACATTTTTTGAACTTTGGGAGAGAAAACAGTTTAGATTTACGCTTTTTTTTATGTTCCTATACTTAATAAAATCTTATCTGCAAGTAAAAAAAATATACGAATAGAATCAAATAACTTGAAATTTGAAAAAAGAATGTTGTGTTATTTATAAACTACTGCATCTGCATCACGAACTATTTTCCTAATGATCAATTCCATGTACCTAAACTCGATGTGTCGTAACTTTATTATCTGCATCGCAAACCAGGATATGAAACATCAAGAATAATGTCACATGTCATGGTCAATATCAAGTGAAAAAAAAAATTCAATTTGGATTTATGACCGTTTATAATTTTTGTAACTAGACAATGTTAGCTATAAATTCTTTTTTTAAAGTAAAAACAATTAGTTTTTTTTTTTGTATATGTTATACCTTATATTCTTTAGTACCTACTCTTTTGTAATAAGGGTCTTTTGTCAATCTCTTTTTTCATCGATATGGAAACTTTCGAGAAAGACGTTCTCAAAAGACCCAAACCCTTTTAAAGACACCATTTACCTTTAAATTTTTTTCCGCACAAAGTTCATAAGAGTTCATCCGGAGGCTACCTCATTATATTCTCCGTCTAACTACTATTTTGACAAGACCAACTTCAAATCCAAAATAAATTTAAAATTTTAATAAAGGTAAAATAAAAGTCACAAGACTTCACGCGTACTTATATACTTGTAGTTGAATCATGTGAGCAAGAAAAATTCGAAAAGAAATAATAAAAAGACAGTAAAAAGATAGGAGAATAGAAGAAAAAAACCAATTAAGAGAAAAAAATACTTTAATACCCAAACTGTACTCAATGTGTTCTCGGTATGGAGATATATCGAGTATGTGGTACTACTTTAAACTAAAGTATATGTGCTTCATGAATTAAAGGTTATCGGCTACTCTCCTTAAATATCCCAAGAAGGGATTGACAAAAGGGACTTTCTCACCCTCAAAGACTAACCCATACACAAGGCCATTCACTCGGCCTTCCTTTAGTTCAACTCCCTCATTTCGACCATCTACCATTGCGACTTTCTGTCCAAATCTGAAAGAATAAACAATCAAAAACTGTCACTACAGCCATCATCCTAAATTGTCACCAAAAATATGGTAGTTAATGTTATTTTAAATTCGATAATATATCTAATGTTTATGTTAACACAACCGGACTTGCATAGCAAGGATTATGAGAACTTCATAAATTCAAATACTTTACGAGTAATTTTAATGCACTTTCTTTCGTGACCAATCTTTTTTTGACTTATGAGATATTTGTTTTTTCTCTATTAATATAATTAGCTAATTTCGGTTTTAAAAAATCTGTTAATCATCGATTTCATTGATCAATTCAAATTTAAAATTTAGTAAAAACAAAAATTATTAATCTAAAAATAGCCATGCAAGATTGAAAATCAAAAATATAAGTACAAACAACCTTACATGGTGATCACAAAACATAACGCACGCACCATGGGCAACCTCAGAAGCGTTGCCCTCCCATTGCTGCTCGCGTTTTCCCTCCTGCTTCTTCCATTTTCTGAGAGTATATATTTCACTAACTATCATATACACGTTCGAAACGATTTACCTTTGCTTAATTCGCCACCCAACCAGCCGAATCTCTTACTGCACTGCAAGTCCAAGAACAAGGACATCGGCGACAGACCGATGGCAAAGGGGCAGGACTACACGTGGGACACCAAGATAAACTTCCTTCGGACAACCCTCTTCTTCTGCAACGCACGGTGGGTGGGTCACAAGAGCAGGAGGTTCGACGCTTTCGACGCCATCAGAGACGAAGAACGGTGCTTGGAGTACCATACTTCATGCATGTGGTCGGTGAGGAGCGATGGGATTTATTTCAGTTTTAATAATGAAACTTGGTATAATGAATACCCTTGGTAGAATCTAATCTACCATTCTGTAACCACCGCTAGTGGTATTTTAATTGATTAATAAAATTAATTTTTTGTCGAGAAAAAATACTAAACGACATCATTTTAATTCTCAATTTTTATTTATTCGATTTTTATATATTTAAACTCAAAGCGGCCTTAAAATCCAGAACAAGAATTCGAATTGAATTAAAAAAACTTGAAATTTAAAATAAATAGAAAAGAATATTGTGTTATTTATAGACTACTCCATTTGCATCACCATCTATTTGCCTAATGATCAATTCCATGTACCTAAACTCGATGTGCCACAACTTTATTTTCTGCATTGCAAATCAGGATATGAAACATCAAGAATAATGTCACATGCCATGATTAAGATCTAGTTTATTACAATGAGAAAGGGAATTAGAAGCCCTTCGGGATTAGATCACGAACAAGAGGCGGCATATCACTAAAAATAGTTTCGCCTATTGGTGCCGTCGCATGCCTTCATTCTTGAGGATTTTGTCGTGAGCTGCCAACCACATAAAGGTTCGATAAGGGGTCCCCTTATCTCCGTACCAAGCAGAGCCGAGACTAATCCCATTGATCGGATGCCGAGACCCAATCTTTAACACAAGTATCATCCGGTTCCCCCTGGCCAAGATAGTGTTGTTGAAGAGGACCATCTTTGTCAAGCCAAACATCGTTCCAAAATCTTGTGTGCTGACCATTTCTTACGCTACATTGGACACTATTGCGAAAATCCTCCCAAAATGAACCAAATCCTCGCCATAATCTCGAGCAATTACCAAGTTTGAGCATTAGTGGCACTTGACCTTGCCATTGATACTTGGCCTTAATCACACGAATCCACAATTTGTCATCATTTGTAATCACACCCGTTTCTGAAATTTTGGTGGCCCATGGGCGAATTTAAAAAATAAGTCCCTAATTAAATGTGAGCGTTCGATAGAGTTTTATTAAGTAAAAAAAATTCAAGTTATGCTAGTTTAAGAGTCCTTACGACTCAAACTTAAAAATTTATCTACTAAATACTAAAATTTTGAGTTATTAGAATTTTTATTTTACAACTTAAACTTTATTTGAAATTTTTTTGAGTCAAGACGAGTCGAGTCGAAAAAATCAGTTTTTTTCAAGTCGAGCGGTGTTTTGCTCACCCTTTCCCCTAAAAACGAGCATTGGAAAAAAAATAAAATTTGAAATTAGACACTTAGTTACAAGTGATATATAAAAAAATGGGTCCTATTAACAAATTTTGAAAAAAAAATCTAAGAGTATTCTTGTAATAACAAATATAGGGGAAAATGGAACCCTAATAACAAGTATTGAAAAATTAAAATTTAAGAGTATGCATGTAATAACAAATATTAGGGAAAATAGATCATAAATAACATGTATTGAAAAAAATTGGACTCGTAATAACAAATATCTGAAAAAAAATAAAATTTAAGAGTGGGGCCCTAATAACAAATATTAGAAAAGATAGGCCCCAAGTCACAAGTATTGGAAAATTGGCCTCATAATAACAAGTATTGAAAATTTTGTACCCAAAACAAGTATTGAAATAACAATAAATAAATAAAAATGAGCCCCTAATTACAAGTATTCGGAAAAATGAGCCTATAATAACAAGTATTGAAAAAATTATACCCCTAATAACAAATATCGGAAAAAATAAATTTTTAGAATAAAGCTCTAATAATAATTATTAAAAAAATTAAATTTTAAATAAAAAATATTAAAAAATATTAAAATTTAACTATAAATATTAAAAAAAAGGGCCATGGGCAGAGTATGGGCCCTGGGCGGGCGCCCCTATTGCCCATGCCCAGGGACGACTCTGAGTTTGGATCTAGTCTTGGTGCAACGATTCTAGGTGTCTTTGTTGGACGCCCCTATTGCCCATGCCCTTGCCCTTATACGATTATTGGGAAAGATTCAAAAAGTTGTGCGCGAGTTGTCCGCAACATAACTTATCCTAGCAAACGCTCCTTCAATATTTCTATGAAGGAATGTTGCCGATGGATAAGAAAATGATAGATGCAGCAAGTGATGGAGCGCTTGTCAACTTGACCCCCGAAAATGCTCGAAATCTGATATATATATCTACGATGGCGGCGAATTCACAGCAATTTAATTCTGCGAGTGAACCCAACCGACGGGTTCACACAATAAGCACAATTTCATTAGAGAATAAGATAGACAATTTGAATAATATTGTGTTTTCTCTTGTTTCAGGGGAGATAGGAGCTGCTAAGGTATGCGGAATATGCACTATGCTAGATCACACAACCGATTTATGCCAATTGTTGCGGGATACAGCTGGTGCCCAGGTTAACGCCATACACAACTTTCCCGGACCTCCCCAAAGACCCTATAACCCTCAGAGCAATACGTTCAATTCTGGTTGGAGAGATCACCCAAACTTGAGCTACGATAATCAAAACCCGAATTACCAACCTAGGCAGCAACCTCCCCACCAAAACCAAGCACCCCAAAAATCTTTGCTTGAGTCTATTGTTGAGAGTGGCAGTTCCGTAGGAAAAATTCCAAACCCAAACACAATCCCATCTCCAGCAAATCGACAAACAAATAAGCCAACTAGCTCAAGTCGTTAGCCGTCTAGAATCCCAGTGAAAGTTACCATCCCAAACCAACCCAAGGGAAAACGTTAGTGCGATAACTTTGCGTAGTGGAACAGTGATAACGCCTAAACCGCCCAAGCAAGATGAGCGAAAATCCGACGAACCGGGAAACTCTTCAGAAGACCAGAACGACAAGTCTCCTCCCACCGCAGGTAATGCCAAATCTAAAATTTATGTTTCTACTTACGAACCTGTTCCACCTTTTCCGGGAAGATTGATGAAACGAGACAAAAATGAGGAAGAGAAGGAAATTTTGAATATATTTAAGAAGGTGGAAATTAATATTCCACTTCTTGATGTTATTCGGAAAGTGCCCAAATACGCAAGGTTTCTGAAGGACTTATGCACAAACCGAAGGCGACTATCCAGAAATGAAAAAGTTAACCTTGGTGAAAATATTTCGGCCATCTTTCAAAAGTTGTTGTCGCCCAAGTACAAGGACCAAGGTATGTTTGCGATTCCCTGTAAAATTGGGAATGTTGGGATAAAAAGGGCGATGTGCGATTTAGGCGCATCTATCAACGTCATGCCACTAAGCGTTTACAACAAAATTTCGACTGAACCATTGAAAGAAACGCGAGTGACGGTTCAATTAGCCGATCGATCAGTCATCTACCCCGAGGGAGTACTAGAAAACGTGTTGGTACAGGTAAAAAATCTTATTTTTCTTGCTGATTTTTACATTATTGACATGGAAAATGATCGCAGCAACAACGGATCAGAAATCTTGCTTGGCCGACCTTTCCTATCAACCACGCATACAAAGATTGATATCCGCGACAACATCTTAACTATGGAATTTGATGGGGAAGTAGTTAAATTTGATATGTATAAAGCTATGAAGTATCCTGATTCGGTCGCAAGTTTAAATTTCGTTGATATTATAGATCCGTTAGCTGATGATTTGATCGAAACTGATTTGTGTTATTACTTTTGTAGGGAATTCGCGGATCTCGACGAAGAAAATATAGGCGAAATCATTTCACTCTTTCTTCGCTTTCTGATTTTCGATTAATTCCAACTCGATCTAAACATTTTCCCTCGATTTTGCAGGAACCAAAGCCGAAGTTAGAGCAATTTAATTATATATTTTTAGGCGACAACCAAACTTTGCCAATCATCATCTTGAGTAAGTTGTCGCATCGGGAAGGAGGTAGAAGCTTAGTTGTTGTTTTGCGCACAAATAAAAAGATGAAGGAAGGCGTTAAAACGACAAGGGATGGACATCACCATTTATTTGAAGACCTTTCTTTTGAAGAACCAAAGATTTAGCAAAGGTCGTCGAGCTAAACGGCGTTAAACAAAGCGCTAAATGGGAGGCAACCCATTGGTTTATTTTTTGGTCAATTTTTACTTCTTTTTTTTAATAATTTAATTTATGTTTCATTTTCCTTCTTTTTAATTGCCTTAATAAATTTTCCTTTGCAGGATTCTTTTCGCATGTAGTAGGTTGAGCATCACACTCTAGCTAAAGTGCACAATTTCATTAAATCGGTGCATTTTAGCATACTCAATGAACGGTGCACGATAGCCCAAGCCCTTTCCCCTTAGCACCCGTCCAACCTTTCCCTTTCCCCCCTTCTTTCTTTCATTCTTCCCGAAAACCACAAAATCTCTAAAAACACAACACACCTAGCCGTAAACTCTCCCAGCCGCAATTCACCATGTCCCGCACCTCCTCCTCGCCGTGGTGGCCGACGTCTAGCAACGAGATCACTCCCCCGACGAGAATGCCGAACCACCCTTCGCTGCACTCTCTTTGGCACATCCGGCAGCTCCGTTCAAAGCCCTCTACCGTTGCTGATCCGAGCCACTCATAGTGCACCATTCCCATCGACTCACTCTACATCCACGGGGAGTATCTTTTGCCCTTATTATCTCTTTATTTCCTTAATTTTTATGAATTGGGTCAATTCAATTAAGTGAGGGGGAGGGTAAATTACCACTTGTCTGCTTGTTTGATAATATGTTTTGATTTTGATTAAACCTTGAGATGAATTTTTTTTATTCTTGCCATTACTTGTTGTCCAGCATGTTGTACTTGTTCTTGTGCTTTGGTATGATTGAGTTATAGCATTTTGATAATCAAAGGATATGGGTAATCTACAATTTGACATCTCTTTTAATTTCTCTTGATTGTGTTAATTAGATTTCTCGCCTACCTTAATCAAACTTAGCCTAATTTTGTGAGACTTTGAGCCTTGAGCATGCATCCTATACTTTATGTTCATTTTTCCTTGCTTGAGAGTGTCATCTTGAACTTAGGAATCTAGAACTTGTGGCTTGCTTACGATTTGAGACTACACTAAGAACGAGGTGCTTTAAAATGATTTAGGCATTAGGCTTTAACCTCTTCCATCCCTTTCATTTTAAATTACCCTTTCTCATCGCCTAGTGAGCCTTTGTTAGCCTTACATCCCATTTCTTTGACTTAACCATTTCAATTGATCAAATGCTAGAATCTTTATTAGACATGAATGTGATACTTTTCAAATCAGGGCAGAATTTTTCCAAAATAAATAAAAAAGGAAAAAAGAGAGAGAGAAAAATAGAATAAAAGGAAGCAATTGGTTCAAGAAGAAAAAAATGATGAGAAAAAGAAGAAAAACAGTTTCGAAAAGAAGAAAAAAAAAGAAAAAAAATGTGTGTTTGCTTGCCCATTTTTAGCTCTTTTTTAATGTCTTCACTGCTTAATGTTTGAGATATCTTGCATTGATCATCCTCTTTTGTTTTTTCTTCCCATCTTTCTATCCTTTTTTTTCTAAACCCACATTACACCTTGAAGAAAAGACCTAATGATTTTTGCTCCTCGATTCTAATAAAGTAGTGGAGAATTGAACTTGTTACAAGCCTATGGAAACTTTTGTTCATGTATGACTTAGAGTGTTCTCGCTTCACTTTTACCTATAAACACTTTGAGTGCTGTAACCCCCTTAACCTGGCCTAGACGGTTGACCCGAATTAAGAAAGTCACACGGGGAAAACCAAAGTCAACCCGAAAGTCAACCTTGATTAACGACCCTTTTTTTCTTTTTAAACTTGTCTAGATGCACATTAACCCTAGATATGATCATACAATCAGCATACTCAAAGATCATAAACATCAGAGAACATTCAGGGACTCAATTGCACAAATTACAACTTTAGGGACCAATTTGTAAATTCTGTAAATTACAAGGACTTAATCCATTTCAAAGTTACCAACTTGAAACTAATCATCTTTCATACTTCTTTGTCAAATTTCAGCTCAAACGGACATCTCAAACTCATACAATTGCATAAACATATTTCAGGACCAAAATGCAAACATTCCACAACATATAACCGCCCATGTCAGCCCCCAACGGTCAGGTGTTCCGAAACAGGGAGAACCTGTTTCGAAACGCGGGACCGTTCCGCAACGTGTGTCGAAACGAGGCTAGGCAGAGACATATTCGTTTCGGAACGGTACCTTCCGTTTCGAACGCCTAGGCCACTACAGGGCCCCCGTTCCGAAACGGTAGCTCCCGTTCCGATACGGCCTGCCCAGAATGCAGAAAAATGGGCTGCTTAAACACACAATTGACCTACCAAGCATGCTCCAAAAGCAACCAAACTTTACCAGCAAGACATTCAACATGCAAGGAACATAATTGCATCAACCAATCATCATCATGGCATCAAACATGGAAATCCCCAATTCTATAGGCATGCATCCTACTTTTCAAACCATTCAAGCATCAAAATACCAAATCCACTTCACAAGGGCCAATTACATGTTCCAACATTAATAACAACATATTTTCAACTTAGGGAGTCCAAAACATCTCCCAAAACATCAACATAGGTCCCCCATTGCCAAATGCCAAAAGCTAATAGTGTTTAAGAAACCTTCACCATACTTGAGCTTGTTATCCACTTGATTGCTTGCCTTCCTTGCTGCCCTCAATGCACTTTAATGCTCTGCATTATTGGTTTAAGAAAAGAGAGAGAGCGTAAGCAAAAGCTTAGTGAGGAATGCTCATTTAAAACCATACAATAATGCATTTATAAAACACATTTATAAACCATTCTTCTAGCAACATTACACATGCTCTTAAACCTTTAACAAGCAATACATGCTTCCATATCATTACATGTCATATTGGCAACAAGTGATACATTTCACATAAGATTCACACATGGACTTTTAAACACCATTGTGATCTTACAACAACCAAGGACCACACATGGACTTTTAAACACCATTGTGTCCTTAACCCCATGGACTTTTAAACACCATGGCCCCATGGACTTTTAAACACCATGGCAAGGACCACACAAGGACTTTTAAACACCTTTGTGTCCTTAACAAGAATCATCCAAGGACTTTTAAACACCTTGATGTTCTTAAGTAACAAGGCTTACACAAGGAATTTTAACCACCTTTGTAACTTTTAACCACCTTGATGATCTTAACCAAGAACCAACCATGATGATCTTAACCAAGAACCAACCATGAACTTTTAACCACCATGTTGTTCTTAAATAAACAAGGCTCAGACAAGGACTTTTAAACACCTTTGTGACCTTAACATCACTTGCCAATATGCATCAATATCACCAATATCTCACTGTTTTAAAGCATTTTACAAAGCCATAAACATCATGCATCTTTAAGCATCAAACCACATTAAAACAATGTTCAAAAACAAGGAACTCTTACCTTGAGCTTCCTTCAACACATGGCTTATAATCTCAGCAAATAAACATGCTAGATATGCTTTCAAAACAGATTTAAAATCATGCAAACAAACCACATTGCATACAACCAAACCATGGCCATCACCAAGAGAGTTTTTCCGAAAACTTACTCTTGAGCTTAGCTAAGTTGCTTAGACTTAAACTAAGCTCCCCAAACCTTCAAAACACTGGTTTCAAAGCCGAAAACCAAAATCCACTCACCGATTCCGTTTCGCCTCTTGCCGAAACACCAATCAAGCTTCCGGATCACCACCACTTAGATCCAAAGATGACTCCCCTGTTTTAAACACATCAAAGCAGAGGATTAATGCATCATCATGCATTAATAGCTTCAATGAAAGCATCTAAACTCGCTGCTCTCATCCACACTCCATTTTCGGCTACCAAACACAACCGAAAATGCATCCAAACAACTCCTCAACATTGCCCAGCCAAGATCCATCAAAACTAAACATCCTTAAACATCATTTAACATCCAAAAAGGACCAAACATCATCCTTATACCTCCAGCAACAACAGATCCACAAGATCACTCCAAAAACAACCAAGAACACAAGCTAAACTTAGGAAATTCAACCTATCCGGGATTGCATTAATTAAAACTCAATTTCTCATCAATTTAACATTCATTTAACATCAAATTAACACCTTAAAACACTGCCCAAACAGATCATACGAAAATTCATCAAAAATCACCAAATCTTGCATTTAAAGCCAAGATCATGAACACAACCTTAAAACCATTTATAAAACACAATTTAAGGATTGAGAACTTAGGAATTTCAGTAAAGAACTGAGAGTTTAGAGGAGAAGGACGTTCCTACCTCCAAACTTGAGTTTCTCCCTTTTTAGGATCAAAAAGCTTGAAGATCCAATTAGCAAATGGTGAGGTTTTGTTGATGAGATGATTAGCAATCAAAAGAGAATTGAAAAGAGATATTTAGGTGACAAAATTAGAGGAAAAAGCTCCAGAGAAAGATGTTTGGTTTGAGAGAAAATGAGAGAAAATAGAAAATGGAAAAGTTAGTTGGAAATAGGAAAATATCTTCCATCCACTTTTCTTTTGTTTAAAAACCAGAAATAAATCATTTAATATCTTAGAAAAAATCTGGAGAAACTCCCTTTGGGTAAATAGCTCCTTAAAGATTCAAAGTTTCAATCCTTTTTAAAATAGTCACGCAGTTTTCAAAAATTACATTTTGGTCACTAGCCAAAATGTCACCCTTCCAAACCTCATTTTGTAAAATTGATTTCACATTTCACTTATATATATTAAAAGAGGATTTTAGAACATTTTTCCATATTTTTAATGCAACCCGAACTAGGCTTTCCTAATTTCACCCTTTTTATATTCGAACCGCACTTTGACCGAACCGGTCCAAGCCCAAAACTTCTAAGCCCAAAACCGGGGCATTACAAGTGCTCTTGAGTGTATCTTGGTGAGGATTAAGACTAGGTTAGGATTTGATTAATGCTTGATAGGTAATTGGAAGAGATAAGGGTTGTTCTTTGCTTGTATCCATTTGGTTTGATTATGTTTCTTTCATGATACTTCTTTTGCGCTAGAACTCTTATGATTATGTTTGATGCTTGTGATGACATGAGAAATGCATTCTTGGGTTAATATCTTTTTCGGACATACCTGAGGACAAGTATGAGACAAGTGAGGGGGAATTTGATAAACTCTCAAATGTGACACTTTTTAATTGCTATTTTCCAAGTTTTTAGGATTTCTTGCTACCTAATCCATTTCATTCTGCTATATTTTATTCAAGGGACCTAATTCTGGAAAACAGCAGCAAAAGAGGGCATTTCTGCAGTCTTTTTATTATTTTGGTCATGACTGGCATCGTGGGCACGACACTGGGCACGATGCGTCTGACGTGGCAGTTGCGTGGCGACTACTATAAGCTTCTAAAACATTCTGAGAGATCTTATCAGCTTATCCATTTAGATTTCCTGCATTTAAATTTCAAAACATTTGAATTGTATGGACATTAGTTGATATGCCTAGTAATCAATCTACAATAGGAACTAAATGGGTCTTTAGGAACAAACTAGATGAGAGTGGTAACATTGTGAGAAATAAAGCTAGACTTGTAGCACAAGGTTACACTCAAGAAGAGGGAATAGATTTTGATGAAACCTATGCACCCGTAGCTAGAATGGAAGCCATTAGGATGTTGCTTGCATATGCATGTTATCATAATTTCAAGCTTTTTCAAATGGATGTTAAAAGCGCATTTTTAAATGGTTTTATAAATGAATAAGTGTATGTGGAACAACCACCGGGTTTTGAAGATTCAAAATTTCCAAATCATGTTTTCAAACTTACCAAAGCTCTTTATGGTTTAAAACAAGCTCCTAGAGCTTGGTATGAAAGGCTTTCAAATTTTTTGATTGAAAAAGGATTTGAAAAAGGTAAGGTGGACACTACACTTTTCATAAAAATGTATAAAAATGACATCTTAGTAGTTCAAATTTATGTTGATGATATTATTTTTGGTTCTACTAATGAATGTCATTGTCAAGAGTTTGCTAAGCTAATGCAAGGTGAATTTGAGATGAGCATGATGGGGGAGCTCTCAATCTTTTTGGGACTCCAAATCAAGCAAAAGAAGGATGGCACCTTCATCAACCAAGCAAAATACATAAAGGATATGCTCAAGAAGTTTGGCTTGGAGAATGCAAAGCCTCAAGCCACTCCTATGAGCTCATCTACAAAGCTTGACAAAGATGAAGGAGGTAAGTGTGTTGACTCTAAGCTTTATCGTTCTATGATTGGATCTTTGCTTTACCTTACCGCAAGTAGACCGGATATCTTGTTTAGTGTTTGCTTGTGTGCTAGGTTTCAAGCTAGTCCTAGAGAGTCTCACCTTATAGCCGTTAAGAGAATCTTTAGATACCTTAGAGACACTCCTTGTTTAGGCCTTTGGTATCCTAGAGACTCTACCTTCAACCTACATGCTTACTCGGATGCGGATTATGGGGGTTGCAAAATTGATAGGAAAAGTACTTCGGGAACTTGCCAATTCTTAGCTAGTATGCTCATATCTTGGTTCTCTAAGAAACAAAA
Source organism: Hibiscus tridactylites (assembly GCA_958450335.1). Classification (NCBI taxonomy): domain Eukaryota; kingdom Viridiplantae; phylum Streptophyta; class Magnoliopsida; order Malvales; family Malvaceae; genus Hibiscus; species Hibiscus tridactylites. The sequence continues at coordinate 79,149,223 of OY288279.1, forward strand.
TAGTGTAGCCTTATCTACCACCGAAGCCGAGTACATATCTTTAGGGAGTTGTTGTGCTCAAGTCCTTTGGATGAAGTAACAACTCTTAGATTATGGAATTAAAGTTGGAACCATACCCCTAAAATGTGACAACACTAGTGCAATATGCTTAACTAAAAATCCCATCCAACACTCTAGAACCAAACACATAGAAATAAGGCATCATTTCATTAGAGATCATGTCCTTAAGGAAGATGTGGTTATAGAGTATGTAGACACCTTGAATCAATTAGCGGACATTTTTACAAAACCCTTAGACAAAGAGCGTTTTTGGTCCCTTAGGAGAGAGTTAGGTCTAGCTAGCCTATCTTGACCTTTTAGGACCTCTTTTGTGTTTAAATATGCTTGATTTTGTGAAATACCATGTTGATGTGTTTAAACTCCTAATCTCATCCATGCTTATAGTTAGGGGGAGTATGTTTATGCCTAAATATGTTTTGCCTGCTCATTCATGACATTTATGCTTGTTAGGCCTCTTAAAATTTCATTTTTCTGCATTTTTAGAGCCTCATCTGCACTTCCAGGCCCAGGTGTATCGAAACGGGTGAACCTGTTTCGATACGGATACCTTAAATCCAGCTCTGAGAGAAGGGAGTTTCGAAACGCCTCCAAGGCGTTCCGAAACGATTTTGAGTCTGCCAAGGGGTGTATCGGAACGTGTTCTGATACGGGTCAAAGGGGTTTCGATACAGTCAACACCGTATCGAAACAGTCAACTTATGGTCTTAAAATGGTCAAAACCCTAGCCGCCCCGTTCCGAAACGGTCTTGACCGTTCCGAAACGACATCGCGGACTGCTTTAAATTGGGGCTTTTAATGATAAAGTTCACTTTCTATAAAACTCTAAAACCCTAAACCGCCTCCCTCTCTATAAATACCCTCTCAAACTCTTTGATTTTCACAAAATTGTGAGGGGTTTTACTCTTCAACTCAAGTCTAAGCAAGTTTCATCAATCTTGTGCAAGGATTTTTCTCAAATCATCCAAAATCCCAAACTAAGGTAATTTTTCTACTTTTCTTTTTTCTTTCAATTTATGTTCGAATCTTAGGTTAGAAAATTTTATTTTTGTATAAATTATATGTTTTTGTTGTGGGTTTTCAAAATCTTGTAAAAAAAATTTCAAATCTCAAAATTTTTGATTCGAATATAAAATTTCTCAATCATATTTTTTTAAACTGTTTTTTTATTTTAATTTTGTTTTCAAAAACCTAAGTGGGATTTATTATTGGATTGATTTTAAATATCAATGCATACACTTAATTTTAAAACACTTGCTTAATTTTTTAGATGGCGGATCAATCTAACAAGAAGCGCAAAGCCGTTCAATCCGGTGATTCGAGCATTCGTCCAAATATTACGATGCTTTTTCAGAAATCTATTAAAACTCCGGAGGCACGTGCTCGTTTCTCTTATGTCAAGGACTTCGCGGTTCGTAAAGAATGTGTCATCAATCTTGAGTTCCTCAATTCCGAGCGATTCCTTTTTCGTTATCTCCATCGTTTGGATGAGTGGAATCTCATGCATTTCTTGAGCATTCCGGATGTTTGCTACAAAAACATGGTACTCCTCTTTTACTCAAATGCTCGTTTTCTTTATGATGAGACCAAAACCGAGATCATAGGAATTGAATCATCCTTATTAGGCAGAAAGTTTGTTGTTAATGTTGAACTTTTAGAGTCTGCTCTTAAGCTTAAGGATGAGGGTCTTGAGGATGAACGCCACTTTGGCTCTTTCACCGGTAAGGCACTTTATTTGGATGTGCACGATCGAGTTCTTCACTTGATGGTGTCTTGGTTTATTCGTCCTTCCGGAGGTAAATACTCTCATATCCGTCACACTGATCATTTTTTGCTAGAGTGTTTCCGTAAGGGTGAGCGCCCAAATGTGCCTAAGATAATTTTTGCCGAGATAGTCAATAATATCAAGCTTATTGACACGAATGAGTTGAAGTCTTTTACATATGGCATTGTCTTGAGCGCCCTATTTCATGATCTTGGCATTGATTGTACCTACGACTCTCCGATCCCTCGCAAGACCAAGATTGGTGAGTCATCCCTTCGAAAGTCCGGGTTCCAATATGTGAATGGTGTTTGGGAAAGAGTTGATAGAGAAGCGGATCCTGCTCCCGTTGCTCCTCCACCGCAAGTTCCAGTTGCAAACAATGACGCCCTCACGGCTTTCCTTACCGAGCGGTTCAATGCTTTGGACACTCGGATGAATGCTTTGGACACTAGCATTGCTTCGGGCTTTGAAACAATGGGCAATCGTTTGAAGAATGTCGAGGATCGCCTTCTTTCTCTTGAGACTTCTCATTCCAACTTGGACCTATCCATCTCCACTCTTTATGGGCAATGGACGAAGTTTCACCGTTCTCAAGCCAAGAGCGATGATGATACTTCGGATGATGAGGACGAGGCTTAGGATTTTTATCTCATATCATATCATATTATCTATGCATTTTAGGATTAAGGTTGCATCTTTATGTTTTCTCATGTTTTAGGAACCTATGCTATTTGGCTTTTTTATTTGGGATTTTATGTTTGAACTTAATGTTTGAATTATGTTTTGGATATTTTGATTATGAATTTATAATATGGTTGCTTATTATTGCTTATTGGTACTAATCCTTTATCTTCTCTATGAGCTTTTATTGTTCTTTTTGATCTAACAAAAAGGGGGAGAATAAATTTAAGAGCCACACTTTAAACTAAAATTCGTTTTAAAATCTTAAAAGGTTTTTAAAGGTTTACAACTTGGATTTCAAATCAAAAATTTATTTTAACTTTAAAAACCTATCTTAAATTAAGGGGGAGTTAGAATATTTTCAAAACTTTCAAAATTCCCAAAAATTCTAACTTTGGTTTTGTTATATCAAAAAGGGGAGATTGTGAAACAAGTATTTTAATTTTGATATAACTAAAAACCTAAGGACTAATTTGAAAAAGTCAAAACGAATTTTTAAGTCCTCAAAATATCCCCATATAGTTTTAATATTATGCCCGAGTTAAAAACAAGCCTTTCACATATTTTTTCTAAGTGTTTCAAGCCAAAAACAATGATTTTCAAGACCCCGTTCTGAAACGGCCCTCAGGCGTTTCGAAACGTTTTCATCACTGTCGACCATCGTTCCGAAATGCGTATCGAAACACTTTAACTCGTTTCGAAATGGTAGCACTCGTTTCGAAACTGTTCTTCATATTTGTTCTAAAAAGGCTTCAAAGGTTTCAAATATTTGCTGAATTTTAAATATAAAAAAGGGGTGTTTCGAAACGGATCAAGGTTGTTCCGAAACGACCCTTGACAGTTGCATTTTCGTTTCGAAATGGATCCAAGACGTTTCGAAACAGGCTTAAGATAAATTCAAAAATATGACCGTTATGTGTTTTTAACTGATTTTCTGAAAGTCGTTAAGGCGTTTCGAAACGGGATAAGACCATTCCGAAACGACCCTTGACAGTGGCAAAATCGTTCCGAAACGGCCCTAAGGCGTTTCGAAACGGGCTCTTAAATGCACCCCAGCGGCTCTTTCTATTTTAGTCCGTTCTGAAACAGGTACCCCGTGTTCCGAAACGGGTTGGTGCAGACTGCATTTATGGTGGCAAGAGAGGGTTCCAACGGCTCCATTTATGTTCCCAACCACCCAAACGGCTAGAAATCAATGAGAAGGTATAAAAGAGACATCCAAAAGCATCAACAACAACTATTGATCCTAAAGCAAATATCCAAACATCAAATTCAAGCATTTGAGCAAAAATCCCACTTTGTGTAAAATCCCAATTTGTGTTCTTCATTCATACTTTGTAAAATTGGGTTGAGTGCTTGTATTGGGGCTATCATTTGTATTGAGAGATACCTAATTAGCCTACAAATTTCTTTGTTCTCTTGTGTGAGGGTTGGGTTGATTTTTGGGTAGAAAAATCAACCGAAATTGTAAAGGGTTGCCTCCTTGTCCTAGAAAAGGGGAAGATCAATTTAGTGAAATTGTTGCAAATCCTTAGTGAGACTAAGGTAGTGGATGTAGAGTTCATTTGGAACTTGAACCACTCTAAATCCCTTGTTCATCAATTTTTAATTTGCCAATTTCCACCACAATCCTTTAAATTTCCAATTCACCCCCTCTTGGTAAATATCGATCTTTCGATCCACTCAACATAGTCGTATCCATGGGCTCTTGGAGCGTGTTGGGGTGAGTGATCCGTCGAATTGAGTGGAAAAAATTTGAGTTTTATGAGTATCATTTTATCATTTAAATTTTAATTGAAATTTTTTCAAGTTAAACCAAACGATGCACATCCAGACCCCGGTATAGCAACTAGCAAGCCGATACAATTAACACCTAGCACATGGATGAACAAAAAGCTCACAGTCATACCCAATCAGGATGGAAATCCTCAGTCCTTTTTCGGGTCATCTACTTATGCCCCTTCACTCAAAATTAGGGTTAGGGCTTGAAATTTAATTTTTTAGTGTTTTTAGTGTTAGAACATAAGGTACCGAAAAGTGACATGAAAATTTTTATTCAACCAACCCTACACTACACCTTCTCCAAACTAAAGCTGATTTTAACCCTTCTTAAAGTTGAATCTCGAGAGGCAGCTTCAGGATTACCATACGCCAAATCAACACTCATAGCCCAAGAGACATCCTTATTAGAGCACGATTCCATCTCGCAGTCTTCCTCAAAAATCTCACGGTGCCGTCCAGACAGACTTTCAACCCCCTAGTTAAGATCAGGAACTTCGACTTGTAGGCATGGTTCTGAACCGACATAGCCCCACCCCTGTGCTCAGTATTAGAATCTATGGATCAGTGAGTAGAAGATAAAAGTGAGGAAGAAGAAGACAATATGTTGAAAGAAAGAAGAAGGAAAGACGAAAGAGAAAAAGGAAACTGAAAAGAAAATAGGGAAAACCGATTTCTGTAATTGAGAAAATGAATTATACTTGAAAATAATATTTGTTCTTGTTGGGCTTATAGAACCCATTACAATATTTATAGGCTTTAGCCTACATGTACAGATAGACTGGATTGGTTACAACATACTAACCAACTCTCTAACGGCCCAACTACTTCTCTCCTTTATACTCTTATATTATCTTGGTTTCTTCTTCTTCTAAAACAACAAAAGCAATCCCCAACTGAGAATGAAGGGCAGATAAGACAGTGGGAGGAAGAGGCTTGGTGAGTATATCAGCAACTTGCTCAGTAGAAGGAACAAAGTTGACAACAAGTTGTCCAGCCAGAACACATTCACGAACAAAGTGAATATCAATCTCTACATGCTTAACACGAGCATGATGAGTAGGATTTGCTGCCATGGAGACTGTAGAAGTGTTATCACACCAAACAATAGGTAGACGAGGTAGCACAAAGCCAATTTCAGTTAACATACTTTTTATCCATATTAACTCAGAGACATAATTAGCCAAACTTCGATATTCTGCCTCGGAAGAGGAACGAGACACAACACTCTGTTTCTTGGAACACCAAGTGACAGAGTTACCACCAAGAAAAATGCAGTAACCAGTTGTGGACCGTCTATCCTCAACTGATGCTGCCCAATCAGCATCATAGTAGCACACCAGATCACAATTATCATTAATAGAATAAACTAGTCCATGATGAAGAGTACCTTGAAGATACCTTAGAAATCTCTTGACAGCTTTCCAGTGTACATCCTTAGGATCATTCATGTATTGACTAACCTTATTAACAATAAAGGCTATATCTGGTCTAGTCAAACAGACATACTGGAAACCTCCCACAATACTTCGATATAGGTGTGTATCAACAAAATTCTGACCACCATCCATATGTAACCTAGGAGAGACAATCATAGGTGTTGGCACAGGATTACAGTTTTGCATATTAGCTCTCTCAAGCAAATCTAACACATATTTCCTCTGGTTCAAGGTGAGACCAGTGGAACATTGTTGAATCTCCATGCCAAGGAAAAATTCTGGTTGGCCAAGATCCTTCAGCAAAAATTCAGAATTAATCTGTTGCACTATTAGAGAAACAACAGACATTTGATTACCAGTGATGATTATATCATCCACATACACCATAAGTATGAGCTTAACATCCTCACTAGACTTAATGAACAAAGAACTATCAGACTTGGAAGAAGAAAAACCAAGCTTGTGAATCAAAAAATTCCTTAAGGTGATGAACCAGGCTCTAGGGGCATGTCTAAGCCCATAAAGAGCTTTCTTGAGATGACACACCAGATCTTCTCCATTAGGGCCTTCAATCTCAAACCCTGGGGGTTGACTCATGTAAATTTCCTAAGTCAATTCCCCATTCAGAAACGCATTATTAATATCCACTTGTCTGATGAACCACTTCTAAAGAACATCAGTTGCCAACACAGTTCTGATTGTAGCAGCTCGAACCACAGGACTAAATGTCTCTCGAAAATCACTACCTATCGTTTGAGAATAGCCTTTGGCTACCAGCCTGGCTTTAAACCTATCAACTGAACCATCAGGTTTGCGTTTGACCTTAAAAAGCCATTTACATCCAACAAGCTTTCGGGAGGGAGGTAAAGTTTGTAATGCCCAAGTTTCATTTTTCATTAAGGCATCATACTCAGCTAACACTACAGCCTTCCACTCAGACTGCTGCAGAGCTTCATACACAGTGTTGGGCTCTTGAATGTCTCCCTTCATGAGAAATGCTTTGGGTTTAAAGATGCCAGCCTTAGCCCGAGTTACCATGGGATGAGAATTATGAGAACTTGTAGAGGAAGGGAAAATGGAAGTGGTATGGTGGAAGTAGTATGAAGAGATGAAGATGAAGATGACAAAGAATGATTTGAAGATGGTGGTGTGTTAGAAGAAGGAGATGGTGACTGTTGTGGAGATGGTAAGGTGGAAGTAGCATAAGAAATGGATTGTGGAAGTGATGGAGATAGTTGTGGAGATGGTAAGGTGGAAGTAGTAGGAGAAATGGATTGTGGAAGTGATGGAGATAGTTGTGGAGATGGTAAAGTGGAAGTAGCATGAGAAATGGATTGTGGAAGAGATGGAGATAGTTGTTGAGATGGTAAAGTGGAAGTAGCATGAGAAATGGATTGTGGGAGTGATGGAGATAGTTGTGGAGATGATAAGTTGTAAGTAGCATGAGTAATGGATTGTAGAAGTGATGGAGAAGAGGGAGAAAGAGGAGGCACACTTACACTCTGAGCAGGAACATTCATAGCAGACTGTTGTTGAGTTATAGGATGAAACACAAGAGGAAAATGTAAAGAACTTTCAGAGCTTTTAGACTCAACATTCATATTATCAATACACCGAAAACTCAGAAAGTTAGCAATTGTAATCAAAGAATCAACAGCAAATGTTGTCACAGAATGAGATTTATTTTTAGAGGCAAAAGGAAAAACATTTTCATCAAACTTAACATCCCTGGAAATATAAATTCTACCACTATCATCTAAACATTTATATCCCTTATAAAATGAAGAGTAACCAAGAAAAGTACAAGGAGTAGATCTAAACTGTAACTTATGTTTGTTAAATGGTCTAATTAGAGGGAACACAAGCATCCAAAACTCCTAAGATATGTGTACACATGCTTAGTTTTAAAAATCTTTTCATAAGGTGACATAGCTGATAGAGAGGATGCAGTGGATGGAAGTCTATTTATGAGAAAAATTGTTGTGCTAAATGCATCACTCCAGTACCTTAGAGGCATGGATGCCTGAGCCAACAAGGTAAGCCCAACTTCAACTATCTGTCTGTGTTTTCTCTCAACCAGCCCATTCTGCTCAGAAGTGTGAGGGAAGGTAAGTCTGTGATGAATGCCTTGCTCCTGGAGATATGGCTTGAGAGCTGCAAATTCACCTCCTCCATCAGATTGTAGAGCTTTTAATTTTACTCCAAGTTGTCTTTCAGCTTGTTTATGGAACTGAACAAACACCTCTTTCACCTGAGACTTAAATTTCAAAAAAATAAAGCCATGTAAAATGAGAATGAGCATCAGTAAAAGCTACAAAGTATTTAAAAGTACTATAAGCTATAGGGGCAGGACACCATACATCTGCAACAACCAATTCTAAAGGACAGTGATACACAGTTTGAGAATCTGAAAAAGGTAATTTATGAGACTTACCTAACTGACAGGCACAACAAAGAGAAGAATCAAACTAAGTTTTATTAGAATCAATAGACATATTACAATTCAACAAGGCTTGATGCAAAACCCTGGAAGAGGAATGACCTAGTCTATGATGCCAAACCTCTAAAGGAACAACATTATTAACAGAAGCAAAAGTACATTGAGAATTTAAAGGTGGAGAAAACAAATGAGTCCTAGAATTGCAGAACGCAGCAATCTTATTAAACTTGTATAAACCTTCAACTTTAGAACCTTCAAGCAGAACTTGCTTTGAGTGTAGATCCTTTACTTGACAGAAAGAAGGATAAAATTCCACACTGACCTGATTATCATGTGTAAACTTAGAGATAGACAGTAAGTTTTTAGTGATTTGAGGCACGAACAAAACATCTTTCAAATGAAACAATCTATTCTTAGTCAAGAGAGATGATTGACCTAAAAACTGAATAGGCAAGGTATTACCATTACCCACTTGGACAGTACCTGAACCAGGATAAGTTGTACCAGGTTGAAAACTACTGGCATCATTGGTAAGATGATGTGTAGCACCAGAATCTGGGAACCACTCATTATCATCATAAACTTCAGTTGTAGCAAGATGCACCTGATGAGTTAACTGAGCAGAAGAGGCACTAGGAAATTGAGGAGTAGAAGCATGAAACTGATTAGAAGGAAGCAAGGGCTGAGCAACAAAACTGACAGGATACACCAGAGGTGCAACACCTGAAGCAACTGTAGTGGTAGGCAAAACACCCATTGGTGAAGGAATAGAGTAGGGGTAATACATGGAGACATAAGGAGAACTAGTAAGGGTAGTGACATGAGCTTGAGCAGGAGCCCTAGGAGAAGAAAAGGTTACAGTTCTGGAGTTTCCTGAATACCTTGTGGAGTCATTATTTTTAAAATTCATGTCATATCTATAGTAGCACCTATCCACCAGGTGACCAAATCTGCCACATAGCTGACATTGAGGTATGTTGGCATTAAAATTCCTACCTCTGCCTCTACCTCTAAAATTACCAGAAAACTGAGCTTGCTCAGAAGAGGCCTGCTGAAAAGTTGTACCAAATGCAGAAGAATGAGCATTATTAGGGTGAACAGTAGCAGTGGCAGCAGAAGGAATAGAACCAGAGTCAACAAAGGGATAGACATTATGACCGGGTAAAGAAGAACTGTTCACAAGAGGTGATTGGACAGAAGGAGCAGTGGACTGATGTGTAACAATATGAGCAGAAGTAGAAACAGGAACAGACAAATTGTTTTGTCTAACATCAACATCAAGAAGTATAGTGCATACAAAAGACAAATCTGAAGATGAAGGACTTGCAGTAATCACATAATCATATTCAGGAGGAAAACCATTCAGAATAGCAGTTACATGCTCCTGTTCTGAAATCCTTTCACCACAGTTTGCTAGATTATCACTAATAGATTTAACTTTCATTAAGTACTCTTGCATACTCAAATCACCCTTTTTCTGAGTATGAAGCATTCTTCTATAAAACATTAACCTAGAAGTTGTTTTACTACTATAGCGTCTATGAAGAGTATCCCGTATAGCAGAAAATGTACTAACACCAATTACATGATGTAAAATAGGTTCAGTCACAGTGGACAGTAACAATGTGGCAAGAGCTCCATCATGCTCTTCAAAAGCCTCAAAATCCAGATTGATACACACAATACCATTCTGAGTTACATATTTAGGAGGAGCTTGAACATTACCATCTATAAACCTAAGTAAATGATGAGTTTTTATGGTTAGAAACACCTGTTGGTGCCATAAAAGGTAATTGTGGTCATCTAGAGTGACATTGATCTTTTTAGAGGCAAACAACTTAGATCCAGAGGTATTGCCTACAGTCATATTCGTAGGATCTATATGAGTAGTATGAGTAGTAGTATCATGCACAGTTTCTTGCTCACGAGAACGAGTACTTCCAGTAGGTATATTATTAGCAGCAATGTTATTTAGAGAGTTGAAAGCAGTATTATCAACATGAGCAGAGTTATCAGGAACATCAGTGTTAGTCATATTAACAGATCTAACACAAACGAGCCTCTTGCAACCAGACAGAGACGAAAAACAAACCTCAGCTCAGCTAGAGACCAAAAACAAACCTTAGCTCAGAAACACAACACAGAGAACATATGCAGACATATCACACAACATCAAACCAGATTGAACACAACAGATCACAAGGCAGAAAATAAATGAATCAACAACAATCCTCAGGTTAGCAATCACAAGGCATAGAATACGAATCAACAGATCATAAAAGACAGATAAGAACGATCTCACCGAATAGCAACCAACACACGAACAGAGAAATTTGACGAATCGCAAACAAGAGGAAGCAGAGTGCAACACAAAGATCAACAGATGCGAACAACTCATGAATTAAACAGGAACAAATGTATTGTGGTGGATTGACGATCAACAAATGAACGCCAGACATGCCCAAACAAAATTGAAAAGAATCGACAAACCCTAGAAATTGGGTATTTCGATCAGAAACTTCACCAAGACCAAAAATAAACGAAAAATAAAGAAATGAAGGTGGTTAAACCGGTTAGATCAGTAGCTCTGATACCATATTAGAATCTATGAATCAGTGAGTAGAAGATAGAAGTGAGGAAGAAGAAGACAATATGTTGAAAGAAAGAAGAAGGATGAAAGACGAAAGAGAAAAAGGAAACTGAAAAGAAAAGAGGGGAAACCGATTTCTGTAATTGAGAAAATGAATTATACTTGAAAATAATATTTGTTCTTGTTGGGCTTATAGAACCCATTACAATATTTATAGGCTTTAGGCTACATGTACAGATAGACTGGATTAGTTACAATAGACTAACCAACTCTCTAACGGCCCAACTACTTCTCTCCTATATACTCTTATACTCAGCAGCTGTATCCTGCAGCCTGCTGCTGGGATCCATTAGGAACCAAGTGCCAACTAGCAGAAAGCAAATGGCCCCCGAAGAGTTGGCGGCCACGAGGGGAGTTTGAAAAGAATTACAATTGTCCATCATCATTAACTCACCATCTCAAGATTGTGGGGAATCGAAGAAATTCTTCAAAAGAGCCGTCCTATCTTGCATGGCTACGTTGGAGCGACCACCACACAAAATTAAAGTTTCATCGGGATTACCTTCCTAAAACCTTTGTTACACTGATACAGATACGGGGACAGATACGGGTATGGGGACAAGGATGAAAAATAATAATTTTTAAAATTACATGGTACGCGTATGGTAAGGATACGATAAATATAAAATAAAATTATATATATATAATAATCTATTCAAAATAATAATAATAATAATAATAATAATATCTAAAGTAACCAATAAAAACAAAATGTTAATAAAAAATTAAATAGAAAACAATTCTATTTTTTTAATAATAATAATAATAATAATGATATAATTAGTTCATGTGAAAATAAAGCAGCAAAAATAAAAATAAAATAAAATGTTCATATAATAATAATAATAATAATAATAATAATAATAATAATAATAATAATAATAATAACAACAACAACAACAACAACAACAACAACAACAACAACAACAACAACGCTCTTACTATTAATAAAACGTTTTATTGGGCCCAGGGGCGGATGTATGTAGGGGCACGGTGGGTCACGTGACCCACCATTAATTTTTGGGGTAAACTACAATGGAGGATACTCAATTATGGGTAATGTTATATTTGGGTCATTTAATTTTTAAAAGTTACATTTGAGTCACTCAAGTATGAGTAAGGTTACATTCCGGTCACTCAATTTGAGTAAGGTTACATTTCGGTCACTCAATTATGAGTAAGGTTACATTTGGGTCATCTTTCATACTTAAAAAAATTATTGCTACAAAAACATTTGCGTCAATCCTCAAATGTTCGAACTTTTGATAACCTTTGTCTTTGGACCTCGGAAGAACTTTTACGCTATCACACTTATCTCTTTAGAGGTTCTATTCGAAAAGAAAAAATGGTTGATCTCGAATTTCTCTACTCATCCCTTAATCAATTCAACTTTCTTTAACAAAATGCATTTTTTATGCATATTTAGCCTATTGTAGTCAAATTAATTGTCTGGAGGGATTCGAAGCCTTAAACCTCTAAATAAGGTAAATAGGTGAACCACCAAACTTAAATTCCTGGATCCGCCCCTGATTGGGCCCCACAAAATTGAAACAGCCCCCAAAGAATTACGTGTCTTCTTCTTAGTTCTACAACTGCACTTGATTTTTTTTCTTTTCGTTGGTGTTTTTTTAACCCTATAACGGCGTTTTTTAGCGCCGCTAAAAACTTTCCCGACGCTTAAGAAAGCACCGCAAGAAATGCTGCTTAAAGCAGTGCCGCAATAGTTCGCGGCGTTTTTAGGTAAAAAAAAAACACCACAAAAAGTCAAGATCTACAAACGCCGCAAATAAGTGTTCTTTAGTGGCGTTTATTTCGGCAAACGCCGCAAAAAGTCAAGTTCTATAGCGGCGTTTTTATTTTACAAACACCGCAATAGCCTGACTTTTAGTGGTGTTTTATATTTCAAACTCCGCAATAGCCTGACTTTTAATGGCGTTTTGTTTTTCAAACGCCGCTAAGCTTGATTTTAGGGAAATAAAATTATAATAAAAATTATTTTTTCCCTATTTCTATTTCGTCAAAAAATGTAAATTACATATCCAAAATATTTGTTAAATAGAATATTTATTTCATCCCAAAAATATATTGTCACAATTAACTTAAAATATTGGTTAAACAAAATATTTATTTCATTACAAAAAGTACATTTTGTCGCAATTTAACCCATCTACATATTTCGTTCCTATGTCTATCTTTTCCGATCCACTACCTCTTGGTCAACACTACTACCAACCACCATCTCGAATCCCTATACCAAAAAAAGTTCGATATGAGAAGTTAATAGTATTTGAAAAAACTGATTTAATTATAGCTGAAAATTGTTACACGAAGACCAGAGGACAAGACAAGTCTTATTTCTGCATGCCCATATCAAACTAATCAGCATACCTCAAAGAAGATAAAATCAATTCCACCAATCAGGTCAAGCTAGTCAACAAGAAAGCTTGCCTCACTCATGATGGCCGTAGTAGAATCCTCAGGATGTTTGTTAGGATACTAACAAGCTTGCAGTGAACAAGTGAAGAGACCATAAACGAGACTCACATTTATTGCCATAATATTACCAGCTTTCAATAGATTAAGATAAAATCGTCTAAAAACTAAGTTATAAATTTCCTGAAATCCAACCAAATTTTAGGCCAGCTTTGACTGACAAGACTGCATGAGCATAGCTCTGATAAAGAAAATCTTGGAGTATGCATAACACAAGACATACAAAAACTAGAGTGATGGCTAGCATAAAAGATGAGACCTAGGATTTTTTTTTTTTTTTGAAAAGCAAGTATGATTTTATTAGCCAAGAAATCATACAAGAAACACATTGCATATCGGCCTCATTAAAAACCTCTCTAATCCTAAATAGAGGAAAAGAGTACCGATTTGCATGTGCCGATGGAACAAACACTCTATTTGCTATACAACCATACCCAATCACGTCGCACAATACCACTCTTTGCCAAAGTATCCGCCAACCCATTTGCCTCTCGATAGATATGGTTGAAGCACACGCACGGTAACCTCGCAATATCCTCCTCAATCTGCTGAAACCAATGCCACAACTTCCACGGACGGTTCTCAGAGCTCGACATCCATGAAATCGCTACCATAGAATCCGATTCCACCACAATTGAGGATACCGTGTCTACCTGCATCTCGCGTAACAAGCGCAACGCATAAGCGATCGCTTGGATCTCAGCCACATTTGAGTCCGCGATTCCTATCGATCCTGAAAATATTGCCAAAATACGGCTACAACTATCCCTTAGCACTCCACCGCACCCCGCCCTTCCCGGCTTTCCCCTCGCAGCACCATCCACATTGAACTTCCACCCTCCCGCCACCGGCGGCCTCCAAATACTAAGCCGACGTGCCATATTTTCCTCCCTTTGCATCGACCAGCTAAGCCGCGGGCATCCCCACCAGCTTGCCTCGTTCACGCACGGTTCATGCATAAACGCTCGAGTCCAATAAAGCGCTCTGAGCTGAGCCAGGAAGAAAATCATTCTACTCGTCGCCCGCTTCTCTTGAAAGATCAGCTCATTCCTCCCCAATCATAGAGACCAAAGAACACTAGCACAACCAATCAACCACCATGCGCGGACCTCCCCATTGAACCAGCTCCCCCCACACTGTGCAATAAACTCTTGCACCGTTCGCGGCCATACCACCGCCACATCCCACCAAGCAAAGAACAAGGCCCAAACCTCGACGGCAAATTGACATGACCATAGAATATGGTCGCTGCTGTCCTCACCCACTGCACACCAGCGGCAACCAATCAATTCTAACGGGATAGGAATTCCACGGTCATAAAGCATGCGCATAGTCGGTAACCGGTCCACCAAAATGAACCATAGAAACCATTGGATTTTTGGTATAAGAGGCATGTTCCAAACCGATCCCATAAGCTTTGTATCCTGTAGCCCAACCGCACTCATCAAATCATGCAATTTCCCAACCGTAAACCTTCCCGAAACATCATGCTTCCATACCAATCGGTCTGCGACACCCACATGAACGCTCACCACTACCACACTAGCCTTTAGATCATCTAATTGTTTTAGTTCGAAAGCCCGCAAATCCCTTCGAAAACAAGTCTTCCATTCCCCCATCGGATAAATCATCATCTCATTCACAAAGCTCATCTTGTTAATTGCCAATCCAAATAGACGCGGATACACTACTTTTAACGGAACGTCAAGCGCCCACACATCCCACCAAAACAGAACCGACCTCCCCTCCCCCACAAGCCAAATAAACTGCTCTTCATTTGTAAACGCAGCCACAAGTTCCTCTTCCTGCACCTCAACAATCTGTTTCCACATTGTCGACATATGTCGCCTCCCCTTATTCGGTAATTTCCATTGTTGAACCTCAATACCATATTTTGCCTTGATCACCTCTTTCCACAATGACGTATCCGCTTGTGCATAACGCCAAGCCCACTTAGCAAAGAGAGCCAAATTTCTCGTGCGCAAGTTCACTACCCCAAGGCCACCCATTCTTTTCGGTTTACACACCACGTCCCAACTAATCCTACTCATCTTCGACCTCTCCTCCGATCCTCCCCACAAGAAATTCCGTCGAATACAGTCAATGCGTCTAATAACCTTCTTAGGCACCATAAATATACCCATATAATAAACGGGAAATGCCGAGAGGACCGAATTAATCAGAAGCAATCTGCCCGCAAAAGAAAGGGATTGCCGCTTCCAACCAGCAAGTTTCCGACGTACATTACGGATCAACGGTTCCCACAATTGATCCCCACGCGGATGGACTCCTAACTTGACCCCCAAGTATGAAATCGGCAGCTCCCCCATTGAACAGCCGAGAATCGAAGCTACCTCCCTCGTTACCTCCATGTCAATTCCCACACCATACAAGCAAGATTTTTCAAAATTAATTTGAAGGCCTGATACAAATTCAAAGCAAGTCAGCACACGTTTTAGGTTCCTCGCCTCCTCGATGTCACCGGAAATGAACACTATTGTGTCATCAGCAAATTGGAGGTGCGACAACCACACGTCCCCCACCACTCTAACACCTTTGATCAACCCCATTTGTTCCGCCTTGATCATATATCGATGGAAAAGCTCAGCAACAATCACAAATAAAAGAGGTGACAACGGATCACCCTGACGAAGTCCCCTCCTCATCTGGAATTCCCTCGAAGGACTTCCATTAACTAAAATCGATAACCGGGCTGAACATACACACTCCATAATCCAATCCCTCCACCGCTCCCCAAAACCCATATCACACATAACTCTATGTAGGCAGCTCCAATCAATACAATCGTACGCCTTCGCAAAATCTAATTTTAATATCACACCTCCATTCGCCCAAGAAGCTCTCTACATTGAATGAATTATCTCGTTAGCTAGCAAAATGCCATCCAATATTTGTCTACCACGGATAAAAGCTGATTGTACATCCGAGATTAACGATGGCAGCACTTCCTGTAGGCGTTTCGCCAAAACCTTCGCTAGGATTTTGTAAACCGAATTCAGCAAACAAATCGGTCTATAATCTCCAATTGAGCGCGGACAATCTTTCTTCGCTATCAAGACAACAAACGTGGAATTCATTCATGGGGACAAACGGCTGGAAACATAAAAATCATGCATGAATCTCATCACATCATCCTTTAGGAATCGCCAACCTTTCTTAAAAAATTCGAACGGAAAACCGTCCGGTCCCGGCGCCTTCTCTCCCTCACAACTCCCTATCGCAGCCCACACTTCCATTTCCGAGAATGCAACTTCCAACCCCCGTTGCTGGTCACACGATAAACTGTCAAACTGCACTTGAGGCACCATGATGCCCGCGGATATGGGCTTATCAAAATGCTGCTGGAACTCCTTTCGGAACACCATTTTCATGCTTTCGGGATTGGTCTCCCAACGGTCACCTACTTGTATCCCAACAATAGAATTATGAAGTTGTCGAATCTTCACCATCTTATGATAAAAGCTCGTGTTTCGGTCACCCTCCGCCATCCAAGTCATGCGCGATTTTTGCCTCCAAATTGAGTCCCTCAATTTCGATATCTTCCAAAGACTCTTATACAACTCCCTTGCCCGCAATTCATCTTCCCTCGACTGCCCCATGTTCCCCACATTCGCGTCCAAATCCTCCAAATCCGCTACCACTCGTTTATATTGTATATCAAGGTCCCCCACCCCCCTCTTCCAACCTTTCAGCATAGTCTTTAAACCTTTAAGTTTCTGCGATATCCCCATGCCTACCTCTATCATAGATAATCTATTCCATTCCTCCTCAATTTTCACTATATCTTTGAGCCAAAAATTATAGAAACGAAAAGGCTTTGGTCCACTATCAAAAACACCCCCCATTAGAATAATTGGCGAATGATCGGACAATTCCTTCGGCAGATTAATAACCGTCAAACCCTCAAACCTGTTCACCCAGCCTTGTGTCACAAGGAACCGATCCAATCGGCTACCTTTTCCCCCCGGACCGAACCAAGTAAATCTCTTTCCCTGCATTGGCACGTCAACTACTCCAATATAATCAATGAAATCACAAAATAAACTCATACCTTTCGCATTGTGGTTGCCTCCTGTGCGTTCCTCCTCGTTCGTCACCACATTAAAGTCGCCACAAATGCACCACTCAATAGGCTGTTCCCGCCTCACCAATTTAATAACCTCCCAGTAACTTTGTTGGTCCGCATATGTACAAGGTGCATATACGCCAATCAAACCAGCCTCCCAATCGTCGGAAACCCACCGTCCCATTAAGATAATCAATTTTCCTCGCCAATCCTTCGATCTCAATTGGAACCCCTTAGGATCCCACATTGCAATAATGCCCCCCCGCTCTTCCATCCGATGGTACAAAGAAAAAATCGACCACGTCTTCATACCACATTTGTCTCACCACCTCCAAAGTTACTTGTTCCATTTTGGTCTCTTGTAAAAGAGCCAAAATGCATTTATGTTGTCGTAGAACACGTTGTATAGATCTTCTTTTTGATAACGCCCCTATTCCCCGGACATTCCACGACAACACTTTCATTTTTTTCTATAGCTTTTGATTGCGCGCTTCGATTAGGCGCGCAATATCGCTGATTACTTCCTCTTCCCGACCCTCCGTTACCGCTCCTATCAAGTTCCCCAATTCGACAATTTCTCTAGCCTCACGCAATAAACCTTGTTTACGTATTACAAAATCAGAATCGGAAAGAGAACCATTTGCAATTACCTCATTTTCCGATGTTGAAGTCTTTTTCTTCCGCGGTCTACCACGCCCTTTTTTGGTTTGCTGTTCAACAGTCGGCTGCTGTCCAGCCGTCGCCAAGCAAGCTTCAATTTCCTCAAGTTGCCTTATTCGTTTTTGTTCCCCATTAATTTCAACTATAGTTGCTTTATTAGCCCTTGGAATCTCTATCCGCGGGCCATTCGCCACTGGGCTTAATTCCTTTCTTTGTTCTTGCGATTGCTTTAAGCAAATAATATCGACTTCCTGCACAGCACCTCCCACATCGCCCACACTCCGTTCCCCTTCATCTCTACTAATCATCCCCACCAATTTGTCATTCATCCAACTGGAAGTCTCCACAACTCCCCATCCCTCACGTTGGTTTTCCCTCCAAATCCGATCAAGATAACTCCAGTCTACCACAATATCATCCATAGCCTTCGTTGCCTGTATCGAAATCGAATTTGGTACCACTGTGTCCCCCATTGACTCATTATCGATGAAAACCGAATTGGTTTTCCAATTGACATCGTTGTCTCCCTGATTGGAATTGCTCTCACTAGTATCATTCTCACAGCTACAGTCGCATTTGGGGCCTATCGCTTCCTCAAATTCCAACACACAGATTTGATAAATTTCCTTTCCCACTTCTAATTCGACAAATTCATCAATATGGTATATCCAATCCGTTTCTATCTGGATTCTCGCCCTTTCAAAAGACGACGGTCGTAAAGTTTCAATATCAATCCGCGTCAACACTCCCCAAATGGCCGCGATGTTTTTGAATGAGTCCTCCGACCAAGCATGTATCGGCATGTTCCCTATTGAGAGCCAAATTCGCCGGCTTGGGATCACCGTTGTTGGTGTCCATGGTGAGACACTCTCCAACCAATGATCAAGACGATTTGAACGCAAAGTTGCTTCTCTAATGTCCACTGTGTCGAACATCAGCAATACCACAGCCCCGGATATTCTCATCACTGATAATCCTTCGAAACCAGCAGTTTCCAATTCTTTCGTTAATTCCGCAATTTGATACGGCTTGCGGCAAAAACCCACAGCACATGTTTGTAGGGTTTCCGATTTCTTCTCATCAATAACCCCTATTGCTCTCTTTCATTGTTTCAATTCATCTGAAGGAGAGCCGTGTGACATCAAGATTCCACCCTCACTCCCTTTCGCCGTTGACATGTTATTCACTGTAGGTTTAGACTTTTGCGACGGCTCCCTTCTATCGGCTGGGGCTTGTGATGCCACTCGATTCGCCTGTTTTCCATTCAATGGCTGTTGTCGTTGACTAGATTGGGGTTTGATATCCTCCTTTTTCCGAAATCGATTCCCCCCATCGTACGCCATCGAAATTCGAATCTTGGATCCGTAGAGCCAGAAACCATCGAGCCTCTCAATTACTCTGTCCGCATCCGTTGCTGATGCCATTCACACAAAACCAAACCGGGTTCCATCTCTCGCTCGTTTCCAGGGAACGTAAACGTCGACTACGACTCCATGGCGATCAAATACTTGCCATACGCCCTTCCAATGGAGTTGATTTGGGAGGTTTGCCACGAATAACGTCCATACCTTGTTCCCTCTTCCCTCACGCCTTGCGCCCATTCTTTTTTCTCTATCACTTTTTTATTCAATACTCCACTAAGCTTGTTCCTTGATTACAATGCCCTTATTCCTTTATCCCTAGGATTTTTACACTTGTCCTTAGTAAGCCCTACAATTTTATCAACAAAAATAAGCCTGTAACCTTCCATTTCCGTCCAACATATTTAGTTTTCCAATGACAAGGTGAGAATCTGTTTCCAATGAGTCAAACAAAATACCAATCCTAATATCACTAAACCTTAAGGCTAGAACTGAATCACATATCAAGCAAATTCTATCAACATATAATGCAGGGGGTGCATTGTGTAAAATAAAATTAAAAATTAGAGTCAATAAACTCTTTCAACATATGCAAATTTCCAACAAGTAACAGATTGTGTTTCCATTGAGGCATACCAAATATTCTCAGAACCTATATGGTTGGAACTGAATCACATATCTAGCAAATCCTACCAACTATCAGTTTTGCAATCCCTCAGACTACAGTAAAGGAAAAATTGTTCCATGCATGACCCAATATAAAGTGGCATCGGGATTATTCAGAGGAATCATAATGCTAAGATAGCATTGTGCATAGATTGGTTGTAGAAATTCTTGCAAAGCAAAGTTTGTACTTTGAGGCACTTCACGCTGCTAAAGCATGCCTCAGAAATTTAACATGGTAGATGAAAAAGTGACATGTCATCAATTGGAAACTAATAAGTCTACAGGGATGTTTCATTTTTTTCATAGATGTTTAACATTTATGCTGCCTATTTTACGGGACACATACTTTCAAAAATTGAAGACAAGAAATAGAACTTCCAAATCACCTCCTAGACAGTGGCGCCATCCACAACGACATTCGCACTGAAATTGTCAAAAACAGTCGGGGCATAGTCCTGGGACCATAAGAAATTCAAACGCAAACAATTACTAGTAAAGAAAACCAGTGTCCAAAACAACCTAGCCACTAACAGAGAGCATAAAGCCCTGTTTGTATTCCTACATTGTACGACATTTATGATAGAAGGATTTAAAAAAACAATAGAGCAATTTCAAATTTGATGAAATATTATAGAACATGGCTCACTGGAACATCAACAATTCCATCCAAATCTTCACTGATTTTTACATAAATCAAGAAAATACTAGTATAAAAGAAAAGAGAGCGAAAAAGGTTCACAGTAGGGAAAGTGTTGCTGGTGTAGGAAATCAGCAAGCAGGTTTTTCCAAAGGCACCATCGCCAACAGTGACGCACTTGATGAATCTCGAGGTGCTCATATTTCTTCCGCAGTATACCGAATCGCCTAAAGCTTTATTCTTTTTCCTCCTTTTGTTCTCCAAATCTTGAAATATTTGAGAAATTAGGTTAAAGGACTTGTGATAAACTAAAAGGGGTTAAAGGACTTCTTTCACGGCATTTTAAATTTTATTTGCCAGCACAATACGAGATATTGCGGCGGTTTTTAACAAACGCCACTAAAATACTTGTTTTGGCGGCGTTTTTTTCCAAAACACCACTATATATTATTTTATAGCGGCGTTTGTGATAAAAATACCGTGAAAAGTGCCGCTATATACCAAATTTGGTGTAGTAGGTCAACTGTCGTCCTCTAAACGTCCCCGAAAATATCTCAACAGTCCCCGATTAGTTTTGACCGTACCCCGTCAATGTGGACCGTCCCCGGTACATCCCTTAGCCGTACCGTTCCTAGGACGTTTCGGGTACTTGAAACGGCATGGAATTGTCGTACCCGTACTTCCCAACCTAAAAAAGATGTCTCTCTATCTGCATGCAGAACCACATTCTTCGGAATCGAAGCATATACCTGCAAAACCCCTTCACATTCTTCTGGTCTCACAAATCCATTCAAAATATCACCATTATCAGGTTCAAGGTTTACCTGAGAAGAAGCTGAACAATCCTATGGGGAACTGGAAACCGAATCATCTTTGCATCGAGGCTTACAATTCATGTTAAGGGCGTGTATGACAAGGATTATGAAGAGAACTTCAAAATTCAAATACGTTACAAATAATTTTAATGCACATTTATTCGGGATAGTTTTTTTTTTTTTTGACTTATGAGACAAGTAATGATTGTTTTCTCTATTAATATAATTGGATAATTTTGGTTTGAGGAAACCTGTCAAACTTCTATTTTATGAAAACTTTTACAACGTTCGACGAGCACCACTAACAATGAGCATTGTTGAGCACTATTTAATTAATTTATAAAGATTAAAAATTTAAACGACTTTTAGATTGCGTGGTTAGAGGTGGTGTCTTGCTGAAGGTTGATTTAGGAGATCGTTGGTGAAGGTCGTGACGACAATAATTACGAGAAGGGGAACCACCCTAGAGGGCCAACCTTTCTTCTCTCAATAGGGGGACCATGCCTAACCCTTGGCCGCCGAAAAATTAAAATCTCAACGAGTCGACCAAAGGAGAGAATTGGAGCACTGCAATAAAGAAAGAAAAGAAAAAGAGAGCTTAAAGAAAGAGGGCAACAAAAAAAATCAAAATCAGAAAAAGGGGTAGAGGCTAGCAGCCTGTAGAGGCAGTTGGTTGCTTGAAGTTTAAGAAAAATGGGTGATGAGTAGCTAGTTTGGTCAATATTTTAGTGCTAATTACGCTTAAATGATTGATTTGTGGTGCTGAATTGTGGTCTATTGTGTGCTTTTCTGTGCAGGACTTCATGGCTAGAAAACAGATTAGAAAATGCTGGATTCTGCAAGTTTTCTAGATTCATGGTTGGATTAGTGGGCATGAATTAAGGCATGAATGCGCTGACTCGACGATACGTTAGTGGGCTTCTAGAAGATGACGTCAGCAGCGTGTGATAGCTTATCAACTGCGTTCCGGATCACTTATCAGCCGAGATTTGGATCAAAGCTCGTAGATTATCTTTTATTTTTAAATTTAAACAGTTTAGGATTTACTTATTATCACTTAGAAATTATCTATTGTATTTTAAATATTTTAAGGATTATCTCTTATCATTTTAGAGTTATTTTAGGGTTTTAGGATGCTATAAATATCCCTTTGGGGGTGAAACTCAAATATCTCTTGTTCTTAGATTTTATTTGTTCTTAGGAAATTTTACTTTAATAAAGTTTTATTTTTCCATAGCCAAAGGCTAAAGCGATGACTCGATTCCAACGTGAGGAATGAAAAGTACTTAAATAACTCCGACTTGAATCTAAAAATTGGAATCTAACCAGAAAACTGGAATCTAAAAATTGATTTTAGATTATCGGTTTACCAAAGAGAAAAAAAACAAGTCTCAAGGATTGATCCTTGTAGGCAAGTAACCGACTTGAATTCTGAAGTAAAAACCTTTTCCAATGATCCGAGGGAATTGAGTCAAAGCGAGAGTCTGAGGCTAACCTTATTCATATCAATTTTATTTCTTTCTAATCTTCTTTATAATCCTTTTATTTTTCTTATTTTTATCCACAAACTCCCTTTACTTAAATATTATTCAACTATCTTCTTGGCTCACCGATTGAACAAACATAAATCATAAAGTTTTTTAATCCCTGTGGGATCGACCCCTTCTCTTTTACTACATATTATTTCCTTTATTTATTATTAGTGAAGAATGAATTATTTTTTACGCGAAAACGACGCGTGTCACATTTTTTGAACTTTGGGAGAGAAAACAGTTTAGATTTACAATTTTTTATGTTCCTATACTTAATAAAATCTTATCTGCAAGCAAAAAAAAATAATATACGAATAGAATCAAATAACTTGAAATTTGAAAAAAGAATGTTGTGTTATTTATAAACTACTGCATCTGCATCACGAACTATTTTCCTAATGATCAATTCCATGTACCTAAACTCGATGTGTCGTAGCTTTATTATCTGCATCGCAAACCAGGATATGAAACATCAAGAATAATGTCACATGTCATGGTCAATATCAAGTGAAAAAAAATTCAATTTGGATTTATGACCGTTTATAATTTTTGTAAGTAGACAATGTTAGCTATAAATTCTTTTTTTAAAGTAAAAACAATTAGTTTTTTTTTTTGTATATGTTATACCTTATATTCTTTAGTACCCACTCTTTTGTAATAAGGGTCTTTTGTCAATCTCTTTTTTCTTCGATATGGAAACTTTCGAGAAAGACGTTCTCAAAAGACCCAAACCCTTTTAAAGACACCATTTACCTTTAAATTTTTTTCCGCACAAAGTTCATAAGAGTTCATCCGGAGGCTACCTCATTATATTCTCCGTCTAACTACTATTTTGACAAGACCAACTTCAAATCCAAAATAAATTTAAAATTTTAATAAAGGTAAAATAAAAGTCACAAGACTTCACGCGTACTTATATACTTGTAGTTGAATCATGTGAGCAAGAAAAATCGAAAAGAAATAATAAAAAGACAGTAAAAAGATGGGAGAATAGAAGAAAAAAACCAATTAAGAGAAAAAAAATACTTTAATACCTAAACTGTACTCAATGTGTTCTCGGTATGGGGATATATCGAGTATGTGGTACTACTTTAGACTAAAGTATATGTGCTTCATGAATTAAAGGTTATCGGCTACTCTCCTTAAATATCCCAAGAAGGGATTGACAAAAGGGACTTTCTCACCCTCAAAGACTAACCCATACACAAGGCCATTCACTCGGCCTTCCTTTAGTTCAACTCCCTCATTTCGACCATCTACCATTGCGACTTTCTGTCCAAATCTGTGACAAGTCGTCGTTAACCGGTCAAAATAAATATAAATAAATCCTCTTTCAAAAATAAAGAAATTGAATAAGTATAGGGAAAGAGGGTCGATCCGCAGGGAGATTAGCTGGAATTGTTGACTTGAATTCGTTGAATCTGAAATCCCAGGAATATCTGAAAAAAACAAATAAATAAAAGAAGGGGGTGATATGATTTGTGATGAAGTAATAAAAAAAATAGAGAAAAAAGAACTAAAGATAGTAAGAAAAACCAAGGATGTAAATCAGCCTCGAACCAGCTCCTTCAATCCTTTCGATCATTGAAATAGATTTTTATTTCGGGGATCATGTCGGTTACAGTCTACGAGGCCCAACCCGTCGTAACTTGTTCTTCTCTCAAGTAACCAATCCTCCCAAGTCTATCTTCGAAAGACGGTTCTTAAATAAATCAACAACGACTATCGCCGTTAAAGTATTTAGAATAAAGTAGGAAAAACCCGACTCAGAAATTGTCTAAAAAAATAGAATCGCTTCTGATTTCATCTTTCCTTAGCGGACCGCCGCTAAGAGTGTTCACAGGAAGTCGAAATTTGCCACAGGCCGATCCTTCCTCCAAACTATGTTTTTAAGCGAATTCAGACCAAAGGGCCCTTTTTGATATGAAAAACGTTTAAAAAACTTTAGTAAGGCCGATTGCCAAACTATCTAAGCAGAAAGATAAAAATGACTTCCCCAAAAGTAATTAAGCAAGTTCAATTCTCACGAATCGAATTGACTTGGCTGGTTCTTGGCTTAAGAAATTTAGCTAAGCATGATATTGATTATCATACTTAACTTGTTTTTGGAAAAGCAATTGAAAAACATAAAATAAATGAAACAAGAAATTAAATGAAAATGAATTTCGATTAAAGCTAAAATGTTTATAAGGATGAAAAGATTCAAAAGCTAGAAGATGATCTTAAGCCTTCACCAAAGGTTGGTATTTATAGGCTTAGATTTACAAAGATAAGAGATAAGAAATAATAATTCAAATTCAAATGTTTAATTAAAATTCAAAAATAAAACTAATATGATAAAAGCTGATAAGTCTGATCGGATTCGTCTTCCGGAACATTCCAGGAGCTTCTAGAAGTTGCCACGTCATTGCCACGTCACTGCTATGTCACTGCCACGTCAGATGCGTCGTGCCTGGTGTCGTGCCCATGATGCCAGTCATGACAGGATAATAAAAAAAACTGCAGAAACGCTCTATTTTCACTGCTATTTCCAAAGTTGGACCCATGCACAAAATATAATAGAAACAATATGTATTAAGCAGCAAGAAGTCACAAAACTTAGAAAATTAGCAAGTGAAATATGTCACTTTTGAGAACTCATCAAATTCCCCCTCACTTGTCTCATACTTGTCCTCAAGTATGTCCGAAATAACTTAAGCCCAAGAATGCAAATCACAAACCATTACAAGCATCAAACAGAATTATAAAGGCTCTAGCACGAAAGGAGGTTCTTGACAGAAACACAATTAACACCAAATAAATACAAGCAAAGAGCAGCCCTTGTTCCTTTTAATTTCCTATCAAGCATTGATCGAATCGTAGCCTAGTCTTAATCCTCACCAAGATACACTCAAGAGCACTTAAAGCAGAAACACTCAAAGTCATTCATGAACAAAGGTTTCCATAGGCTTGTAACAAGTTCATTTCTCCACTACTTATTAGAATCGAGGTGCAAAAATCATTAGGTCTTTTATTCAAGGTGTAATGTGGGTTAGAAAAAAAAAGTAGAAAGATAGAAAGAAAAAGCAAAAGAAGATGATCCATGCAAGAAGTTTCAAACAATAAGCAACGGAAACAAAAGAGGGGTTAAAAATGGGCAGGCAAACACATTTCTTTTTTCTTCTTTTTTTTCGAAACTGTTTTTTTTCCTTTATTTTTTTCTTTCGAAGCAATTGCTTCTTTTTATTCTGTTTTTTTTTCTCTTTTTTTTTCTTTTTCATTTTTTTCTTTGAAAAATTCTGCCCTTATTCGAGTTGTAGCCCCTTTTTGTCTAGCAATACAGTTCTAGCATAATATGAAGAATGCATGCTCAAGGCTCAAAGTCTCACAAATTGGGCTAATTTTGATTAAGCTAGGCGAGAAATCTAATCAACACAATCCAGAGTAATTAAAAGAGAATGCCAAACTGCAGATTACCCATATCACTTGATTATCAAAAATGCTCCAAGTCAGTCACTCCTAAATACTAGAGCAAGTATAATATGCTAGATAATCATGAAATGGCAAGAGAAGTTCAACTCAAGTTCAGTCAAAGTCAGACATATTATCAAACAAGCATAGGACAACTGTTGTCGTACCCTCCCCCTAACTTAAATGAATTGCCCCAATTCAAAATAAAATAGGAAAAATTAAAGCAAAGAGGGGTAAAGCAAACTCCCCGTTATCAACGACGATTGCGGCCACGTCCGCGACCGCGCCCAGGACGAAGGTAAGAGAGGATTTCGGAGATGTTGTCTTCTAATGTGTGAAGACGGGCAGCAAAATCCGGAACATCGTGAGAGGGCTGCTCTTGGGGAGGAGGGGATTGAGGGGCACGTGATGCGTTTCGGCGAGTGAAAACTCTCCTTGTCCTTGGCGTTAAAATACCCGGTGGATTGAAGAAGGGTGCATCCGGTGGTCCATCGAGTAATCCCATGGAGTCCAAGCAACGCTCATCTAAAGCATCCATAGAAAAAGCGTAAGTGAAATGCTCAATGTCGAAATTAGCTATTCGAGATGCAAGGTGAGTAATTAAAGGACCAAGGATTAAAGGACGATTGTACCGGATGACGACTTTGAACTGGCGGGCTAACCAAAATCCTAGGTTAACCTTCTTACCTGAATGCATACACCAAAGGAAGAATAGTTCAATCTTACTTAAAGTGGCTGAAGCATCGTTACGTCCAGAAAAATTGTAGGCAAGGAAACGATGAACATAACGGAGCCCGGGGTCTTGAAGCGCAATAGCCTTAGTAGATCGAGGGTTGAAGGCTATGTCTGTTTGTCCGGATAACTCAAAATAAGCATCATTCTCATCGAAATCTGCAGGAATCTCAAACAATGCTGTTAGATAATCGGAGTTTGTGACGTTAGTCACAAAACCCATAGCTAAATTAAACTCATTAACAGACATAGCAAAATTTTGACCACATAACCGAAATCTGATAACAGTAGGGGAGTCGGGTGTAATGTAACTAGTTTCGGCAAAAGAAAATGTGGAATAGAATTCAAAGACCAACTCATAAAACGTTCCACATTTAATTTCAGAGAAAGCAGTCCATCCGATAGCATCAAAATAATGTGCAACAGAATCAGAGATATTCAAATTGATAATAGTATGATGGGGAATGAATTTGCAAACCCGAAAAGGCCTATGTCGGATACTCTGAAATTGGTCGAGCTGATCGGCAGAAAAGACGAGGTATCCCTTGAGCACTTCTTCTGCTGGTACGGCATAATTACGCCCCCATCTGTTTCTTTCAGGATTTTCGGTGCCTCCTCTGGGCGGAGAGGGGAAGGATGATGCACTAGAGTGTTCGCCATAGTTTGCAGAGGTCTGGTGATCTTGATGGAAACTGAATCCAGCCGAGAAGTCCTCTGTGTATCCAAAAAAAGGATGGTACATTAGCAACGGCTGAGTAAAAATTGGGGTAGAATTTACCTCAGGATGTTGCTCTGGTTCGGCAGAGGGCATGGAAATGGAGGGGTTTGTGGATTCCCTCTGGTGGGAATGGAACGAACGCTGCCGAGAGGGTGCGGGAGAGTCCATAGTGGGCATTGAATAAAATGACAGCGACGGAGATCGTGGGGATGGCGGACGGCGGCTGGTGCTCGGGCCGGCAATGCTATTGGAATGGTGCGAACGGTGGCTGACGGATGGGGAATGAGGCAGAGGAATCGCGGTCGTCTGGGGAATATGGTTTTCAGCCGGCGGAGTGGTGGCTTGTCGATGACGGCCTCCGCGGCGAGGAGGAGGTTCGGCGGAGGGCTCGGATTCGCTGCTTATTTCCATGAACTGAGGCGGTTGAAAACGGCACCGTCCGCCGATAACCATCGGTGGTTCTTGGGGTAGGCGGCGGGCTTGTTGCCTTGTGCGAGGCATTATGGGTTGACGGCGGTGGGGGCTTGAAAAATCCGGTTGGGGTTTGTTTTGTGTGGTGAGGTGAGTTTTGCTAGGGTTTAGTTGTTCTATGCGGAAGGGAAAGAAAAGGAGGCGGGGGAAAAAAATTAGGGAAAGCTGGATGATGGGGAAGGGCTAACGTGCACCGTTCATTACGCATGCTAAAATGCACCGCGTTTAATGAAACGATGCACTTTGGTGGGGGAATGAATTGCCCTGCTCTTGGCCGATAGAAAAGAACCTGCAATGAGAAAAAAAAAATTCGATCAGTATACTGGAACAAAGAGAAAAAATAAGAAAATTAAAAAAATGAAAAATAATAAAAAAACTAATGGGTTGCCTCCCATTTAGCGCTTTGTTTATTGTCGTTAAGCTCGACCAATTCGATGTTCAGGGTCTCGGTTCTTCGAGGATTATTTCCTCAAAGTGTTCGATGGGTGCACTTTCGAAGAATGGTTTGAGTCGCTGTCCATTTACTTTAAATCGTGCACCCGAGCTATCTTCGATTTCTACGGCTCCATGAGGGAAGGTATTGACTATAGTAAATGGTCCGCTCCATTTAGACTTAAGTTTTCCTCCAAAAATTTTCAATTTCGAGTTAAATAGGAGAACCTTTTGTCCAATTGAAAAGGACTTAAATGAAATGTGTTTGTCATGAAATGCTTTAGTTTGTTCTTTGTAACGCTGTGCGCTATCGTAAGCGTTTCGGCGAATCTCCTCTAGTTCTTGGATATGAAGTTTCCGTGTTTCGCCAACAGCGCTCATTTCCATATTACACTCTTTCACCGCCCAAAACGCTCTATGTTCAAGTTCGACCGGGAGATGACAAGGTTTACCAAAGACAAGGCGGTAAGGTGACATGCCGATAGGTCCTTTGTAGGCGGTCCGATATGCCCATAATGCGTCGACCAACTTCAAGCTCCAATCCTTTCGATTGGGTTTTACAATTTTCTCTAGGATTGACTTAATCTCCCTATTTGAAACTTCCGCTTGTCCGTTAGTTTGCGGATGATAAGCCGTTGATATTCGCTGCGTCACGCCATATTTCCTCATCAAGGCCTCGACGATTCGATTGACAAAATGCGTTCCCCTATCACAAATAATCGCCCTTGGAGTTCCGAATCTGGAAAAAATAAATTCACGCAAGAAGTTAGTCGTGGTTCTCGCATCATTATCACGGGTGGCTTTCGCCTCAACCCATTTCGAAACGTAATCGACTGCTAAAATAATATAAAGATTTCCATAGGATGAAATAAAAGGTCCCATATAGTCGAGTCCCCACACGTCGAATACTTCGCATATATGGATTGGATTTAACGGCATTTCGCTTCGACGGCTTAGGTTCCCAACCCGTTGGCATCTGTCACATGATTTGCAAAAATTGTAAGTATCTTTAAATAAGGTAGGCCAAAAGAACCCGCACTCGAGAATTTTGTGCGCAGTTCGCTTAGGGCCAAAATGTCCGCCACAAGCGTAAGAATGACAAAATTTAAGTATAGAAGTTACCTCGCTATTACTTACGCAACGACGAATTATTTGATCAGAACACAATTTCCACAAATATGGATCATCCCATATATAATATCTAGCATCTCTTTTAATACGTTTAATCGCGGATTGAGACAAATTGTTAGGAACCTTACCAGTGGCTAAGAAATTCGCCAAATCGGCAAACCAAGGGAATGTTACCTTAACTTCCATTAGCGATTCATCCGGGAATTCATCTCGTAGAGGGAGTTCGGTTGGTGATGTCGCTAAACGGCTTAGGTGATCCGCCACCAAATTCTCGTTGCCTTTCTTGTCTTTGATTTGGATGTCAAACTCTTGTAACAAGAGTATCCATCTAATCAAACGAGGTTTCGCGTCTTTTTTGTTGATCAAATAATTCAATGCTGCATGATCAGAAAAAATGAGAATTTTAGTTCCTAATAAATAAGGGCGAAACTTATCTAATGCAAAAATGACAGCAAAAAACTCCTTTTCCGTTGTAGAATAATTTCGCTGTGCCGAATCAAGAGTTCGAGAGGCATAAGCGATAACATGCGGTCCGTCTTTGGATCTTTGTCCAAGCACTGCGCCTACACTTAGATCGGAGGCATCGCACATGATTTCGAAGGGCAGCGACCAATCCGGGGGTTGCACTATTGGAGCGGAAATAAGTCGTGCTTTTAGTTCATCAAATGATTCTTTACAAGCTTTGTCCACATCGAATGGTGCATCTTTTTGTAATAGGCGACAAAGTGGTTGTGCGAGCTTAGAAAAATCCTTTACGAAGCGTCGATAGAATCCTGCATGACCAAGAAAACTTCGAACTTCCCTCACCGAAGTGGGGTATGGAAGTGAGCGAATAACATCTACTTTAGCTTTATCAACGGCTATTCCTTGGGCAGAAACCACATGACCGAGAACTAATCCCTTACTTACCATAAAGTGACACTTCTCATAATTTAAAACCAAATTATACTCAATGCATCGATTAAGCACATATGAAAGATTAGAGAGACATTTAGAAAACGAATTGCCGTAAACGGTGAAATCATCCATAAATACCTCTATACCTCGCTCGATGTGATCGGAGAAAATGCTTAGCATACAGTGTTGGAGAGTGGCTGGAGCGTTGCATAGCCCGAAAGGCATTCGCCTATATGCAAATGTGCCAAATGGACAAGTAAATGTGGTTTTTTCTTGATCTTCGGGTGCTACCGGTACCTGAAAAAATCCAGAGAATCCGTCAAGACAGCAATAATGTGTTTTTCCAGCAAGTCTTTCGATCATTTGATCGATGAATGGTAAAGGGAAATGGTCTTTTCGAGTTTGGGAATTAAGTTTCCTATAATCGATACACATTCGCCATCCGTTTTGAACTCTTTTTGGAACCTTCTCACCTTCATCATTTTCGACAACAGTTATTCCCGTTTTCTTAGGTACAACATGAATTGGACTAACCCACTTACTGTCAGAAATTGCATAGATGATGTCGGCATCTAATAATTTTTGTATTTCTTGTCTTACCACATCCACCATTGGTTGGTTTAGTCGACGTTGCCCCTCTCGGATAGTTTTTGCGCCATCCTCCAATTTTATTTTGTGCATGCACGTGGAAGGACACAAGCCTTTGATATCGGCTAATGTCCATCCGATTGCTTCTCTATGGATGATCAGCGTAGCAATTAACTCCTCCTCTTGTTGTGACGACAATTCGTTTGATATGATGACGGGTAGAGTTTCTTTGTCGCCCAAGTATGCATACTTCAAGTGTGGTGGGAGTTGTTTCAATTCTAACTGAGGTGCCTGCAAAATTGAGGGAAGCGGTTTAGATTGTGAAGGAGTTAATCGAATTTCAGAAATTAAAGAGAGGGTAGAAATTGTTTCGCCTAAGTCGTCATCATTGAGATCTTCCAATTCCCTACAAAAATCATGAAATAAATCAGTTCTGATAAAGTCATTAGCCAGAGGATCTATAATATCAATAAAATTAAGGCTTTCGAAAGAATCAGGATATTTCATAGCTTTATACATATCAAATTTAACCACTTCCCCATCAAATTCCATAGTTAAGATGCTGTCGCGGACACCGATCTTTGTATGCCCGGTTGATAGGAAAGGCCGGCCAAGCAAGATTTCGGATCCGTTGTTACTGTAATCATTTTCCATGTCAATTATATAAAAATCAGCAGGGAAAATAAGATCTTTTACCTGTACCAACACGTTTTCTAGTACTCCCTCGGGGTAGATAACCGAACGATCAGCTAGTTGAACCGTTACTCGCGTTTCCTTCAAAGGTTCAGTCGAAATTTTGTTGTAGACGCTTAACGGCATGACGTTGATAAATGCGCCTAAATCGCACATCGCTCTTTTTATCCCAACATTCCCAATTTTACAAGGAATTGCAAACATACCTTGATCTTTGTACTTTGGCGGCAAAGGTCTTTGAAGAATAGCCGAAACGTTCTCACCAAGGTTAACCCTTTCATTCCCCGACAATTTTCTTCGGTTTGTACAAAGATATTTCAAAAACTTTGCATATTTGGGAATCTTCCTAATAACATCCAAGAGTGGAATGTTAATTTCAACCTTTTTGAACACTTCCATTATTTCCTTTTCTTCCTCCTTCTTGTCCTTTTTCGCTAGTCTTCCTGGAAAAGGTGGAACGGGTTCGTAAGTAGAAATAGGAATTTTAGAATTGATGTTACCTGAAGTGGAAGGAGGCTTGTCCTTTTGGTGTTCTGAAGAGCTCTCGGATTTTTGCTCGCCCTTTTTCGGTGGTTCAGGTGCTATCACGGTTCCACTTCGCAAAGTTATTTCGCTCACATTTTCCCTTGGATTGACTTCGGTTTGCGATGGTAATTTTCCTTGAGATTCTAGTCGCCCTATTGTTTGTGCTAGCTGACTGACTTGTTTGTCTAGTTCCTGAAGGTGAGATTGCGTTTGGTTTTGGAACTTTTCTTGTGAAACGGCTAATCTTTCAACAATAGATTCAAGGGAAGATTTCTGGGGGGTTTGGTAGGGAGGTTGTCTAGCTTGAAAATTCGGATTCCTATTACCATAGCTAAGGTTAGGATGATCTCTCCACCCAGGGTTGAATGTGTTGCTTTGCGGATTGTAGGGTCTTTGGGGAGGTCCGGGAAAATTGTTCAAGGCGTTGACTTGGGCATTAGTCGTTTCCCTCAACATTGGGCATAGATCGGTGGCGTGATCGTGCATAGTACAAATCCCACATGCCTTAGCAACTCCTATTTCTCCTGAAACAAGTGAATGCACAATATTAGTCAAATTATCAATCTTGTTTTCTAATGTAATTGTGCTTACTAAATGAACCCGTCGACTGGGTTCGCTTGTAGAACCAAATTGTTGTGAATTCGCAACCATTGTAGAAATTAATGTTCTTGCTGCAGTAGGAGTCATGTTGACGAGTGCGCCGCCGCTTGCGGCATCTACAATTTTTTTGTCCATCGGTAACATTCCTTCGTAAAGATACTGAAGGAGAGTCTGCTCGGATAAGCCATGTTGCGGACAGCTTGCACATAGCTTCTTGGACCTTTCCCAATAATCATATAAGGATTCTTCATGCATTTGTTGGATGCTCAATATGTTTCGCCTAATTTCTGTTGCTTTGGCTGCAGGGAAATACCTATCAAGGAAAACACGAGAAAGGTCAGACCATGTATTAATTGAATTTGGAGGTAAATAAAATAACCATTCTTTAGCCGTTCCGGCTAAGGAAAAAGGAAAAGCCCTTAGTTTTATTTGGTCCTCCGAGACCCCTTGTGGTTTCATGCTGCTGCACACCATATGGAATTCGGCTAGATGCTTGTGCGGGCTTTCGGTAGGTAAACCGTTAAAGGTAGGGAGTAGATGAATTAATCCCGTTTTGAGCTGAAAGGGAGTGTCGCCTTGAGGAAAAGCGATGCAAAGGGGTTGTTGCACAGTAGGAGCTGTGTTCAGTTCTCGAATCGTTTGGTCCGCCATTGTTTCTGGTTCTTGTGTAGGTTCTTCGATTGGTGTTGGTTCGGAAGTGGATTCTTGTTCGGGTCGTCGTGTGCTTTGTTGTTTCTTTCGTCGCAGTGTTTCGCCGTGAGTTCTACGAGCGCTTGCTTCAATTTCCGGGTTATATGGAGCTAAAGTACCCGGATTCTTCCTGGTCATAAAAATAAAACCAAATCAGTCAAAAATTGCCGAAAATAAATCTCCCCGGCAACGGCGCCAATTTTGACCCGTCGTCGTTAACCGGTCAAAATAAATATAAATAAATCCTCTTTCAAAAATAAAGAAATTGAATAAGTATAGGGAAAGAGGGTCGATCCGCAGGGAGATTAGCTGGAATTGTTGACTTGAATTCGTTGAATCTGAAATCCCAGGAATATCTGAAAAAAACAAATAAATAAAAGAAGGGGGTGATATGATTTGTGATGAAGTAATAAAAAAAATAGAGAAAAAAGAACTAAAGATAGTAAGAAAAACCAAGGATGTAAATCAGCCTCGAACCAGCTCCTTCAATCCTTTCGATCATTGAAATAGATTTTTATTTCGGGGATCATGTCGGTTACAGTCTACGAGGCCCAACCCGTCGTAACTTGTTCTTCTCTCAAGTAACCAATCCTCCCAAGTCTATCTTCGAAAGACGGTTCTTAAATAAATCAACCACGACTATCGCCATTAAAGTATTTAGAATAAAGCAGGAAAAACCCGACTCAGAAATTGTCTAAAAAAATAGAATCGCTTCTGATTTCATCTTTCCTTAGCGGACCGCCGCTAAGAGTGTTCACAGGAAGTCGAAATTTGCCACAGGCCGATCCTTCCTCCAAACTATGTTTTTAAGCGAATTCAGACCAAAGGGCCCTTTTTGATATGAAAAACGTTTAAAAAACTTTAGTAAGGCCGATTGCCAAACTATCTAAGCAGAAAGATAAAAATGACTTCCCCAAAAGTAATTAAGCAAGTTCAATTCTCACGAATCGAATTGACTTGGCTGGTTCTTGGCTTAAGAAATTTAGCTAAGCATGATATTGATTATCATACTTAACTTGTTTTTGGAAAAGCAATTGAAAAACATAAAATAAATGAAACAAGAAATTAAATGAAAATGAATTTCGATTAAAGCTAAAATGTTTACAAGGATGAAAAGATTCAAAAGCTAGAAGATGATCTTAAGCCTTCACCAAAGGTTGGTATTTATAGGCTTAGATTTACAAAGATAAGAGATAAGAAATAATAATTCAAATTTAAATGTTTAATTAAAATTCAAAAATAAAACTAATATGATAAAAGCTGATAAGTCTGATCGGATTCGTCTTCCGGAACATTCCAGGAGCTTCTAGAAGTTGCCACGTCATTGCCACGTCACTGCTATGTCACTGCCACGTCAGATGCGTCGTGCCTGGTGTCGTGCCCATGATGCCAGTCATGACAGGATAATAAAAAAAACTGCAGAAACGCTCTATTTTCACTGCTATTTCAAAAGTTGGACCCCTGCACAAAATATAATAGAAACAATATGTATTAAGCAGCAAGAAGTCACAAAACTTAGAAAATTAGCAAGTGAAATATGTCACTTTTGAGAACTCATCAAATTCCCCCTCACTTGTCTCATACTTGTCCTCAAGTATGTCCGAAATAACTTAAGCCCAAGAATGCAAATCACAAACCATTACAAGCATCAAACAGAATTATAAAGGCTCTAGCACGAAAGGAGGTTCTTGACAGAAACACAATTAACACCAAATAAATACAAGCAAAGAGCAGCCCTTGTTCCTTTTAATTTCCTATCAAGCATTGATCGAATCGTAGCCTAGTCTTAATCCTCACCAAGATACACTCAAGAGCACTCAAAGTGTTTTTAAGGGTAAAACTTGAAGCAGAAACACTCAAAGTCATGTATGAACAAAGGTTTCCATAGGCTTGTAACAAGTTCATTTCTCCACTACTTATTAGAATCGAGGTGCAAAAATCATTAGGTCTTTTATTCAAGGTGTAATGTGGGTTAGAAAAAAAAAGTAGAAAGATGGAAAGAAAAAGCAAAAGAAGATGATCCATGCAAGAAGTTTCAAACAATAAGCAACGAAGACAAAAGAGGGGTTAAAAATGGGCAGGCAAACACATTTCTTTTTTCTTCTTTTTTTTTCGAAACTGTTTTTCTTTTCCTTTATTTTTTTCTTTCGAAGCAATTGCTTCTTTTTATTCTGTTTTTTTATTCTCTTTTTTTTCTTTTTCATTTTTTTCTTTGAAAAATTCTGCCCTTATTCGAATTGCAGCCCCTTTTTGTCTAGCAACACAGTTCTAGCATTTGATCATTCAAAAAGTTTGGTTTAGGGTTAAGCAAGAAAAATGGGGTGTAAGGCTAACAAAAGGCTCACTAGGCGATGAGGAAGGGTAAAATAGAGTGAAAGGGATGGAAAAGGTTAAAGCCTAATGCCTAAATCATTTTAAAGCACCTCGTTCTTAGTGTAGTCTCGAATTGTAAGCAAGCCACAAGTTCTAGATTCCTAAAGTTCAAGATGACACTCTCAAGCAAAAGAAACGAGCATAATATGAAGAATGCATGCTCAAGGCTCAAAGTCTCACAAATTGGGCTAATTTTGATTAAGCTAGGCGAGAATCTAATCAACACAATCCAGAGTAATTAAAAGAGAATGCCAAACTGCAGATTACCCATATCACTTGATTATCAAAAATGCTCCAAGTCAGTCACTCCTAAATACTAGAGCAAGTATAATATGCTAGATAATCATGAAAT
The DNA here is from genome assembly GCA_958450335.1 of Hibiscus tridactylites. Taxonomy (NCBI): domain Eukaryota; kingdom Viridiplantae; phylum Streptophyta; class Magnoliopsida; order Malvales; family Malvaceae; genus Hibiscus; species Hibiscus tridactylites. The sequence goes on from OY288279.1 coordinate 79,185,937, forward strand.
GGCAAGAGAAGTTCAACTCAAGTTCAGTCAAAGTCAGACATATTATCAAACAAGCATAGGACAACTGTTGTCGTACCCTCCCCCTCACTTATATGAATTGCCCCAATTCAAAATAAAATAGGAAAAATTAAAGCAAAGAGGGGTAAAGGAAACTCCCCGTTATCAACGACGATTGCGGCCACGTCCGCGACCGCGCCCAGGACGAAGGTAAGAGAGGATTTCGGAGATGTTGTCTTCTAATGTGTGAAGACGGGCAGCAAAATCCGGAACATTGTGAGAGGGCTGCTCTTGGGGAGGAGGGGATTGAGGGGCACGTGATGCGTTTCGGCGAGTGAAAACCCTCCTTGTCCTTGGCGTTAAAATACCCGGTGGATTGAAGAAGGGTGCATCCGGTGGTCCATCGAGTAATCCCATGGAGTCCAAGCAACGCTCATCTAAAGCATCCATAGAAAAAGCGTAAGTGAAATGCTCAATGTCGAAATTAGCTATTCGAGATGCAAGGTGAGTAATTAAAGGACCAAGGATTAAAGGACGATTGTACCGGATGACGAATTTGAACTGGCGGGCTAACAAAAATCCTAGGTTAACCTTCTTACCTGAATGCATACACCAAAGGAAGAATAGTTCAATCTTACTTAAAGTGGCTGAAGCATCGTTACGTCCAGAAAAATTGTAGGCAAGGAAACGATGAACATAACGGAGCCCGGGGTCCTGAAGCGCAATAGCCTTAGTAGATCGAGGGTTGAAGGCTATGTCTGTTTGACCAGATAACTCAAAATAAGCATCATTCTCATCGAAATCTGCAGGAATCTCAAACAATGCTGTTAGATAATCGGAGTTTGTGACGTTAATCACAAAACCCATAGCTAAATTAAACTCATTAACAGACATAGCAAAATTTTGACCACATAACCGAAATCTGATAACAGTAGGGGAGTCGGGTGTAATGTAACTAGTTTCGGCAAAAGAAAATGTGGAATAGAATTCAAAGACCAACTCATAAAAAGTTCCACATTTAATTTCAGAGAAAGCAGTCCATCCGATAGCATCAAAATAATGTGCAACAGAATAAGAGATATTCAAATTGACAATAGTATGATGGGGAATGAATTTGCAAACCCGAAAAGGCCTATGTCGGATACTCTGAAATTGGTCGAGCTGATCGGCAGAAAAGACGAGGTATCCCTTGAGCACTTCTTCTGCTGGTACGGCATAATTACGCCCCTGTCTGTTTCTTTCAGGATTTTCGGTGCTTCCTCTGGGCGGAGAGGGGAAGGATGATGCACTAGAGTGTTCGCCATAGCTTGCAGAGGTCTGGTGATCTTGATGGAAACTGAATCCAGCCGAGAAGTCCTCTGTGTATCCAAAAGAAGGATGGTACATTAGCAACGGCTGAGTAAAAATTGGGGTAGAATTTACCTCAGGATGTTGCTCTGGTTCGGCAGAGGGCATGGAAATGGAGGGGTTTGTGGATTCCCTCTGGTGGGAATGGAACGAACGCTGCCGAGAGGGTGTGGGAGAGTCCATAGTGGGCATTGAATAAAATGACGGTGACGGAGATCGTGGGGATGGCGGACGGCGGCTGGTGCTCGGGCCGGCAATGCTATTGGAATGGTGCGAACGGTGGCTGACGGATGGGGAAGGAGGCAGAGGAATCGCGGTCGTCTGGGGAATATGGTTTTCAGCCGGCGGAGTGGTGGCTTGTCGATGACGGCCTCCGCGGCGAGGAGGAGGTCCGATGGAGGGCTCGGATTCGCTGCTTATTTCCATTAACTGAGGCGGTTGAAAACGGCACCGTCCGCCGATAACCATCGGTGGTTCTTGGGGTAGGCGGCGGGCTTGTTGCCTTGTGCGAGGCATTATGGGTTGACGGCGGTGGGGGCTTGAAAAATCCGGTTGGGGTTTGTTTTGTGTGGTGAGGTGAGTTTTGCTAGGGTTTAGTTGTTCTATGCGGAAGGGAAAGCTGGATGATGGGGAAGGGCTAACGTGCACCGTTCATTACGCATGATAAAATGCACCGCGTTTAATGAAACGGTGCACTTTGGTGGGGGAATGAATTGCCCTGCTCTTGGCCGATAGAAAAGAACCTGCAATGAGAAAAAAAAATTCGATCAGTATACTGGAACAAAGAGAAAAAATAAGAAAATTAAAAAAATGAAAAATAATAAAAAAAACTAATGGGTTGCCTCCCATTTAGCGCTTTGTTTATTGTCGTTAAGCTCGACCAATTCGATGTTCAGGGTCTCGGTTCTTCAAGGATTATTTCCTCAAAGTGTTCGATGGGTGCACTTTCGAAGAATGGTTTAAGCCGCTGTCCATTTACTTTAAATCGTGCACCCGAGCTATCTTCGATTTCTACGGCTCCATGAGGGAAGGTATTGACTACGGTAAATGGTCCGCTCCATTTAGACTTAAGTTTTCCTGCAAAAATTTTCAATTTCGAGTTAAATAGGAGAACCTTTTGTCCAATTGAAAAGGACTTAAATGAAATGTGTTTGTCATGAAATGCTTTAGTTTGTTCTTTGTAACACTGTGCGCTATCGTAAGCGTTTCGGCGAATCTCCTCTAGTTCTTGGATATGAAGTTTCCGTGTTTCGCCAACAGCGCTCATTTCCATATTACACTCTTTCACCGCCCAAAACGCTCTATGTTCAAGTTCGACCGGGAGATGACAAGGTTTACCAAAGACAAGGCGGTAAGGTGACATGCCGATAGGTCCTTTGTAGGCGGTCCGATATGCCCATAATGCGTCGACCAACTTCAAGCTCCAATCCTTTCGATTGGGTTTTACAATTTTCTCTAGGATTGACTTAATCTCCCTATTTGAAACTTCCGCTTGTCCGTTAGTTTGCGGATGATAAGCCGTTGATATTCGCTGCGTCACGCCATATTTCCTCATCAAGGCCTCGACGATTCGATTGACAAAATGCGTTCCCCTATCACAAATAATCGCCCTTGGAGTTCCGAATCTGGAAAAAATAAATTCACGCAAGAAGTTAGTCGTGGTTCTCGAATCATTCTCACGGGTGGCTTTCGCCTTAATCCATTTCGAAACGTAATCGACTGCTAAAATAATATAAAGATTTCCATAGGATGAAATAAAAGGTCCCATATAGTCGAGTCCCCACACGTCGAATACTTCGCATATATGGATTGGATTTAACGGCATTTTGCTTCGACGGCTTAGGTTCCCAACCCGTTGGCATCTGTCACATGATTTGCAAAAATTGTAAGTATCTTTAAATAAGGTAGGCCAAAAGAACCCGCACTCGAGAATTTTGTGCGCAGTTCGCTTAGGGCCAAAATGTCCGCCACAAGCGTAAGAATGACAAAATTTAAGTATAGAAGTTACCTCGCTATTACTTACGCAACGACGAATTATTTGATCAGAACACAATTTCCACAAATATGGATCATCCCATATATAATATCTAGCATCTCTTTTAATACGTTTAATCGCGGATTGAGACAAATTGTTAGGAACCTTACCAGTGGCTAAGAAATTCGCCAAATCGGCAAACCAAGGGAATGTTACCTTAACTTCCATTAGCGATTCATCCGGGAATTCATCTCGTAGAGGGAGTTCGGTTGGTGATGTCGCTAAACGGCTTAGGTGATCCGCCACCAAATTCTCGCTGCCTTTCTTGTCTTTGATTTGGATGTCAAACTCTTGTAACAAGAGTATCCATCTAATCAAACGAGGTTTCGCGTCTTTTTTGTTGATCAAATACTTCAATGCTGCATGATCAGAAAAAATGAGAATTTTAGTTGCTAATAAATAAGGGCGAAACTTATCTAATGCAAAAATGACAGCAAAAAACTCCTTTTCCGTTGTAGAATAATTTCGATGTGCCGAATCAAGAGTTCGAGAGGCATAAGCGATAACATGCGGTCCGTCTTTGGATCTTTGTCCAAGCACTGCGCCTACACTTAGATCGGAGGCATCGCACATGATTTCGAAGGGCAGCGACCAATCCGGGGGTTGCACTATTGGAGCGGAAATAAGTCGTGCTTTTAGTTCATCAAATGATTCTTTACAAGCTTTGTCCACATCGAATGGTGCATCTTTTTGTAATAGGCGACAAAGTGGTTGTGCGAGCTTAGAAAAATCCTTTATGAAGCGTCGATAGAATCCTGCATGACCAAGAAAACTTCGAACTTCCCTCACCGAAGTGGGGTATGGAAGTGAGCGAATAACATCTACTTTAGCTTTATCAACGACTATTCCTTGGGCAGAAACCACATGACCGAGAACTAATCCCTTACTAACCATAAAGTGACACTTCTCATAATTTAAAACAAAATTATACTCAATGCATCGATTAAGCACATATGAAAGATTAGAGAGACATTTAGAAAACGAATTGCCGTAAACGGTGAAATCATCCATAAATACCTCTATACCTCGCTCGATGTGATCGGAGAAAATGCTTAGCATACAGCGTTGGAAAGTGGCTGGAGCGTTGCATAGCCCGAAAGGCATTCGCCTATATGCAAATGTGCCAAATGGACAAGTAAATGTGGTTTTTTCTTGATCTTCGGGTGCTACCGGTACCTGAAAAAATCCAGAGAATCCGTCAAGACAGCAATAATGTGTTTTTCCAGCAAGTCTTTCGATCATTTGATTGATGAATGGTAAAGGGAAATAGTCTTTTCGAGTTTGGGAATTAAGTTTCCTATAATCGATACACATTCGCCATCCGTTTTGAACTCTTTTTGGAACCTTCTCACCTTCATCATTTTCGACAACAGTTATTCCCGTTTTCTTAGGTACAACATGAATTGGACTAACCCACTTACTGTCAGAAATTGCATAGATGATGTCGGCATCTAATAATTTTTGTATTTCTTGTCTTACCACATCCACCATTGGTTGGTTTAGTCGACGTTGCCCCTCTCGGATAGGTTTTGCGCCATCCTCCAATTTTATTTTGTGCATGCACGTGGAAGGACACAAGCCTTTGATATCGGCTAATGTCCATCCGATTGCTTCTCTATGGATGATCAGCGTAGCAATTAACTCCTCCTCTTGTTGTGACGACAATTCGTTTGATATGATGACGGGTAGAGTTTCTTTGTCGCCCAAGTATGCATACTTCAAGTGTGGTGGGAGTTGTTTCAATTCTAACTGAGGTGCCTGCAAAATTGAGGGAAGCGGTTTAGATTGTGAAGGAGTTAATCGAATTTCAGAAATTAAAGAGAGGGTAGAAATTGTTTCGCCTAAGTCGTCATCATTGAGATCTTCCAATTCCCTACAAAAATCATGAAATAAATCAGTTCTGATAAAGTCATTAGCCAGAGGATCTATAATATCAATAAAATTAAGGCTTTCGACAGAATAAGGATATTTCATAGCTTTATACATATCAAATTTAACCACTTCCCCATCAAATTCCATAGTTAAGATGCCGTCGCGGACACCGATCTTTGTATGCGCGGTTGATAGGAAAGGCCGGCCAAGCAAGATTTCGGATCAGTTGTTACTGTAATCATTTTCCATGTCAATTATATAAAAATCAGCAGGGAAAATAAGATCTTTTACCTGTACCAACACGTTTTCTAGTACTCCCTCGGGGTAGATAACCGAACGATCAGCTAGTTGAACCGTTACTCGCGTTTCCTTCAAAGGTTCAGTCGAAATTTTGTTGTAGACGCTTAACGGCATGACGTTGATAGATGCGCCTAAATCGCACATCGCTCTTTTTATCCCAACATTCCCAATTTTACAAGGAATTGCAAACATACCTTGATCTTTGTACTTTGGCGGCAAAGGTCTTTGAAGAATAGCCGAAACGTTCTCACCAAGGTTAACCCTTTCATTCCCCGACAATTTTCTTCGGTTTGTACAAAGATATTTCAAAAACTTTGCATATTTGGGAATCTTCCTAATAACATCCAAGAGTGGAATGTTAATTTCGACGTTTTTGAACACTTCCATTATTTCCTTTTCTTCCTCCTTCTTGTCCTTTTTCGCTAGTCTTCCTGGAAAAGGTGGAACGGGTTCGTAAGTAGAAATAGGAATTTTAGAATTGATGTTACCTGAAGTGGAAGGAGGCTTGTCCTTTTGGTGTTCCGAGGAGCTCTCGGATTTTTGCTCGCCCTTTTTCGGTGGTTCAGGTGCTATCACGGTTCCACTTCGCAAAGTGATTTCGCTCACATTTTCCCTTGGATTGACTTCGGTTTGCGATGGTAATTTTCCTTGAGATTCTAGTCGCCCTATTGTTTGTGCTAGCTGACTGACTTGTTTGTCTAGTTCCTGAAGGTGAGATTGCGTTTGGTTTTGGAACTTTTCTTGTGAAACGGCTAATCTTTCAACAATAGATTCAAGGGAAGATTTCTGGCGGGTTTGGTAGGGAGGTTGTCTAGCTTTAAAATTCGGATTCCTATTACCATAGCTAAGGTTAGGATGATCTCTCCACCCAGGGTTGAATGTATTGCTTTGCGGATTGTAGGGTCTTTGGGGAGGTCTGGGAAAATTGTTCAAGGCGTTGACTTGGGCATTAGTCGTTTCCCTCAACATTGGGCATAGATCGGTGGCGTGATCGTGCATAGTACAAATCCCACATGCCTTAGCAACTCCTATTTCTCCTGAAACAAGTGAATGCACAATATTAGTCAAATTATCAATCTTGTTTTCTAATGTAATTGTGCTTACTGAATGAACCCGTCGACTGGGTTCGCTTGTAGAACCAAATTGTTGTGAATTCGCAGCCATTGTAGAAATTAATGTTCTTGCTGCAGTAGGAGTCATGTTGACGAGTGCGCCGCCGCTTGCGGCATCTACCATTTTTTTGTCCATCGGTAACATTCCTTCGTAAAGATACTGAAGGAGAGTCTGCTCGGATAAGCCATGTTGCGGACAGCTTGCACATAGCTTCTTGAACCTTTCCCAATAATCATATAAGGATTCTTCATGCATTTGTTGGATGCTCAATATGTTTCGCCTAATTTCTGTTGCTTTGGCTGCAGGGAAATACCTATCAAGGAAAACACGAGAAAGGTCAGACCATGTATTAATTGAATTCGGAGGTAAATAAAATAACCATTCTTTAGCCGTTCCGGCTAAGGAAAAAGGAAAAGCCCTTAGTTTTATTTGGTCCTCCGAGACCCCTTGTGGTTTCATGCTGCTGCACACCATATGGAATTCGGCTAGATGCTTGTGCGGGCTTTCGGTAGGTAAACCGTTAAAGGTAGGGAGTAGATGAATTAATCCCGTTTTGAGCTGAAAGGGAGTGTCGCCTTGAGGAAAAGCGATGCAAAGGGGTTGTTGCACAGTAGGAGCTGCGTTCAGTTCTCGAATCGTTTGGTCCGCCATTGTTTCTGGTTCTTGTGTAGGTTCTTCGATTGGTGTTGGTTCGGAAGTGGATTCTTGTTCGGGTCGTCGTGTGCTTCGTTGTTTCTTTCGTCGCAGTGTTTCGCCGTGAGTTCTACGAGCGATTGCTTCAATTTCCGGGTTATATGGAGCTAAAGTACCCGGATTCTTCCTGGTCATAAAAATAAAACCAAATCAGTCAAAAATTGCCGAAAATAAATCTCCCCGGCAACGGCGCCAATTTTGACAAGTCGTCGTTAACCGGTCAAAATAAATATAAATAAATCCGCTTTCAAAAATAAAGAAATTGAATAAGTATAGGGAAAGAGGGTCGATCCGCAGGGAGATTAGCTGGAATTGTTGACTTGAATTCGTTGAATCTGAAATCCCAGGAATATCTGAAAAAACAAATAAATAAAAGAAGGGGGTGATATGATTTGTGATGAAGTAATAAAAAAAATAGAGAAAAAAGAACTAGAGATAGTAAGAAAAACCAAGGATGTAAATCAGCCTCGAACCAGCTCCTTCAATCCTTTCGATCATTGAAATAGATTTCTATTTTGGGGATCATGTCGGTTACAGTCTACGAGGCCCAACCCGTCGTAACTTGTTCTTCTCTCAAGTAACCAATCCTCCCAAGTCTATCTTCGAAAGACGGTTCTTAAATAAATCAACCACGACTATCATCGTTAAAGTATTTAGAATAAAGTAGGAAAAACCCGACTCAGAAATTGTCTAAAAAAATAGAATCGCTTCTGATTTCATCTTTCCTTAGCGGACCGCCGCTAAGAGTGTTCACAGGAAGTTGAAATTTGCCACAGGCCGATCCTTCCTCCAAACTATGTTTTTAAGCGAATTCAGACCAAAGGGCCCTTTTTGATATGAAAAACGTTTAAAAAACTTTAGTAAGGCCGATTGCCAAACTATCTAAGCAGAAAGATAAAAATGACTTCCCCAAAAGTAATTAAGCAAGTTCAATTCTCACGAATCGAATTGACTTGGCTGGTTCTTGGCTTAAGAAATTTAGCTAAGCATGATATTGATTATCATACTTAACTTGTTTTTGGAAAAGCAATTGAAAAACATAAAATAAATGAAACAAGAAATTAAATGAAAATGAATTTCGATTAAAGCTAAAATGTTTACAAGGATGAAAAGATTCAAAAGCTAGAAGATGATCTTAAGCCTTCACCAAAGGTTGGTATTTATAGGTTTAGATTTACAAAGATAAGAGATAAGAAATAATAATTCAAATTCAAATGTTTAATTAAAATTCAAAAATAAAACTAATATGATAAAAGCTGATAAGTCTGATCGGATTCGTCTTCCGGAACATTCCAGGAGCTTCTAGAAGTTGCCACGTCATTGCCACGTCACTGCTATGTCACTGCCACGTCAGATGCGTCGTGCCTGGTGTCGTGCCCATGATGCCAGTCATGACAGGATAATAAATAAAAAAACTGCAGAAACGCTCTATTTTCACTGCTATTTCCAGAGTTGGACCCCTGCACAAAATATAATGGAAACAATATGTATTAAGCAGCAAGAAGTCACAAAACTTAGAAAATTAGCAAGTGAAATATGTCACTTTTGAGAACTCATCAATCTGAAAGAATAAACAATCAAAAACTGTCACAACAGCCATCATCCTAAATTGTCACCAAAAATATGGTAGTTAATGTTATTTTAAATTCGATAATATATCTAATGTTTATGTTAACACAACCGGACTTGCATAGCAAGGATTATGAGAACTTCATAAATTCAAATACTTTACGAGTAATTTTAATGCACTTTCTTTCGTGACCAATCTTTTTTTGACTTATGAGATATTTGTTTTTTCTCTATTAATATAATTAGCTAATTTCGGTTTTAAAAAATCTGTTAATCATCGATTTCATTGATCAATTCAAATTTAAAATTTAGTAAAAACAAAAATTATTAATCTAAAAATAGCCATGCAAGATTGAAAATAAAAAATATAAGTACAAACAACCTTACATGGTGATCACAAAACATAACGCACGCACCATGGGCAACCTCAGAAGCGTTGCCCTCCCATTGCTGCTCGCGTTTTCCCTCCTGCTTCTTCCATTTTCTGAGAGTATATATTTCACTAACTATCATATACACGTTCGAAACGATTTACCTTTGCTTAATTCGCCACCCAACCAGCCGAATCTCTTACTGCACTGCAAGTCCAAGAACAAGGACATCGGCGACAGACCGATGGCAAAGGGGCAGGACTACACGTGGGACACCAAGATAAACTTCCTTCGGACAACCCTCTTCTTCTGCAACGCACGGTGGGTGGGTCACAAGAGCAGGAGGTTCGACGCTTTCGACGCCATCAGAGACGAAGAACGGTGCTTGGAGTACCATACTTCATGCATGTGGTCGGTGAGGAGCGATGGGATTTATTTCAGTTTTAATAATGAAACTTGGTATAATGAATACCCTTGGTAGAATCTAATCTACCATTCTGTAACCACCGCTAGTGGTATTTTAATTGATTAATAAAATTAATTTTTTGTCGAGAAAAAATACTAAACGACATCATTTTAATTCTCAATTTTTATTTATTCGATTTTTATATATTTAAACTCAAAGCGGCCTTAAAATCCAGAACAAGAATTCGAATTGAATTAAAAAAACTTGAAATTTAAAATAAATAGAAAAGAATATTGTGTTATTTATAGACTACTCCATTTGCATCACCATCTATTTGCCTAATGATCAATTCCATGTACCTAAACTCGATGTGCCACAACTTTATTTTCTGCATTGCAAATCAGGATATGAAACATCAAGAATAATGTCAGATGCCATGATTAAGATCTAGTTTATTACAATGAGAAAGGGAATTAGAAGCCCTTCGGGATTAGATCACGAACAAGAGGCGGCATATCACTAAAAATAGTTTCGCCTATTGGTGCCGTCGCATGCCTTCATTCTTGAGGATTTTGTCGTGAGCTGCCAACCACATAAAGGTTCGATAAGGGGTCCCCTTATCTCCGTACCAAGCAGAGCCGAGACTAATCCCATTGATCGGATGCCGAGACCCAATCTTTAACACAAGTATCATCCGGTTCCCCCTGGCCAAGATAGTGTTGTTGAAGAGGACCATCTTTGTCAAGCCAAACATCGTTCCAAAATCTTGTGTGCTGACCATTTCTTACGCTACATTGAACACTATTGCGAAAATCCTCCCAAAATGATCCAAATCCTCGCCATAATCTCGAGCAATTACCAAGTTTGAGCATTAGTGGCACTTGACCTTGCCATTGATACTTGGCCTTAATCACACGAATCCACAATTTTTCATCATTTGTAATCAGACCCGTTTCTGAAATTTTGGTGGCCCATGGGCGAATTTAAAAAATAAGTCCCTAATTAAATGTGAGCGTTCGATAGAGTTTTATTAAGTAAAAAAAATTCAAGTTATGCTAGTTTACGAGTCCTTACGACTCAAACTTAAAAATTTATCTACTAAATAATAAAATTTTGAGTTATTAGAATTTTTATTTTACAACTTAAACTTTATTTGAAATTTTTTTGAGTCAAGACGAGTCGAGTCGAAAAAATCAGTTTTTTTCAAGTCGAGCGGAGTTTTGCTCACCCTTTCCCCTAAAAACGAGCATTGGAAAAAAAAATTTGAAATTAGACCCTTAGTTACAAGTGATATATAAAAAAATGGGTCCTATTAACAAATTTTGAAAAAAAAATCTAAGAGTATTCTTGTAATAACAAATATAGGGGAAAATGGAACCCTAATAACAAGTATTGAAAAATTAAAATTTAAGAGTATGCATGTAATAACAAATATTAGGGAAAATAGATCATAAATAACAAGTATTGAAAAAAAATTGGACTCGTAATAACAAATATCTGGAAAAAAAATAAAATTTAAGAGTGGGGCCCTAATAACAAATATTAGAAAAATAGGCCCCAAGTCACAAGTATTGGAAAATTGGCCTCATAATAACAAGTATTGAAAATTTTGTACCCAAAACAAGTATTGAAATAACAATAAATAAATAAAAATGAGCCCCTAATTACAAGTATTCGGAAAAATGAGCCTATAATAACAAGTACTGAAAAAATTATACCCCTAATAACAAATATCGGAAAAAATAAATTTTTAGAATAAAGCTCTAATAATAATTATTAAAAAAAATTAAATTTTAAATAATAAATATTAAAAAATATTAAAATTTAACTATAAATATTAAAAAAAGGGCCATGGGCAGAGTAGGGGCCCTGGGCGGGCGCCCCTATTGCCCATGCCCAGGGACGACTCTGAGTTTGGATATAGTCTTGGTGCAACGATTCTAGGTGTCTTTGTTGGGCGCCCCTGTTGCCCATGCCCATGCCCTTATACGATTATTGGGAAAGATTCAAAAAGTTGTGCGCGAGTTGTCCGCAACATAACTTATCCGAGCAAACGCTCCTTCAATATTTCTATGAAGGAATGTTACTGATGGATAAGAAAATGATAGATGCAGCAAGTGATGGAGCGCTTGTCAACTTGACCCCCAAAAATGCTCGAAATCTGATATCTACGATGGCGGCGAATTCACAGCAATTTAATTCTGCGAGTGAACCCAACCGACGGGTACACACAGTAAGCACAATTTCATTAGAGAATAAGATAGACAATTTGACTAATATTGTGTATTCTCTTGTTTCAGGGGAGATAGGAGCTGCTAAGGTATGCGGAATATGCACTATGCTAGATCACACAACCGATTTATGCCAATTGTTGCGGGATACAGCTGGTGCCCAGGTTAACGCCATACACAACTTTCCCGGACCTCCCCAAAGACCCTATAACCCTCAGAGCAATACATTCAATTCTGGTTGGAGAGATCACCCAAACTTGAGCTACGATAATCAGAACCCGAATTACCAACCTAGGCAGCAACCTCCCCACCAAAACCAAGCACCCCAAAAATCTTTTCTTGAGTCTATTGTTGAGAGTGGCAGTTTCGTAGGAAAAATTCCAAACCCAAACACAATCCCATCTCCAGCAAATCGACAAACAAATAAGCCAACTAGCTCAAGCCGTTAGCCGTCTAGAATCCCAGTGAAAGTTACCATCCCAAACCAACCCAAGGGAAAACGTTAGTGCGATAACTTTGCGTAGTGGAACAGTGATAACGCCTAAACCGCCCAAGCAATATGAGCGAAAATCCGACGAACCGGGAAACTCTTCGGAAGACCAGAACGACAAGTCTCCTCCCACCGCAGGTAATGCCAAATCTAAAATTTATGTTTCTACTTACGAACCTGTTCCACCTTTTCCGGGAAGATTGATGAAACGAGACAAAAATGAGGAAGAGAAGGAAATTTTGAATATATTTAAGAAGGTGGAAATTAATATTCCACTTCTTGATGTTATTCGGAAAGTGCCCAAATACGCAAGGTTTCTGAAGGACTTATGCACAAACCGAAGGCGACTATCCAGAAATGAAAAAGTTAACCTTGGTGAAAATATTTCGGCCATCTTTCAAAAGTTGTTGTCGCCCAAGTACAAGGACCAAGGTATGTTTGCGATTCCCTGTAAAATTGGGAATGTTGGGATAAAAAGGGCGATGTGCGATTTAGGCGCATCTATCAACGTCATGCCACTAAGCGTTTACAACAAAATTTCGACTGAACCATTGAAAGAAACGCGAGTGACAGTTCAATTAGCCGATCGATCAGTCATCTACCCCGAGGGAGTACTAGAAAACGTGTTGGTACAGGTAAAAAATCTTATTTTTCCTGCTGATTTTTACATTATTGACATGGAAAATGATCGCAGCAACAACGGATCAGAAATCTTGCTTGGCCGACCTTTCCTATCAACCACGCATACAAAGATTGATATCCGCGACAACATCTTAACTATGGAATTTGATGGGGAAGTAGTTAAATTTGATATGTATAAAGCTATAAAGTATCCTGATTCGGTCGCAAGTTTAAATTTCGTTGATATTATAGATCCGTTAGCTGATGATTTGATCGAAACTGATTTGTGTTATTACTTTTGTAGGGAATTCGCGGATCTCGACGAAGAAAATATAGGCGAAATCATTTCACTCTTTCTTCGCTTTCTGATTTTCGATTAATTCCAACTCGATCTAAACATTTTCCCTCGATTTTGCAGGAACCAAAGCCGAAGTTAGAGCAATTTAATTATATATTTTTAGGCGACAACCAAACTTTTCCAATCATCATCTTGAGTAAGTTGTCGCATCGGGAAGGAGATAGAAGCTTAGTTGTTGTTTTGCGCACAAATAAAAAGATGAAGGAAGGCGTTAAAACGACAAGGGATGGACATCACCGTTTATTTGAAGACCTTTCTTTTGAAGAACCAAAGATTTAGCAAAGGTCGTCAAGCTAAACGGCGTTAAACAAAGCGCTAAATGGGAGGCAACCCATTGGTTTATTTTTTGGTCAATTTTTACTTCTTTTTTTTAATAATTTAATTTATGTTTCATTTTTCATCTTTTTAATTGCCTTAATAAATTTTCCTTTGCAGGATTCTTTTCGCATGTAGTAGGTTGAGCATCACACTCTAGCTAAAGTGCACAATTTCATTAAATCGGTGCATTTTAGCATACTCAATGAACGGTGCACGATAGCCCAAGCCCTTTCCCCTTAGCACCCGTCCAACCTTTCCCTTTTCCCCCTTCTTTCTTTCATTCTTCCCGAAAACCACAAAATCTCTAAAAACACAACACACCTAGCCGTAAACTCTCCCAGCCGCAATTCACCATGTCCCGCACCTCCTCCTCGCCGTGGTGGCCGACGTCTAGCAACGAGATCACTCCCCCGACGAGAATGCCGAACCACCCTTCGTTGCACTCTCTTTGGCACATCCGGCAGCTCCGTTCAAAGCCCTCTGCCGTCGCTGATCCGAGCCACTCATAGTGCACCATTCCCATCGACTCACTCTACATCCACGGGGAGTATCTTTTGCCCTTATTATCTCTTTATTTCCTTAATTTTTATGAATTGGGTCAATTCACTTAAGTGAGGGGGAGGGTAAATTACCACTTGTCTGCTTGTTTGATAATATGTTTTGATTTTGATTAAACCTTGAGATGAATTTTTTTTATTCTTGCCATTACTTGTTGTCCAGCATGTTGTACTTGTTCTTGTGCTTTGGTATGATTGAGTTATAGCATTTTGATAATCAAAGGATATGGGTAATCTACAATTTGACATCTCTTTTAATTTCTCTTGATTGTGTTAATTAGATTTCTCGCCTACCTAAATCAAACTTAGCCTAATTTTGTGAGACTTTGAGCCTTGAGCATGCATCCTATACTTTATGTTCGTTTTTCCTTGCTTGAGAGTGTCATCTTGAACTTAGGAATCTAGAACTTGTGGCTTGCTTACGATTTGAGACTACACTAAGAACGAGGTGCTTTAAAATGATTTAGGCATTAGGCTTTAACCTCTTCCATCCCTTTCATTTTAAATTACCCTTTCTCATCGCCTAGTGAGCCTTTGTTAGCCTTACATCCCATTTCTTTGACTTAACCATTTCAATTGATCAAATGCTAGAATCTTTATTAGACATGAATGTGATACTTTTCAAATCAGGGCAGAATTTTTCCAAAATAAATAAAAAAGGAAAAAAAAGAGAGAGAAAAATAGAATAAAAGGAAGCAATTGGTTCAAGAAGAAAAAAATGATGAGAAAAAGAAGAAAAACAGTTTCAAAAAGAAGAAAAAAAAAGAAAAAAAATGTGTGTTTGCTTGCCCATTTTTAGCTCTTTTTTAATGTCTTCACTGCTTAATGTTTGAGATATCTTGCATTGATCATCCTCTTTTGTTTTTTCTTCCCATCTTTCTATCCTTTTTTTTTCTAAACCCACATTACACCTTGAAGAAAAGACCTAATGATTTTTGCTCCTCGATTCTAATAAAGTAGTGGAGAATTGAACTTGTTACAAGCCTATGGAAACTTTTGTTCATGTATGACTTAGAGTGTTCTCGCTTCACTTTTACCTATAAACACTTTGAGTGCTGTAACCCCCTTAACCCGGCCTAGACGGTTGACCCGAATTAAGAAAGTCACACGGGGAAAACCAAAGTCAACCCGAAAGTCAACCTTGATTAACGACCCTTTTTTTCTTTTTAAACTTGTCTAGATGCACATTAACCCTAGATATGATCATACAATCAGCATACTCAAAGATCATAAACATCAGAGAACATTCAGGGACTCAATTGCACAAATTACAACTTTAGGGACCAATTTGTAAATTCTGTAAATTATAAGGACTTAATCCTTTTCAAAGTTACCAACTTGAAATTAATCATCTTTCATACTTCTTTGTCAAATTTCAGCTCAAACGGACATCTCAAACTCATACAATTGCATAAACATATTTCAGGACCAAAATGCAAACATTCCACAACATATAACCGCCCATGTCAGCCCCCAACGGTCAGGTGTTCCAAAACAGGGAGAACATGTTTCGAAACGTGGGACCGTTCCGCAACGTGTTCCGAAACGAGGCATGGCAGAGACATATTCGTTTCGGAACGGTACCTTCCGTTTCGAACGCCTGGGCCACTACAGGGCCCCCGTTCCGAAACGGTAGCTCCCGTTCCGATACGGCCTGCCCAAAATGCAGAAAAATGGGCTGCTAAAACACACAATTGACCTACCAAGCATGCTCCAAAAGCAACCAAACTTTACCAGCAAGACATTCAACATGCAAGGAACATAATTGCATCAACCAATCATCATCATGGCATCAAACATGGAAATCCCCAATTCTATAGGCATGCATCCTACTTTTCAAACCATTCAAGCATCAAAATACCAAATCCACTTCACAAGGGCCAATTACATGTTCCAACATTAATAACAACATATTTTCAACTTAGGGAGTCCAAAACATCTCCCAAAACATCAACATAGGTCCCCCATTGCCAAATGCCAAAAGCTAATAGTGTTTAAGAAACCTTCACCATACTTGAGCTTGTTATCCACTTGATTGCTTGCCTTCCTTGCTGCCCTCAATGCACTTTAATGCTCTGCATTATTGGTTTAAGAAAAGAGAGAGAGCGTAAGCAAAAGCTTAGTGAGGAATGCTCATTTAAAACCATACAATAATGCATTTATAAAACACATTTATAAACCATTCTTCTAGCAACATTACACATGCTCTTAAACCTTTAACAAGCAATACATGCTTCCATATCATTACATGTCATATTGGCAACAAGTGATACATTTCACATAAGATTCACACATGGACTTTTAAACACCATTGTGATCTTACAACAACCAAGGACCACACATGGACTTTTAAACACCATTGTGTCCTTAACCCCATGGACTTTTAAACACCATGGCCCCATGGACTTTTAAACACCATGGCAAGGACCACACAAGGACTTTTAAACACCTTTGTGTCCTTAACAAGAATCATCCAAGGACTTTTAAACACCTTGATGTTCTTAAGTAACAAGGCTTACACAAGGAATTTTAACCACCTTTGTAACCTTAACCAAGAGCCAACTATGGACTTTTAAA
This sequence comes from Hibiscus tridactylites, assembly GCA_958450335.1. Lineage (NCBI taxonomy): Eukaryota > Viridiplantae > Streptophyta > Magnoliopsida > Malvales > Malvaceae > Hibiscus > Hibiscus tridactylites. The sequence goes on from OY288279.1 coordinate 79,202,792, forward strand.
CACCATGTTGCTCTTAAAATATACAAGACTCATCCAAGGAATTTTAACCACCTTGATGATCTTAACCAAGAACCAACCATGAACTTTTAACCACCATGTTGTTCTTAAATAAACAAGGCTCACACAAGGACTTTTAAACACCTTTGTGACCTTAACATCACTTGCCAATATGCATCAATATCACCAATATCTCACTGTTTTAAAGCATTTTACAAAGACATAAACATCATGCATCTTTAAGCATCAAACCACATTAAAACAATGTTCAAAAACAAGGAACTCTTACCTTGAGCTTCCTTCAACACATGGCTTATAATCTCAGCAAATAAACATGCTAGATATGCTTTCAAAACAGATTTAAAATCATGCAAACAAACCACATTGCATACAACCAAACCATGGCCATCACCAAGAGAGTTTTTCCGAAAACTTACTCTTGAGCTTAGCTAAGTTGCTTAGACTTAAACTAAGCTCCCCAAACCTTCAAAACACTGGTTTCAAAGCCGAAAACCAAAATCCACTCACCGATTCCGTTTCGCCTCTTGCCGAAACACCAATCAAGCTTCCGGATCACCACCACTTGGATCCAAAGATGACTCCCTTGTTTTAAACACATCAAAGCATAGGATTAATGCATCATCATGCATTAATAGCTTCAATGAAAGCATCTAAACTCGCTGCTCTCATCCACACTCCATTTTCGGCTACCAAACACAACCGAAAATGCATCCAAACAACTCCTCAACATTGCCCAGCCAAGATCCATCAAAACTAAACATCCTTAAACATCATTTAACATCCAAAAAGGACCTAACATCATCCTTATACCTCCAGCAACAACAGATCCACAAGATCACTCCAAAAACAACCAAGAACACAAGCTAAACTTAGGAAATTCAACCTATCCGGGATTGCATTAATTAAAACTCAATTTCTCATCAATTTAACATTCATTTAACATCAAATTAACACCTTAAAACACTGCCCAAACAGATCATACGAAAATTCATCAAAAATCACCAAATCTTGCATTTAAAGCCAAGATCATGAACACAACCTTAAAACCATTTATAAAACACAATTTAAGGATTGAGAACTTAGGAATTTCAGTAAAGAACTGAGAGTTTAGAGGAGAAAGACGTTCTTACCTCCAAACTTGAATTTCTCCCTTTTTAGGATGAAAAACCTTGAATATCCAATTAGCAAATGGTGAAGTTTTGTTGATGAGATGATTAGCAATCAAAAGAGAATTGAAAAGAGATATTTAGGTGACAAAATCAGAGGAAAAAGCTCTGGAGAAAGATGTTTGGTTTGAGAGAAAATGAGAGAAAATAGAAAATGGAAAAGTTAGTTGGAAATAGGAAAATATCTTCCCTCCACTTTTCTTTTGTTTAAAAACCAGAAATAAATCATTTAATATCTTAGAAAAAATCTGGAGAAACTCCCTTTGGGTAAATAGCTCCTTAAAGATTCAAAGTTTCAATCCTTTTTAAAACAGTCACGCAGTTTTCAAAAATTACATTTTGGTCACTAGCCAAAATGTCACCCTTCCAAACCTCATTTTGTAAAATTGATTTCACAGTTCACTTATATATATATTAAAAGAGGATTTTAGAACATTTTTCCATATTTTTAATGCAACCCGAACTAGGCTTTCCTAATTTCACCCTTTTTATATTCGAACCGCACTTTGACCGAACCGGTCCAAGCCCAAAACTTCTAAGCCCAAAACCGGGGCGTTACAACTCTCCCCCCCTTAAGAAATTTCGTCCCCGAAATTTACCTGAAGGAAAGAGATAAGGAAACTGCTTCAGCATGTCATCCTTCCGTTCCCACGTGGCTTCCTCAACACCACGATGCTTCCACAACACCTTCACCAACTCAATGGTCTTGCCACGAAGAACCTTGCTATCCGAATCCAGAATCCTCACCGGTTCCTCATCATAGGTCAAATCCGGATTCAATTCCACTTCTTCCACAGGCATCACATGCGAAGGATCAGATCTATACTTCCGGAGCATAGAAACATGAAACACATCATGAATCTTCTCCAACTCTTGAGGTAACCTCAACTTGTACGCAACAAGACCCACACGCTCAACCACCTCGTATGGTCCAATGTACCTAGGGCTCAACTTACCCTTTCGACCAAACCTCATCACCATCTTCCAAGGCGAAACCTTCAAAAACACACGGTCACCCACCGCATACTCAATCTCCTTACGCTTCAAATCCGCGTAAGACTTTTGCCGATCAGAAGCTGCCTTCAAACGCTCGCAAATGAGCTTCACCTTCTCGGTGGTTCCTTTCAACAAAGCCGGCATCGAAACCAACTTTTGACCCGTTTCAGCCCAACAAAGAGGAGTCCTACACTTCCTCCCGTACAAAGCCTCATAAGGTGCCATTTGAATACTTGCTTGATAACTATTGTTATAAGCAAACTCCACCAAAGGCAAATGCTTCTCCCAAGAGCCCTGAAACTTAATCACACAGCACCTCAACATATCCTCCAAAATCTGGATAACACGCTCTGACTGACCATCCGACTGAGGATGATAAGATGTACTGAAATTCAACCTTGTACCCAAAGCTTGATGCAAACACTACCAAAAACGCAATGTGAACCTCGGATCCCTATCCGACACAATCGACTTAGGCACACCATGCAGCCGTACAATCTCAGCAATGTACAGCTCCGCAAGCTTATCCAAAGAAAACGTAGTATGCACAGGCAAGAAATGCGCACACTTCGTCAGGCGATCCACAATCACCCAAACCGAATTCTTCTTCGATGGTGACAAAGGTAAACCAGACACAAAATCCATGGTAATCCTTTCCCACTTCCACTCAGGGATTTTCAACGGTTGCAACAACCCTGAAGGAACCTGATGCTCAGCCTTAATTCGCTGACACACCATACACTTGCTCACAAACTCCGCAACATCCTTCTTCAAACCCACCCAATAGTACTCATCACGAAGATCACGATACATCTTAGTACTACCAGGGTGCATAGCAAAAGGACTACTATGACCTTCAGTCAGAATAGCAAGCCTCAACTCAACATCACTAGGCACTACTATCCGACTCCCAAAACACAACACACCATCATCACTAAAACTGAAATCCGAAGGCCTACCCTCCGCGATATCCTGAACATGCGGTACCAAGGAATCATCCAGCAACTGCTTTTCCTTGATCAACTGAACCAAAGATGGTTTCACTTGCAACTCAGCCACAAGACCACCATCCCGCGAAATACTTAAACTGGCAAACATAGCCCTTAGCTCAACAACTACCTTCCTACTCAAAGCATCCGCTACAACATTAGCTTTTCCAGGGTAATACTCAATCGTCAGATCATAATCCTAGAGCAACTCCACCCAACGCCGTTGCCTAAGATTCAACTCCTTCTGAGACATCAGATACCTCAAACTCTTGTGATCCGTGTACACAGTACACTTCTCACCATACAGATAATGTCTCCAGATCTTCAAAGCAAAAACCACTGCAGCCAACTCAATATCATGCGTAGGATAATTGCGCTCATGCACCTTCAACTGCCGCGATGCATAAGCCACCACCTTACCCTCTTGCATCAACACACATCCCAAACCAACATAGGACGCATCACTATAAACCACAAACTCTTTCCCTGATTCAGGTTGAACCAAGATAGGAGCTTGCGTCAAAGCTGCCTTAAGCTTCTCAAAAGCCTGCTGTCTCGCCTCCGTCCATTCATACTTAACATCCTTTTGCAACAACTTCGTCAAAGGTGCAGCAATCTTAGAAAACCCATCCACAAACCTCTGGTAGTATCCTGCCAAACCAAGGAAACTACGAACCTCATGAACAGACTTAGGAACCTTCCAATTCATCACCGCCTCAATCTTCTGAGGATCAACACGAATCCCCTCAGCAAAAACCACATGCCCAAGAAACACCACCTCCTTAAGCCAGAACTCACACTTACTCAGCTTGGCATAAAGCTGATTCTCCAACAAAGCTTGCAACACAATCCTCAAATGCTCTTCATGCTCCTCCTCAGTACGCGAGTACACGAGGATATCATCAATGAACACCACAACGAACTTATCCAGGTATTCATGAAACACACGATTCATCATGTCCATGAAAGCAGCAGGAGCATTTGTCAAACCAAACGGCATCACAAGGAACTCATAATGCCCATACCTTGTCCTGAAAGCTGTCTTAGGCACATCCACATCCTTTACCTTCAACTGATAATACCCTGACCTCAAGTCAATCTTAGAGAACACAGCAGCTCCCCGAAATTGATCAAAGAGATCATCAATTCTCGGCAAAGGATACCGATTCTTGATAGTCAACTTGTTCAGCTGACGGTAATCAATGCACATCCTCATAGTGCCATCCTTCTTCTTCACAAACAAGACCGGTGCACCCCAAGGTGACACACCCGGCCGAATGAAACCACGATCAAGCAATTCTTGCAATTGCGTTTTTAGCTCCTTCAGCTCCTTAGGTGCCATTCTATAAGGGGTAATGGACACAGGAGTTGTATTCTCATACAGCTCAATTCCAAACTCCACCTCGCGGTTAGGAGGTAAACCAGGTAACTCTTCAGGAAACACACCAGGAAACTCTCGCACAACCCTAATATCTTTAACACGCAACTCCTTAGAACTAGGATTCATCACAAAAGCTAAATAAGCTTCACATCCTTGCCTCAGCATCCGGCTCGCCTCCAACGTAGACACCACATTGGCAAGAAACTTCACATTCTCACCAACCACAACAACCTCATAATCATCCGCAAGCTTCAACGAAACTCGCTTATTTTCACAATCCACAACAGCACGATGCTCAGCAAGCCAATCCATACCAAGGATTACATCAAAACCATAGAAAGGCAACTCCATAAGGTCAACATGAAAAACATGATCTTGAACAACCAAAGGACACCTTCTATACAGCTTTCGAGTCACAACAGTCTCACCAAAAGAACTAGTGACACGAACACCAACATCCAAAGACTCAACAGGCAAACCAAGCAATTCAGCATGCTCACGCAAAATGTATGAATGCGTAGATCCAGAATCAATCAAGGAAAGTAATGACAAGGATTGCAAAGTAAAAGTACCTGCAATCACATCCGCGTCATTCCTCCCCTCCCGCTGAGCATACACCCTAGCTTGACCTCCACCCTCAGGCTGAATAGCCACAACATGGGCCACTCCTCGACCACCTTCCTCTCTACGCTGAAAATTACCACGGCCGTGCCCACAACCTCTCTGCGGTGCAACAACAACAGGAGCACGCACTTGGCCACCAGCCAACATCGGACACTCCTTCCTCATGTGATCCGTAGATCCACAGTTCCAGCACCCGTTACCAGCTGCCGCAACAGGAGCTTGCACCTCCCTCACAGCACGAGGACAATCACGCTTCATATGACCACGTGAACCACAAATCCAGCATGCACTCGGATCAACTCTAGCGTTGCCTCCCCGAGCAGGTGCACCACCACCTCGCTTAGCCGAGGATTGATACTTCTGATCACGTCCCCTCTTGTTCCGTCCACCACCGGAACTATATTCAGCTACCCGCTTACCAGCACTCTTAGCAGATAAACCCAAGTTCATCTCAATATCCTTTGCTCGGCCCACCAGCATATCAAAATCATCATACTCGGTAGCCAGCACATACATCTTCACATCCGTCACTAAACCATAACGGAATCTTTCGCACCTCACCCGCTCATCAGGGACCAGCTCAGGTGCATACTGACTGAGTCGAACAAACTGCACTTCATACTCAGCCACAGACATGCTCCCCTGGGTGAGAGACATGAACTCCCGCTTCTTTTCATCTAAGTACCTCACACCAAGATACCTTCTCTTGAACACATTCTGAAAGAATGTCCAAGTTATGTCAGCTTCCGCCATCCCAGCAATAGTGGTCGTCCACCACGTATAAGCATCATCCTGTAGCAAGGATACAACACACCCCAGCTTTTGCACATCAGTGCAACTCATCTGACCCAATATCCTCTTGGTACTCTCCATCCAAGATTTAGAACCTTCCGCAGACAAACCCCTGAACTCAGTCCCGCCTAGACTGCGTAAGCGCTCCAAGGGTAGTCTAACTCCAGCATCTCCCTAATGCCCAGCTCCTTGAGCTCCAGCTACTGCTGCTCAAAAAGCACCATCAATAGCTTGCACTAACATTGTCATATCAGGCATAGCTTGCCCCTGACCAGCCTCAGGTCCAGCGACCCCAGCATCAGCTGCAGCTCCAGCTCCTTCACCCCCAGCATCACCACCACCAGGTGGAGGAGGTAAAACCGCACTCTCAACGTTCTCCTCATTCTCATTCTCGTTTTGAGCCGTAGCTCGCACATTACTCCTCAACTCTCTACGAGGTGCCATACTCTAACAATGCAATCACAATGCAAAATAAACAAAATCAGGCCCAACAAGGTAAGCAATCCAAGTACTCAAGCTCATTTTCACTTAAAATCAACATCATTACATTAGCTTTGATTTGGCAATGGGTACCCACAACATGCTTCACCACAGCATACATCTCAATTGCATCATATTCACAAACCACTCAACATGCTTTCACTCAACAAACATACATAGCATACATGCTTCAATCATGCACACAATTATTCCGAATTACTCGAGAACTCAGCTCTGATACCACCAAATGTAACCCCCTTAACCCGGCCTAGACGGTTGACCCGAATTAAGAAAGTCACACGGGGAAAACCAAAGTCAACCCGAAAGTCAACCTTGATTAACGACCCCTTTTTTTCTTTTTAAACTTGTCTAGATGCACATTAACCCTAGATATGATCATACAATCAGCATAATCAAAGATCATAAACATCAGAGAACATTCAGGGACTCAATTGCACAAATTACAACTTTAGGGACCAATTTGTAAATTCTGTAAATTATAAGGACTTAATCCATTTCAAAGTTACCAACTTGAAATTAATCATCTTTCATACTTCTTTGTCAAATTTCAGCTCAAACGGACATCTCAAACTCATACAATTGCGTAAACATATTTCAGGACCAAAATGCAAACATTCCACAACATATAACCGCCCATGTCAGCCCCCAACGGTCAGGTGTTCCGAAACAGGGAGAACATGTTTCGAAACGTGGGACCGTTCCACAACGTGTTCCGAAACGAGGCCTGGCAGAGACATATTCGTTTCGGAACGGTACCTTCCGTTTCGAACGCCTGGGCCACTATAGGGCCCCCGTTCCGAAACGGTAGCTCCCGTTCCGATACGGCCTGCCCAGAATGCAGAAAAATGGGCTGCTAAAACACACAATTGACCTACCAAGCATGCTCCAAAAGCAACCAAACTTTACCAGCAAGACATTCAACATGCAAGGAACATAATTGCATCAACCAATAATCATCATGGCATCAAACATGGAAATCCCCAATTCTATAGGCATGCATCCTACTTTTCAAACCATTCAAGCATCAAAATACCAAATCCACTTCACAAGGGCCAATTACATGTTCCAACATTAATAACAACATATTTTCAACTTAGGGAGTCCAAAACATCTCCCAAAACATCAACATAGGTCCCCCATTGCCAAATGCCAAAAGCTAATAGTGTTTAAGAAACCTTCACCATACTTGAGCTTGTTATCCACTTGATTGCTTGCCTTCCTTGCTGCCCTCAATGCACTTTAATGCTCTGCATTATTGGTTTAAGAAAAGAAAGAGAGCGTAAGCAAAAGCTTAGTGAGGAATGCTCATTTAAAACCATACAATAATGCATTTATAAAACACATTTATAAACCATTCTTCTAGCAACATTACACATGCTCTTAAACCTTTAACAAGCAATACATGCTTCCATATCATTACATGTCATATTGGCAACAAGTGATACATTTCACATAAGATTCACACATGGACTTTTAAACACCATTGTGATCTTACAACAACCAAGGACCACACATGGACTTTTAAACACCATTGTGTCCTTAACCCCATGGACTTTTAAACACCATGGCCCCATGGACTTTTAAACACCATGGCAAGGACCACACAAGGACTTTTAAACACCTTTGTGTCCTTAACAAGAATCATCCAAGGACTTTTAAACACCTTGATGTTCTTAAGTAACAAGGCTTACACAAGGAATTTTAACCACCTTTGTAACCTTAACCAAGAGCCAACTATGGACTTTTAAACACCATGTTGCTCTTAAAATATACAAGACTCATCCAAGGAATTTTAACCACCTTGATGATCTTAACCAAGAACCAACCATGAACTTTTAACCACCATGTTGTTCTTAAATAAACAAGGCTCACACAAGGACTTTTAAACACCTTTGTGACCTTAACATCACTTGCCAATATGCATCAATATCACCAATATCTCACTGTTTTAAAGCATTTTACAAAGACATAAACATCATGCATCTTTAAGCATCAAACCACATTAAAACAATGTTCAAAAACAAGGAACTCTTACCTTGAGCTTCCTTCAACACATGGCTTATAATCTCAGCAAATAAACATGCTAGATATGCTTTCAAAACAGATTTAAAATCATGCAAACAAACCACATTGCATACAACCAAACCATGGCCATCACCAAGAGAGTTTTTCCGAAAACTTACTCTTGAGCTTAGCTAAGTTGCTTAGACTTAAACTAAGCTCCCCAAACCTTCAAAACACTGGTTTCAAAGCCGAAAACCAAAATCCACTCACCGATTCCGTTTCGCCTCTTGCCGAAACACCAATCAAGCTTCCGGATCACCACCACTTGGATCCAAAGATGACTCCCTTGTTTTAAACACATCAAAGCATAGGATTAATGCATCATCATGCATTAATAGCTTCAATGAAAGCATCTAAACTCGCTGCTCTCATCCACACTCCATTTTCGGCTACCAAACACAACCGAAAATGCATCCAAACAACTCCTCAACATTGCCCAGCCAAGATCCATCAAAACTAAACATCCTTAAACATCATTTAACTTCCAAAAAGGACCTAACATCATCCTTATACCTCCAGCAACAACAGATCCACAAGATCACTCCAAAAACAACCAAGAACACAAGCTAAACTTAGGAAATTCAACCTATCCGGGATTGCATTAATTAAAACTCAATTTCTCATCAATTTAACATTCATTTAACATCAAATTAACACCTTAAAACACTGCCCAAACAGATCATACGAAAATTCATCAAAAATCACCAAATCTTGCATTTAAAGCCAATATCATGAACACAACCTTAAAACCATTTATAAAACACAATTTAAGGATTGAGAACTTAGGAATTTCAGTAAAGAACTGAGAGTTTAGAGGAGAAGGACGTTCTTACCTCCAAACTTGAGTTTCTCCCTTTTTAGGATCAAAAAGCTTGAAGATCCAATTAGCAAATGGTGAGGTTTTGTTGATGAGATGATTAGCAATCAAAAGAGAATTGAAAAGAGATATTTAGGTGACAAAATCAGAGGAAAAAGCTCTGGAGAAAGATGTTTGGTTTGAGAGAAAATGAGAGAAAATAGAAAATGGAAAAGTTAGTTGGAAATAGGAAAATATCTTCCCTCCACTTTTCTTTTGTTTAAAAACCAGAAATAAATCATTTAATATCTTAGAAAAAATCTGGAGAAACTCCCTTTGGGTAAATAGCTCCTTAAAGATTCAAAGTTTCAATCCTTTTTAAAACAGTCACGCAGTTTTCAAAAATTACATTTTGGTCCCTAGCCAAAATGTCACCCTTCCAAACCTCATTTTGTAAAATTGATTTCACAGTTCACTTACATATATTAAAAGAGGATTTTAGAACATTTTTCCATATTTTTAATGCAACCCGAACTAGGCTTTCCTAATTTCACCCTTTTTATATTCGAACCGCACTTTGACCGAACCGGTCCAAGCCCAAAACTTCTAAGCCCAAAACCGGGGCGTTACAAGTGATCTTGAGTGTATCTTGGTGAGGATTAAGACTAGGTTAGGATTTGATTAATGCTTGATAGGTAATTGGAAGAGATAAGGGTTGTTCTTTGCTTGCATCCATTTGGTTTGATTATGTTTCTTTCATGATACTTCTTTTGCGCTAGAACTCTTATGATTATGTTTGATGCTTGTGATGACTTGAGAAATGCATTCTTGGGTTAATATCGTTTTCGGACATACCTGAGGACAAGTATGAGATAAGTGAGGGGGAATTTGATAAGCTCTCAAATGTGACACTTTTTAATTGCTATTTTCCAAGTTTTTAGGATTTCTTGCTACCTAATCCATTTCATTCTGCTATATTTTATTCAAGGGACCTAATTCTGGAAAACAGCAGCAAAAGAGGGCATTTCTGCAGTCTTTTTATTATTTTGGTCATGACTGGCATCGTGGGCACGACAATGGGCACGATGCGTCTGACGTGGCAGTTGCGTGGCGACTACTAGAAGCTTCTAAAACGTTCTGAGAGATCTTATCAGCTTATCCATTTAGATTTCCTGCATTTAAATTTCAAAACATTTGAATTGTTTTATCTTACTTTATTATTTTAAATTTTCCTATCTCTTATCCTTGTAATCTAAGCCTATAAATACCAACCTTTGGTGAAGGCTTAAGATCATCTTCTAGCTTTTGAGTATTTTTATCTTTGTAAACATTTTCAATTTTAACCCAAGTTCTTTTCCTATATTTTCTTGTTTCATTTATTTTATGCTATTTAATTACTTTTCTAAAATCAAGTTAAGCATGATAATCAATATCATGCTTAGCTAAATCTTTTAAGCCAAGAACCAGCCATGTCAATTCGATTCGTGAGAATTGAACTTTGCTTAAATTCTTTTGGGAAATCATTTTTATCTTTCTGCTTAGATAGTTTTGCAATCAGCCTTACTAAAAGTTTTTAACCGTTTTTCAAATCAAAAAGGGCTCGTTGGTCTGAAATCGCTTAAAAACACAGTTGAGAGGAAGGATCGGCCTGTGGTAATTTTGACTTCCTATGAATACTGTTAGCTGCGGTCCGCTAAGGAAAGATAAAATCAGAAGCGATTCTTTTTAGACAATTTCTGAGTCGGATTTTTCCTGCTTTTATTCTAAATATTTTAATGGCGATAGACGTGGTTGATTTATTTAAGAACCATCTTTCGAAGAAAGACTTGGGAGGATTGGTTACTCGAGAGAGAAACAAGTTACGATGGGTTGGGCCTCGTAGACTGTAACCGACATGATCCCCGAAATAAAAATCTATTTCAGTGATCGAAAGAATTGACAAGGAGCTGGTTCGAGGCTATTTCACATACTTGGTTTTTCTTATTCTTTTTACCTCTGCATTTAAATCTTGCTATTTCATTTTGTTCAATATCATATCACTCCCCCCATTTTATTTACTTATTCTACACATATTCCTGGAAGTAGTAATCGAAGCAGCCTTCAGTCAATAATTCCAACTAATATCCCTGCGGATCGACCATCTTTCCTTATATTTTACTTAATTTCTTTATTCTATTATTTATCGAAAGAGGTTAATTAATTTATTTATTTTTGACCGGTTAAACGATGACTTGTCAAGGACGTATAATATAAAGAATTGACAAATATATTCAATTTCAGAGTCAAAACATACAATCTTATAGTATAAAAGACCAACAATCTTAGTTTTTGAAGCATATCAATTTCTTTGATAAAAAAACATATCAATTTCGATCAAACACCATGGCTCAAAACCATTGTTTTCCCAATGATGTTTGTGGTGATTTCTGTCTAGTCGTATCCATGGGCAGTTGCAGCGAGTTGGGGTGTCTGATCCATCAAATCGAGTGAGAAAATTCGAGTTATTTGAGTTTCATGAGTATCATTTTATCATTTAAATAGTATTAGAAATTTTTTCAAGTAGAATTAAATCATACACGCATAAAACAGAACTGACGAACATTGAAAACAAACTCGAGCAACAAGCCACTTCATCTAAACTATAAATCTTTTTTGAAAGTAGAAACAATTATTTCTTTATATGGTAATTATTGCTATTTTGAATTCGATAATATATCTAAGGTTTATGTTTTTTTTATCAGCAACTGTATGATTTTATTAATAAATATAAAAAACATACAACGTGACGGATCTTACGCCTCGTTAAAAACCTCCCTAGTGGAGGAAAAGAGTACAATAAGATCCGCCAAAAATACATAGAAACAACCAGGCCTATCATAAGCACGCCACAAAAAGTGAACATCGATCCAGGCCTTCTTTCGCTAGTACATCCGCAAAGCCATTCGCCTCCCTAGGCACGTGACAAAACTGTATCTCATACGAGACCTGACAAGCCTGATCGATCACTGTAAAGACCTCCCACAATCGCCAAGGCCGTTTCGCCGAACGTGTAGCCCAACTCAAAGCTACTTGTGAATCCGACTCTATAATCACACAACTGACACGCCACTCCCTATCCATAACCAAACTCAACGCAAATGTTATCACCCGCACTTAAGCTTCATTCGAATCCATCACGCCTAATGGTCTCGAGAACAATCCCAATATCTTACTCCCCTCATCACGCATCACACCACCAAACCCCGCAGGACCCGGTTTTACTCGCACCGAACCATCCGTATTAAATTTTAGAACTCCCTGCAATGGCGGCTGCCAACTTACCCCTACCCTCACCTTCCGTGGTGCTGGACTATCTACAAACGCAGATGAACATGACCACCAAATCGATTCGGATAACAACTCACCCTCACTATCAACCTTAATCCAGTAAAATGACCTCAACTTAACCAAAAAGCATAATCCAGTCCTCGACATACATTTTCCACGAAAGATGAATTCGTTTCTAGCCAACCATAAAGACCACAACAACGCACTAACACTCGCCACCCACCACTTTCTCATGCAACCGGTAAAAGAACAATGAAAATTGACAACAAAAAAATCATCGAAACACACCGGGAAAGATATCGCTACACCCCACCAATGCCGCAACAAATCCCATACTTTCCGCACACAGGGGCAATCATATAAGAGATGTGCGATACTTTCCTCCGACGATGCACACCATGGACAGCGTCCTTGCTCGTCACGCAAAGGCACCCCCCGTGCGCGCAAAAAATCAGCCGTAGGCAACCTTCTTAACCATATAAACCACAAGAACGCTTGCACTTTAGGCGAGACCAGCACTTTCCAAGCAAAACAGTCGCCTATAGCATCGTCGCCAACCTTATCCAGTACCAACAGCTTCCACAAAGCCTTGACTGAGAATTCCCCATGTGTGTTCGGTCTCCAAATTAAAGTATCAAGTCGACATTCCCATTACCGAACCTCGCTAACCAAGGCACTCAACGCCCTCAACTACTCATGCTCGAACACCCGCAATTGACGTCTAAAGAACCCGTCCCATTGTTGATGATCGAAACTTGCATCCTTCGAATAATCACACACCCATGCTAGCTTATTTATTACCAAGGAAAATAATCGCGGAAACGTATCTTTCAAAGGTTGCTGTGTTATCCACAGATCAAACCAAAACAAAATTGTCCGCCCATTACCTATTTTCCATTGAAAACCCGACATCCCCAAATGTTTGTCTATTTGCGCAGCACAAGAACTGGCCACAATCTGTCGCCAAACAATCGACATAGTTGACAACTTTTCCGTGTTGAAACACCAACACTGAGTATGTTCACCATACTTGGCTACAATTAACCTCCGCCGCAGTGAGTCACGATCACGAGCATATCGCCAAACCCAATTCGATAATAATGCCATATTTTTCACCTGTAGATCTGCCACTCCCAACCCTCCCAAATGTCGCGGTCGACACACAACCTCCCACCCTACCCTACTCATCCTCCGTTCGAGGCCAACTCCACCCCAAAGGAATGCTCTACGTATACGATCCAATTTTTCAATCACCCCCTTAGGAGCCACAAACAAGCCCATGTAAAAAATAGGCAGAGATGAAAGTACCGAATTTACCAAAATTACGCGAGCAGCAAAAGATAATGACGTCCGCTTCCACCCAGCTAGCTTGCGCCGAAAGTTAGGGATAACCGGTTCCCACATCAATAATAACCTCAGATTCACACCTATAGGAAACCCAAGGTAAATAAACGGCAGCTTACCCTGTCTACATCCCAGCACTTCGTGCGACCGCCTTAACCAACATTTGTTCCTATACGACAAGATAACAGAAAACAATATTCAGAACAAGCTACTTTGAGATCATGTCCTAAAAACAATATTATGATCCGACATCATCATGTCCTGAAAACACCATCCTAATAATCATGTTTTCCTCTCTTAGAATGCCACATTTAGATAAATCTGGCATCCTCACAGCAAAGCATAATATTTCATACCATCCTAATAATCATGTTTGCCTAAGCTACTTCAAAGTCCAAACATAGAATCTTATAGTATAAAAGACCAACAATCTTAGCGTTTGAAACATATCACATTTCAATCAAACACCATGGCTCAAAACTATTGTTTTCCCAATGATGTTTGTCGTGATTTCACTCTAGTCTGTGAAACAAGTATTTTAATTTTGATATAACTAAAAACCTAAGGACTAATTTTAAAAAGTCAAAACGAATTTTAAGTCCTCAAAATATCCCCATATAGTTTTAATATTATGCCCAAGTTAAAAACAAGCCTTTCACATATTTTTTCTAAGTGTTTCAAGCAAAAAACAGTGATTTTCAAGACCCCGTTCCGAAACGGCCCTCAGGCGTTTCGAAACGTTTTCATCACTGTCGACCATCGTTCCGAAACGCGTATCGAAACACTTTAACTCGTTTCGAAACGGTAGCACTCGTTTCGAAACGGTTCTTCATATTTGTTCTAAAAAGGCTTCAAAGGTTTCAAATATTTGCTGAATTTTAAATATAAAAAAGGGGTGTTTCGAAACGGATCAAGGCTGTTCCGAAACGACCCTTGACAGTTGCATTTTCGTTTCAAAACGGATCCAAGACATTTCGAAACAGGCTTAAGATAAATTCAAAAATATGACCGTTATGTGTTTTTAACTGATTTTCTGAAAGTTGTTAAGGCGTTTCGAAACGGGATAAGACCGTTCCGAAACGACCCTTGACAGTGGCAAAATCGTTCTGAAACGACCCTAAGGCGTTTCGAAACGGGCTCTTAAATGCACCCCAACGGCTCTTTCTATTTTAGTCCGTTCCGAAACAGGTACCCCGTGTTCCGAAACGGGTTGGTGCAGACTGCATTTATGGTGGCAAGAGAGGGTTCCAACGGCTCCATTTATGTTCCCAACCACCCAAACGGCTAGAAATCAATGAGAAGGTATAAAAGAGACATCCAAAAGCATCAGCAACAACTATTGATCCTAAAGCAAACATCCAAACATCAAATTCAAGCATTTGAGCAAAAATCCCACTTTGTGTAAAATCCCAATTTGTGTTCTTCATTCATACTTTGTAAAATTGGGTTGAGTGCTTGTATTGGGGCTATCATTTGTATTGAGAGATACCTAATTAGCCTACAAATTTCTTTGTTCTCTTGTGTGAGGGTTGGGTTGATTTTTGGGTAGAAAAATCAACCGAAATTGTAAAGGGTTGCCTCCTTGTCCTAGAAAAGGGGAAGATCAATTTAGTGAAATTGTTGCAAATCCTTAGTGAGACTAAGGTAGTGGATGTATAGTTCATTTGGAACTTGAACCACTCTAAATCCCTTGTTCATCAATTTTTAATTTGCCAATTTCCACCACAATCCTTTAAATTTCCAATTCACCCCCCCTCTTGGTAAATATCGATCTTTCGATCCACTCAACAATTGGTATCAGAGCTTAACTCTTTGAGGATTAACAACCACAAGAGGAGATCCTTGGAAGAGTGCGATCATCAAAATATCAAGAGATGGCTTCAACCTCCGGTTCCGGCATGTACGAGTCACAATCGACCACAAAGCCTCCGTTCTTCAATGGTGACAACTATTCTTTTTGGAAGAATAAAATGAGGCTATTCATCAAGTCTAGTGACTATCTTATATGGGATGTCATTGAAGATGGGCCATACATTCCATGGAAGCAAGATGGTGAAGGCAAGATGGTGTTGAAGAAGAAAGCCGAAATGAGTGAAGAGGAGAGGAAAAAGATTCAAGTCAATGATAAAGCTCTCCACATGTTATTTTGTGCTTTCGGTCCGGACATCTACTCAAAGGTCTCATCCATTGAGAGTGCCAAAGAAGTGTGGGACACTCTTGAAACCACTTATGAAGGCACCAACGATGTCAAAGAAACTAAGATTGGACTTCTCAATCTTAATTATGAAAACTTCAAGATGGAGCCCGATGAGACGGTGTCAAAGATGTTTGATCGATTCTCCACAATTGTCAACGGTCTAAAGGGATATGGAGAGATCATACCGGAAGACAAGCTTGTCCGGAAGCTACTATATTCACTTCTCGAATCTTGGGATGGGAAGAGAATCGCCATCATCGAAGCAAAGAACTTGAAGACATTAAAGCTTGATGAGCTTGTGGGTTCTCTCCTTACTCATGAGATCATGAAGCAAGGAAGGGAAGATGAGAAAAAGAAAGAAGAGAAAAGAGTAGAGAAGCTTGAGGTTGAGAAGAAGAAGAAGATGGGTATAGCTCTCAAGGCTAAAGCTTCACAACATGATGAGAGCTCATCTTGTGAGGAGGATGAACTTGAAGAATTGGCTATGATAGCCAAACGATTCTCACGCTTCATGAGGTCCAAACGGGGAAGAAAAATCCAAAGAAAGATGGACTTCAAAGGAAAGAACAAAGAAGAAGGAAAGGATCCCATCATTTGCTATGAGTGCAAACAATCCGGCCACATCCGTTCGGAGTGCCCTCAACTCAAGAAGAAGGGCTTTGAGAAGAAGAAAAGACTCAAAGCCAAGCTTGCTACTTGGAGTGATGAGGAGTCATCGGAGGATGACGAACAAGAAGTGGCTAATCTTTGTCTCATGGCACTTGAGGAAGATTCCTCCTTGGTAACCTCTAACTCATCTACTTTAGATTTTTCATATGAAGAGTTAAATGATGCATATGATGAGTTACAAGAGTATATGATGAATTAGTTGAGAAGTTTAAAGAGTCGGTCATTAAAAACAAGAAAATCATTTTAGAACTAAATGAGAAAAATGACTCACTCACTCAAGCTAATTCTAAATTTGAGAAAAAGATTTTAGGATTAAAAGATGAACTTAAATTCTTTCAAGATGAAAATGTTGATCTTAATAATCTTTTATCTCAATGTAATAGTGAACACCAAAAGGTGTTGGGTGAGCTAAATGAGCTCAAAAAGTCTTTAAAAAATGTTGGTAGTGTCAAGCATGAAGTAGGAGAATCCTCTAGAACACACCAACCTAAGAGAAAGACTAATTACTACAAACAAGGTAGCTACCCTAGACATAGTAGAGCTAAAAGAGTTAGAAGTGTATGAGTTCCTAAGGAACTTGTAAAATCTAATAATATTATTGCTACGTCATCTTGGATTCCTAAGGGAACCAAGGTTTTGGGAGCTAACACTCATGGACCCAAAATGATTTGGGTACCAAAAACCAAGGTTTAATATCTTTGTTTGTAGGGGGAGCATTGCTACAAGGCCAAGGCACAAAGTCAAAACTCATGGTACCTTGATAGTGGATGCTCGAGGCACAAGACCGGAGACAAGAGTCGATTCATGGATTTAAAGCCAAAAAGTGGAGGAGTAGTAACATTTGGTGACAACTCCAAAGGCCACATTAAAGGTATTGGCTCCATAGGTAATCACTCTACCATTCTTATTGAAAATTTCTTATATGTCGATGGTCTTAAACATAATTTATTGAGCATAAGTCAATTGTGTGATAAAGGATTTAATGTTTTATTTGATAAAAATGGATGCAAAATTGTTGACATTAAATCTAATAATATTATGCTCATAGGTCATCGCATAGGAAACATATACATGGTGCATTTAGATGACATGCATACATCTCATGCATGCCTAGTTGCTCAAAATGAAAATGATGCATGGTTGTGGCATAGGAAGCTAGGACATGCTAGCATAAGTGTTTTAGAAAAACTAGTCTCTCTAAATCTAGTTAGAGGTTTGCCCAAAATAAAATTTTCAAATGATAAAATTTGTGATGCATGCTCAAAGGGTAAACAACATAAGTCTTCCTTTAAATCCATTAATGATGTTTCTACTAGTAGATGCTTACAATTAATTCACATGGATTTATTTGGGCCAATTAGGACTATGAGCTTGGGTGGTAAATCTTATGCATTTGTGTTAGTTGATGATTTTTCTAGATTTACTTGGGTTCTCTTTTTAAGTACTAAAGATGAGGCTTTGGAAAAATTCATCACATTTTCAAAATTAACCCAAAATGATCTTGAACTTAGAATTTCACACATTAGAAGTGATCATGGAACCGAGTTTCAAAATTTAGGGTTTGAAGAATTTTTGAATGAAAATGGTATTAGCCATATTTTTTCGGCTCCTCGAACTCCTCAACAAAATGGGGTAGTTGAGAGGAAAAATAGAACTTTACAAGAAATGGCTAGAACTATACTTTGTGAAAATAATTTACCTAAATATTTTTGGGCGGAAGCCACAAACACCGCTTGTTATATTGTAAATCGAGTAATGATTAGGCCAATTTTAAAGAAAACACCTTATGAGATTTTAAAATCTAAAAAGCCTAACATTAGCTATTTTCACCCTTTTGGGTGTAAGTGTTTTGTTTTAAATAATGAAAAAGATAACTTAGGTAAATTTGATGCAAAAGTGATAAAGCCATTTTTATAGGTTACTCTTTAACCTCTAAAGCCTATCGAGTATTTAACAAAAGAACTTTAGTAGTAGAAGAATCTATTCATGTTGTATTCGATGATAACCTCCTTCCTAGGAAGGATTCTTGTGATGATGATGATGTAGGAATCATAAATGCCTTTGATGGAGGTCAAACTTCAAAGGAGGATGAGATTCCAACAAAAGAAGAAGACACACAAGAACCACCTCTTGAAGCCTTGAAGGACTTGGCTATTGAGGAAAAGGAAGTGAGCTACCCAAGGGAGTTGAACTATGTCAAAGATGGTGAAATCTTGGGTGATCCATCCAAGGGGGTAACCACTCGTTCTTCTCTTAAATTAATGAACCATGTTGCATTTATCTCATGCATAGAGCCTAAAAATATAAAAGAAGCTTTGAAAGATGATTTTTGGATTATGGCTATGCAAGAAGAGTTAAATCAATTTGAGAGAAGTAATGTATGGACATTAGTTGATAGGCCTAGTAATCAATCTACAATAGGAACTAAATGGGTCTTTAGGAACAAACTAGATGAGAGTGGTAACATTGTGAGAAATAAAGCTAGACTTGTAGCACAAGGTTACACTCAAGAAGAGGGAATAGATTTTGATGAAACCTATGCACCCATAGCTAGAATGGAAGCCATTAGGATGTTGCTTGCATATGCATGTTATCATAATTTCATGCTTTTTCAAATGGATGTTAAAAGCGCATTTTTAAATGGTTTTATAAATGAAGAAGTGTATGTGGAACAACCACCGGGTTTTGAAGATTCAAAATTTCCAAATCATGTTTTCAAACTTACCAAAGCTCTTTATGGTTTAAAACAAGCTCCTAGAGCTTGGAATGAAAGGCTTTCAAATTTTTTGATTGAAAAAGGATTTGAAAAAGGTAAGGTGGACACTACACTTTTCATAAAAATGTATAAAAATGACATCTTAGTAGTTCAAATTTATGTTGATGATATTATTTTTGGTTCTACTAATGAATGTCATTGTCAAGAGTTTGCTAAGCTAATGCAAGGTGAATTAGAGATGAGCATGATGGGGGAGCTCTCATTCTTTTTGGGACTCCAAATCAAGCAAAAGAAGGATGGCACCTTCATCAACCAAGCAAAATACATAAAGGATATGCTCAAGAAGTTTGGCTTGGAGAATGCAAAGCCTCAAGCCACTCCTATGAGCTCATCTACAAAGCTTGACAAAGATGAAGGAGGTAAGTGTGTTGACTCTAAGCTTTATCGTTCTATGATTGGATCTTTGCTTTACCTTACCGCAAGTAGACCGGATATCTTGTTTAGTGTTTGCTTGTGTGCTAGGTTTCAAGCTAGTCCTAGAGAGTCTCACCTTATAGCCGTTAAAAGAATCTTTAGATACCTTAGAGACACTCCTTGTTTAGGCCTTTGGTATCCTAGAGACTCTACCTTCAACCTACATGCTTACTCGGATGCGGATTATGGGGGTTGCAAAATTGATAGGAAAAGTACTTCGAGAACTTGCCAATTCTTAGGTAGTATGCTCATATCTTGGTTCTCTAAGAAACAAAATAGTGTAGCCTTATCTACCACCGAAGCCGAGTACATATCTTTAGGGAGTTGTTGTGCTCAAGTCCTTTGGATGAAGCAACAACTCTTAGATTATGGAATTAAAGTTGGAACCATACCCCTAAAATGTGACAACACTAGTGCAATATGCTTAACTAAAAATCCCATCCAACACTCTAGAACCAAACACATAGAAATAAGGCATCATTTCATTAGAGATCATGTCCTTAAGGAAGATGTGGTTATAGAGTATGTAGACACCTTGAATCAATTAGCGGACATTTTTACAAAACCCTTAGACAAAGAGCGTTTTTGGTCCCTTAGGAGAGAGTTAGGTCTAGCTAGCCTATCTTGACCTTTTAGGACCTCTTTTGTGTTTAAATATGCTTGATTTTGTGAAATACCATGTTGATGTGTTTAAACTCCTAATCTCATCCATGCTTATAGTTAGGGGGAGTATGTTTATGCCTAAATATGTTTTGCCTGCTCATTCATGACATTTATGCTTGTTAGGCCTCTTAAAATTTCATTTTTCTGCATTTTTAGAGCCTCATCTGCACTTCCAGGCCCAGGTGTATCGAAACGGGTGAACCTGTTTCGATACGGATACCTTAAATCCAGCTCTGAGAGAAGGGAGTTTCGAAACGCCTCCAAGGCGTTCCGAAACGATTTTGAGTCTGCCAAGGGGTGTATCGGAACGTGTTCCGATACGGGTCAAAGGGGTTTCGATACAGTCAACACCGTATCGAAACGGTCAGCTTATGGTCTTAAAATGGTCAAAACCCTAGCCGCCCCGTTCCGAAACGGTCTTGACCGTTCCGAAACTGCATCGCGGACTGCTTTAAATTGGGGCTTTTAATGATAAAGTTCACTTTCTATAAAACTCTAAAACCCTAAACCGCCTCCCTCTCTATAAATACCCTCTCAAACTCTTTGATTTTCACAAAATTGTGAGGGGTTTTACTCTTCAACTCAAGTCTAAGCAAGTTTCATCAATCTTGTGCAAGGATTTTTCTCAAATCATCCAAAATCCCAAACTAAGGTAATTTTTCTACTTTTCTTTTTTCTTTCAATTTATGTTTGAATCTTAGGTTAGAAAATTTTATTTTTGTATAAATTATATGTTTTTGTTGTGGGTTTTCAAAATCTTGTAAAAAAAATTTCAAATCTCAAAATTTTTTATTCGAATATAAAATTTCTCAATCGTATTTTTTTTAAACTATTTTTTTTATTTTAATTTTGTTTTCAAAAACCTAAGTGGGATTTATTATTGGATTGATTTTAAATATCAATGCATACACTTAATTTTAAAACACTTGCTTAATTTTTTTTAGATGGCGGATCAATCTAACAAGAAGCGCAAAGCCGTTCAATCCGGTGATTCGAGCATTCGTCCAAATATTACGATGCTTTTTCAGAAATATCTTAAAACTCCGGAGGCACGTGCTCGTTTCTCTTATGTCAAGGACTTCGCGGTTCGTAAAGAACGTGTCATCAATCTTGAGTTCCTCAATTCCGAGCGATTCCTTTTTCGTTATCTCCATCGTTTGGATGAGTGGAATATCATGCATTTCTTGAGCATTCCGGATGTTTGCTACAAAAACATGGTACTCCTCTTTTACTCAAATGCTCGTTTTCTTTATGATGAGACCAAAACCGAGATCATAGGAATTGAATCATCCTTATTAGGCAGAAAGTTTGTTGTTAATGTTGAACTTTTAGAGTCTGCTCTTAAGCTTAAGGATGAGGGTCTTGAGGATGAACGCCACTTTGGCTCTTTCACCGGTAAGGCACTTTATTTGGATGTGCACGATCGAGTTCTTCACTTGATGGTGTCTTGGTTTATTCGTCCTTCCGGAGGCAAATACTCTCATATCCGTCACACTGATCATTTTTGGCTAGAGTGTTTCCGTAAGGGTGAGCGCCCAAATGTGCTTAAGATAATTTTTGCCGAGATAGTCAATAATATCAAGCTTATTGACACGAATGAGTTGAAGTCTTTTACATATGGCATTGTCTTGAGCGCCCTATTTCATGATCTTGGCATTGATTGTACCTACGACTCTCCGATCCCTCGCAAGACCAAGATTGGTGAGTCATCCCTTCGAAAGTCCGGGTTCCATTATGTGAATGGTGTTTGGGAAAGAGTTGATAGAGAAGTGGATCCTGCTCCTGTTGCTCCTCCACCGCAAGTTCCAGTTGCAAACAATGACGCCCTCACGGCTTTCCTTACCGAGCGGTTCAATGCTTTGGACACTCGGATGAATGCTTTGGACACTAGCTTTTCTTCGGGCTTTGAAACAATGGGCAATCGTTTGAAGAATGTCGAGGATCACCTTCTTTCTCTTGAGAATTCTCATTCCAACTTGGACCTATCCTTCTCCACTCTTTATGGGCAATGGACGAAGTTTCACCGTTCTCAAGCCAAGAGCGATGATGATACTTCGGATGATGAGGACGAGGCTTAGGATTTTTATCTCATATCATATCATATTATCTATGCATTTTAGGATTAAGGTTGCATCTTTATGTTTTCTCATGTTTTAGGAACCTATGCTATTTGGCTTTTTTATTTGGGATTTTATGTTTGAACTTAATGTTTGAATTATGTTTTGGATATTTTGATTATGAATTTATAATATGGTTGCTTATTATTGCTTATTGGTACTAATCCTTTATCTTCTCTATGAGCTTTTATTGTTCTTTTTGATCTAACAAAAAGGGGGAGAATAAATTTAAGAGCCACACTTTAAACTAAAATTCGTTTTAAAATCTTAAAAGGTTTTTAAAGGTTTACAACTTGGATTTCAAATCAAAAATTTATTTTAACTTTAAAAACCTATCTTAAATTAAGGGGGAGTTAGAATATTTTCAAAACTTTCAAAATTCCCAAAAATTCTAACTTTGGTTTTGTTATATCAAAAAGGGGAGATTGTGAAACAAGTATTTTAATTTTGATATAACTAAAAACCTAAGGACTAATTTGAAAAAGTCAAAACGAATTTTAAGTCCTCAAAATATCCCCATATAGTTTTAATATTATGCCCAAGTTAAAAACAAGCCTTTCACATATTTTTTCTAAGTGTTTCAAGCCAAAAACAGTGATTTTCAAGACCCCATTCCGAAACGGCCCTCAGGCGTTTCGAAACGTTTTCATCACTGTCGACCATCGTTCCAAAACGCGTATCGAAACACTTTAACTCGTTTCGAAACGGTAGCACTCGTTTCAAAACTGTTCTTCATATTTGTTCTAAAAAGGCTTCAAAGGTTTCAAATATTTGCTGAATTTTAAATATAAAAAAGGGGTGTTTCGAAACGGATCAAGGTCGTTCCGAAACGACCCTTGACAGTTGCATTTTCGTTTCGAAACGGATCCAAGACGTTTCGAAACAGGCTTAAGATAAATTCAAAAATATGACCGTTATGTGTTTTTAACTGATTTTCTGAAAGTCGTTAAGGCGTTTCGAAACGGGATAAGACCGTTCCGAAACGACCCTTGACAGTGGCAAAATCGTTCCGAAACGGCCCTAAGGCGTTTCGAAACGGGCTCTTAAATGCACCCCAACGGCTCTTTCTATTTTAGTCCGTTCCGAAACAGGTACCCCGTGTTCCGAAACGGGTTGGTGCAGACTGCATTTATGGTGGCAAGAGAGGGTTCCAACGGCTCCATTTATGTTCCCAACCACCCAAACGGCTAGAAATCAATGATAAGGTATAAAAGAGACATCCAAAAGCATCAGCAACAACTATTGATCCTAAAGCAAACATCCAAACATCAAATTCAAGCATTTGAGCAAAAATCCCACTTTGTGTAAAATCCCAATTTGTGTTCTTCATTCATACTTTGTAAAATTGGGTTGAGTGCTTGTATTGGGGCTATCATTTGTATTGAGAGATACCTAATTAGCCTACAAATTTCTTTGTTCTCTTGTGTGAGGGTTGGGTTGATTTTTGGGTAGAAAAATCAACCGAAATTGTAAAGGGTTGCCTCCTTGTCCTAGAAAAGGGGAAGATCAATTTAGTGAAATTGTTGCAAATCCTTAGTGAGACTAAGGTAGTGGATGTAGAGTTCATTTGGAACTTGAACCACTCTAAATCCCTTGTTCATCAATTTTTAATTTGCCAATTTCCACCACAATCCTTTAAATTTCCAATTCACCCCCCTCTTGGTAAATATCGATCTTTCGATCCACTCAACATAGTCGTATCCATGGGCTCTTGGAGCGTGTTGGGGTGAGTGATCTGTCGAATTGAGTGGAAAAAATTTGAGTTTTATGAGTATCATTTTATCATTTAAATTTTATTTGAAATTTTTTCAAGTTAAACCAAACGATGCACATCCAGACCCCGGTATAGCAACTAGCAAGCCGATACAATTAACACCTAGCACATGGATGAACAAAAAGTTCACAGTCATACCCAATCAGGATGGAAATCCTCAGTCCTTTTTCGGGTCATCTACTTATGCCCCTTCACTCAAAATTAGGGTTAGGGCTTGAAATTTAATTTTTTAGTGTTTTTAGTGTTAGAACATAAGGTACCGAAAAGTGACATGAAAATTTTTATTCAACCAACCCTACACTACACCTTCTCCAAACTAAAGCTGATTTTAACCCTTCTTAAAGTTGAATCTCGAGAGGCAGCTTCGGGATTACCATACGCCAAATCAACACTCATAGCCCAAGAGACATCCTTATTAGAGCACGATTCCATCTCGCAGTCTTCCTCAAAAATCTCACGGTGCCGTCCAGACATACTTTCAACCCCCTAGTTAAGATCAGGAACTTCGACTTGTAGGCATGGTTCTGAACCGATATAGCCCCACCCCTGTGCTCAGTATTAGAATCTATGGATCAGTGAGTAGAATATAAAAGTGAGGAAGAAGAAGACAATATGTTGAAAGAAAGAAGAAGGAAAGACGAAAGAGAAAAAGGAAACTGAAAAGAAAATAGGGAAAACCGATTTCTGTAATTGAGAAAATGAATTATACTTGAAAATAATATTTGTTCTTGTTGGGCTTATAGAACCCATTACAATATTTATAGGCTTTAGCCTACATGTACAGATAGACTGGATTGGTTACAACAGACTAACCAACTCTCTAACGGCCCAACTACTTCTCTCCTATATACTCTTATATTATCTTGGTTTCTTCTTCTTCTAAAACAACAAAAGCATTCCCCAACTGAGAATGAAGGGCAGATAAGACAGTGGGAGGAAGAGGCTTGGTGAGTATATCAGCAACTTGCTCAGTAGAAGGAACAAAGTTTACAACAAGTTGTCCAGCCAGAACACGTTCATGAACAAAGTGAATATCAATCTCTACATGCTTAACACGAGCATGATGAGTAGGATTTGCTGCCATGGAGACTGTAGAAGTGTTATCACACCAAACAATAGGTAGACGAGGTAGCACAAAGCCAATTTCAGTTAACATACTTTTTATCCATATTAACTTAGAGACATAATTAGCAAAACTTCGATATTCTGCCTCGGAAGAGGAACGAGACACAACACTCTGTTTCTTGGAACACCAAGTGACAGAGTTACCACCAAGAAAAATGCAGTAACCAGTTGTGGACCGTCTATCCTCAACTGATGCTGCCCAATCAGCATCATAGTAGCACACCAGATCACAATTATCATTAATAGAATAAACTAGTCCATGATGAAGAGTACCTTGAAGATACCTTAGAAATCTCTTGACAGCTTTCCAGTGTACATCCTTAGGATCATTCATGTATTAACTAACCTTATTAACAACAAAGGCTATATCTGGTCTAGTCAAACAGACATACTGGAAACCTCCCACAATACTTCGATATAGGTGTGTATCAACAAAATTCTGACCACCATCCATATGTAACCTAGGAGAGACAATCATAGGTGTTGGCACAGGATTACAGTTTTGCATATTAGCTCTCTCAAGCAAATCTAACACATATTTACTCTGGTTCAAGGTGAGACCAGTGGAACATTGTTGAATCTCCATGCCAAGGAAAAATTCTGGTTGGCCAAGATCCTTCAGCAAAAATTCAGAATTAATCTGTTGCACTGTTAGAGAAACAACAGACATTTGATTACCAGTGATGATTATATCATTCACATACACCATAAGTAGGAGCTTAACATCCTCACTAGACTTAATGAACAAAGAACTATCAGACTTGGAAGAAGAAAAACCAAGCTTGTGAATCAAAAAATTCCTTAAGGTGATGAACCAGGCTCTAGGGGCATGTCTAAGCCCATAAAGAGCTTTCTTGAGATGACACACCGGCTCTTCTCCATTAGGGCCTTCAATCTCAAACCCTGGGGGTTGACTCATGTAAATTTCCTCAGTCAATTCCCCATTCAGAAACGCATTATTAATATCCACTTGTCTGATGAACCACTTCTGAAGAACATCAGTTGCCAACACAGTTCTGATTGTAGCAGCTCGAACCACAGGACTAAATGTCTCTCGAAAATCACTACCTATCGTTTGAGAATAGCCTTTGGCTACCAGCCTGGCTTTAAACCTATCAACTGAACCATCAGGTTTGCGTTTGACCTTAAAAAGCCATTTACATCAAACAAGCTTTCGGGAGGGAGGTAAAGTTTGTAATGCCCAAGTTTCATTTTTCATTAAGGCATCATACTCAGCTAACACTACAGCCTTCCACTCAGACTGTTGCAGAGCTTCATACACAGTGTTGGGCTCTTGAATGTCTCCCTTCATGAGAAATGCTTTGGGTTTAAAGATGCCAGCCTTAGCCCGAGTTACCATGGGATGAGAATTATGAGAACTTGTAGAGGAAGGGAAAATGGAAGTGGTATGGTGGAAGTAGTATGAAGAGA
Source organism: Hibiscus tridactylites (assembly GCA_958450335.1). Classification (NCBI taxonomy): domain Eukaryota; kingdom Viridiplantae; phylum Streptophyta; class Magnoliopsida; order Malvales; family Malvaceae; genus Hibiscus; species Hibiscus tridactylites. Next base: position 79,229,956 of record OY288279.1, read on the forward strand.
TGAAGATGAAGATGACAAAGAATGATTTGAAGATGGTGGTGTGTTAGAAGAAGGAGATGGTGACTGTTGTGGAGATGGTAAGGTGGAAGTAGCATAAGAAATGGATTGTGGAAGTGATGGAGATAGTTGTGGAGATGGTAAGGTGGAAGTAGTAGGAGAAATGGATTGTGGAAGTGATGGAGATAGTTGTGGAGATGGTAAAGTGGAAGTAGCATGAGAAATGGATTGTGGAAGAGATGGAGATAGTTGTTGAGATGGTAAAGTGGAAGTAGCATGAGAAATGGATTGTGGGAGTGATGGAGATAGTTGTGGAGATGATAAGTTGTAAGTAGCATGAGTAATGGATTGTAGAAGTGATGGAGAAGAGGGAGAAAGAGGAGGCACACTTACATTCTGAGCAGGAACATTCATAGCAGACTGTTGTTGAGTTATAGGATGAAACACATGAGGAAAATGTAAAGAACTTTCAGAGCTTTTAGACTCAACATTCATATTATCAATACACCGAAAACTCAGAAAGTTAGCAATTGTAATCAAAGAATCAATAGCAAATGTTGTCACAGAATGAGATTTATTTTTAGAGGCAAAAGGAAAAACATTTTCATCAAACTTAACATCCCTGGAAATATAAATTCTACCACTATCATCTAAACATTTATATCCCTTATAAAATGAAGAGTAACCAAGAAAAGTACAAGGAGTAGATCTAAACTGTAACTTATGTTTGTTAAATGGTCTAATTAGAGGGAACACAAGCATCCAAAACTCCTAAGAGATGTGTACACATGCTTAGTTTTAAAAATCTTTTCATAAGGTGACATAGCTGATAGAGAGGATGCAGTGGATGGAAGTCTATTTATGAGAAAAATTGTTGTGCTAAATGCATCACTCCAGTACCTTAGAGGCATGGATGCCTGAGCCAACAAGGTAAGCCCAACTTCAACTATCTGTCTGTGTTTTCTCTCAACCAGCCCATTCTGCTCAGAAGTGTGAGGGAAGGTAAGTCTGTGATGAATGCCTTGCTCCTGGAGATATGGCTTGAGAGCTGCAAATTCACCTCCTCCATCAGATTGTAGAGCTTTTAATTTTACTCCAAGTTGTCTTTCAGCTTGTTTATGGAACTGAACAAACACCTCTTTGACCTGAGACTTAAATTTCAAAAAAATAAAGCCATGTAAAATGAGAATGAGCATCAGTAAAAGCTACAGAGTATTTAAAAGTACTATAAGCTATAGGGGCAGGACCCCATACATCTGCAACAACCAATTCTAAAGGACAGTGATACACAGTTTGAGAATCTGAAAAAGGTAATTTATGAGACTTACCTAACTGACAGGCACAACAAAGAGAAGAATCAAACTAAGTTTTATTAGAATCAATAGACAGATTACAATTCAACAAGGCTTGATGCAAAACCCTGGAAGAGGAATGACCTAGTCTATGATGCCAAACCTCTAAAGGAACAACATTATTAACAGAAGCAAAAGTACATTGAGAATTTAAAGGTGGAGAAAACAAATGAGTCCTAGAATTGCAGAACGCAGCAATCTTATTAAACTTGTATAAACCTTCAACTTTAGAACCTTCAAGCAGAACTTGCATTGAGTGTAGATCCTTTACTTGACAGAAAGAAGGATAAAACTCCACACTGACATGATTATCATGTGTAAACTTAGAGATAGACAGTAAGTTTTTAGTGATTTGAGGCACGAACAAAACATCTTTCAAATGAAACAATCTATTCTTAGTCAAGAGAGATGATTGACCTAAAAACTGAATAGGCAAGGTATTACCATTACCCACTTGGACAGTACCTGAACCAGGATAAGTTGTACCATGTTGAAAACTACTGGCATCATTGGTAAGATGATGTGTAGCACCAGAATCTGGGAACCACTCATTATCATCATAAACTTCAGTTGTAGCAAGATGCACCTGATGAGTTAACTGAGCAGAAGAGGCACTAGGAAATTGAGGAGTAGAAGCATGAAACTGATTAGAAGGAAGCAAGGGCTGAGCAACAGAACTGACAGGATACACCAGAGGTGCAACACCTGAAGCAACTGTAGTGGTAGGCAAAACACCCATTGGTGAAGGAATAGAGTAGGGGTAATACATGGAGACATAAGGAGAACTAGTAAGGGTAGTGACATGAGCTTGAGCAGGAGCCCTAGGAGAAGAAAAGGTTACAGTTCTGGAGTTTCCTGAATACCTTGTGGAGTCATTATTTTTAAAATTCATGTCATATCTATAGTAGCACTTATCCACCAGGTGACCAAATCTGCCACATAGCTGACATTGAGGTATGTTGGCATTAAAATTCCTACCTCTGCCTCTACCTCTAAAATTACCAGAAAACTGAGCTTGCTCAGAAGAGGCCTGCTGAAAAGTTGTACCAAATGCAGAAGAATGAGCATTATTAGGGTGAACAGTAGCAGTGGCAGCAGAAGGAATAGAACCAGAGTCAACAAAGGGATAGACATTATGACCGGGTAAAGAAGAACTGTTCACAAGAGGTGATTGGACAGAAGGAGCAGTGGACTGATGTGTAACAATATGAGCAGAAGTAGAAACAGGAACAGACAAATTGTTTTGTCTAACATCAACATCAAGAAGTATAGTGCATACAAAAGACAAATCTGAAGATGAAGGACTTGCAGTAATCACATAATCATATTCAGGAGGAAAACCATTCAGAATAGCAGTTACATGCTCCTGTTCTGAAATCCTTTCACCACAGTTTGCTAGATTATCACTAATAGATTTAACTTTCATTAAGTACTTTTGCATACTCAAATCACCCTTTTTCTGAGTATGAAGCATTCTTCTATAAGACATTAACCTAGAAGTTGTTTTACTACTATAGCGTCTATGACGAGTATCCCGTATAGCAGAAAATGTACTAACACCAATTACATGATGTAAAATAGGTTCACTCACAGTGGACAGTAACAATGTGGCAAGAGCTCCATCATGCTCTTCAAAAGCCTCAAAATCAGGATTGATACACACAATACCATTCTGAGTTACATATTTAGGAGGAGCTTGAACATTACCATCTATAAACCTAAGTAAATGATGAGTTTTTATTGTTAGAAACACCTGTTGGTGCCATAAAAGGTAATTGTGGTCATCTAGAGTGACATTGATCTTTTTAGAGGCAAACAACTTAGATCCAGAGGTATTGCCTACAGTCATATTCGTAGGATCTATATGAGTAGTATGAGTAGTAGTATCATGCACAGTTTCTTGCTCACGAGAACGAGTACTTCCAGTAGGTATATTATTAGCAGCAATGTTATTTAGAGAGTTGAAAGCAGTATTATCAACATGAGCAGAGTTATCAGGAACATCAGTGTTAGTCATACTAACAGATCTAACACAAACGAGCCTCTTGCAACCAGACAGAGACGAAAAACAAACCTCAGCTCAGAAAACAAACCTCAGCTCAGCCAGAGACCAAAAACAAACCTTAGCTCAGAAACACAACACAGAGAACATATGCAGACATATCACACAACATCAAACCAGATTAAACACAACAGATCACAAGGCAGAAAATAAATGAATCAACAACAATCCTCAGGTTAGCAATCACAAGGCATAGAATACGAATCAACAGATCATAAAAGACAGATAAGAACGATCTCACCGAATAGCAACCAACACACGAACAGAGAAATTTGACGAATCGCAAACAAGAGGAAGCAGAGTGCAACACAAAGATCAACAGATGCGAACAACTCATGAATTAAACAGGAACAGATGTATTGTGGTGGATTGACGATCAGCAAATGAACGCCAGACATGCCCAAACAAAATTGAAAAGAATCGACAAACCCTAGAAATTGGGTATTTCGATCAGAAACTTCACCAAGACCAAAAATAAACGAAAAATAAAGAAATGAAGGTGGTTAAACCGGTTAGATCAGTAGCTCTGATACCATATTAGAATCTATGGATCAGTGAGTAGAAGATAGAAGTGAGGAAGAAGAAGACAATATGTTGAAAGAAAGAAGAAGGATGAAAGACGAAAGAGAAAAAGGAAAAGGAAACTGAAAAGAAAAGAGGGGAAACCGATTTCTGTAATTGAGAAAATGAATTATACTTGAAAATAATATTTGTTCTTGTTGGGCTTATAGAACCCATTACAATATTTATAGGCTTTAGGCTACATGTACAGATAGACTGGATTAGTTACAATAGACTAACCAACTCTCTAACGGCCCAACTACTTCTCTCCTATATACTCTTATACTCAGCAACTGTATCCTACAGCCTGCTGCTGGGATCTATTAGGAACCAAGTGCCAACTAGCAGAAAGCAAATGGCCCCCGAAGAGTTGGCGGCCACGAGGGGAGTTTGAAAAGAATTACAATTGTCCATCATCATTAACTCACCATCTCAAGATTGTGGGGAATCGAAGAAATTCTTCAAAAGAGTCGTCCTATCTTGCATGGCTACGTTGGAGCGACCACCACACAAAATTAAAGTTTCATCGGGATTACCTTCCTAAAACCTTTGTTACACTGATATAGATACGGGGACAGATACGGGTATGGGGACAAGGATGAAAAATAATAATTTTTAAAATTACATGGTACGCGTATGGTAAGGATACGATAAATATAAAATAAAAATATATATATATATAATAATCTATTCAAAATAATAATAATAATAATAATAATAATAATAATAATAATAATATCTAAAGTAACCAATAAAAACAAAATGTTAATAAAAAATTAAATAGAAAACAATCCTATTTTTTTAATAATAATAATAATAATAATGATATAATTAGTTCATGTGAAAATAAAGCAGCAAAAATAAAAATAAAATAAAATGTTCATATCATAATAATAATAATAATAATAATAATAATAATAATAATAATAACAACAACAACAACAACAACAACAACAACAACAACGCTCTTACTATTAATAAAACGTTTTATTGGGCCCAGGGGCGGATGTATGTAGGGGCATGGTGGGTCACGTGACCCACCATTAATTTTTGGGGTAAACTACAATGGAGGATACTCAATTATGGGTAATGTTATATTTGGGTCATTTAATTTTTAAAAGTTACATTTGAGTCACTCAAGTATGAGTAAGGTTATATTTCGGTCACTCAATTATGAGTAAGGTTACATTTCAGTCACTCAATTATGAGTAAGGTTACATTTGGGTCATCTTTCATACTTAAAAAAATTATTGCTACAAAAACATTTGCGCCAATCCTCAAATGTTCGAACTTTTGATAACCTTTGTCTTTGGAACTCGGAAGAACTTTTACGCTATCACACTTATCTCTTTAGAGGTTCTATTCGAAAAGAAAAAATGGTTGATCTCGAATTTCTCTACTCATCCCTTAATCAATTCAACTTTCTTTAACAAAATGCATTTTTTATGCATATTTAGCCTATTGTAGTCAAATTAATTGTCTGGAGGGATTCGAAGCCTTAAACCTCTAAATAAGGTAAATAGGTGAACCACCAAACTTAAATTCCTGGATCCGCCCCTGATTGGGCCCCACAAAATTGAAACAGCCCCCAAAGAATTACGTGTCTTCTTCTTAGTTCTACAACTGCACTTGATTTTTTTTCTTTTCGTTGGTGTTTTTTTAACCCTATAACGGCGTTTTTTAGCGCCGCTAAAAACTTTCCCGACGCTTAAGAAAGCACCGCAAGAAATGTCGCTTAAAGCAGTGCCGCAATAGTTCACGGCGTTTTTAGGTAAAAAAAACACCACAAAAAGTCAAGATCTACAAACGCCGCAAATAAGTGTTCTTTAGTGGCGTTTATTTCGGCAAACGCCGCAAAAAGTCAAGTTCTATAGCGGCGTTTTTATTTTACAAACACCGCAATAGCCTGACTTTTAGTGGTGTTTTATATTTCAAACGCCGCAATAGCCTGACTTTTAACGGCGTTTTGTTTTTCAAACGCCGCTAAGCTTGATTTTAGGGAAATAAAATTATAATAAAAATTATTTTTTCCCTATTTCTATTTCGTCAAAAAATGTAAATTACATATCCAAAATATTTGTTAAATAGAATATTTATTTCATCCCAAAAATATATTGTCACAATTAACTTAAAATATTGGTTAAACAAAATATTTATTTCATTACAAAAAGTACATTTTGTCGCAATTTAACCCATCTACATATTTCGTTCCTATGTCTATCTTTTCCGATCCACTACCTCTTGGTCAACACTACTACCAACCACCATCTCGAATCCCTATACCAAAAAAAGTTCGATATGAGAAGTTAATAGTATTTGAAAAAACTGATTTAATTATAGCTGAAAATTGTTACACGAAGACCAGAGGACAAGACAAGTCTTATTTCTGCATGCCCATATCAAACTAATCAGCATACCTCAAAGAAGATAAAATCAATTCCACCAATCAGGTCAAGCTAGTCAACAAGAAAGCTTGCCTCACTCATGATGGCCGTAGTAGAATCCTCAGGATGTTTGTTAGGATACTAACAAGCTTGCAGTGAACAAGTGAAGAGACCATAAACGAGACTCACATTTATTGCCATAATATTACCAGCTTTCAATAGATTAAGATAAAATCGTCTAAAAACTAAGTTATAAATTTCCTGAAATCCAACCAAATTTTAGGCCAGCTTTGACTGACAAGACTGCATGAGCATAGCTCTGATAAAGAAAATCTTGGAGTATGCATAACACAAGACATACAAAAACTAGAGTGATGGCTAGCATAAAAGATGAGACCTAGGATTTTTACACTTGTCCTTAGTAAGCCCTACAATTTTATCAACAAAAATAAGCCTGTAACCTTCCATTTCCGTCCAACATATTTAGTTTTCCAATGACAAGGTGAGAATCTGTTTCCAATGAGTCAAACAAAATACCAATCCTAATATCACTAAACCTTAAGGCTAGAACTGAATCACATATCAAGCAAATTCTATCAACATATAATGCAGGGGGTGCATTGTGTAAAATAAAATTAAAAATTAGAGTCAATAAACTCTTTCAACATATGCAAATTTCCAACAAGTAACAGATTGTGTTTCCATTGAGGCATACCAAATATTCTCAGAACCTATATGGTTGGAACTGAATCACATATCTAGCAAATCCTACCAACTATCAGTTTTGCAATCCCTCAGACTACAGTAAAGGAAAAATTGTTCCATGCATGACCCAATATAAAGTGGCATCGGGATTATTCAGAGGAATCATAATGCTAAGATAACATTGTGCATAGATTGGTTGTAGAAATTCTTGCAAAGCAAAGTTTGTACTTTGAGGCACTTCACGCTGCTAAAGCATGCCTCAGAAATTTAACATGGTAGATGAAAAAGTGACATGTCATCAATTGGAAACTAATAAGTCTACAGGGATGTTTCATTTTTTTCATAGATGTTTAACATTTATGCTGCCTATTTTACGGGACACATACTTTCAAAAATTGAAGACAAGAAATAGAACTTCCAAATCACCTCCTAGACAGTGGCGCCATCCACAACGACATTCGCACTGAAATTGTCAAAAACAGTCGGGGCATAGTCCTGGGACCATAAGAAATTCAAACGCAAACAATTACTAGTAAAGAAAACCAGTGTCCAAAACAACCTAGCCACTAACAGAGAGCATAAAGCCCTGTTTGTATTCCTACATTGTACGACATTTATGATAGAAGGATTTAAAAAAACAATCGAGCAATTTCAAATTTGATGAAATATTATAGAACATGGCTCACTGGAACATCAACAATTCCATCCAAATCTTCACTGATTTTTACATAAATCAAGAAAATACTAGTATAAAAGAAAATAGAGCGAAAAAGGTTCACAGTAGGGAAAGTGTTGCTGGTGTAGGAAATCAGCAAGCAGGTTTTTCCAAAGGCACCATCGCCAACAGTGACGCACTTGATGAATCTCGAGGTGCTCATATTTCTTCCGCAGTATACCGAATCGCCTAAAGCTCTATTCTTTTTCCTCCTTTTGTTCTCCAAATCTTGAAATATTTGAGAAATTAGGTTAAAGGACTTGTGATAAACTAAAAGGGGTTAAAGGACTTCTTTCACGGCATTTTAAATTTTAAATGCCAGCACAATACGAGATATTGCGGCAGTTTTTTAACAAACGCTACTAAAATACTTGTTTTGGCGGCGTTTTTTTCCAAAACACCACTATATATTATTTTATAGCGGCGTTTGTGATAAAAATGCCGTGAAAAGCGCCGCTATATACCAAACTTGGTGTAGTAGGTCAACTGTCGTCCTCTAAACGTCCCCGAAAATATCTCAACAGTTCCCGATTAGTTTTGACCGTACCCCGTCAATGTGGACCGTCGCCGGTACATCCCTTAGCCGTACCCGTTCCTAGGACGTTTCGGGTACTTGAAACGGCATGGAATTGTCGTACCCGTACTTCCCAACCTAAAAAAGATGTCTCTCTATCTGCATGCAGAACCACATTCTTCGGAATCGAAGCATATACCTGCAAAACCCCTTCACATTCTTCTGGTCTCACAAATCCATTCAAAATATCACCATTATCAGGTTCAAGGTTTACCTGAGAAGAAGCTGAACAATCCTATGAGGAACTGGAAACCGAATCATCTTTGCATCGAGGCTTACAATTCATGTTAAGGGCGTGTATGACAAGGATTATGAAGAGAACTTCAAAATTCAAATACGTTACAAATAATTTTAATGCACATTTATTCGGGATAGTTTTTTTTTTTTGACTTATGAGACAAGTAATGATTGTTTTCTCTATTAATATAATTGGATAATTTTGGTTTGAGGAAACCTACCAAACTTCTATTTTATGAAAAATTTTACAACGCTCGACGAGCACCACTAACAATGAGCATTGTTGAGCACTATTTAATTAATTTATAAAGATTAAAAATTTAAATGACTTTTAGATTGCGTGGTTAGAGGTGGTGTCTTGCTGAAGGTTGATTTAGGAGCTCGTTGGTGAAGGTCATGACGACAATAATTACGAGAAGGGGAACCACCCTAGAGGGCCAACCTTTCTTCTCTCAATAGGGGGACCATGCCTAACCCTTGGCCGCCGAAAAATTAAAATCTCAACGAGTCGACCAAAGGAGAGAATCGGAGCAACACTGCAATAAAGAAAGGAAAGAAAAAGAGAGCTTAAAGAAAGAGGGCAACAAAAAAAATCAAAATCAGAAAAAGGGGTAGAGGCTAGCAGCCTGTAGAGGCAGTTGGTTGCTTGAAGTTTAAGAAAAATGGGCGATGAGTAGCTAGTTTGGTCAATATTTTAGTGCTAATTACGCTTAAATGGTTGATTTGTGGTGCTGAATTGTGGTCTATTGTGTGCTTTTCTGTGCAGGACTTCATGGCTAGAAAACAGATTAGAAAATGCTGGATTCTGCAAGTTTTCTAGATTCATGGCTGGATTAGTGGGCATGAATTAAGGCATGAATGCGCTGACTCGACGATACGTTAGTGGGCTTTTAGAAGATGACGTCAGCAGCGTGTGATAGCTTATCAACTGCGTTCCGGATCACTTATCAGCCAAGATTTGGATCAAAGCTCGTAGATTATCTTTTATTTTTAAATTTAAACAGTTTAGGATTTACTTATTATCACTTAGAAATTATCTATTGTATTTTAAATATTTTAAGGATTATCTCTTATCATTTTAGAGTTATTTTAGGGTTTTAGGATGCTATAAATATCCCTTTGGGGTGAAACTCAAATATCTCTTGTTCTTAGATTTTATTTGTTCTTAGGAAATTTTACTTTAATAAAGTTTTATTTTTCCATAGCCAAAGGCTAAAGCGATGACTCGATTCCAACGTGAGGAATGAAAAGTACTTAAATAACTCCAAGTTTTTTCTCTCAGTTTTCTAAGTTTAATTTCAAAAATCAGAATGATTTTAAAACCAAATATGGACTTTGGTCAGGATGTTATTTTGGTTAAATATGCGGGAGGAAGGATCGACTATTGAAGCACATTCGACTTCCTGGGAACACACTTAGTAAATTGATTACTAAGAGAAAATTGAGATCGGAACCGTTGTTATTGAAACAACACAATTTGAGTCAGGTTTTTCAGAACTTTAAAACTGTTTATTTTTAATAGCTATAGTCGCGGTTAATCTAACCAGAAAACTGGAATCTAAAAATTGATTTTAGATTATCGGTTTACCAAAGAGAAAAAAACAAGTCTCAAGGATTGATCCTTGTAGGCAAGTAACCGACGTGAATCCTGAAGTAAAAACCCTTTCCAATGATCCAAGGGAATTCAGTCAAAGCGAGAGTCTAAGGCTAACCTTATTCATATCAATTTTATTTCTTTCTAATCTTCTTTATAATCCTTTTATTTTTCTTATTTTTATCCACAAACTCCCTTTACTTAAATATTATTCAACTCTCTTCTTGGCTCACCGATTGAACAAACATAAATCATAAAATTTTTTAATCCCTGTGGGATCGACCCCTTCTCTTTTACTACATATTATTTCATTTATTTATTATTAGTGAAGAATGAATTATTTTTTACGCGAAAACGACGCGTGTCACATTTTTTGAACTTTGGGAGAGAAAACAGTTTAGATTTACAATTTTTTATGTTCCTATACTTAATAAAATCTTATCTGCAAGCAAAAAAAATATACGAATAGAATCAAATAACTTGAAATTTGAAAAAAGAATGTTGTGTTATTTATAAACTACTGCATCTGCATCACGAACTATTTTCCTAATGATCAATTCCATGTACCTAAACTCGATGTGTCGTAGCTTTATTATCTGCATCGCAAACCAGGATATGAAACATCAAGAATAATGTCACATGTCATGGTCAATATCAAGTGAAAAAAAATTCAATTTGGATTTATGACCGTTTATAATTTTTGTAAGTAGACAATGTTAGCTATAAATTCTTTTTTTAAAGTAAAAACAATTAGTTTTTTTTTGTATATGTTATACCTTATATTCTTTAGTGCCCACTCTTTTGTAATAAGGGTCTTTTGTTAATCTCTTTTTTTTTTTATATGGAAACTTTCGAGAAAGACGTTCTCAAAAGACCCAAACCCTTTTAAAGACACCATTTACCTTTAAATTTTTTTCCGCACAAAGTTCATAAGAGTTCATCCGGAGGCTACCTCATTATATTCTCCGTCTAACTACTATTTTGACAAGACCAACTTCAAATCCAAAATAAATTTAAAATTTTAATAAAGGTAAAATAAAAGTCACAAGACTTCATGCGTACTTATATACTTGTAGTTGAATCATGTGAGCAAGAAAAATTCGAAAAGAAATAATAAAAAGACAGTAAAAAGATAGGAGAATAGAAGAAAAAAACCAATTAAGAGAAAAAAATACTTTAATACCCAAACTGTACTCAATGTGTTCTCGGTATGGGGATATATCGAGTATTTGGTACTACTTTAGACTAAAGTATATGTGCTTCATGAATTAAAGGTTATCGGCTACTCTCCTTAAATATCCCAAGAAGGGATTGACAAAAGGGACTTTCTCACCCTCAAAGACTAACCCATACACAAGGCCATTCACTCGGCCTTCCTTTAGTTCAACTCCCTCATTTCGACCATCTACCATTGCGACTTTCTGTCCAAATCTGAAAGAATAAACAATCAAAAACTGTCACTACAGCCATCATCCTAAATTGTCACCAAAAATATGGTAGTTAATGTTATTTTAAATTCGATAATATATCTAATGTTTATGTTAACACAACCGGACTTGCATAGCAAGGATTATGAGAACTTCATAAATTCAAATACTTTACGAGTAATTTTAATGCACTTTCTTTCGTGACCAATCTTTTTTTGACTTATGAGATATTTGTTTTTTCTCTATTAATATAATTAGCTAATTTCGGTTTTAAAAAATCTATTAATCATCGATTTCATTGATCAATTCAAATTTAAAATTTAGTAAAAACAAAAATTATTAATCTAAAAATAGCCATGCAAGATTGAAAATCAAAAATATAAGTACAAACAACCTTACATGGTGATCACAAAACATAACGCACGCACCATGGGCAACCTCAGAAGCGTTGCCCTCCCATTGCTGCTCGCGTTTTCCCTCCTGCTTCTTCCATTTTCTGAGAGTATATATTTCACTAACTATCATATACACGTTCGAAACGATTTACCTTTGCTTAATTCGCCACCCAACCAGCCGAATCTCTTACTGCACTGCAAGTCCAAGAACAAGGACATCGGCGACAGACCGATGGCAAAGGGGCAGGACTACACGTGGGACACCAAGATAAACTTCCTTCGGACAACCCTCTTCTTCTGCAACGCACGGTGGGTGGGTCACAAGAGCAGGAGGTTCGACGCTTTCGACGCCATCAGAGACGAAGAACGGTGCTTGGAGTACCATACTTCATGCATGTGGTCGGTGAGGAGCGATGGGATTTATTTCAGTTTTAATAATGAAACTTGGTATAATGAATACCCTTGGTAGAATCTAATCTACCATTCTGTAACCACCGCTAGTGGTATTTTAATTGATTAATAAAATTAATTTTTTGTCGAGAAAAAATACTAAACGACATCATTTTAATTCTCAATTTTTATTTATTCGATTTTTATATATTTAAACTCAAAGCGGCCTTAAAATCCAGAACAAGAATTCGAATTGAATTAAAAAAACTTGAAATTTAAAATAAATAGAAAAGAATATTGTGTTATTTATAGACTACTCCATTTGCATCACCATCTATTTGCCTAATGATCAATTCCATGTACCTAAACTCGATGTGCCACAACTTTATTTTCTGCATTGCAAATCAGGATATGAAACATCAAGAATAATGTCACATGCCATGATTAAGATCTAGTTTATTACAATGAGAAAGGGAATTAGAAGCCCTTCGGGATTAGATCACGAACAAGAGGCGGCATATCACTAAAAATAGTTTCGCCTATTGGTGCCGTCGCATGCCTTCATTCTTGAGGATTTTGTCGTGAGCTGCCAACCACATAAAGGTTCGATAAGGGGTCCCCTTATCTCCGTACCAAGCAGAGCCGAGACTAATCCCATTGATCGGATGCCGAGACCCAATCTTTAACACAAGTATCATCCGGTTCCCCCTGGCCAAGATAGTGTTGTTGAAGAGGACCATCTTTGTCAAGCCAAACATCGTTCCAAAATCTTGTGTGCTGACCATTTCTTACGCTACATTGAACACTATTGCGAAAATCCTCCCAAAATGATCCAAATCCTCGCCATAATCTCGAGCAATTACCAAGTTTGAGCATTAGTGGCACTTGACCTTGCCATTGATACTTGGCCTTAATCACACGAATCCACAATTTTTCATCATTTGTAATCAGACCCGTTTCTGAAATTTTGGTGGCCCATGGGCGAATTTAAAAAATAAGTCCCTAATTAAATGTGAGCGTTCGATAGAGTTATATTAAGTAAAAAAATTTCAAGTTATGCTAGTTTACGAGTCCTTACTACTCAAACTTAAAAATGTATCTACTAAATACTAAAATTTTGAGTTATTAGAATTTTTATTTTACAACTTAAACTTTATTTGAAATTTTTTTGAGTCAAGACGAGTCGAGTCGAAAAAATCAGTTTTTTTCAAGTCGAGCGGAGTTTTGCTCACCCTTTCCCCTAAAAACGAGTATTGAAAAAAAAAATTTGAAATTAGACCCTTAGTTACAACTGATATATAAAAAAAGGGGTCCTATTAACAAATTTTGAAAAAAAAAAATTCTAAGAGTATTCTTGTAATAACAAATATAGGGGAAAATGGAACCCTAATAACAAGTATTGAAAAATTAAAATTTAAGAGTATGCATGTAATAACAAATACTAGAGAAAATAGATCATAAATAACAAGTATTGAAAAAAATTGGACTCGTAATAACAAATATCTGAAAAAAAATAAAATTTAAGAGTAGGGCCCTAATAACAAATATTAGAAAAGATAGGCCCCAAGTCACAAGTATTGGAAAATTGGCCTCATAATAACAAGTATTGAAAATTTTGTACCCTAATAACAAGTATTGAAATAACAATAAATAAATAAAAATGAGCCCCTAATTACAAGTATTCGAAAAAATGAGCCTATAATAACAAGTATTGAAAAAAATTATACCCCCAATAACAAATATCGGAAAAATAAATTTTAATAATAAAGCTCTAATAATAATTATTAAAAACTTAAAATTAAAATAATAAATATTAAAAAATATTAAAATTTAACTATAAATATTAAAAAAGGGACATGAGCAGAGTAGGGGCCCTGGGCGGGCGCCCCTATTGCCCATGCCCAGGGACGACCCTGAGTTTGGATCTAGTCTTGGTGGAACGGTGCTAGGTGTCTTTCCTGCTGACTTTGTTGGGTGGTGTGTTTAACGTTTTAGCTCCCGTAAAATTTTAGTTTTGTTGGTATAAGTTACTTGTATTTCTCCGGTTAAGTTTTGCATTGTTGTTCTTGGTTTTCTCTTGCATGTGTTGTACTCTTCTTCTCTCATTAAGTTAGGAAAGTTTTTAATGAGACATACATGTAGGTGTAAGGCCATTATGTTCTTATTCTTAATTCTTTTTTGAAAGATCAAACAAGAAATTCATTCATTGAAAATAAAACATACAAAGGGTTAAAAAAAACCCAAAAAAGATGCTCAAGCGTAACCCCATAAACAAAGCCAACACTGTGGTGAGAATAAAAATCCCAAACAGAGAAAACCCAAAGTTGATGGTAAAAAGAATCATGAGCAGGGAGGTAGCGTCCCGCGTCTAAATCTGCGAAGGATCCTCCAAGCGAAAAGTTCCTGGCGACCGGTGACACCGACGAGTGTTCCAGGGAGTCGGGATGACGTAACCAGCAAAGCCAAGGCCGTAGAAGCCAAAGAAGGCCGAGCTCAACTCTTCAAACGGTCTTCCAGACTAGCTAAGACCCATTGAGGGAGACATTGGTAAAAGAGCAACGCCCAAGGGTTGCAAGCATCAACATCAACGGAGGATCAACGAATTTGCAAGGGAGAGGCAAAAAGAAACCAAAAACGAGAAGGGGAACCACCCTAGAGGGCCAACCTTCATTCTCTCAATAGGGGGACCATGCCTAACCCTTGGCCGCCGAAAAATTAAAATCTCAACGAGTCGACCAAAGGAGAGAATCAGAGCAACACTACAATAAAGAAAGGAAAGAAAAAGAGAGCTGAAAGAAAGAGGGGAACAAAAAAATCAAATCAGAAAAAGGGGTAGAGGCTAGCAGCCTGTAGAGGCAGTTGGCTTCTTGAAGTTTAAGAAAAATGGGTGATGAGTAGCTACTTTTGTCAATATTTTAGTGCTAATTACGCTAAAATGGTTGATTTATGGTGTTGGATTGTGGTCTATTGTGTGCTTTTCTGTGCATGACTTCATGGCTAGAAAACAGATTAGAAAATGCTGGATTTTGCAAGTTTTCTAGATTCATGGCTGGATTAGTGGGCATGAATGCGCTGACTCGACGATACGTCAGTGGGCTTCTAGAAGATGACGTCAGTAGCGTGTGATAGCTTATCAACTGCGTTCCGGATCACTTATCAGCCGAGATTTGGATCAAAGCTCGTGGATTATCTTTTATTTTTAAATTTAAACATTTTAGGATTTATTTATTATCACTTAGAAATTATCTCTTGTATTTTAAATATTTTAAGGATTATATCTTATTATTTTAGAGTTATTTTAGGGTTTTAGGATGCTATAAATATCCCTTTGGGGGTTTGCACAAATGGATGAGAGTATTTGGAGACGCCTAAATCGGGAACAAGGCAATGGCGATCAGATTCAGTCCAAACCACAAGCAGCCGTCGCCGATAAAAATGATTCACAACGGGTATAGACCTTATACGTAGGAGGAATCTCAGAGACGATTCACTGGAAGGGTTTATGGCAAATATTCGATCGTCATGGGATTGTTAGAGATGCGTTTATACCCTGGAAGAGGGCTAGAGATGGGACACGATTTGGATTCGTTCGAATGGCATCGAAGTCGGATGCGGATAGGGCGATCGAACGACTTCTTGAAAAATGGACATATGGCGCTAGATTGCAAGTGGCTTTTGCATGGAAGGGTATTAACGATCTAAAGAATGCGTTGAATAGAAAGGAAGTACAACAACCGATAAAGGGGATGGTGTCGGATTCAACAACAGAGAAGTCGTTGACGCAGGGGGGCTATGAGAGCGGATTAAAACGACGGGTAATTGAGGGTGTGTTAGATGAGCATAAATGGGCGATCCTCCAATGGTGTGCGATTGGATGGAGCACTAGGCCATGGAATTTGAAAACGTTAGCGGAACGATTGGAGGTGGAGAAGAAACATGGTTTTTCGATCATAAGACTCTCGGGGTCCATGATCCTGCTAATGTGCACGTCGGCGAAAATCCGTGAACAAGTGATGAAGATGGATTGCATCAAGGAATGTTTCACAAAAGTGATAGAGTGGTCACCGTCTATTACAACAGAATCCCGTCGAGTATGGTTATCCGTGGTGGGTCTGCCGATTCATCTATGGCACAAGAAAACGTTCACGAATATAGCAAGCTTATGGGGGTCATTGATATGTATGGATGACAATACGGAAACTCCTGCATCTTTCGATTGCAGACGTATGCTGGTAGAAACAACAATGGTGGTGCGCATTGAGGAGAGTATCACTGTCAAATTGTCGGCTGCGGAATATGTGGTCCGTGTATTTGAGACTGATAGGCAAGGTCCAATGATCGAGTGTGGCTGCTATGAGGGCAACCATTCACAAACGGAAATTCCGCAGGAGGGAAGCAGTGATAGTCTTCAAAAGAACGTGCAATTTAGAAGGGCGGAGGAATACAAGGAAACAATAGAGTGTAATGATCTGATTGGGGGGAATGTTGCGGCTGAGAACCAAATTAAGATGGACATGGCGAGAGAGATAGTAAATCCGAGAGTAAATGCGGGGCCTGAGACGGAACAGAATACGGTGGTGCCGGTGCAACATCTGATTCTGTCGATCAGCTCCGATAGCATGGAGGGAGAGAAGGAGAGTCACAGTAGGACTCTGGTGGAGAGTCCCGCTATAGCTGGATTAGTGAATTCAAGTTCAAAATCAGAGGATAACGTGGGGACAGCAGCATGTGTTGCTAGCGTTAATTCTAAAGCAATCACGCTAGAAAATTCAATTTCACAAGCAGAAACAGCAGTGGAGGGATTGGGACAAACCGAGTTGCTTCGCGTGGGGAATTCTTTTTGCAAGGTTCGACGAGTGGTGGGAGGTGTAATTACTAGAATTCCGGGTAATTCACAAAACAGTCTTGGCCGAGGGTCGGGGAAAAAGGGCACAACAGTAGACATACATAAGAAGGGACACGACTCTTGCGAGGTTCCAATCGAGCAGCAGAATATTACAAGTGAGGCGGAAGCGACAGTGAGATTAGGGGCTTTGATTGGTGTGAAATCAACTGGGCGGGAAGAGGACATAATCAAAGACATATCGCGGGTTATTATCGGTGAGTGTCGTGGTTTTTGACTCATGAAGTTGTTAACATGGAATGTAAGGGGTTTGGGCGGGAGTGCGAAAAGGCGTTATGTTCGTGAGGTAATTAGGAAGAATCATTGCGACATGGTGTTCTTACAGGAGACAAGATTGAAAAAGGTTCCGTCGTTGCTTGGAGCAAATTTGTGGTACTCGGATAACTTCGAAATGGCATACTCACCATCGGTTGGGGCCTCCAGCGGCATATTAGTCATGTGGGAAGGTACTAAATTTATTTTGGAGTCAATTCAGATTGAGTGCTATTATGTTTTAATTCTAGGAAAATGGAGTGTCGAAGAATTGGTCTATGGTATAGTAGCGATTTATGCACCTTGCGATGTAACTAGTTGACAAGTCGTCGTTTAACCGGTCAAAAATAAATAAATAAATTAACCTCTTTGGACTAACAATAAAATAAAGAAATTGAGTAATATAGGGAAAGAGGGTCGATCCACAGGGAGATTATTCAGAATTCTTGACTTGAATTTGTCGGATTTGAATTCCCAAGAATATCTGCAAAACAAGGAAATAAAAAGGGGGGTGATCTGATATTGAGTGAAGTAATAAGATAAAATGCAAGAATTAAAGAAAATAGTAGGAAAAACCAAATATGAAAAATTAGCCTCGAGCTAGCCTTGTCAATTCCTTCGATCATTGAAATAGATTTTTACTCCAGGGATCATGTCGGGTACAGTCTGCGAGGCCCAACCCGTCGCAACTTGCTTCTCTCTCGAGTAACCAATCCTCCCAAGACTATCTTCGAAGGTTGATTCTTAAACAAATTAACCACGTCTATCGCCGTTAAAGTATTTAGTTTTGAAAGCAGGAAAAGCCCGACTCAGAAATTGTCTTAAAAAGAATCGCTTCTGATTTTATCTTTCCTTAGCGGACCGCCGCTAAGAGTGTTCACAGGAAGTCGAAATTGCCACAGGCCGATCCTTCCTCCCAACTATGTCTTTAAACGATTCCAGACCAACGAGCTCTTTTTGATTTGAAAAACGATTAAAAACTTTAGTAAGGCCGATTGCCAAACTATCTAAACAGAAAGATAAAAATGTATTCCCGAAGGAATGTAGGCAATGTTCAATTCTCACGATTAGAATTGATTTGGCTAACTCTTGGCTCAAGAAATTTAGCTAAGCATGATATTAATTATCATACTTAACTTGGTTTTTGGAAAATAATTAAATAGCATAAAAAAGTGGAACAAGAAAATAAAGTAAAATGAACTTGGATTAAAGCTAGAAATGTTTACAAAGATAAAAACTAAAAATGATTGATTGATGATCTAAGCCTTTACCAAGGGTGGTATTTATAGGCTTAGATTTACAAAGATAAAGTGATGAGATAATTTAAAATAATAAACAAAAGATAAATAATTCAAATGTTTTGAAATTTAAATGCAGGAAATCTAATCGGATAAGCTGATAAGCTCTCTCAGAACGTTCCAGAAGCTTCTAGAAGTCGCCACGTCACTGCCACGTCAGACGCGTCGTGCCCATGATGCCAGTCATGACAGAATTATAATAAAAACTGCAGAAATGCCTATTTTCACTGCTATTTCCAGAATTGGATCCCTGCACAAAATATAACGAAAACAACATGTATTAAGCAGCAAGAAGTCCAAATAACTAGAAAAATAGCAAATGAAATATGTCATATTTGAGAACTCATCAAATTCCCCCTCACTTGTCTCATACTTGTCCTCAAGTATGTCCGAAAATGATATTAACCAAGAATGCATTCTTCAAGCCATTACAAGTATCAAGCATAATTATAAGAGTTCAAGTGCAAAAGAAATACCATGAAAGAGACACAAATCAAACCAAGCGGATATAAGCAAAGAACAGTCTTTCATTCTTTCAATCGTCTATCAAGTAGTAATCAAATCCAAACCTAGTCTTAATCCTCACCAAGGTACACTCAAGAGCACTCAAAGTGTTTAAAGGTAAATGTGAAGCAAAAGCACTCTAAGTCATGCATGAACAAAGGTTTCCATGGGCTTGTAACAAGTTCAATTCTCCACTACTTATTAGAATCGAGGTGCAAAAATCATTAGGTCTTTTATTCAAGGTGTAATGTGGGTTTAGAAAAGGGTAAAAGATGAAAATAAAAGGCAAAAGAAGATGATCAATGCAAGATATTTCAAACATTAAGCAGTGAAGACATTAAAAAGGAGCTAAAAATGGGCAAGCAAACACACATTTTTTTCTTATTTTTCGAAAGTTTTTTTCTTTCTTCGAAGCAATTGCCTCCTTTAATTTTCTTTTTTTCATTTTTTCTTTCGAAAAATTCTGCCCTTTATTCGATTCGATCACACGTCGTTGGTGTTAGCGTGTGATGATTGCGATTGGGGACCGAGGCCGTTTCGTTTTTTCAATTTCTAGTTAGAGGGGAAAGCAAATGTATTGGACATGGCAAGGGAATGGTGTCGATTAACTACTGTAGGATTGGGAAAGGAAAACATCGTGGTAAAGCTGAGGCATTTGAAATTGTTCTTGAAACGGTGAAATAAAGATACGTTTGGAGATGTTAATTTGATCATTGAGAAAATGCAACAGAAAAATTGACAAGGCGGATGAAGAGCTGATCGCGAAAGAGGGGGATGGGGAGGTGGAGAGTGAACGTCGACAATGGATGCAAGCACTATGGCGAGCGATGCGTAATAAAAAGGCAATATGGCGTCAAAAATCTCGGGCAACTTGGTTGAGGTTAGGTGATCGGAATACAGCCTTTTTTCATAGAACAACTAAATTACGAACGGTTAGGAACTCCATACCGAGATTATTGATTGACGGGAAATGGACTACATCGCCGACGACATTACGCGCCTTTTTAGTCAAGGTGTTCACTGCCCATTTTTCTTGTGATAATCGGGTTAGAAGATGGGAATTTGATGGACAGTTTCGACGTGTGCAAGCAGATGCAAGTTCAGCATTGGTAGCACCTTTTACAGTTGGGGAAATTAAACGCATTTTATGGGATTGTAACGGATCAAAGGCACCGGGTCCGGATGGTTTTACACTTGAATTTTACAAGAAGAGCTGGGAGGTGGTGAAGGATGATGTAATGAATTTTTTTACTCAATTCCATGAGCGAGGAACATTGCCAATGGGAGCGAACTGCACGTTTATTGTGCTATTACCTAAGGTGGCGGCACCACAAGTGCTAGGTGAGTATATGCCAATTGGTTTGGTTAATTCGATGTACAAATTATTGGCCAAGTGATTGGCGAATCGGTTGCAAATAGTGCTGAATTCCCTGATTAGCGACACTCAGCCGGCTTTCATTAAAGGCCGTCAGCTAGTAGATGGAGTGTTGTTAGCGACGGAGGTAATACATTCCCTTCGCCGAAGTGGGGCTGGTGGTTTTATCCTCAAGTTAGACTTCGCAAAGGCATATGATTGTGTGAGCTGGGCTTTTTTAGATTCTGTGCTAGTGCGGATGGGGTTTGTGCAGTGTGGCGACAATGGATACATGAGTGCATCAGTTTAGCTCGGTTGTCTGTATTACTGAATGGGAGCGCGACAAAAGAGTTTAGGATGGGCCGTGGTTTGAGACAAGGCTGTCCCTTGTCACCGCTACTATTTGTGATAGTAGCGAAAGCATTACATTTGATGTTGATCAGAGCGGAAGCGGGAGGGCTGATTCGGGGAGTGGAGGTGGTTTCGAACATATGGTTGACACACCTCCAGTTTGCCGATGACACAATATTATTCGTTGATGCTAGTATTGAGTATGCTCGTAATTTAAAGAGGATATTGCACTGTTTTCAGGTGTGTTCTGGGTTACAAATTAATTTTGCAAAAAGTTCATTGTATGCGATTGGAGTGGAGGAGGAGCTGAGTGCATTAGTGGCTAGAGTGTTAGGATGCAGATTGGGGGAACTACCGTTTGTATATTTGGGTTTCCCGTTGGGGGCTGATCCGAGACGTATATCAGTATAGGATCCGGTTATCGCTAATTTTAGACGCAAGTTAGCAGGATGGAAGCGCAGTTCTTTGTCGTTTGCAGCTAGGGTGACACTTGTTAACTCGGTCCTTTCATCATTACCAATCTTTTACTTGGGCCTATATGTTGTGCCTAAGGGTGTAATTGAGAAGTTGGATAGAATACGTAGAACGTTTCTTTGGGGCGGTGTTAGCCTCGAGAGACGGATGAGCATGGTGGGATGGGAAACTGTGTTTCGACCACGATATCTAGGGGGCTTGGGGGTGGTTGACCTTTGAGTGAAGAATATGGCGCTGCTGTCCAAATGGGTATGGCGATATGCACGTGATCGAGACTCGCTTTGGCGTCGTTTAATTACGGCCAAATATGTTGAAAATATTCAGTGGTGGAGGTTCAATACGGAAAATCTATCTGCCATGTCTGTTGTATGGCGTCAAATCCTGGCAAATGCTTGTTGTCCAAATGTTGAATCACACATAGGGGGAAATTTTCACTGGAAAATCGGTAATGGGTAGCTTGTTCTGTTTTGGTTTGATTTATGGGCTACACAATAGCCTTTAAAGGAGGTTTTTCCACGCTTGTTCGCTTTGGCGTTGAACAAATTGGCTTGGGTACAGGATTATGCAGTGGATAGTCATTTTGCTCATGAACAATGGGAGGGATTTTTCAGGAGGCGATTGTGGATGTTCGAACATGAGCAGTTACGTACATTGTGTGAAACAGTGAGTGGGGTTCGCATAAGGGAAGAATGTATCAATACGCTGATTTTGATACCGGACGAACATGGGGAGTTTTCGGTTCAGGCTATGTCTAAGGCGCTTTTATTGGATAGGGTGGGGGATGGAGATTTTGGAGGCTGTTTCACATGGAAGGTACTTATTCCACCCAAGATGCAAGCTTTCTTATGGTTCATTTGGTTGAAACGTTTGCCGACAACAGATTTTTTGCGCATTAGAGGGGTGCCTTTATCGGAGGGACAAGGCCTATGTCCGTGGTGCGTAAGGGTCGAGGAGTCGATTGATCATTTATTTTATGACTGCCCGTGCGTCCAACATATTTGGGATTGGTTACGCGGTTGGTGGGGCATTGCGTTACCATTACCGGTGAGTTTCACAGAATTTTTCGTGATGAATTTTCATAGTTCCTTTTATGGCTGTCAATTAAAATGGTGGGTGGCTAGTGTAAGTGCAATGTTATGGTCTTTTTGGCTTGCCCGAAACGAATTCATCTTTAGGGGCAAGCGTTCGACATTGGCGGAAGTGTATTTTCTTGTCAAGCTCCGCTCTTTTTATTGGATAAAGGTCAATACAGCAAGTGAAGTTATGTCTGAATCGGTTTGGTGGTCGTGCCCTTCTACATGTGTAGTTAGTCCACGGCCAAGGAAGGTGCGTGCTGGTTTGGCGTGGCAGCCACCTATTGCGGGAACGTTGAAGTTCAACGTGGATGGATCGGCGAGGGGTAAGCCCGGACCAGCGGGCATCGGGGGTGTTTTGCGCGATGCGGACAGTCGCATTTTAGGGATTTTTTCCGGTCCAGTCAGGTGTTTGGACTCCAATGTGGCGGAAGTGAGAGCTATTGAGCTAGCAGTAAGGTTGGTGGCGGAAGGAGCTTGGCGTGATAAATGTGTGGTGATTGAATCCGATTCCCAAGTAACGCTGAGTTGGGTGATTTGTTCGGCGAAACGTCCGTGGAGGTTATGGGAGTCGTTTGTGACAATTGATCAAGTGTTTCAAGTCATTTCGGAGTTACATTTTCAGTACACACCGCGGGAGGTGAATGGATTTGCCGATGTATTAGCTAAGGATGGAGTGGATAGGTGTTCTTTATTCTTAGCTTGTATATAGGCGTTTTTGTATTTTTGACGGACCATTACGTACTTTTTTCCTCCATTAGGATTAGGGAGGTTTTTAATGAGGCGTAATGGCTACGTCGCGCTGTATGATACTTTATTCTTGAATAATATTCATACAGTTGATGATAAAAAAAATATCCCTTTGGGGGTGAAACTCAAATCATCTCTTGTTCTTAGATTTTATTTGTTCTTAGTAAATTTTACTTTAATAAAGTTTTATTTTTCCATAGCCAAAGGCTAAAGCGATGACTCAATTCCAACATGAGGAATGAAAAGTACTTAAATAACTCCAAGTTTTTTCTCACAGTTTTATAAGCTTAATTTCAAAATTCAGAATGATTTTAAAACCAAAGATTGACTTTGGTCAGGATGTTATTTTGGTTAAATATGCGGGAGGAAGGATCAACTATTGAAGCACATTCGACTTCCTGGGAACACACTTAGTAAATTGATTACTAAGAGAAAATTGAGATCGGAATCGTTGTTATTGAAACAACACAATTTGAGTCAGGTTTTTCAGAACTTTAAAACTGTTTATTTTTAATAGCGATAGTCGCGGTTAATCTAACCAGAAAACTGGAATCTAAAAATTGATTTTAGATTATTGGTTTACCGAAGAGAAAAAAACAAGTCTCAAGGATTGATCCTTGTTGGCAAGTAACCGACGTGAATCCTGAAGTAAAAACCCTTTCCAATGATCCGAGGGAATTCAGTCAAAGCGAGAGTCTAAGGCTAACCTTATTCATATCAATTTTATTTCTTTGTAATCTTCTTTATAATCCTTTTATTTTTCTTATTTTTATCCACAAACTCCCTTTACTTAAATATTATTCAACTCTCTTCTTGGCTCACCGATTGAACAAACATAAATCAGGAAGTTTTCTAAGTCTATGTGGGATCGACCCCTTCTCTTTTACTACGTATTATTTCATTTATTTATTATTAGTGAAGAATGAATTATTTTTTACGTGAAAACGACGTGTGTCACATTTTTTGAACTTTGGGAGAAAAAACAGTTTAGATTTACGATTTTTTTATGTTCCTATACTTAATAAAATCTTATCTACAAGCAAAAAAAATATACGAATAGAATCAAATAACTTGAAATAAGAAAAAATACTTTAATATCCAAAATGTACTCAATGTGTTCTCGGTATGGGGATATATCGAGTATGTGGTACTACTTTAGACTAAAGTATATGTGCTTATGAATTAAAGGTTATCGGCTACTCTCCTTAAATATCCCAAGAAGGGATTGACAAAAGGGACTTTCTCACCCTCAAAGACTAACCCATACACAAGGCCATTCACTCGGCCTTCCTTTAGTTCAACTCCCTCATTTCGACCATCTACCATTGCGACTTTCTGTCCAAATCTGAAAGAATAAACACAAATAACGCCGGTTTAACCGGCTTGACCGAGCTGATCGGTTTAACCGGACCACCCGGTTCAGACTAGTTCGGTCCACACGGACCGGCTCTTACCTTTAGAACTCGGAGGTCGTCGGACGGTCGCCGGAATAACGCCGGAAAATCCATTTCGTGTCGTTTCTGCCGGAAAACACAAATAATCAAGCCCTCATTTTATATTACACATCTAAGAATCGAAATAACGCCGGAAACTAACCAAATCTTACCGGATCTAGCCCTAAAGCTTCGAGAATCGCCGGAAAAAGACGAGTCTCTGACGACGGCTTAAACAATGGCAATCAGATGAGTAAATGGATGGGTTTTGCTCGACTCGGGACGAGGAACTCATTGACAGTGGCGACGCGACGAACGGACGTCGACAACGGCCGTAATCGGTGAAGAACCCTTCGATATAACCTAGGTTCACCAAAATTTCTTCCCCCGATTTCCGGCGAACGGGGCAGCGGTTGGGCGCGTGGCTTTAGGGGTTTCGGTCGGGGCGGCAAGGCGGTTCGACTGGCGGCGACGGTGCAAGGCACGACGTGACGGTGAGGTCGGTCGAACAGGGCGGCCGGTGGTAGAATTCGAAAGGGTGGGAGAGAGGGAAGGTGGGTGGTCGAATCTGGATCTGGATGATTCTAATATGGGCATTTAATTCAATACAAGTGGGTGGTTGAGATATTTTGTTTGTTATTAATATTTTATTCGGTTCAAGTATTTAAGGCATCACATAAATATAAATTAATGCAGGTCATGACCATCAATAACTTTAGCCCAGATGGCTAAGGCTTAAGCACAATAAGCTAAGGTCACCGGTTCAATTCTCTCAAGCACCATTTTCTTCCTTTTTTTTTACTTCAACCACATTATGTGAGTGTTACAACTCTCCCCCCCTAAAAAGAAATTTCGTCCTCGAAATTTACCAGAGTTAGAGAAATGAATATACATATGGTACTAAACCTATCCATTAGAGTGTATTTATTTATCGAGACTCTCATACGGTCGCGGATCAATCCGGTAATATCTTCAATCATTCGGTTTGTCCTTGAACTCAAAGTCATCTCATTACACATCTCAGACCAACTAACTTCGATACAATGTTTGAATCTATATCGAACTTCAAACAATACCAAGCAAACCCTTGTCTAATAGTTTATATAGTAAACCGTCTCTACCACGAACAAGAGACATTTCGAACTAACACAGAATTCAATCATACAACCGAAGGGTATATCTTCCAGAATCCACATCACTCTTCCAAGTTGAACATCAATTTACGGACGAACAACTATGCGTGGAATTCATACGAGTACTCAAAGCCTCAACCAGGGCCCTCCAAAATTAGGATGTAAACATCATATTCCAGTAAGTAGGATACATATGACGGTACATTGCGGCTTTTTCCCCCAAAATGTCTTTCTTCATACAGATCAAGCATAACAAAGGTTTTAAACGAATATCACTTACATTCATTATAATACTCCGATAATTGTTTCCTTCGTGTACAACAGTCACCACAAAATTTACACTTTCATCGCATTCACAAACAATTTTCTTTTAATTTCATACTACTTTTATCAAATTTCTATTAGGATATTCTCACACATATTAAGTATCACCGAATAGCCTTACATGAAATCTTATGACAATCATCTCACATAAACAAACATTTTATTCTCAATCTTATCATATCTTTAATTCCATATGCATAAATCACCTAAGGTTATTTATCCAGATTCAAAATCCACCAATTTAATCCAAAGTACAGACGAACGCTATAGTTATTTCTTGCCAATACAAATCGAGCTTTGGGAGGCAGATCACTTAGGTACATTTATTTTAGAAAAGGGGTTTGACATTGGAGTTTCGGCTCGTAGGAGTACTGTTATAATCTAGGGGCATGCACAGACCAAACACCCTATGACAGACGATCGGCCGATCTACCCAAAATGACGCAACTCTAAGCTCTGATACCACTAAATGTAACCCCCTAGACCCGCCTATGCGTTACGACGGATCCTAGGAAGTCACATTAGGGTCACAAGAGCGACCCACGCTAAAAATACACATAAAACATTTCCTCTGAAAAACACATTAAATTATAACGGTAACTTTTATTGAAAATGCTCTTTCAAAAACTTATTTAAACATATAACAGATATTTCAGAAAGTGCTTTACAGACTCTATCATAAAACAATAATGATATGCATGCCCACTAACTATGTCGGTACCGTACTCCAAAAGCAACGCCGAGAGAACTCCCAACACTGATGTCAAACGTTATACCATGATATATTCCTTTAACCTGCGATGGTAAAAACAACGTGAGCTTGGAAAAGCTCAGTAATACAAAACTACCAAAAGATGCTATAAGCTCATGCAGATATATGGTAGGCATAACATTTTCATGATGTTCCACGCAGTAACGATCTTCATTTCTTTTTTCGATATTTCAGGGTAACGTTATACTTGAGAATAACGGTATTTGTTCTTTATTTAATCATTGAGAATTAGACGGGAATTATATGATATTAATGTACGGAGGTGGAATTAGAGAGTTCGGTTCCTAGTGTGTTCCAGCAGTGTAAGTAAAACATGTACAACAACAGTATTATATGCATTTCTAGTTCAAAAACATAAGTTCAAGTAATAATACGGTTCAGTTTAATCTTTTATTTACCCTCCAACCATACTCCAAGAGGCAGTTCCCCAAAACTGCGTCAAGGCGTTAACCAGTGCCCATTGGGCATAGGTGCCATCCTAAGGGATTACCTTAGGAACGGTACGGTACGATAGGTATTACCCTAGCCGAAGCATAGGAACCTGTAACGGTAAATGAATTACCAGCTGGATCAGGGCTGAACCTACGGTCACTTCATATTCTATCCCAAGTACCCCAGTAACAATCTATGTAACGGTTCGATTAATCAATAGCTGTATTTTTTAGTAATACATTATTCATATAGCATGTTGGTCATATCAGGTACATATGCATATATCAAAAATACAGTACGGTCATTTTTAATTATAAAACGTGTCATGTTCATGTGAGTTCAAGTATTCTATCATGTGCATATAATCGGTATTATAACATGTAAATCAGTATGCAAAAACAGTCGTATAGCACACATGGAACACACTAGGTGGAATAGTTTATTTCATTGGAGATACTTGACATTTACGGAAGAGAACATATTAACTTTTGACAAATTGAACTGATCTTTGAAACAAGGCCCCTATTAAAAAAAGGGTTTGTACTAACGATTCAAACCAGATAGCCAGGAGATGATACATCAAGATCTTGAGAGTATGGGCATATCATGATTGATTTAGCCATTTAAGCCTACCAGGGGCATTATGGTCATTTTATCGTACACGACATTTTGGTAATTTATATCAACATGGCGTAAACAGTGGCTCAGAAATTCTATTTTTCTCATCAAGTTTTCAACCAGGAATTTAGAAATTTTTACGTCAAGATCTTTCATGATATCAGATACATTCAGAGCTGTTTTGATTACTTGGGCCAACGAGGGCATTTTGGTCATTTAACTATTAGGGGTGATTTTGTAATTTAGCCCAATAATGATGAAATGACGATATGCAATATTTAAGATTTCTAGAAGTTTATCGGGCCTCTAAAACCAATCGAACAACATGTCTCAACCTTACAGTACTAACCAAATCTTCTGATGTATGCACTTCACGGGTATCATTTCCAAATACTGATTGTATCATATATCTGAAAGGTTGCCTTCATATATCACCACATGACTTGTCACGGAGTAGTCGAACTAATACCATGTGCGGAAAAACTTCCATCCTTATATTAATATCAAGAGTGATTGATGTACATGGGTCATGCTTCAACCCATTAGGGCATTAAGTCATTTTCAACTTTATTGGCATTTCCAGAATTTATTAAGGGCAATTTACTTATTCCAGTCAAAGGGGTATTTTAGTCATTTTGAAGCTCGGGATATCCATCATTCCTGTCAATTGAACCTTATATAGTATTTAAGTACTCGTGGGTGTTTCATCCATTCAAGTAATTGCGGTAACTCCAACCACTTCGTTCATTCCAAAACACGAGGTTCGACCCATCATCTCTGTTAATTTAGAAATTCCAATGCCCAAGCATGTTTTGGTCATTTGATGACTCGATTTTATCGGCATTTTCAATTCTTTTACTCGATTCAGCCATTAATAGCAATTATGTATCTTCTGATAGTTTAATTGATTCGAACATATAAAGAGTTTCCCCCACAAATTTATCTTCAGAGGTTTATTCAGGATTTATGCTAAATCCGAGTGCTTATCTTTCTTGAATAATTAAGCCTTATTATCGCATCTCTTTGAGTAAATTTGAGACTTTTAGATGAATCAATTGTTTTACCGGATTTAGTGTAGGTTTCCACACCACTTTCATTATCAAGGGTATTTCTGTCATTTTCACCTCGAGGGCATTTTTGTAATTATATACTCTAATATTTCTGTCGTTTGACAAATTAACATTATTAATCGGGTTTGGAGATTGATCGACTCATTAATTTTCTGTACGATTCCAGATTCTTTGATTTATCATCTTTCTCATTCGATTATTCCAACCTTATCTATAACGTCGTACATTTTCATATCCGGTTAGACTTAAGCAGAATTAACGGTACTCATCATCATATGTGTGCATGCATTAACCGAATACCAACATGTTCATAAAGCATACTAGAGGTAGTAGTGTATTACCTTCATTCCTTGCTACCTCGGTCAACCATGATACTCCGTTTGATCACTCTCGAACCCGAATGTGACGTCCTCAAAATCCCGAATGCAAGAAACTTTGAATACCTTCAATCGCACAAATTCCAATTTCAGTCCTTATTCACATTGCTCATAATTGATTATTAAAATACATAAGCAGACTCGAGTTCAAGGTCCAATTTGGAGGCTTTCGGGTTAGAATTTCACGAAACGGGCTTCAAAATCGGACTCAGGACGTCAAAAAACATAAATTAGGACTTTTCTGGAATTTTGACTTTTTGGTCAAAGTCAACGGTCAACGGGCAGGTCAACGGTCAACGCTGACGTCACTGGTCCAAGACTGACTCGGCGAGTTGAATCACTGGGTTAACTCGGGCGAGTTGACTCACTGAGTTGACTCGGACGAGTTGACTCACTGAGTTGACTCGGGTCAACGGGTCGGGTCGGGTTAACGGGCTTGACCGAGCTGATCGGTTTAATCGGACCACCCGGTTCAGACTAGTTCGGTCCAGACGGACCGGCTCTTACCTTTAGAACTCGGAGGTCGTCGGACGGTCGCCGGAATAACGCCGGAAAATCCATTTCGTGTCGTTTCTGCCGGAAAACACAAATAATCAAGCCCTCATTTTATATTACACATCTCAGAATCGAAATAACGCCGAAAACTAACCAAATCTTACCGGATCTAGCCCTAAAGCTTCGAGAATCGCCGGAAAAAGACGAGTCTCCGACGACGGCTTAAACAATGACAATCGGATGAGTAAAAGGATGGGTTTTGCTCGACTCGGGACGAGGAACTCATTGACAGTGGCGACGCGACGAACGGACGTCGACAACGGCCGTAATCGGTGAAGAACCCTTCGATATAACCTAGGTTCACCAAAATTTCTTCCCCCGATTTCCAGCGAACGGGGCAGCGGTTGGGCGCGTGGCTTTAGGGGTTTCGGTCGGGGCGGCGAGGCGGTTCGACTGGCGCCGACGGTGCAAGGCACGACGTGACGGTGAGTTCGGTCGAACGGGGTGGCCGGTGGTAGAATTCGAAAGGGTGGGAGAGTGGGAAGGTGGGGGGTCGAATCTGGATCTGGATGATTCTAATATGGGCATTTAATTCAATACAAGTTGGTGGTTGAGATATTTTGTTTGTTATTAATATTTTATTCGGTTCAAGTATTTAAGGCATCACATAAATATAAATTAATGCAGGTTATGACCATCAATAACTTTAGCCCAGATGGCTATGGCTTAAGCACAATAAGCTAAGGTCATGGGTTCAATTCTCTCAAGCACCACTTTCTTCCTTTTTTTTACTTCAACCACATTATGTGAGTGTTACAGCCCCTATTGCCCATGCCCAGGGACGACCCTGAGTTTGGATCTAGTCTTGGTGGAACGATGCTAGGTGTCTTTGATGCTGACTTTGTTGGGCGGTGTGATTAACGTTTTAGCTCCCGTAAAATTTTAGTTTTGTTGGTATAAGTCACCTGTATTTCTCCGGTTAAGTTTTGCATTGTTGTTCTTGGTTTTCTCTTGCATGTGTTGTACTCTTCTTCTCTCCTTAAGTTAGGAAAGTTTTTAATGAGACATACATGTATGTGTAAGGCTATTATGTTCTTATTCTTAATTCTTTTTTGAAAGATCAAACAAGAAATTCATTCATTGAAAACAAAACATACAAAGGGTTAAAAAACCCAAAAAAAATGCTCAAGCGTAACCCCATAAACAAAGCCAACACTGTGGCGAGAATAAAAATCCCAAACTGAGAAAACCCAAAGCTGAAGGTAAAAAGAATCATGAGCAGGGAGGTAGTGTCGCACGTCTAAATCTGCGAAGGATCCTCTAAGAGAAAAGTTTCCAGCGACCGACGACACCGACGAGTGTTCCACGGAGTCGGGATGACGTAAACAGCAAAGCCAAGGCCGTAGAAGCCAAAGGAGGCAGAGCTTAACTCTTCAAACGGTCTTCCAGACTAGATAAGACCCATCGAGGGAGAC
The DNA here is from genome assembly GCA_958450335.1 of Hibiscus tridactylites. Lineage (NCBI taxonomy): Eukaryota > Viridiplantae > Streptophyta > Magnoliopsida > Malvales > Malvaceae > Hibiscus > Hibiscus tridactylites. The sequence continues at coordinate 79,261,437 of OY288279.1, forward strand.
ATTGGTAAAAGAGAACCGCCCAAGGGTTGCAAGCATCAGCATCAACGGAGGATCAACGAATTTGCAAGGGAGAGGCAAAAAGAAACCAAAAACGAGAAGGGGAACCACCCTAGAGGGCCAACCTTCATTCTCTCAATAGGGGGACCATGTCTAACCCTTGGCCGCCGAAAAATTAAAATCTCAACGAGTTGACCAAAGGAGAGAATCAGAGCAACACTGCAATAAATAAAGGAAAGAAAAAGAGAGCTGAAAGAAAGAGGGCAACAAAAAAATCAAATCAAAAAAAGGGGTAGAGGCTAGCAGCCTGTAGAGGCAGTTGGCTTCTTGAAGTTTAAGAAAAATGGGTGATGAGTAGCTACTTTGGTCAATATTTTAGTGCTAATTACGCTTAAATGGTTGATTTATGGTGCTGAATTGTGGTCTATTGTGTGCTTTTCTGTGCAGGACTTCATGGCTAGAAAACAGATTAGAAAATGTTGGATTCTGTAAGTTTTCTGGATTCATGGCTGGATTAGTGAGCATGAATGCGCTGACTCGACGATACGTCAGTGGGCTTCTAGAAGATGACGCCAGCAGCGCGTGATAGCTTATCAGCTGCGTTCCGGATCACTTATCAGCCGAGATTTGGATCAAAGCTCGTGGATTATCTTTTATTTTTAAATTTAAACATTTTAGGATTTATTTATTATCACTTAGAAATTATCTCTTGTATTTTAAATATTTTAAGGATTATCTATTATTATTTTAGAGTTATTTTAGGGTTTTAGGATGCTATAAATATCCCTTTGGGGTGAAACTCAAATCATCTCTTGTTCTTAGATTTTATTTGTTCTTAGGAAATTTTACTTTAATAAAGTTTTATTTTTCCATAGCCAAAGGCTAAAGCGATGACTCGATTCCAACGTGAGGAATTAAAAGTACTTAAATAACTCCAGGTTTTTCTCTCAGTTTTCTAAGCTTAATTTCAAAAATCAGAATGATTTTAAAACCAAAGATTTACTTTGGTCAGGATATTATTTTGGTTAAATATGCGGGAGGAAGGATCAACTATTGAAGCACATTCGACTTCTTGGGAACAAACTTAGTAAATTAATTACTAAGAGAAAATTGAGATCGAAACCGTTGTTATTGAAATAACACAATTAGAGTCGAGTTTTTCAGAACTTTAAAAATGTTTATTTTTAATAGCGATAGCCGCGGTTAATATAACAAGAAAATTAGAATCTAAAAATTAATTTTAGATTATCGGTTTACCGAAGAAAAAAAAACAAGTCTCAAGGATTGATCCTTGTAGGCAAGTAACTGACGTGAATCCTGAAGTAAAACCCCTTTCCAATGATCCGAGAGAATTCAGTCAAAGCGAGAGTGTAAGGCTAACCTTATTCATATCATTTTTATTTCTTTCTAATCTTCTTTATCATCCTTTTATTTTTCTTATTTTTATCCACAAACTCACTTTACTTAAATATTATTCAACTCTCTTCTTGGCTCATCGATTGAACAAACATAAATCATGAAGTTTTTTAAGTCCCTGTGGGATCGACCCCTTCTCTTTTACTACGTATTATTTCTTTTATTTATTATTAGTGAAGAAAGAATTATTTTTTACGCAAAAACGACGCGTGTCACATTTTTTGAACTTTGGGAGAGAAAACAGTTTAGATTTACGATTTTTTTATGTTCCTATACTTAATAAAATCTTATCTACAAGCAAAAAAAAATACGAATAGAATCAAATAACTTGAAATTTGAAAAAAGAATGTTGTGTTATTTATAAACTACCCCATTTGCATCACCAACTATTTTCCTAATGATCAATTCCATGTACCTAAACTCGATGTGTCGTAGCTTTATTATCTGCATCACAAACCCGGAAATGAAATATTAAAAATAATGTCACATGTCATGATCAATATGAAGTGAAAAAAATTCAATTTGGATTTATGACCGTTTATAATTTTTGTAAGTAGACAATGTTAGCTATAAATCTTTTTTTAAAAGTAAAAACAATTAGTTTTTTGTATATGTTATACCTTATATTCTTTAGTACGCACTCTTTTGTAATAAGGGTCTTTTGTCAATCTCTTTTTTCTTCGATATGGAAACTTTCGAGAAAGACGTTCTCAAAAGACCCAAACACTTTTAAAGACACCATTTACCTTTAAATTTTTTTTTCCGCACAAAGTTCATAAGAGTTCATCCGGAGGCTACCTCATTATATTCTCCGTCTAACTACTATTTTGACAAGACCAACTTCAAATCCAAAATAAATTTAAAATTTTAATAAAGGTAAAATAAAAGTCACAAGACTTCACGCGTACTTATATACTTGTAGTTGAATCATGTGAGCAAGAAAAATTCGAAAAGAAATAATAAAAAGACAGTAAAAAGATGGGAGAATAGAAGAAAAAAACCAATTAAGAGAAAAAAGTACTTAAATATCCAAACTGTACTCAATGTGTTCTCGGTATGGGGATATATCGAGTATGTGGTACTACTTTAGACTAAAGTATATGTGCTTCATGAATTAAAGGTTATCGGCTACTCTCCTTAAATATCCCAAGAAGGGATTGACAAAAGGGACTTTCTCACCCTCAAAGACTAACCCATACACAAGGCCATTCACTCGGCCTTCCTTTAGTTCAACTCCCTCATTTCGACCATCTACCATTGCGACTTTCTGTCCAAATCTGAAAGAATAAACAATCAAAAACTGTCACTACAGCCATCATCCTAAATTGTCACCAAAAATATGGTAGTTAATGTTATTTTAAATTCGATAATATACCTAATGTTTATGTTAACACAACCGGACTTGCATAGCAAGGATTATGAGAACTTCATAAATTCAAATACTTTACGAGTAATTTTAATGCACTTTCTTTCGTGACCAATTTTTTTTTGACTTATGAGATATTTGTTTTTTCTCTATTAATATAATTAGCTAATTTCGGTTTTAAAAAATCTGTTAATCATCGATTTCATTGATCAATTCAAATTTAAAATTTAGTAAAAACAAAAATTATTAATCTAAAAATAGCCATGCAAGATTGAAAATAAAAAATATAAATACAAACAACCTTACATGGTGATCACAAAACATAACGCACGCACCATGGGCAACCTCAGAAGCGTTGCCCTCCCATTGCTGCTCGCGTTTTCCCTCCTGCTTCTTCCATTTTCTGAGAGTATATATTTCACTAACTATCATATACACGTTCGAAACGATTTACCTTTGCTTAATTCGCCACCCAACCAGCCGAATCTCTTACTGCACTGCAAGTCCAAGAACAAGGACATCGGCGACAAACCGATGGCAAAGGGGCAGGACTACACGTGGGACACCAAGATAAACTTCCTTCGGACAACCCTCTTCTTCTGCAACGCACGGTGGGTGGGTCACAAGAGCAGGAGGTTCGACGCTTTCGAAGCCATCAGAGACGAAGAACGGTGCTTGGAGTACCATACTTCATGCATGTGGTCGGTGAGGAGCGATGGGATTTATTTCAGTTTTAATAATGAAACTTGGTATAATGAATACCCTTGGTAGAATCTAATCTACCATTCTGTAACCACCGCTAGTGGTATTTTAATTGATTAATAAAATTAATTTTTTGTCGAGAAAAAATACTAAACGACATCATTTTAATTCTCAATTTTTATTTATTCGATTTTTATATATGTAAACTCAAAGCGGCCTTAAAATCCAGAACAAGAATTCGAATTGAATTAAAAAAACTTGAAATTTAAAATAAATAGAAAAGAATATTGTGTTATTTATAGACTACTCCATTTGCATCACCATCTATTTGCCTAATGATCAATTCCATGTACCTAAACTCGATGTGCCACAACTTTATTTTCTGCATTGCAAATCAGGATATGAAACATCAAGAATAATGTCACATGCCATGATTAAGATCTAGTTTATTACAATGAGAAAGGGAATTAGAAGCCCTTCGGGATTAGATCACGAACAAGAGGCGGCATATCACTAAAAATAGTTTCGCCTATTGGTGCCGTCGCATGCCTTCATTCTTGAGGATTTTGTCGTGAGCTGCCAACCACATAAAGGTTCGATAAGGGGTCCCCTTATCTCCGTACCAAGCAGAGCCGAGACTAATCCCATTGATCGGATGCCGAGACCCAATCTTTAACACAAGTATCATCCGGTTCCCCCTGGCCAAGATAGTGTTGTTGAAGAGGACCATCTTTGTCAAGCCAAACATCGTTCCAAAATCTTGTGTGCTGACCATTTCTTGCGCTACATTGGACACTATTGCGAAAATCCTCCCAAAATGAACCAAATCCTCGCCATAATCTCGAGCAATTACCAAGTTTGAGCATTAGTGGCACTTGACCTTGCCATTGATACTTGGCCTTAATCACACGAATCCACAATTTGTCATCATTTGTAATCATCACACCCGTTTCTGAAATTTTGGTGGCCCATGGGCGAATTTAAAAAATAAGTCCCTAATTAAATGTGAGCGTTCGATAGAGTTATATTAAGTAAAAAAATTTCAAGTTATGCTAGTTTACGAGTCCTTACGACTCAAACTTAAAAATTTATCTACTAAATACTAAAATTTTGAGTTATTAGAATTTTTATTTTACAACTTAAACTTTATTTGAAATTTTTTTGAGTCAAGACGAGTCGAGTCGAAAAAATCAGTTTTTTTCAAGTCGAGCGGAGTTTTGCTCACCCTTTCCCCTAAAAACGATTATTGAAAAAAAAATTGAAATTAGACCCTTAGTTACAAGTGATATATAAAAAAAGGGGTCCTATTAACAAATTTTGAAAAAAAAATATTCTAAGAGTATTCTTGTAATAACAAATATAGGGGAAAATGGAACCCTAATAACAAGTATTGAAAAATTAAAATTTAAGAGTATGCATGTAATAACAAATATTAGAGAAAATAGATCATAAATAACAAGTATTGAAAAAAATTGGACTCGTAATAACAAATATCTGGAAAAAAAATTTAAGAGTAGGGCCCTAATAACAAATATTAGAAAAGATAGGCCCCAAGTCACAAGTATTGGAAAATTGGCCTCATAATAACAAGTATTGAAAATTTTGTACTCTAATAACAAGTATTGAAATAACAATAAATAAATAAAAATGAGCCCCTAATTACAAGTATTCGAAAAAATGAGCCTATAATAACAAGTATTGAAAAAAATTATACCCCCAATAACAAATATCGGAAAAATAAATTTTAATAATAAAGCTCTAATAATAATTATTAAAAAATTAAAATTAAAATAATAAATATTAAAAAATATTAAAATTTAACTATAAATATTAAAAAAGGGACATGGGCAGAGTAGGGGCCCTGGGCGGGCGCCCCTATTGCCCATGCCCAGGGACGACCTTGAGTTTGGATCTAGTCTTGGTGGAACGGTGCTAGGTGTCTTTGCTGCTGACTTTGTTGGGCGGTGTGTTTAACGTTTTAGCTCCCGTAAAATTTCAGTTTTGTTGGTATAAGTTACCTGTATTTCTCCGGTTAAGTTTTGCATTGTTGTTCTTGGTTTTCTCTTGCATGTGTTGTACTCTTCTTCTCTCCTTAAGTTAGGAAAGTTTTTAATGAGACATACATGTAGGTGTAAGGCCATTATGTTCTTATTCTTAATTCTTTTTTGAAAGATCAAACAAGAAATTCATTAATTGAAAATAAAACATACAAATGGTTAAAAAAAACCCAAAAAAGATGCTCAAGCGTAACCCCATAAACAAAGCCAACACTGTGGTGAGAATAAAAATCCCAAACAGAGAAAACCCAAAGTTGATGGTAAAAAGAATCATGAGCAGGGAGGTAGCGTCCCGCGTCTAAATCTCTGAAGGATCCTCCAAGCGAAAAGTTCCTGGCGACCGGTGACACCGACGAGTGTTCCAGGGAGTCGGGATGACGTAAACAGCAAAGCCAAGGCCGTAGAAGCCAAAGGAGGCCGAGCTCAACTCTTCAAACGGTCTTCCAGACTAGCTAAGACCCATTGAGGGAAACATTGGTAAAAGAGCAACGCCCAAGGGTTGCAAGCATCAATATCAACGGAGGATCAACGAATTTGCAAGGGAGAGGCAAAAAGAAACCAAAAACGAGAAGGGGAACCACCCTAGAGGGCCAACCTTCATTCTCTCAATAGGGGGACCATGCCTAACCCTTGGCCGCCGAAAAATTAAAATCTCAACGAGTCGACCAAAGGAGAGAATCAGAGCAACACTACAATAAAGAAAGGAAAGAAAAAGAGAGCTGAAAGAAAGAGGGCAACAAAAAAATCAAATCAGAAAAAGGGGTAGAGGCTAGCAGCCTGTAGAGGCAGTTGGCTTCTTGAAGTTTAAGAAAAATGGGTGATGAGTAGCTACTTTTGTCAATATTTTAGTGTTAATTACGCTAAAATGGTTGATTTATGGTGCTGGATTGTGGTCTATTGTGTGCTTTTCTGTGCAGGACTTCATGGCTAGAAAACAGATTAGAAAATGCTGGATTTTGCAAGTTTTCTAGATTCATGGCTGGATTAGTGGGCATGAATGCGCTGACTCGACGATACGTCAGTGGGCTTCTAGAAGATGACATTAGTAGCGTGTGATAGCTTATCAACTGCGTTCCGGATCACTTATCAGCCGAGATTTGGATCAAAGCTCGTGGATTATCTTTTATTTTTAAATTTAAACATTTTAGGATTTATTTATTATCGCTTAGAAATTATCTCTTGTATTTTAAATATTTTAAGGATTATATCTTATCATTTTAGAGTTATTTTAGGGTTTAGGATTCTATAAATATCCCTTTGGGGGTTTGCACAAATGGATGAGAGTATTTGGAGACGCCTAAATCGGGAACAAGGCAATGGCAATCAGATTCAGTCCAAACCACAAGCAGCCGTTGCCGATAAACAAGATTCACAACGGGTATGGACCTTATACGTAGGAGGAATCTCAGAGACGATTCACTAGAAGGGTTTATGGCAAATATTCGATAGTCATGGGATTGTTAGAGATGCGTTTATACCCTGGAAGAGGGCTAGAGATGGGACACGATTTGGATTCGTTCGAATGGCATCGAAGTCGGATGCGGATAGGGCGATCGAACGGCTTCATGGAAAATGGATATATGGCGCTAGATTGCAAGTGGCTTTGGCATGGAAGGGTATTAACGATCTAAAGAATGCGTTGAAGAGAAAGGAAGTACAACAACCGATAAAGGGGATGGTGTCGGATTCAACAACAGAGAAGTCGTTGACGTAGGGAGGCTGTGAGAGCGGATTAAAACGACGGGTAATTGAGGGTGTGTTAGATGAGCATAAATGGGCGATCCTCCAATGGTGTGCGATTGGATGGAGCACTAGGCCATGGAATTTGAAAACGTTAGCGGAACGATTGGAGGTGGAGAAGAAACATGGTTTTTCGATCATAAGACTCTCGGGGTCCATGATCCTGCTAATGTGCACATCGGCGAAAATCCGTGAACAAGTGATGAAGATGGATTGCATCAAGGAATGTTTCACAAAAGTGATAGAGTGGTCACCGTCAATTACAACAGAATCCCGTCGAGTATGGTTATCCGTGGTGGGTCTGCCGATTCATCTATGGCACAAGAAAACGTTCACGAATATAGCAAGCTTATAGGGGTCATTGATATGTATGGATGACAATACGGAAACTCCTACATCTTTCGATTGCGGACGTATGCTGGTAGAAACAACAATGGTGGAGCGCATTGAGGAGAGTATCACTGTCAAATTGTCGGCTGCAGAATATGTGGTCCGTGTATTTGAGACTGATAGGCAAGGTCCAATGATCGAGTGTGGCTGCTATGAGGGCAACCATTCACAAACGGAAATTCCGCAGGAGGGAAGTAATGATAGTCTTCAAAAGAACGTGCAATTTAGAAGGGCGGAGGAATACAAGGAAACAGTAGAATGTACTGATCTGATTGGGGGGAATGTTGCGGCTGAGAACCAAATTAAGATGGACATGGCGAGAGAGATAGTAAATCCGAGAGTAAATGCGGGGCCTGAGACGGAAGAGAATACGGTGGTGCCGGTGCAACATCTGATTCTGTCGATCAGCTCCGATAGCGTGGCGGGAGAGAAGGAGAGTCACAGTAGGACTCTGGTGGAGAGTCCCGCTATAGCTGGATTAGTGAATTCAAGTTCAAAATCAGAGGATAACGTGGGGACAGCAGGATGTGTTGCTAGCGTTAATTCTAAAGCAATCACGCTAGAAAATTCAATTTCACAAGCAGGAACAGCAGTGCAGGGATTGGGACAAACCGAGTTGCTTCGCGTGGGGAATTCTTTTTGCAAGGTTCGACGAGTGGTGGGAGGTGTAATTACTGGAATTCCGGGTAATTCACAAAACAGTCTTGGCCGAGGGTCGGGGAAAAAGGACACAACAGTAGACATACATAAGAAGGGACACGACTCTTGCGAGGTTCCAATCGAGCAGCAGAATATTACAAGTGAGGCGGAAGCGACAGTGAGATTAGGGGCTTTGATTGGTGTGAAATCAACTGGGCGGGAAGAGGACATAATCAAAGACATATCGCGGGTTATTACCGGGGAGTGTCGTGGTTTTTGACTCATAAAGTTGTTAACATGGAATGTAAGGGGTTTGGGCGGGAGTGCGAAAAGGCGTTATGTTCGTGAGGTAATTAGGAAGAATCATTGCGACATGGTGTTCTTACAGGAGACAAAATTGAAAGAGGTTCCGTCGTTGCTTGTAGCAAATTTGTGGTACTCGGATAACTTCGAAATGGCATACTCACCATCGGTTGGGGCCTCGAGCGGCATATTAGTCATGTGGGAAGGTAGTAAATTTATTTTTGAGTCAATTCAGACTGAGTGCTATTATGTTTTAATTCTAGGAAAATGGAGTGTCGAAGAATTGGTCTGTGGTATAGTAGCGATTTATGCACCTTGCGATGTAACTAGTCAAAATGTGTTATGGGAAAATTTGTTGGCTAGTTTGTGCACATTTCAGGGACCATGGTGTGTTGCAGGGGACTTCAATGCCATTTTGAAAATTTCGGATAGGATTGGGGAATCAGATAGAGAGGCTGAAATGGAAGCTTTCACAAATTTCGTCAACAACGCATGTTTGATGGATTTTCCAATGACAGGTAAATGGTTTACATGGTTTGGCCCCGGTAATAGATGCAGCCGTATAGATCGGTTTTTGATTTCAGCAAACTGGTTTGATGCATTTAGTAGTGTACAGCATGTAGCGTTGTCGAGGGGGGTATCCGATCACACGTCGTTGGTGTTAGCGTGTGATGATTGCGATTGGGGACCGAGGCCGTTTCATTTTTTCAATTTCTGGTTAGAGGGGAAAGCAAATGTATTGGACATGGCAAGGGAATGGTGTCGATTAACTACTGTAGGATTGGGAAAGGAAAACATCGTGGTAAAGCTGAGGCATTTGAAATTGTTCTTGAAACGGTGAAATAAAGATACGTTTGGAGATGTTAATTTGATCATTGAGAAAATACAACAGAAAAATTGACAAGGCGGATGAAGAGCTGATCGCGAAAGAGGGGGATGGGGAGGTGGAGAGTGAACGTCGACAATGGATGCAAGCACTATGGCGAGCGATGCGTAATAAAAAGGCAATATGGCATCAAAAATCTCGGGCAACTTGGTTGAGGTTAGGTGATCGGAATACAACCTTTTTTCATAGAACGACTAAATTACGAACGGTTAGGAACTCCATACCGGGATTATTGATTGACGGGAAATGGACTACATCGCCGACGACATTACGCGCCTTTTTAGTCAAGGCGTTCACTGCCCATTTTTCTTGTGACAATCGGGTTAGAAGATGGGAATTTGATGGACAGTTTCGACGTGTGCAAGCATATGCAAGTTCAGCATTGGTAGCACCTTTTACGGTTGGGGAAATTAAACGCATTTTATGGGATTGTAACGGATCAAAGGCACCGGGTCCGGATGGTTTTACATTTGAATTTTATAAGAAGAGATGGGAGGTGGTGAAGGATGATGTAATGAATTTTTTTACTCAATTCCATGAGCGAGGAACATTGCCAAAGGGAGCGAACTGCACGTTTATTGTGCTATTACCTAAGGTGGCGGCACCACAAGTTCTAGGTGAGTATAGGCCAATTGGTTTGGTTAATTCGATGTACAAATTATTGGCCAAGTGCTTGGCGAATCGGTTGCAAACAGTGCTGAATTCCCAGATTAGCGACACTCAGTCGGCTTTCATTAAAGACCGTCAGCTAGTAGATGGAGTGTTGTTAGCAACGGAGGTAATACATTCCCTTCGCCGAAGTGGGGCTGGTGGTTTTATCCTCAAGTTAGACTTCGCAAAGGCATATGATTGTTTGAGCTGGGCTTTTTTAGATTCTGTGCTACTGCGGATGGGGTTTGTGCAGTGTGGCGACAATGGATACAGGAGTGCATCAGTTTAGCTCGGTTGTCTGTATTACTGAATGGGAGCGCGACAAAAGAGTTTAGGATGGGCCGTGGTTTGAGACAAGGTTGTCCCTTGTCACCGCTGCTATTTGTGATAGTAGCGAAAGCATTACATTTGATGTTGATCAGTGCGGAAGCGGGAGGGCTGATTCGGGGAGTGGAGGTGGTTTCGAACATACGGTTGACACACCTCTAGTTTGCCGATGATACAATATTATTCGTTGATGCTAGTATTGAGTATGCTCGTAATTTAAAGAGGATATTGCACTGTTTTCAGGTGTGTTCTGGGTTACAAATTAATTTTGCAAAAAGTTCATTGTATGCGATTGGAGTGGAGGAGGAGCTGAGTGCATCAGTGGCTAGAGTGTTGGGATGCAGATTGGGGGAACTACCGTTTGTATATCTGGGTTTCCCGTTGGGGGCTGATCCGAGACGTATATCAGTATAGGATCCGGTTATCGCTTATTTTAGACGCAAGTTAGCAGGATGGAAGCGCAGTTCTTTGTCGTTTGCAGCTAGGGTGACACTTGTTAACTCGGTCCTTTCATCATTATCGATCTTTTACTTGGGCTTATTTGTTGTGCCTAAGGGTGTAATTGAGAAGTTGGATAGAATACGTAGAACGTTTCTTTGGGGAGGTGTTAGCCTCGAGAGACGGATGAGCAGGGTGGGATGGGAAACTGTGTGTCGACCATGATATCTAGGGGGCTTAGGGGTGGTGGACCTTAGAGTGAAGAATATGGCGCTGCTGTCCAAATGGGTATGGCGACATGCACGTGATCGGGACTCGCTTTGGCGTCGTTTAATTACGGCCAAATATGGTGAAAATATTCTGTGGTGGTGGTTCAATACGGAAAATCTATCTGCCATGTCTGTTGTATGGCGTCAAATCGTGGCAAATGCTTGCTGTCCGAGTGTTGAATCACACGTAGGGGGAAATTTTCACTGGAAAATCGGTAATGGGCAGCTTGTTCTGTTTTGGTTTGATTTATGGGCTACACAATAGCCTTTAAAGGAGGTTTTTCCACGCTTGTTTGCTTTGGCGTTGAACAAATTGGCTTGGGTACAAGATTATGCAGTTGATAGTCATTTCACTCATGAACAATGGGAGGGATTTTTCAGGAGGCGATTGTGGATGTTCGAACATGAGCAGTTGCGTACATTATGTGAAATAGTGAGTGGGGTTCGCATAAGGGAAGAATGTATCGATACGCTGATTTGGATACCGGACGAACATGGGGAGTTTTCGATTCAGGCTATGTCTAAGGCGCTTTTATTGGATAGGGTGGGGGATGGAGATTTTGGAGGCTGTTTCGCATGGAAGGTACTTGTTCCACCCAAGATGCAAGCTTTCTTATGGTTCATTTGGTTGAAACGTTTGCCGACAACAGATTTTTTGCGCATTAGAGGGGTGCCTTTATCAGAGGGACAAGGCCTATGTCCGTGGTGCGTAAGGGTCGAGGAGTCGATTGATCATTTATTTTATGACTGCCCGTGTGTCCAACAGATTTGGGATTGGTTACGCGGTTGGTGGGGCATTGCGTTACCATTACCGGTGAGTTTCACAGAATTTTTCGTGATGAATTTTCATAGTCCCTTTTATGGCTGTCAATTAAAATGGTGGGTGGCTAGTGTGAGTGCAATGTTATGGTCTTTTTGGCTTGCCCGAAACGAATTCATCTTTAGGGGCAAGCGTTCGACATTGGCGGAAGTGTATTTTCTTGTCAAACTCCGCTCTTTTTATTGGATAAAGGTCGATACAGCAAGTGAAGTTATGTCAGAATCGGTTTGGTGGTCGTGCCCTTCTACATGTGTAGTTAGTCCACGTCCAAGGAAGGTGCGTGCTGGTTTGGCGTGGCAGCCACCTATTGCGGGAACGTTGAAGTTCAACATGGATGGATCGGCGAGGGGTAAGCCCGGACCAGCGGGCATCGGGGGTGTTTTGCGCGATGCGGACAGTCGCATTTTAGGGATTTTTTCCGGTCCAGTCAGGTGTTTGGACTCCAATGTGGCGGAAGTGAGAGCTATTGAGCTAGCAGTAAGGTTGGTGGCGGAAGGAGCTTGGCGTGATAAATGTGTGGTGATTGAATCCGATTCCCAAGTAACGCTGAGTTGGGTGACTTATTCGGCGAAACGTCCGTGGAGGTTATAGGAGTCGTTTGTGACAATTGATCAAGCGTGTCAAGTCATTTCGGAGTTACATTTTCAGTACACACCGCGAGAGGTGAATGGATTTGCCGATGTATTAGCTAAGGATGGAGTGGATAGGTGTTCTTTATTCTTAGCTTGTATATAGGCGTTTTTGTATTTTTGACGGGCCATTACGTACTTTTTTCCTCCATTATGATTAGGGAGGTTTTTAATGAGGTGTAATGGCTACGTCGCGCTGTATGATACTTTATTCTTGAATAATATTCATACAGTTGATGATAAAAAAATATCCCTTTCGGGGTGAAACTCAAATCATCTCTTGTTCTTAGATTTTATTTGTTCTTAGTAAATTTTACTTTAATAAAGTTTTATTTTTCCATAGCCAAAGGCTAAAGCGATGACTCGATTCCAACATGAGGAATGAAAAGTACTTAAATAACTCCAAGTTTTTTCTCACAGTTTTATAAGCTTAATTTCAAAAATCAGAATGATTTTAAAACCAAAGATTGACTTTGGTCAGGATGTTATTTTGGTTAAATATGCGGGAGGAAGGATCAACTATTGAAGCACATTCGACTTCCTGGGAACACACTTAGTAAATTGATTACTAAGAGAAAATTGAGATCGGAACCGTTGTTATTGAAACAACACAATTTGAGTCAGGTTTTTCAGAACTTTAAAACTGTTTATTTTTAATAGCGATAGTCGCGGTTAATCTAACCAGAAAACTGGAATGTAAAAATTGATTTTAGATTATCGGTTTACCGAAGAGAAAAAAACAAGTCTCAAGGATTGATCCTTGTAGGCAAGTAACCGACGTGAATCCTGAAGTAAAAACCCTTTCCAATGATCCGAGGGAATTCAGTCAAAGCGAGAGTCTAAGGCTAACCTTATTCATATCAATTTTATTTCTTTCTAATCTTCTTTACTTAAATATTATTCAACTCCCTTCTTGGCTCACCGATTGAACAAACATAAATCAGGAAGTTTTCTAAGTCTATGTGGGATCGACCCCTTCTCTTTTACTACATATTATTTCATTTATTTATTATTAGTGGAGAATGAATTATTTTTTACGCGAAAACGACGTGTGTCACATTTTTTGAACTTTGGGAGAGAAAACAATTTAGATTTACGATTTTTTTTATGTTCCTATACTTAATAAAATCTTATCTGCAAGCAAAAAAAAAATATACGAATAGAATCAAATAACTTGAAATTTGATAATGATGTTTTGATAGTCTGTTTGGAGACCCTTAAGGAGGGGTTATCGGTTAGTGAGTCCCTCTGGTGGGACTGTCCGAGTTTGTATCGCGAAGGGACTGCTAAGCATTTGGAGCGGTTGGGAGTGAATTGGGAGCCCCCTATCGGAAATACAGTGAAATTCTCGGTGGACGGTTCCGCGCGCAGGAAGCTAGGACCAGCGGGCTTTGGAGGGGTATTGCGTGATGCTCAGAGTCGGATCCTTGCATTGTTTTCAGGTCCTCTTGGTACTCTTGATTCAAATGTGGCTGAGATTCGGGCGATAGCTTTTGCCCTGGAGTATTTTGTAGAGTCTAATTGGGCGGATCGTCCTCTAATCGTTGAGTCGGATTCCAGAGTTGCTATTGGGTGGGTGTTGCAGGTGGAACGTCGCCCTTGGCGTTTGTGGGAGTCCTTTTGTGTGATTGACCGTGCGTGTTTGAGGTTAGGTTCCGTGTGCTTTTCTTATATTTTCCGGGAGGCAAATGGGCTAGCTGATGCGCTAGCAAAGGAGGGGGTGTCTCGAGTCTCTTTGTTCCAGGCTTCGTTATGATTTGTAAATGGGGTCTATTGCTTTGTTTAAAGTCAACAAGTCGTACTCTTTTCCTCCATTAGGTTTAGGGAGGTTTTTAATGAGGCGCTTGTTTGACTTGCGTTGTATATTCACATCAATAAAATATACATCGCTTTGCTGATCAAAAAAAAGAAAATACTAGTATAAAAGAAAAGAGAGCGAAAAAGGTTCACAGTAGGGAAAGTGTTGCTGGTGTAGGAAATCAGCAAGCAGGTTTTTCCAAAGGCACCATCGCCAACAGTGACGCACTTGATGAATCTCGAGGTGCTCATATTTCTTCCGCAGTATACCGAATCGCCTAAAGCTTTATTCTTTTTCCTCCTTTTGTTCTCCAAATCTTGAAATATTTGAGAAATTAGGTTAAAGGACTTGTGATAAACTAAAAGGGGTTAAAGGACTTCTTTCACGGCATTTTAAATTTTAAATGCCAGCACAATACGAGATATTGCGGCGGTTTTTTTAACAAACGCTACTAAAATACTTGTTTTGGCGGCGTTTTTTTCCAAAACACCACTATATATTATTTTATAGCGGCGTTTGTGATAAAAATGCCGTGAAAAGCGCCGCTATATACCAAACTTGGTGTAGTAGGTCAACTGTCGTCCTCTAAACATCCCCGAAAATATCTCAACAGTCCCCGATTAGTTTTGACCGTACCCCGTCAATGTGGACCGTCCCCGGTACATCCCTTAGCCGTACCCATTCCTAGGACGTTTCGGGTACTTGAAACGGCATGGAATTGTCGTACCCGTACTTCCCAAGCTAAAAAGATGTCTCTCTATCTGCATGCAGAACCACATTCTTCGGAATCGAAGCATATACCTGCAAAACCCCTTCACATTCTTCTGGTCTCACAAATCCATTCAAAATATCACCATTATCAGGTTCAAGGTTTACCTGAGAAGAAGCTGAACAATCCTATGAGGAACTGGAAACCGAATCATCTTTGCATCGAGGCTTACAATTCATGTTAAGGGCGTGTATGACAAGGATTATGAAGAGAACTTCAAAATTCAAATACGTTACAAATAATTTTAATGCACATTTATTCGGGATAGTTTTTTTTTTGACTTATGAGACAAGTAATGATTGTTTTCTCTATTAATATAATTGGATAATTTTGGTTTGAGGAAACCTGTCAAACTTCTATTTTATGAAAAAAATTACAACGCTCGACGAGCACCACTAACAATGAGCATTGTTGAGCACTATTTAATTAATTTATAAAGATTAAAAATTTAAACGACTTTTAGATTGCATGGTTAGAGGTGGTGTCTTGCTGAAGGTTGATTTAGGAGCTCGTTGGTGAAGGTCGTGACGACAATAATTACGAGAAGGGGAACCACTCTAGAGGGCCAACCTTTCTTCTCTCAATAGGGGGACCATGCCTAACCCTTGGCCGCCGAAAAATTAAAATCTCAACGAGTCGACCAAAGGAGAGAATCGGAGCAACACTGCAATAAAGAAAGAAAAGAAAAAGAGAGCTTAAAGAAAGAGGGCAACAAAAAAAATCAAAATCAGAAAAAGGGGTAGAGGCTAGCAGCCTGTAGAGGCAGTTGGTTGCTTGAAGTTTAAGAAAAATGGGTGATGAGTAGCTAGTTTGGTCAATATTTTAGTGCTAATTACGCTTAAATGATTGATTTGTGGTGCTGAATTGTGGTCTATTGTGTGCTTTTCTGTGCAGGACTTCATGGCTAGAAAACAGATTAGAAAATGCTGGATTCTGCAAGTTTTCTAGATTCATGGCTGGATTAGTGGGCATGAATTAAGGCATGAATGCGCTGACTCGACGATACGTTAGTAGGCTTCTAGAAGATGACGTCAGCAGCGTGTGATAGCTTATCAACTGCGTTCCGGATCACTTATCAGCCGAGATTTGGATCAAAGTTCGTAGATTATCTTTTATTTTTAAATTTAAACAGTTTAGGATTTACTTATTATCACTTAGAAATTATCCATTGTATTTTAAATATTTTAAGGATTATCTCTTATATTTTAGAGTTATTTTAGGGTTTTAGGATGCTATAAATATCCCTTTGGGGGTGAAACTCAAATATCTCTTGTTCTTAGATTTTATTTGTTCTTAGTAAATTTTACTTTAATAAAGTTTTATTTTTCTATAGCCAAAGGCTAAAGCGATGACTCGATTCCAACGTGAGGAATGAAAAGTACTTAAATAACTCCAAGTTTTTTCTCTCAGTTTTCTAAGTTTAATTTCAAAAATCAGAATGATTTTAAAACCAAAGATGGACTTTGGTCAGGATGTTATTTTGGTTAAATATGCGGGAGGAAGGATCGACTATTGAAGCACATTCGACTTCCTGGGAACACACTTAGTAAATTGATTACTAAGAGAAAATTGAGATCGAAACCGTTGTTATTGAAACAACACAATTTGAGTCGGGTTTTTCAGAACTTTAAAACTGTTTATTTTTAATAGCGATAGCCGCGGTTAATCTAACCAGAAAACTGGAATCTAAAAATTGATTTTAGATTATCGGTTTACCAAAGAGAAAAAAACAAGTCTCAAGGATTGATCCTTGTAGGCAAGTAACCGACGTGAATTCTGAAGTAAAAAACTTTTCCAATGATCCGAGGGAATTGAGTCAAAGCGAGAGTCTGAGGCTAACCTTATTCATATCAATTTTATTTCTTTCTAATCTTCTTTATAATTATTTTATTTTTCTTATTTTTATCCACAAACTCCCTTTACTTAAATATTATTCAACTCTCTTCTTGGCTCACCGATTGAACAAACATAAATCATAAAGTTTTTTAATCCCTGTGGGATCGACCCCTTCTCTTTTACTACATATTATTTCATTTATTTATTATTAGTGAAGAATGAATTATTTTTTACGCGAAAACGACGCGTGTCACATTTTTTGAACTTTGGGAGAGAAAACAGTTTAGATTTACAATTTTTTATGTTCCTATACTTAATAAAATTTTATCTGCAAGCAAAAAAAATATACGAATAGAATCAAATAACTTGAAATTTGAAAAAAGAATGTTGTGTTATTTATAAACTACTGCATCTGCATCACGAACTATTTTCCTAATGATCAATTCCATGTACCTAAACTCGATGTGTCGTAGCTTTATTATCTGCATCGCAAACCAGGATATGAAACATCAAGAATAATGTCACATGTCATGGTCAATATCAAGTGAAAAAAAAATTCAATTTGGATTTATGACCGTTTATAATTTTTGTAAGTAGACAATGTTAGCTATAAATTCTTTTTTTAAAGTAAAAACAATTAGTATTTTTTGTATATGTTATACCTTATATTCTTTAGTACCCACTCTTTTGTAATAAGGGTCTTTTGTCAATCTCTTTTTTCTTCGATATGGAAACTTTCGAGAAAGACGTTCTCAAAAGACCCAAACCCTTTTAAAGACACCATTTACCTTTAAATTTTTTTCCGCACAAAGTTCATAAGAGTTCATCCGGAGGCTACCTCATTATATTCTCCGTCTAACTACTATTTTGACAAGACCAACTTCAAATCTAAAATAAATTTAAAATTTTAATAAAGGTAAAATAAAAGTCACAAGACTTCACGCGTACTTATATACTTGTAGTTGAATCATGTGAGCAAGAAAAATTCGAAAAAAAATAATAAAAAGACAGTAAA
Organism: Hibiscus tridactylites; assembly: GCA_958450335.1. Taxonomy (NCBI): domain Eukaryota; kingdom Viridiplantae; phylum Streptophyta; class Magnoliopsida; order Malvales; family Malvaceae; genus Hibiscus; species Hibiscus tridactylites. The sequence continues at coordinate 79,279,485 of OY288279.1, forward strand.
AAGATAGGAGAATAGAAGAAAAAAACCAATTAAGAGAAAAAAATACTTTAATACCCAAACTGTACTCAATGTGTTCTCGGTATGGGGATATATCGAATATTTGGTACTACTTTAGACTAAAGTATATGTGCTTCATGAATTAAAGGTTATCGGCTACTCTCCTTAAATATCCCAAGAAGGGATTGACAAAAGGGACTTTCTCACCCTCAAAGACTAACCCATACACAAGGCCATTCACTCGGCCTTCCTTTAGTTCAACTCCCTCATTTCGACCATCTACCATTGCGACTTTCTGTCCAAATCTGAAAGAATAAACAATCAAAAACTGTCACTACAGCCATCATCCTAAATTGTCACCAAAAATATGGTAGTTAATGTTATTTTAAATTCGATAATATATCTAATGTTTATGTTAACACAACCGGACTTGCATAACAAGGATTATGAGAACTTCATAAATTCAAATACTTTACGAGTAATTTTAATGCACTTTCTTTCGTGACCAATCTTTTTTTGACTTATGAGATATTTGTTTTTTCTCTATTAATATAATTAGCTAATTTCGGTTTTAAAAAATCTGTTAATCATCGATTTCATTGATCAATTCAAATTTAAAATTTAGTAAAAACAAAAATTATTAATCTAAATATAGCCATGCAAGATTGAAAATCAAAAATATAAGTACAAACAACCTTACATGGTGATCACAAAACATAACGCACGCACCATGGGCAACCTCAGAAGCGTTGCCCTCCCATTGCTGCTCGCGTTTTCCCTCCTGCTTCTTCCATTTTCTGAGAGTATATATTTCACTAACTATCATATACACGTTCGAAACGATTTACCTTTGCTTAATTCGCCACCCAACCAGCCGAATCTCTTACTGCACTGCAAGTCCAAGAACAAGGACATCGGCGACAGACCGATGGCAAAGGGGCAGGACTACACGTGGGACACCAAGATAAACTTCCTTCGGACAACCCTCTTCTTCTGCAACGCACGGTGGGTGGGTCACAAGAGCAGGAGGTTCGACGCTTTCGACGCCATCAGAGACGAAGAACGGTGCTTGGAGTACCATACTTCATGCATGTGGTCGGTGAGGAGCGATGGGATTTATTTCAGTTTTAATAATGAAACTTGGTATAATGAATACCCTTGGTAGAATCTAATCTACCATTCTGTAACCACCGCTAGTGGTATTTTAATTGATTAATAAAATTAATTTTTTGTCGAGAAAAAAATACTAAACGACATCATTTTAATTCTCAATTTTTATTTATTCGATTTTTATATATTTAAACTCAAAGCGGCCTTAAAATCCAGAACAAGAATTCGAATTGAATTAAAAAAACTTGAAATTTAAAATAAATAGAAAAGAATATTGCGTTATTTATAGACTACTCCATTTGCATCACCATCTATTTGCCTAATGATCAATTCCATGTACCTAAACTCGATGTGCCACAACTTTATTTTCTGCATTGCAAATCAGGATATGAAACATCAAGAATAATGTCACATGCCATGATTAAGATCTAGTTTATTACAATGAGAAAGGGAATTAGAAGCCCTTCGGGATTAGATCACGAACAAGAGGCGGCATATCACTAAAAATAGTTTCGCCTATTGGTGCCATCGCATGCCTTCATTCTTGAGGATTTTGTCGTGAGCTGCCAACCACATAAAGGTTCGATAAGGGGTCCCCTTATCTCCGTACCAAGCAGAGCCGAGACTAATCCCATTGATCGGATGCCGAGACCCAATCTTTAACACAAGTATCATCCGGTTCCCCCTGGCCAAGATAGTGTTGTTGAAGAGGACCATCTTTGTCAAGCCAAACATCGTTCCAAAATCTTGTGTGCTGACCATTTCTTGCGCTACATTGGACACTATTGCGAAAATCCTCCCAAAATGATCCAAATCCTCGCCATAATCTCGAGCAATTACCAAGTTTGAGCATTAGTGGCACTTGACCTTGCCATTGATACTTGGCCTTAATCACACGAATCCACAATTTGTCATCATTTGTAATCAAACCCGTTTCTGAAATTTTGGTGGCCCATGGGCGAATTTAAAAAATAAGTCCCTAATTAAATGTGAGCGTTCGATAGAGTTTTATTAAGTAAAAAAAATTCAAGTTATGCTAGTTTACGAGTCCTTGCGACTCAAACTTAAAAATTTATCTACTAAATACTAAAATATTGAGTTATTAGAATTTTTATTTTACAACTTAAACTTTATTTGAAATTTTTTTGAGTCGAGTCGAAAAAATCAATTTTTTTCAAGTCGAGCGGAGTTTTGCTCACCCTTTCCCCTAAAAACGAGCATTGGAAAAAAAAATAAAATTTGAAATTAGACCCTTAGTTACAAGTGATATATAAAAAAATGGGTCCTATTAACAAATTTTGAAAAAAAAAATCTAAGAGTATTCTTGTAATAACAAATATAGGGGAAAATGGAACCCTAATAACAAGTATTGAAAAATTATAATTTAACAGTATGCATGTAATAACAAATATTAGGGAAAATAGATCATAAATAACAAGTATTGAAAAAAAATTGGACTCGTAATAACAAATATCTGAAAAAAAAATAAAATTTAAGAGTGGGGCCCTAATAACAAATATTAGAAAAGATAGGCCCCAAGTCACAAGTATTGGAAAATTGGCCTCATAATAACAAGTATTGAAAATTTTGTACCCTAATAACAAGTATTGAAATAACAATAAATAAATAAAAATGAGCCCCTAATTACAAGTATTCGGAAAATGAGCCTATAATAACAAGTATTGAAAAAATTATACCCTAATAACAAATATCGGAAAAAATAAATTTTTAGAATAAAGCTCTAATAATAATTATTAAAAAATTAAATTTTAAATAAAAAATATTAAAATTTAACTATAAATATTAAAAAAAGGGGCCATGGGCAGAGTAGGGGCCCTGGGCGGGCGCCCCTATTGCCCATGCCTAGGGACGACTCTGAGTTTGGATCTAGTCTTGGTGCAACGATTCTAGGTGTCTTTGTTGGGCGCCCCTGTTGCCCATGCCCATGCCCTTATACGATTATTGGGAAAGATTCAAAAAGTTGTGCGCGAGTTGTCCGCAACATAACTTATCCGAGCAAACGCTCCTTCAATATTTCTATGAAGGAATGTTACCGATGGATAAGAAAATGATAGATGCAGCAAGTGATGGAGCGCTTGTCAACTTGACCCCCGAAAATGCTCGAAATCTGATATCTACGATGGCGGCGAATTCACAGCAATTTAATTCTGCGAGTGAACCCAACCGACGGGTTCACACAGTAAGCACAATTTCATTAGAGAATAAGATAGACAATTTGACTAATATTGTGTATTCTCTTGTTTCAGGGGAGATAGGAGCTGCTAAGGTATGCGGAATATGCACTATGCTAGATCACACAACCGATTTATGCCAATTGTTGCGGGATACAGCTGGTGCCCAGGTTAACGCCATACACAACTTTCCCGGACCTCCCCAAAGACCCTATAACCCTCAGAGCAATACGTTCAATTCTGGTTGGAGAGATCACCCAAACTTGAGCTACGATAATCAGAACCCGAAGTACCAACCTAGGCAGCAACCTCCCCACCTAAACCAAGCACCCCAAAAATCTTTGCTTGAGTCTATTGTTGGGAGTGGCAGTTTCGTAGGAAAAATTCCAAACCCAAACACAATCCCATCTCCAGCAAATCGACAAACAAATAAGCCAACTAGCTCAAGCCGTTAGCCGTCTAGAATCCCAGTGAAAGTTACCATCCCAAACCAACCCAAGGGAAAACGTTAGTGCGATAACTTTGCGTAGTGGAACAGTGATAACGCCTAAACCGCCCAAGCAAGATGAGCGAAAATCCGACGAACCGGGAAACTCTTCGGAAGACCAGAACGACAAGTCTCCTCCCACCGCAGGTAATGCCAAATCTAAAATTTATGTTTCTACTTACGAACCTGTTCCACCTTTTCCGGGAAGATTGATGAAACGAGACAAAAATGAGGAAGAGAAGGAAATTTTGAATATATTTAAGAAGGTGGAAATTAATATTCCACTTCTTGATGTTAATCGGAAAGTGCCCAAATACGCAAGGTTTCTGAAGGACTTATGCACAAACCGAAGGCGACTATCCAGAAATGAAAAAGTTAACCTTGGTGAAAATATTTCGGCCATCTTTCAAAAGTTGTTGTCGCCCAAGTACAAGGACCAAGGTATGTTTGCGATTCCCTGTAAAATTGGGAATGTTTGGATAAAAGGGGCGATGTGCGATTTAGGCGCATCTATCAACGTCATGCCACTAAGCGTTTACAACAAAATTTCGACTGAACCATTGAAAGAAACGCGAGTGACGGTTCAATTAGCCGATCGATCAGTCATCTACCCCGAGGGAGTACTAGAAAACGTGTTGGTACAGGTAAAAAATCTTATTTTTCCTGCTGATTTTTACATTATTGACATGGAAAATGATCGCAACAACAACGGATCAGAAATCTTGCTTGGCCGACCTTTCCTATCAACCACGCATACAAAGATTGATATCCGCGACAACATCTTAACTATGGAATTTGATGGGGAAGTAGTTAAATTTGATATGTATAAAGCTATGAAGTATCCTGATTCGGTCGCAAGTTTAAATTTCGTTGATATTATAGATCCGTTAGCTGATGATTTGATCGAAACTGATTTGTGTTATTACTTTTGTAGGGAATTCGCGGATCTCGACGAAGAAAATATAGGCAAAATCATTTCACTCTTTCTCCGCTTTCTGATTTTCGATTAATTCCAACTCGATCTAAACATTTTCCCTCGATTTTGCAGGAACCAAAGCCGAAGTTAGAGCAATTTAATTATATATTTTTAGGCGACAACCAAACTTTGCCAATCATCATCTTGAGTAAGTTGTCGCATCGGGAAGGAGGTAGAAGCTTAGTTGTTGTTTTGCGCACAAATAAAAAGATGAAGGAAGGCGTTAAAACGACAAGGGATGGACATCACCGTTTATTTGAAGACCTTTCTTTTGAAGAACCAAAGATTTAGCAAAGGTCGTCGAGCTAAACGGCGTTAAACAAAGCGCTAAATGGGAGGCAACCCATTGGTTTATTTTTTGGTCAATTTTTACTTCTTTTTTTTAATAATTTAATTTATGTTTCATTTTCCTTCTTTTTAGTTGCCTTAATAAATTTTCCTTTGCAGGATTCTTTTCGCATGTAGTAGGTTGAGCATCACACTCTAGCTAAAGTGCATAATTTCATTAAATCGGTGCATTTTAGCATACTCAATGAACGGTGCACGATAGCCTAAGCCCTTTCCCCTTAGCACCCGTCCAACCTTTCCCTTTTCCCCCTCCTTTCTTTCATTCTTCCCGAAAACCACAAAATCTCTAAAAACACAACACACCTAGCCGTAAACTCTCCCAGCCGCAATTCACCATGTCCCGCACCTCCTCCTCGCCGTGGTGGCCGACGTCTAGCAACGAGATCACTCCCCCGACGAGAATGCCGAACCACCCTTCGCTGCACTCTCTTTGGCACATCCGGTAGCTCCGTTCAAAGCCCTTTGCCGTCGCTGATCCGAGCCACTCATAGTGCACCATTCCCATCGACTCACTCTACATCCACGGGGAGTATCTTTTGCCCTTATTATCTCTTTATTTCCTTAATTTTTATGAATTGGGTCAATTCACTTAAGTGAGGGGGAGGGTAAATTACCACTTGTCTGCTTGTTTGATATTATGTTTTGATTTTGATTAAACCTTGAGATGAATTTTTTTTATTCTTGCCATTACTTGTTGTCCAGCATGTTGTACTTGTTCTTGTGCTTAGGTATGATTGAGTTATAGCATTTTGATAATCAAAGGATATGGGTAATCTACAATTTGACATCTCTTTTAATTTCTATTGATTGTGTTAATTAGATTTCTCGCCTACCTTAATCAAACTTAGCCTAATTTTGTGAGACTTTGAGCCTTGAGCATGCATCCTATACTTTATGTTCGTTTTTCCTTGCTTGAGAGTGTCATCTTGAACTTAGGAATTGTTGCGTGTAAAAGAGTCTATCGCAATTGTAGTGCAAGTGTACACGACGCAAGTAGTAAAGTGATACGAAGTATCGGATATCGTCTCCACAGGGATTGGGCTAATAGCTTCACCTTGGTTTACTGCACGAAAGTAAAGGAAATAATTGAGAGATTTGTCACGAGAATAATAAAATAAAAACGTAAATAAAAGGATTGAATTTATCAAGAGAGAGAGAATGGGCTGGTATTGAATTGCTCGGTAGTGCAGGTATTGAATTGCTTAGGAACTCCAGTTCTGTCGTCGCTCCGTCGCCGACAGCACCTGTCGCGGCGGCTGTCCGTTGGCTGTCGCGGCAGCGAACACCAACTCCGTACTTCAAGCTTGGCAAGAATCCCGGATCTGCCTTGTCCTATCCCTAGGTCCAAGTCTGTCGATGAACACGTCTTTGATGATACCTTCCGGCGTGAATCGAAGGATGAACACCGATGTGTATGAATTCTTCTTTAGCCACTTAACCTTGCCCTATCCCTAGGCACAAGATAGTTCAACTATAAACTAGAGAACTCGCTCTTATTTCTTTCGTATACTTAACTCTCCCGATGCTAAGTAAATGGATAACCTCACAATGTTCTCCCGATGCTCTTGCAAGATGTTAAAACCAAAATAAGAGAACTTGAAGTTTATTTTATTGAACTGAAAAATCCTAAAACAAAACAACCCTTGCAACTACTTTACAAAACAACCCGTAGCCCTAGGGGAATTTAGAACATGCCGGTGATGGGTGGACGACAGGGGTTTTTGGTTTCGGTTATAGGGTAATCGGTTGTGCCGCCTAGGTTAAATCTATGCCCTTATATAAGCTTTGGGCTCAAGTCTTCTAAGGTAACAAGGATTACAACTTTAATTAAAAGTAAGATTCTAATAAAGACTAAATCTCTAAAGACTCCTACTTTCCAGCCGCATCCTTGTTTCTAGGAATTTCCTCTCCTTGAGCTTTGGCTTGCCATATCTTTTGATCCGGGGCTTGGAAAAATATGTGGCTTTCACACGACAGACGAGCAGATTTTTCTCTATCTATCGAGGTCCACTTTACTTTTCCTCTTCATAAATCTGCTGTCACCATGCTGTCACGACAGGTCCATGGCAGCTTCGTCTTCTTCGTCTGCTTGTCCAGTTCAGCTCTCCTGCTTCTCTGCCCTGCGCCTGCCTTCAACGTCTACTATGGCAGATACCTGCAAAAATAGCCATCTTTTAGTAGAATCCGTGCTTTTGTACCATTTGTGATGTTTTACTGAAAACTAACCTAAATGCAATGCAATGATGCTTGAATGCAGCAGAAATATGGGTTAAAAAGGGTGTATATAATAGAACTTTTACACACTCAACACACCCCCAAACTCAAGTCTTTGCTTGCCCTCAAGCAATTAAACCTAAAAGAAAAATGAAAATTTTTGTGTTGGCCTTAAAACAGTGAACTGTCCCTTACCCGTCGCTCATTCTCTATGGCGACAACAACCTGTCGGAAAGGTTAGGATCTGTCCGGAATCTCCCTATAGCTCTCGTGCAGTGTGTGCATGCTTGTGAACAGTTATATGCTAAGATTCTCTCAGTTTCACTAGAATATTCAACTTCTTAACTCGAATTTTTATGCCAAAGTTTATTTTTTTTTTTTTTTTTTTAAGAAGGCACATTTTCATGCTTCTTTTTCTTCTATTTTCAAGCTAAGTTTTGCTAGAGCCAGTTTTGGGCACCTCTAGTTAGCTTCCTAGAGCCGGTTTCGGGCACCTCTAGGTTTTTGAATTTTCTTTTGCTAAACTTCTTTCCTAGAGCTAGTGTTAGGCACCTCTAGGGGCTATTCAAGTTCTAAGCTTCCTATTCTAGTATGGCTAAAAGAAATCTAAGCAATATAACAGTCACAAAGGTGTTCAAGTTTTCAGAACTATAGAAAGGCTCTAAACTTTTCCTTAACCTGTCCTAAAGATGCTGCCACGACAGAGCCGTCATGACAGGTAAGCTAACTTCACAGTTTTAAGCCAACAGTTTTATATTTTCTGATTTTTTTTAGAAAACTTAAATAATAAGACACAACAAATAATAACAAGATGTGCATAAGACTCCATTAATGATGGAGGGTTGCCACCCCCAAACTCGAGGGTTGCATTGCCCTCAATGCAAAATGACATGAAAAGATAGAAAAAAATAAAGAAAAGTACATCACAAAAGATAAAGGCAGGCAGCAGTAAAGGAAAAATAAAGACTTAAATTTTTAGTCGCTGTCCTCGCTGCTGCTGCTGACACGGATCTGACGGCGGCGTCTGGGCTGTGGAGGAGGCTGGGCAGGTTCAGGGGCAGATGTAGGGGCAGGTTGCTCCACTAGCTGGACATCAGAACTGCTGCCACTGTCCCATGAGCTGCTGGTGGTGGTGCTAGCTTTGGGCAGCCTTTTCTTGTTTGCCACATGTTTGATCCTCTTGACCCGCGTAAAGTCCCTCTCTAAATTCCTCCGGATCAGCGGGCTGTCATCGGAGGCAGGTCTCTTTGTTCCTCGGGGAGAGGTGTCTGCCAGTGGGCTGCCTGCTGCCGTCGGGGCAGGTGATGTGGTGGAGGCGGTAGAGTGGGAATGTGGAGAGCCGGGTGGGGTGGGTGTGTGAACAGGGGTGTGGACAGGAGTGGGGATACGGAAATAATGGGCAGGAAAAGAAGGGAATTGAATATTGGGAAAATTTAAAGTTTGGGTAATAAAATTTACCGTTGAGTTCGTGAAGTCCCGAATAAATGTCATCAATCCCATTTGGCGGTCCTCTACCCGTTGTAACGTAGCAAGGAGGAGGGGCCAAAGATTCTGCGGGGGAGCCGGCAGGGTTGAAGGAGGAGACAGGTGTAGCCACGATAAACTCCATGAGGTTGTTGATGTTATTGTCTGTCCAGCCTCTGCCCTTCCTTATTTTGTCGGATGGATCCTCGGGTACAACAGCACATCGGCAGAGGGAATGATGGTGAACGGCAGGCAAAGGCGAGAGTCGTAGCGGAAGGCGCAATCCAGGATGCTGTCCCTCATATATCGGCCCACATTGATGGGCCTGTCGTGCATGATGGAGTGAATAAGGGCCAGCCGCTGTCGGTTGACTGTTGTGTGGTGGGACGACGGCAGGATACGCTTTTTGATGAAAGCATTCCACGGTTTTGCCTCCGGTAGGAGCTTCCCCCTGTTGACGGAGTGGGGGTTCTTCTTGCTGGTTGTCCATGATGTTCCCTCCTCTGTCAACTCCACCATGACAGCATCATAAGCGGCAGCATCGAGGGTGTCGAGAAATTGCTGGTGAGCATCATCATTGGGGCCAAAGAAAAGGCCAAACATGTGATTGATGCTGTCGGCAGTGAAAGGCACTTGCACTCCTCTAACGGTGACGGATGTCGCCGTTCTGCTGTCTATGGCTGCGTAGAATTCCCGGACCAAGGTGTTGTTCAACTCTGCCGGTTGTTCAGCAAAATGCTCCCACAGCAGATTCTGGATGGCTCTGGCAATGAAGGGCCGGAGTCCCATGTTGGGTGCTTTGCGGATGTACACGAACCCACGTTCTTCCCATAACTACTTGTTGGCAAAGGGCGTTGCTGTTGCTGAGGATGATGCTGAGGCAGCACTACGACGGGTCTGTCTAGTAGACATGTTGGTTGCAAGGGTTGTGAAAACTGAATAAAACAAATAAAACTAAAGGAGAAATCAAAGAAGAATAAGCAGAAGTGAGGAAAAATGAAAATGAGAATGGGTTTATATAGCGGTCGAGTAGCTGCCCATTTAATGCCGCAACGGCAGGCGTGAAGAACGGAGCGGCATATTGGATTTAGCGTGTCTGACGCGTCTGACACGCATTTATGCGTCTGTTACGCGTCTGCTGCACGCTTCTGCGTCTGCCATGTCAGTCTGTTGACAGCCTGTCATATCCGTCCGCGGCGGCAGCCGAAACGACAGGTTTCCATAAATGGGCTTTATTGGGCTGATGGATGGGCGGTGGGCTTGGGTCACCTCTCCTTTTCTTCTTGGCTTCTTTATTTCCTAAAAACTGAAATAAATAAAACAAAACATTATTCGAATAAAATAAACCTAATTTCTTATAAATAATAATAATAAAAAAAATAAATAAAAATTAGGTTAAATTAGGGGTGCCTTGTGGGGCATCTCCTAAAGTAACCACTTCATGTATTCCTGGGGCTTCAGTCCCCTGATAATGCTTGAGGCCCTGTCCATTGACTTTGAATTGGTGCCCGTCTTTTAAAGATTGTATCGTGATGGCACCATGGGGAAAAACTTGAACCACTTGGAACGGGCCAGACCATCTAGACTTTAGTTTTCCTGGGAAGAGTTTAAGTCTAGAATTAAATAACAACACAAGCTGCCCTGGGCAGAACTGTCGTGGCAGCAGTTTCTTGTCGTGCCACTTCTTAGTCTTTTCCTTGTAGATCCTTGCGTTGTCGTAGGCCATTGTTCGTAATTCTTCAATCTCGTTCAAATCTAATAACCTTTTCTGGCCTGCCTTGTCCAAGTCCATGTTTACTGCCTTAATTGCCCAATATGCTTTGTGCTCGATCTCGACAGGCAAGTGACAGGTTTTCCCACAAATCAGTCGGTATGGAGACATGCCCAATGGAGTCTTGAAAGCTGTCCTGTATGCCCATAATGCATCATTCAGAAGTAAAGACCAATCTTTCCTAGTTGGTTTAACCATCTTCACAAGAATGTTCTTCACTTCCCTATTGGATATCTCAGCCTGTCCATTGGTCTGTGGGTGGTATGCTGTCGCGATCCTGTGCTTGACACCATATTTCTTCAAGGCGGCAGCAATTACCCTATTATCAAAATGTCTCCCTTCATCACTAATAATCGCCCCAGGGATTCCAAATCTAGAAAAAATGTTTTTGTGCAAAAACTTTTGGACCGTCTTAGCATCATTCTTTTGAGTGGCGATTGCTTCAACCCACTTGGAGACATAATCCACTGCTAGGAGGATGTACAAATTTCCACACGAAGATGGAAAAGGTCCCATAAAATCAATCCCCCAAACGTCGAAGATCTCGACTTCTAAAATGTTCTGCAGTGGCATCTCGTTTCTTCTCGAGATGTTACCTGTCCGCTGGCACCTGTCACAATTTTTGTAAAATTCCTGTGCATCTTTATATAATGTTGGCCAGTAGAATCCCGACTGCAGCACCTTGGCAGCAGTCTTATTTCCTCCTAAGTGTCCTCCATATTGTGAAGCATGACAGTGATGGAGAATGTCTTCTTGCTCTTCTTGTGGTATACACCTCCTTATAACCTGATCTGCGCACATTTTGAAAAGAAGAGGTTCGTCCCAATAATAATGCTTAACATCATTTTGGAACCTCTTCCTGGCTTGATAATTAAGATCAGAAGGTAATATTCCGCTAACTATAAAATTAACGAAATCAGCATACCAAGGAAGGTTAGAAGACTTACCTGCCGCCATGGCTGTCGCGACAACGATTGCGGCAGCAAAGAGCTGCTCATCAGGGAAGGTCTCCAGTATGTTTGTCTCGTCTATGGGTAGACTCTGTCCCTTTTCCAACCTCGACAAGTGGTCTGCCACCTGATTTTCTGTCCCCTTTTTGTCCTTGGTCTCAAGGTCGAACTCTTGTAATAGCAAGATCCATCGTATAAACATAGGCTTTGCATCCTTCTTTGCGAACAAATACTTTAGGGCAGAATGGTCGGTGTGTATTATTACTTTCGTCCCAAGTATGTAGGAACGAAACTTGTCGATGGAGAACACCACAGCTAACAGCTCCTTTTCTGTGGTGGTGTAGTTCACTTGGGCGTCATTTAACGTCTTTCTGGCATAGTAAATGACATGAAACAGCTTATCTTTGCGCTGCCCAAGTGCTGCCCCGACAGCATAGTCACTAGCATCACACATGATCTCAAACGGTTGTGTCCAGTCTGGTGGCTGTACTATGGGGGCTGTTACTAACTTTTCCTTCAGAACCTTGAATGCTTCAGTACATTCCTCATTAAAGTCAAAGGGTCGGTTCTACTCTAAGAGATGGCATAGGGGCTTCGTGATTTTCGAGAAATTTGCGATGAATCTCCGATAAAAACCCGCATGCCCTAAAAAACTCCTAATGCCCTTGACTGTGGTTGGCGGCGGCAGCTTCTCTATGACTTCTATCTTGGCCCTGTCGACTTCTATCCCACGGCAGCTAATCTTATGGCCAAGGACTATCCCTTCGTCTACCATAAAATGGCATTTTTCCCAATTTAGAACAAGATTAGCTTTTTCACATCTTTCAAGTACCTTTTGAAGATTGCCGAGGCAGCTTTCAAAATCGTCTCCAAAGACGGAAAAATCATCCATGAAAATCTCAAGGAAGTCCTCTACCATGTCGGAGAATATAGCCATCATGCACCTTTAGAAGGTGGCAGGTGCGTTACAGAGGCCGAACGACATCCTCCTAAATGCGTATGTTCCGTAGGGGCATGTGAAAGTCGTTTTCTCTTGATCCTCTGGTGCAATAGCAATTTGATTGTAACATGAATAACCATCAAGAAAACAATAGCAAGGTTTACCCGCTAATCTATCAAGCATTTGATCAATAAAGGGTAAAGGAAAGTGGTCTTTTCGGGTAGCTTTATTAAGCTTTCGATAGTCCATACAAACCCTCCAACCGGTCACAGTCCTGGTTGGGATTAACTCATTGTTCTCGTTGGTTATCACAGTCATTCCTCCTTTCTTGGGAACATATTGCACCGGGCTCACCCATTTGCTGTCGGAGATGGCGTAAATAATACCAGCATCTAACCATTTAATTATCTCTTTACGCACTACCTCCTTCATCGCAAGGTTTAACCGCCTTTGGGCATCAATAGTCGGCTTATGATCTTCCTCTAGGAGGATTTTGTGCATGCATATCGCCGGACTAATGCCTTGTATGTCTGCTATCGTCCATCCAATCGCCTTCTTGTGCTGCCTTAGCATGTCGATCAGCAGCTGTTCCTGCGGCAGCTTAGCAGAGATGATTACGGGCAGTGTATCATCACAACCAAGATAAGCATATTTAAGCTGCCCTAGCAGGGGCTTAAGCTCTAAGACAGGTGGTTCAACAGTAGAGGGCTTTTGGATTAAATGGTTATCCGAAGTATAATTCAGAGGTTTGAATAACTTACCTGGACGATGGTCTAACCAGTTTACCTCCTCCTGACCTTCAGTATCAGATGTATCAGATGCAGAGGAGTCACTGTCGTCGGTGATGTCATCGTTGCTGTCGTCATCGCTGTCGTGACAGGTCTGTAAGTGGCTGTCGCAGCAGTGACCAAATTTTATATCACGGCAGCCCGACCTGATGCAGGGTTGATCAAAGGTCACCTCAATGATGGCCTTGCATTCCTCATCCACATCAGCATGTTTCATCGCTTGGAGAACATTAAACTTAATCTCTTGATCGTTCACGCGCATGGTGAGTTCTCCTTTCTCCACATCAATCAATGATCTTCCCGTGGCTAAGAAGGGTCGCCCTAGGATGACTGGTGCGTTCTCGTCTGCCTCACAATCTAAAATAAGAAAGTCAGCAGGAAAAATAAGTTTATCCACTCTTACCAAAATATCTTCAATTTTTCCCTCGGGGTGAACGTAAGAGCGGTCGGCTAGCTGTAGAGTGACTGTTGTGGGCCGTGCCTTGCCAATACCTAATTTCTAAAAAACAGATTTGGGCATTAGATTAACACTGGCACCAAGATCACAAAGTGCCTTACCCACAAATTTGTCGCCGATTACGCAAGGTATGATGAAGCTCCCCGGATCCTTCTTTTTCTGGGGTGGCTGCCGATGAAGAATACTCATGCAACCTTCTGTCATCTTTACCGTTTCAAATTCCCCAAGTTTAGATTTTTTAGACATGACATCCTTGAGAAATTTAGCATAACCGGGCATCTCCCTAGCAGCATCTAACAACGGAATATTAATATGAACCTGTTTAAAAATATCATAAATCTTTTTAAGTTGAGATTCATGCTTAGCTTGCTGTATCCGTTGAGGAAAAGGTGGTGGAGGACGATAATCAGCAATATGTCCTTCCCACTGCATGCGAATTTGAGGACGATAATCATCTTTTTTCTCCTCTGTCGCTTCTGCTATCGTGACAGGCTCATCGGCAGTAGTCTGTTTATCACCTATCGGGGCAGTTTCCTCGGCAGGTTTATCCAAGGCAGGTTCCTTTTCTATTTCAACTTCTTTTTTCGACCCTGGTAGTTTTTTCCCACTCCTAGTAGTAATCGCCTTACATTGCTCATGTGGGGGCGGTCTAGCATTTTCAGTATTGCTAGGGAAACCTCCATTCTGCCTCAGCTTAATATGTTGCGACACCTGACCCATTTGTGTCTCTAGAGATTTTAAGGTAGCTTCATGGTTTGTCATCCTCATCTCGGTTTTATCTATAAAATTTTCCGTCTTCTTGACAAACTGATTTATATTCTCCATATACGTACCGGTCTGAGACATAAAGGTGGCCAGAGTCTGTTCCAATACACTACTCGTGGCAGGTGGTGGCTGCTGTTGCTGCTGCGGCGGCAGGTTCTGCGGCGGCAGTTGCTGTCGCGTCAACAATCTAGGACCCCCCTGATTCTGATTATAAGCTTGCGGATTCAGGGCATTGTTAGGGTTACTCCAGGAAAATTTGGGATCTTTCCTCCAATTGGGATTATAGTTGTTGGAGTTATAATTCGGTTTGTAATTTCCAACATATTTTCCCTCTTCTATATTTATCGGGCACTCTTCCCTACTATGATTTCCCTCACAAATAGCACAAACTTCCTCGACAGCAAATCCCCATAATTCTTCTTCATTTAGTAAGTGTTTCATTGCTTTAGTGAGGAATGCTACCTGTGATTTCATAGTGCTGTCGGCTTCATAGTCCTTGACAGCAAGTACCCGTTTACCCCCTCTTCTAGCTGTCGGAAACTGCTCCTCATTCTTAGCTAGATTTTTTAAAACTTGCAATGCCTCGTCTGGATCTTTATCCAATAATAATCAATTTGCTGCAGAATCAATCCGAATGCGAGTTTGTAAGTTAGCAGCATTATAGAACTTAGTTACCTGATTCCAGACGGGGAATCCATGCATTGGGCAGTTCCGAAGAAGAGTAGTAAATCTGTCCCAGGCCTCGTGCATCGGCTCGTCATCTTCCTGTTGAAAAGTAGCAATTTCATTACGTAATCGCTCAGATAAATGCGAAGGATTAAAACGAGATAAAAATTCACGAGTTAGATCTGCCCAAGTCATAATAGAACCCGGTGTAAGTTTATTCCACCAAGTTTTAGCTCTGTCCCTCAATGAATGAGGGAATAACCGAAGCCTCAGTATCTCCGGACTAATTCCTGGCAGTCTAAACGAACCACAGATCTCTTGGAACGTTTTGAGATGCTCCCTAGCATCTTCTGTCGCAGAACCACAAAACTAACCTAAATGCAATGCAATGATGCTTGAATGCAGCAGAAATATGGGTTAAAAAGGGTGTAAATAATAGAACTTTTACACACTCAACAGGAATCTAGAACTTGTGGCTTGCTTACGATTTGAGACTACACTAAGAACGAGGTGCTTTAAAATGATTTAGGCATTAGGCTTTAAGCTCTTCCATCCCTTTCATTTTAAATTACCCTTTCTCATCGCCTAGTGAGCCTTTGTTAGCCTTACATCTCATTTCTTTGACTTAACCATTTCAATTGATCAAATGCTAGAATCTTTATTAGACATGAATGTGATACTTTTCAAATCAGGGCAGAATTTTTCCAAAATAAATAAAAAAAGGAAAAAAGAGAGAGAGAAAAATAGAATAAAAGGAAGAAATTGGTTCAAGAAGAAAAAAATGATGAGAAAAAGAAGGAAAACAGTTTCGAAAAGAAGAAAAAAAAGAATAAAAATGTGTGTTTGCTTGCCCATTTTTAGCTCTTTTTTAATGTCTTCACTGCTTAATGTTTGAGATATCTTGCATTGATCATCCTCTTTTGTTTTTTCTTCCCATCTTTCTATCCTCTTTTTTCTAAACCCACATTACACCTTGAAGAAAAGACCCGGTTTTACTCGCACCGAACCATCCGTATTAAATTTTAGAACTCCCTGCAATGGCGGCTGCCAACTTACCCCTACCCTCACCTTCCGTGGTGCTGGACTAACTACAAACGCAGATGAACATGACCACCAAATCGATTCGGATAACAACTCACCCTCACTATCAACCTTAATCCAGTAAAATGACCTCAACTTAACCAAAAAGCATAATCCAGTCCTCGACATACATTTTCCACGAAAGATGAATTCATTTCTAGCCAACCATAAAGACCACAACAACGCACTAACACTCGCCACCCACCACTTTCTCATGCAACCGGTAAAAGAACAATGAAAATTGACAACAAAAAAATCATCGAAACACACCGGGAAAGATATCGCTACACCCCACCAATGCCGCAACCAATCCCATAGTTTCCGCACACAGGGGCAATCATCTAAGAGATGTGCGATACTTTCCTCCGACGATGCACACCATGGACAGTGTCCTTGCTCGTCACGCAAAGGCACCCCCCATGCGCACAAAAAATCAGCCGTAGGCAACCTTCTTAACCATATAAACCACAAGAACGCTTGCACTTTAGGCGAGACCAGCACTTGCCAAGCAAAACAGTCGCCTATAGCATCGTCACCAACCTTATCCAGTAGCAACAGCTTCCACAAAGCCTTGACTGAGAATTCCCCATGTGTGTTCGGTCTCCAAATTAAAGTATCAAGTCGACATTCCCATAACCGAACCTCGCTAACCAAGGCACTCAACGCCCTCAACTACTCATGCTCGAACACCCGCAATTGACGTCTAAAGAACCCGTCCCATTGTTGATGATCGAAACTTGCATCCTTCGAATAATCACACACCCATGCTAGCTTATTTATTACCAAGGAAAATAATCGCGGAAACATATCTTTCAAAGGTTGCTGTGTTATCCACAGATCAAACCAAAATAAAATTGTCCGCCCATTACCTATTTTCCATTGAAAACCTGACATCCCCAAATGTTTTTCTATTTGCGCAGCACAAGAACTGGCCACAATCTGTCGCCAAACAATCGACATAGTTGACAACTTTTCCGTGTTGAAATGCCAGCACTGAGTATGTTCACCATACTTGGCTCCAATTAACCTCCACCGCAGTGAGTCACGATCACGAGCATATCACCAAACCCAATTCGATAATAATGCCATATTTTTCACCTGTAGATCTGCCACTCCCAACCCTCTCAAATGCCGCGGTCGACACACAACCTCCCACCCTACCCTAATCATCCTCCGTTCGAGGCCAACTCCACCCCAAAGGAATGCTCTACATATACGATCCAATTTTTCAATCACCCCATTTGGAGCCACAAACAAGCCCATGTAAAAAATAGGCAGAGATGAAAGTACCGAATTTACCAAAATTACGCGAGCAGCAAAAGATAATGACGTCCGCTTCCACCCAGCTAGCTTGCGCCTAAAGTTAGCGATAACCGGTTCCCACATCAATAATAACCTCAGATTCACACCTATAGGAAACCCAAGGTAAATAAACGGCAGCTTACCCTGTCTACATCCCAGCACTTCGTGCGACCGCCTTAACCAACATTTGTTCCTATACGACAAGATAACAGAAAACAATATTCAAAACAAGCTACTTTGAGATCATGTCCTAAAAACAATATTATGATCCGACATCATCATGTCCTGAAAACACCATCCTAATAATCATGTTTCCTCTCTTAGAATACCACATTTAGATAAATCTGGCATCCTCACAGCAAAGCATAATATTTCATACCATCCTAATAATCATGTTTGCCTAAGCTACTTCAAAGTCCAAACATAGAATCTTATAGTATAAAAGACCAACAATCTTAGCGTTTGAAACATATCACATTTCAATCAAACACCATGGCTCAAAACTATTGTTTTCCCAATGATGTTTGTCGTGATTTCACTCTAGTCGTATCCATGGGCTCTTGGAGCGTGTTGGGGTGAGTGATCCGTCGAATTGAGTGGAAAAAATTTGAGTTTTATGAGTATCATTTTATCATTTAAATTTTATTTGAAATTTTTTCAAGTTAAACCAAACGATGCACATCCAGACCCCGGTATAGCAACTAGCAAGCCGATACAATTAACACCTAGCACATGGATGAACAAAAAGCTCACAGTCATACCCAATCAGGATGGAAATCCTCAGCCCTTTTTCGGGTCATCTACTTATGCCCCTTCACTCAAAATTAGGGTTAGGGCTTGGAATTTAATTTTTTAGTGTTTTTAGTGTTAGAACATAAGGTACCGAAAAGTGACATGAAAATTTTTATTCAACCAACCCTACACTACACCTTCTCCAAACTAAAGCTGATTTTAACCCTTCTTAAAGTTGAATCTCGAGAGGCAGCTTCGGGATTACCATATGCTAAATCAACACTCATAGCCCAAGAGACATCCTTATTAGAGCACGATTCCATCTCGCAGTCTTCCTCAAAAATCTCACGGTGCCGTCCAGATAGACTTTCAACCCCCTAGTTAAGATCAGGAACTTCGACTTGTAGGCATGGTTCTGAACTGACATAGCCCCACCCCTGTGCTCAGTATTAGAATCTATAGATCAGTGAGTAGAAGATAAAAGTGAGGAAGAAGAAGACAATATGTTGAAAGAAAGAAGAAGGAAAGACGAAAGAGAAAAAGGAAACTGAAAAGAAAATAGGGAAAACCGATTTCTGTAATTGAGAAAATGAATTATACTTGAAAATAATATTTGTTCTTGTTGGGCTTATAGAACCCATTACAATATTTATAGGCTTTAGCCTACATGTACAGATAGACTGGATTGGTTACAACAGACTAACCAACTCTCTAACGGCCCAACTACTTCTCACCTATATACTCTTATATTATCTTGGTTTCTTCTTCTTCTAAAACAACAAAAGCAATCCCCAACTGAGAATGAAGGGCATATAAGACAGTGGGAGGAAGAGGCTTGGTGAGTATATCAGCAACTTGCTCAGTAGAAGGAACAAAGTTTACAACAAGTTGTCCAGCCAGAACACGTTCACGAACAAAGTGAATATCAATCTCTACATGCTTAACACGAGCATGATGAGTAGGATTTGCTGCCATGGAGACTGTAGAAGTGTTATCACACCAAACAATAGGTAGACAAGGTAGCACAAAGCCAATTTCAGTTAACATACTTTCTATCCATATTAACTCAGAGACATAATTAGCCAAACTTCGATATTCTGCCTCGGAAGAGGAACGAGACACAACACTCTGTTTCTTGGAACACCAAGTGACAGAGTTACCACCAAGAAAAATGCAGTAACCAGTTGTGGACCGTCTATCCTCAACTGATGCTGCCCAATCAGCATCATAGTAGCACACCAGATCACAATTATCATTAATAGAATAAACTAGTCCATGATGAAGAGTACCTTGAAGATACCTTAGAAATCTCTTGACAGCTTTCCAGTGTACATCCTTAGGATCATTCATGTATTGACTAACCTTATTAACAGCAAAGGCTATATCTGGTCTAGTCAAACAGACATACTGGAAACCTCCCACAATACTTCGATATAGGTGTGTATCAACAAAATTCTGACCACCATCCATATGTAACCTAGGAGAGACAATCATAGGTGTTGGCACAGGATTACAGTTTTGCATATTAGCTCTCTCAAGCAAATCTAACACATATTTACTCTAGTTCAAGGTGAGACCAGTGGAACATTGTTGAATCTCCATGCCAAGGAAAAATTCTGGTTGGCCAAGATCCTTCAGCAAAAATTCAGAATTAATCTGTTGCACTGTTAGAGAAACAACAGACTCTTGATTACCAGTGATGATTATATCATCCACATACACCATAAGTAGGAGCTTAACATCCTCACTAGACTTAATGAACAAAGAACTATCAGACTTGGAAGAAGAAAAACCAAGCTTGTGAATCAAAAAATTCCTTAAGGTGATGAACCAGGCTCTAGGGGCATGTCTAAGCCCATAAAGAGCTTTCTTGAGATGACACACCAGCTCTTCTCCATTAGGGCCTTCAATCTCAAACCCTGGGGGTTGACTCATGTAAATTTCCTCAGTCAATTCCCCATTCAGAAACGCATTATTAATATCCACTTGTCTGATGAACCACTTCTGAAGAACAACAGTTGCCAACACAGTTCTGATTGTAGCAGCTCGAACCACAGGACTAAATGTCTCTCGAAAATCACTACCTATCGTTTGAGGATAGCCTTTGGCTACCAGCCTGGCTTTAAACCTATCAACTGAACCATCAGGTTTGCGTTTGACCTTAAAAAGCCATTTACATCAAACAAGCTTTCGGGAGGGAGGTAAGGTTTGTAATGCCCAAGTTTCATTTTTCATTAAGGCATCATACTCAGCTAACACTACAGCCTTCCACTCAGACTACTGCAGAGCTTCATACACAGTGTTGGGCTCTTGAATGTCTCCCTTCATGAGAAATGCTTTGGGTTTAAAGATGTCAGCCTTAGCCCGAGTTACCATGGGATGAGAATTATGAGAACTTGTAGAGGAAGGGAAAATGGAAGTGGTATGGTGGAAGTAGTATGAAGAGATGAAGATGAAGATGACAAAGAATGATTTGAAGATTGTGGTGTGTTAGAAGAAGGAGATGGTGACTGTTGTGGAGATGGTAAGGTGGAAGTAGCATAAGAAATGGATTGTGGAAGCGATGGAGATAGTTGTGGAGATGGTAAGGTGGAAGTAGTAGGAGAAATGGATTGTGGAAGTGATGGAGATAGTTGTGGAGATGGTAAAGTGGAAGTAGCATGAGAAATGGATTGTGGAAGAGATGGAGATAGTTGTTGAGATGGTAAAGTGGAAGTAGCATGAGAAATGGATTGTGGGAGTGATGGAGATAGTTGTGGAGATGATAAGTTGTAAGTAGCATGAGTAATGGATTGTAGAAGTGATGGAGAAGAGGGAGAAAGAGGAGGCACACTTACATTCTGAGCAGGAACATTCATAGCAGACTGTTGTTGAGTTATAGGATGAAACACATGAGGAAAATGTAAAGAACTTTCAGAGCTTTTAGACTCAACATTCATATTATCAATACACCGAAAACTCAGAAAGTTAGCAATTGTAATCAAAGAATCAATAGCAAATGTTGTCACAGAATGAGATTTATTTTTAGAGGCAAAAGGAAAAACATTTTCATCAAACTTAACATCCCTGGAAATATAAATTCTACCACTATCATCTAAACATTTATATCCCTTATAAAATGAAGAGTAACCAAGAAAAGTACAAGGAGTAGATCTAAACTGTAACTTATGTTTGTTAAATGGTCTAATTAGAGGGAACACAAGCATCCAAAACTCCTAAGAGATGTGTACACATGCTTAGTTTTAAAAATCTTTTCATAAGGTGACATAGCTGATAGAGAGGATGCAGTGGATGGAAGTCTATTTATGAGAAAAATTGTTGTGCTAAATGCATCACTCCAGTACCTTAGAGGCATGGATGCCTGAGCCAACAAGGTAAGCCCAACTTCAACTATCTGTCTGTGTTTTCTCTCAACCAGCCCATTCTGCTCAGAAGTGTGAGGGAAGGTAAGTCTGTGATGAATGCCTTGCTCCTGGAGATATGGCTTGAGAGCTGCAAATTCACCTCCTCCATCAGATTGTAGAGCTTTTAATTTTACTCCAAGTTGTCTTTCAGCTTGTTTATGGAACTGAACAAACACCTCTTTGACCTGAGACTTAAATTTCAAAAAAATAAAGCCATGTAAAATGAGAATGAGCATCAGTAAAAGCTACAGAGTATTTAAAAGTACTATAAGCTATAGGGGCAGGACCCCATACATCTGCAACAACCAATTCTAAAGGACAGTGATACACAGTTTGAGAATCTGAAAAAGGTAATTTATGAGACTTACCTAACTGACAGGCACAACAAAGAGAAGAATCAAACTAAGTTTTATTAGAATCAATAGACAGATTACAATTCAACAAGGCTTGATGCAAAACCCTGGAAGAGGAATGACCTAGTCTATGATGCCAAACCTCTAAAGGAACAACATTATTAACAGAAGCAAAAGTACATTGAGAATTTAAAGGTGGAGAAAACAAATGAGTCCTAGAATTGCAGAACGCAGCAATCTTATTAAACTTGTATAAACCTTCAACTTTAGAACCTTCAAGCAGAACTTGCATTGAGTGTAGATCCTTTACTTGACAGAAAGAAGGATAAAACTCCACACTGACATGATTATCATGTGTAAACTTAGAGATAGACAGTAAGTTTTTAGTGATTTGAGGCACGAACAAAACATCTTTCAAATGAAACAATCTATTCTTAGTCAAGAGAGATGATTGACCTAAAAACTGAATAGGCAAGGTATTACCATTACCCACTTGGACAGTACCTGAACCAGGATAAGTTGTACCATGTTGAAAACTACTGGCATCATTGGTAAGATGATGTGTAGCACCAGAATCTGGGAACCACTCATTATCATCATAAACTTCAGTTGTAGCAAGATGCACCTGATGAGTTAACTGAGCAGAAGAGGCACTAGGAAATTGAGGAGTAGAAGCATGAAACTGATTAGAAGGAAGCAAGGGCTGAGCAACAGAACTGACAGGATACACCAGAGGTGCAACACCTGAAGCAACTGTAGTGGTAGGCAAAACACCCATTGGTGAAGGAATAGAGTAGGGGTAATACATGGAGACATAAGGAGAACTAGTAAGGGTAGTGACATGAGCTTGAGCAGGAGCCCTAGGAGAAGAAAAGGTTACAGTTCTGGAGTTTCCTGAATACCTTGTGGAGTCATTATTTTTAAAATTCATGTCATATCTATAGTAGCACTTATCCACCAGGTGACCAAATCTGCCACATAGCTGACATTGAGGTATGTTGGCATTAAAATTCCTACCTCTGCCTCTACCTCTAAAATTACCAGAAAACTGAGCTTGCTCAGAAGAGGCCTGCTGAAAAGTTGTACCAAATGCAGAAGAATGAGCATTATTAGGGTGAACAGTAGCAGTGGCAGCAGAAGGAATAGAACCAGAGTCAACAAAGGGATAGACATTATGACCGGGTAAAGAAGAACTGTTCACAAGAGGTGATTGGACAGAAGGAGCAGTGGACTGATGTGTAACAATATGAGCAGAAGTAGAAACAGGAACAGACAAATTGTTTTGTCTAACATCAACATCAAGAAGTATAGTGCATACAAAAGACAAATCTGAAGATGAAGGACTTGCAGTAATCACATAATCATATTCAGGAGGAAAACCATTCAGAATAGCAGTTACATGCTCCTGTTCTGAAATCCTTTCACCACAGTTTGCTAGATTATCACTAATAGATTTAACTTTCATTAAGTACTTTTGCATACTCAAATCACCCTTTTTCTGAGTATGAAGCATTCTTCTATAAGACATTAACCTAGAAGTTGTTTTACTACTATAGCGTCTATGACGAGTATCCCGTATAGCAGAAAATGTACTAACACCAATTACATGATGTAAAATAGGTTCACTCACAGTGGACAGTAACAATGTGGCAAGAGCTCCATCATGCTCTTCAAAAGCCTCAAAATCAGGATTGATACACACAATACCATTCTGAGTTACATATTTAGGAGGAGCTTGAACATTACCATCTATAAACCTAAGTAAATGATGAGTTTTTATTGTTAGAAACACCTGTTGGTGCCATAAAAGGTAATTGTGGTCATCTAGAGTGACATTGATCTTTTTAGAGGCAAACAACTTAGATCCAGAGGTATTGCCTACAGTCATATTCGTAGGATCTATATGAGTAGTATGAGTAGTAGTATCATGCACAGTTTCTTGCTCACGAGAACGAGTACTTCCAGTAGGTATATTATTAGCAGCAATGTTATTTAGAGAGTTGAAAGCAGTATTATCAACATGAGCAGAGTTATCAGGAACATCAGTGTTAGTCATACTAACAGATCTAACACAAACGAGCCTCTTGCAACCAGACAGAGACGAAAAACAAACCTCAGCTCAGAAAACAAACCTCAGCTCAGCCAGAGACCAAAAACAAACCTTAGCTCAGAAACACAACACAGAGAACATATGCAGACATATCACACAACATCAAACCAGATTAAACACAACAGATCACAAGGCAGAAAATAAATGAATCAACAACAATCCTCAGGTTAGCAATCACAAGGCATAGAATACGAATCAACAGATCATAAAAGACAGATAAGAACGATCTCACCGAATAGCAACCAACACACGAACAGAGAAATTTGACGAATCGCAAACAAGAGGAAGCAGAGTGCAACACAAAGATCAACAGATGCGAACAACTCATGAATTAAACAGGAACAGATGTATTGTGGTGGATTGACGATCAGCAAATGAACGCCAGACATGCCCAAACAAAATTGAAAAGAATCGACAAACCCTAGAAATTGGGTATTTCGATCAGAAACTTCACCAAGACCAAAAATAAACGAAAAATAAAGAAATGAAGGTGGTTAAACCGGTTAGATCAGTAGCTCTGATACCATATTAGAATCTATGGATCAGTGAGTAGAAGATAGAAGTGAGGAAGAAGAAGACAATATGTTGAAAGAAAGAAGAAGGATGAAAGACGAAAGAGAAAAAGGAAAAGGAAACTGAAAAGAAAAGAGGGGAAACCGATTTCTGTAATTGAGAAAATGAATTATACTTGAAAATAATATTTGTTCTTGTTGGGCTTATAGAACCCATTACAATATTTATAGGCTTTAGGCTACATGTACAGATAGACTGGATTAGTTACAATAGACTAACCAACTCTCTAACGGCCCAACTACTTCTCTCCTATATACTCTTATACTCAGCAACTGTATCCTACAGCCTGCTGCTGGGATCTATTAGGAACCAAGTGCCAACTAGCAGAAAGCAAATGGCCCCCGAAGAGTTGGCGGCCACGAGGGGAGTTTGAAAAGAATTACAATTGTCCATCATCATTAACTCACCATCTCAAGATTGTGGGGAATCGAAGAAATTCTTCAAAAGAGTCGTCCTATCTTGCATGGCTACGTTGGAGCGACCACCACACAAAATTAAAGTTTCATCGGGATTACCTTCCTAAAACCTTTGTTACACTGATATAGATACGGGGACAGATACGGGTATGGGGACAAGGATGAAAAATAATAATTTTTAAAATTACATGGTACGCGTATGGTAAGGATACGATAAATATAAAATAAAAATATATATATATATAATAATCTATTCAAAATAATAATAATAATAATAATAATAATAATAATAATAATAATAATATCTAAAGTAACCAATAAAAACAAAATGTTAATAAAAAATTAAATAGAAAACAATCCTATTTTTTTAATAATAATAATAATAATAATGATATAATTAGTTCATGTGAAAATAAAGCAGCAAAAATAAAAATAAAATAAAATGTTCATATCATAATAATAATAATAATAATAATAATAATAATAATAATAATAACAACAACAACAACAACAACAACAACAACAACAACGCTCTTACTATTAATAAAACGTTTTATTGGGCCCAGGGGCGGATGTATGTAGGGGCATGGTGGGTCACGTGACCCACCATTAATTTTTGGGGTAAACTACAATGGAGGATACTCAATTATGGGTAATGTTATATTTGGGTCATTTAATTTTTAAAAGTTACATTTGAGTCACTCAAGTATGAGTAAGGTTATATTTCGGTCACTCAATTATGAGTAAGGTTACATTTCAGTCACTCAATTATGAGTAAGGTTACATTTGGGTCATCTTTCATACTTAAAAAAATTATTGCTACAAAAACATTTGCGCCAATCCTCAAATGTTCGAACTTTTGATAACCTTTGTCTTTGGAACTCGGAAGAACTTTTACGCTATCACACTTATCTCTTTAGAGGTTCTATTCGAAAAGAAAAAATGGTTGATCTCGAATTTCTCTACTCATCCCTTAATCAATTCAACTTTCTTTAACAAAATGCATTTTTTATGCATATTTAGCCTATTGTAGTCAAATTAATTGTCTGGAGGGATTCGAAGCCTTAAACCTCTAAATAAGGTAAATAGGTGAACCACCAAACTTAAATTCCTGGATCCGCCCCTGATTGGGCCCCACAAAATTGAAACAGCCCCCAAAGAATTACGTGTCTTCTTCTTAGTTCTACAACTGCACTTGATTTTTTTTCTTTTCGTTGGTGTTTTTTTAACCCTATAACGGCGTTTTTTAGCGCCGCTAAAAACTTTCCCGACGCTTAAGAAAGCACCGCAAGAAATGTCGCTTAAAGCAGTGCCGCAATAGTTCACGGCGTTTTTAGGTAAAAAAAACACCACAAAAAGTCAAGATCTACAAACGCCGCAAATAAGTGTTCTTTAGTGGCGTTTATTTCGGCAAACGCCGCAAAAAGTCAAGTTCTATAGCGGCGTTTTTATTTTACAAACACCGCAATAGCCTGACTTTTAGTGGTGTTTTATATTTCAAACGCCGCAATAGCCTGACTTTTAACGGCGTTTTGTTTTTCAAACGCCGCTAAGCTTGATTTTAGGGAAATAAAATTATAATAAAAATTATTTTTTCCCTATTTCTATTTCGTCAAAAAATGTAAATTACATATCCAAAATATTTGTTAAATAGAATATTTATTTCATCCCAAAAATATATTGTCACAATTAACTTAAAATATTGGTTAAACAAAATATTTATTTCATTACAAAAAGTACATTTTGTCGCAATTTAACCCATCTACATATTTCGTTCCTATGTCTATCTTTTCCGATCCACTACCTCTTGGTCAACACTACTACCAACCACCATCTCGAATCCCTATACCAAAAAAAGTTCGATATGAGAAGTTAATAGTATTTGAAAAAACTGATTTAATTATAGCTGAAAATTGTTACACGAAGACCAGAGGACAAGACAAGTCTTATTTCTGCATGCCCATATCAAACTAATCAGCATACCTCAAAGAAGATAAAATCAATTCCACCAATCAGGTCAAGCTAGTCAACAAGAAAGCTTGCCTCACTCATGATGGCCGTAGTAGAATCCTCAGGATGTTTGTTAGGATACTAACAAGCTTGCAGTGAACAAGTGAAGAGACCATAAACGAGACTCACATTTATTGCCATAATATTACCAGCTTTCAATAGATTAAGATAAAATCGTCTAAAAACTAAGTTATAAATTTCCTGAAATCCAACCAAATTTTAGGCCAGCTTTGACTGACAAGACTGCATGAGCATAGCTCTGATAAAGAAAATCTTGGAGTATGCATAACACAAGACATACAAAAACTAGAGTGATGGCTAGCATAAAAGATGAGACCTAGGATTTTTACACTTGTCCTTAGTAAGCCCTACAATTTTATCAACAAAAATAAGCCTGTAACCTTCCATTTCCGTCCAACATATTTAGTTTTCCAATGACAAGGTGAGAATCTGTTTCCAATGAGTCAAACAAAATACCAATCCTAATATCACTAAACCTTAAGGCTAGAACTGAATCACATATCAAGCAAATTCTATCAACATATAATGCAGGGGGTGCATTGTGTAAAATAAAATTAAAAATTAGAGTCAATAAACTCTTTCAACATATGCAAATTTCCAACAAGTAACAGATTGTGTTTCCATTGAGGCATACCAAATATTCTCAGAACCTATATGGTTGGAACTGAATCACATATCTAGCAAATCCTACCAACTATCAGTTTTGCAATCCCTCAGACTACAGTAAAGGAAAAATTGTTCCATGCATGACCCAATATAAAGTGGCATCGGGATTATTCAGAGGAATCATAATGCTAAGATAACATTGTGCATAGATTGGTTGTAGAAATTCTTGCAAAGCAAAGTTTGTACTTTGAGGCACTTCACGCTGCTAAAGCATGCCTCAGAAATTTAACATGGTAGATGAAAAAGTGACATGTCATCAATTGGAAACTAATAAGTCTACAGGGATGTTTCATTTTTTTCATAGATGTTTAACATTTATGCTGCCTATTTTACGGGACACATACTTTCAAAAATTGAAGACAAGAAATAGAACTTCCAAATCACCTCCTAGACAGTGGCGCCATCCACAACGACATTCGCACTGAAATTGTCAAAAACAGTCGGGGCATAGTCCTGGGACCATAAGAAATTCAAACGCAAACAATTACTAGTAAAGAAAACCAGTGTCCAAAACAACCTAGCCACTAACAGAGAGCATAAAGCCCTGTTTGTATTCCTACATTGTACGACATTTATGATAGAAGGATTTAAAAAAACAATCGAGCAATTTCAAATTTGATGAAATATTATAGAACATGGCTCACTGGAACATCAACAATTCCATCCAAATCTTCACTGATTTTTACATAAATCAAGAAAATACTAGGTTCACTGATTGGCGAAGACAAGGTTCAATGACTGTTTCTCAAAGTTAGAGGATTGGGAGCCGGGGATGACACTGCACAATCGACGAGCGTGGATTTCAGTCCGTGGTATTCCTATCCATGCTTGGTCGTACGAGACATTTGACAATATTGCGAAGACTTGGGGTTCACTCGTCCGAGTTGCGGATAACACAGCATCGTCGACATCGTTCGAACGGGGTTGGTTGTTGATCGAAGCGGACATGATGGAACACATTGATTCTCGTTTGGTGCTGGAAGTCGAGGGTAAGTTGTACCATATTTTTGTAAAGGAGGTGACCATATTTGGGCCCCCTACCGATTGTGAATGCACAGCGATCGACGACAACGGCAGCGATGAATCAAGTGAATGCAGCTCGTCGGAGTATGTGCCGGAGTCGTGTATGGGGGAGGGTTGTCAACGGGAGATAGCAACAGTGGCAGGTCAGGGTCTGAAAGAATGGAAAATCAATCAATTATGGAATGATGCATATCGTGGGGACTACGGTATGCTCGAGGCTCCAAGGGTTGAGGAACATGGGGGCCAGCCGTCGACGCCGATGCAGGGTCAGCCGTCACAAGGCGGCGGTGAAACTGAGCTGGAGAGAGTTACACCAGCAATAGGAGTGTGCACTACACAAAAGAGTCCTACGGTATTAGAATTCCAAATCAATGAAAATGCTACAGATAATCCAACTCTACTACCTACATCAGCTGATCTAAATCACGGGGACAACCTGCTTATTCAAACGCGTATTCCAGATCAACGGGGGGAGACGGGGTGTGGACGGCAAGCGTCGACAGTTTTGATTCCTATTCCGATTACAACGCATACGAACGAGCTGACGGGAGTCTTCACGATTCCGGTGGAACATTTGGGCGATGAACAGGAACAAAGACAAACCGAAGCAGACGATGTTGTCATCCCGATTTGGATTAATGGTGTGTTAAAAAAGACAAAATCAGTGAACGCGCTTTCAGGGGTGGTGAAAAACTTAAAACAGGGGAGGGGAAGACCGAGGAAGAGTGGAGGTCGTGATTCTCATCAAATTATTGCCGACGCATCGATAACAGATTCGGATGTCCAACTTCGACAGCAAATTCTCCACCATGAAGCAACAGCAACAGCGGCTATAGGGAATTTGGTGGGAGTGACATCGTTAGGCCGCGAGAAAGAAATTCTGCAGGATTTATCGCGAGTGCTGCAAGACGGCATTCGCAATTTGCAATAATGCGATTACTGAGTTGGAATGTCAGGGGGTTGGGATCGCTGTTGAAGAGAAGACGGGTAGGAGAAGTTATTAGACGACAACGGTTTGATATGGTCTTTTTGCAGGAGTCGAAGTTAGAAGAGCTGAATTCGTCGGTAATCGCTGGAATGTGGTACAGTGATGGATTTGAGTTTGTGTTTTCGCCATCCGTGGGTGCTTCGGGTGGTATAATAGTAGTATGGGAAGGTGACAGGTTTGTGATGGAGTCGGTAGAAATTGAAAGACACTTTGTGGTGATTCAAGGGCGGTGGAAGCATGAGGATATCATATGTTGTCTTATGGCGGTATACGCCCCTTGTGATGTGTCGGAACAGGAAGGATTATGGCAACGGTTAGAGACAGTGATCAACGGTTTTGCGGGACCATGGTGCGTCGTGGGTGACTTTAATTCGGTGTTGTGCCCGTCGGAGAGAGCAGGCTGTCACTCGCAGAATAGAGGTATGAACTCCTTCTCTTCTTTTGTGAATTTGGCATGTTTGATTGATTTACCGTTAAGAGGAAAGTAGTATACATGGTTTGGAAGGGATAATCGAAAAAGCCGTATCGACAGGTTCCTTGTATCAACTGGGTGGTTGGATAGTTTTGCTAGAATTGAACAGTTAACTATGTCGAGAGGTATATCGGACCATGCCCCTATTATCTTGTTGTGTGATGATATTGACTGGGGTCCGATGCCTTTCCGATTCATTAATGTGTGGTTGGAAGAGAAACGCAATGTGAAACGAATGGCGGAGGAGTGGTGCAGGTTGACGGGCATGGGAATAGGCAACTCAAACATCTCGGTAAAGTTGAGACACTTGAAGTTGTTCCTTAGAAAATGGAATAAATCTGATTTTGGGGATGTCGAGAAAGAAATTACATATTTACAAGGCTGCCTTGATTGCTTAGATAATGGCGAGGAGGAGCAAGCCATGGGGGAGGGTGGTGAGCTTAACGATCGCAAGAAAGCATGGATGCAAGCTTTATGGCGAGCGATTCGTAGAAAAGAATCGTTATGGCGTCAAAAGTCACGAGCGACTTGGCTTAAATTGGGTGATAGAAACACTGCGTTCTTTCACAGGGCAGCAAAGTTACGAGCGATACGGAATGCAATTGTTGGTTTAAATATCAGTGGTACTTGGGTAACAGTTCCGAACAGATTACGGAAACATGTGGTGAGTTTTTTCTCCAGACATTTTGCTGCGGAAGCGAGGGCTTGTATCTGGCAGTTTGAAGGGGCTTTTAACGTGGTGAATGATAATGAGAACTCGACTCTGATTGCGCCATTTACTATGGGCGAGGCATGGGATGTGGTGCGAGGGTGTGAGGGTTCAAAGTCTCCGGGTCCGGATGGTTATAGCATGGAGTTTTACAAGAGGTGCTGGGAGGTTGTTAGTACTGATGTGGAAAGGTTCTTGGCCGATTTCTTCAGTTCTGGAAAATTACCTTTGGGCGTCAATAACACATTTATTGTGCTGTTACCAAAAGTGGAATCACCAGTGTCTTTGCACGATTATAGACCTATTAGCTTTCTGAATTCCATTTATAAGATTCTAGCTAAAATCTTAGCTAGGCGTTTACAGGTGGTGTTGGGTGGTTTGATCAGTGACCATCAGTCTGCTTTTGTCCGTGGACGTCAGATAGTAGATGGAATTTTGCTAGCGAATGAGACGATACACTCTATGCGTAACAGCCGAGTTGGGGGATGTGTGCTGAAACTAGACTTTGCGAAGGCATACGACTGTGTCCGTTGGGATTTTTTGGATCAAATTATGCGTTCGATGGGATTTAGTTCCAATTGGAGGGGGTGGGTGATGGAATGTATTGGTTCTGTTCGATTATCTGTCTTGTTAAATGGTAGTGCAACGAAGGAATTTGTTATGAGGCGAGGGCTGCGACAAGGCTGCCCTTTGTCGCCATTATTGTTTGTCATCGTGGCTGAGGCGTTGCATCGGTTACTAGTACAAGCGGAGGAAGTGGGGCTGATTAGGGGGTGGAAGTGGCTCCGGGGGTAACTTTAACACACCTTCAGTTTGCTGACGACACCGTACTTTTCTTCGAAGCTTCAGTAGCAGCGGCGCTGAATATCCGTAGGCTTCTGTGTTGCTTCCAAGTCTGCTTAGGTTTGCGCATCAACATCTCTAAATCTTCACTGTATTCGATAGGTATAGATGGGGATATGGTTGCATCCATGACCAAGGTTCTGGGTTGCCGACAGGGGGATTTACCGTTTGTCTACTTGGGTTTGCCGCTAGGGGTAAATCCGCGACACATTGCTATATGGGAGCCAGTAATTGCATCCGTTCGACGTAAGTTGGCAGGTTGGAAGAAGACGTCTTTGTCGTTTGCGGCACGAATCACGTTGGTAAATTCAGTCTTATCCTCTCTTCCAGTTTATTATATGGGTCTGTTTAAAGTGCCGAAAGGGGTGATTGCTGCTATAGATAGGCTGAGGCGAGCTTTCCTATGGGGTGGGGTGAATCTTCAGCGTAAAATGAGCAGAGTGAGCTGGAGTTTAGTATGCCGGCCTCGCCATCTTGGAGGCTTGGGAGTGGTTGATTTAGAGGTTCGAAATAAGGCTCTCTTGGCGAAGTGGTCGTGGCGATATGCTCGGGATGTGAAATCTTTATGGCGGGCCATTATTGTCTCTAAATATGGTGAAGCGGCACAGTGGTGGCGGTTTAATACATCGGTAAGGGGACAGATGTCTGTGATTTGGAAACAAATAGTGCAAACTGTTACTTCAGAGGGTATACAAAAACATATGGGCGAGGATCAATTCGTTTGGAAGATTGGTTCTGGGGAACGAGTGCTGTTTTGGTTTGATGCTTGGTGTATCGAACAACCACTGAAAGATGTTTACCCTCGCCTATTTTCAATTGTGGTAGATCGGCTAGCAATGGTGAAGGATATCGCGGTTGGTGAGAGCTTCCAGCACGTTCAGTGGGAAGCTTTGTTTCGCCGTAGTCTACGATCATTCGAGGCTCAGCAATTGCTGGATTTAAGAGCGTTAGTGTGCCCGGTAAAGTTGAGACAAGGCGAGATCGATATGCTAGTGTGGACACCGGATAACCTTGGGAATTTTTCAGTTAAGGGGCTGACTCGGTTGCTTATGATAGATAAAGTGGGCGAGAGTGATTTTGGGGACTGTTTTGCGTGGAAGGTTTTGGTTCCTCCTAAGGTCCAAGCGTTTCTCTGGTTTGCTTGGTTGCGTCGATTGCCGACGTTTGCTTTTTTGCGGACTCGTGGGATAGATTTGGGTGACAACCGAGGTGTGTGCAAGTGGTGTCGCGAGAGGGAGGAGGATATTGATCATCTCTTTTATTCTTGCCCGTTTGCCCAGGGAATGTGGGATTGGTTTCGAGGGTGGTGGGCGATTTCTTTGCCGTTGCCAAAATCTTTGGCGGATTTTCTTCTCCCGGATATGCACTGTTCTTTTAAAGGCACCTTGAGGAAGTTGTGGGTGTCGAGTACTGCTGCTTTATTGTGGTCGTTGTGGCTTGCACGCAATGACTTGGTTTTTAATGATAAGTTTGTCTCAGCAGCGGAAATAGGCTTCTTGGTCAAGCTACGCTCGTTCTATTGGGTGAAGACCCTTAAGGAGGGGTTATCGGTTAGTGAGTCCCTCTGGTGGGACTGTCCGAGTTTGTATCGCGAAGGGACTGCTAAGCATTTGGAGCGGTTGGGAGTGAATTGGGAGCCCCCTATCGGAAATACAGTGAAATTCTCGGTGGACGGTTCCGCGCGCAGGAAGCTAGGACCAGCGGGCTTTGGAGGGGTATTGCGTGATGCTCAGAGTCGAATCCTTGCATTGTTTTCAGGTCCTCTTGGTACTCTTGATTCAAATGTGGCTGAGATTCGGGCGATAGCTTTTGCCCTGGAGTATTTTGTAGAGTCTAATTGGGCGGATCGTCCTCTAATCGTTGAGTCGGATTCCAGAGTTGCTATTGGGTGGGTGTTGCAGGTGGAACGTCGCCCTTGGCGTTTGTGGGAGTCCTTTTGTGTGATTGACCGTGCGTGTTTGAGGTTAGGTTCCGTGTGCTTTTCTTATATTTTCCGGGAGGCAAATGGGCTAGCTGATGCGCTAGCAAAGGAGGGGGTGTCTCGAGTCTCTTTGTTCCAGGCTTCGTTATGATTTGTAAATGGGGTCTATTGCTTTGTTTAAAGTCAACAAGTCGTACTCTTTTCCTCCATTAGGTTTAGGGAGGTTTTTAATGAGGCGCTTGTTTGACTTGCGTTGTATATTCACATCAATAAAATATACATCGCTTTGCTGATCAAAAAAAAGAAAATACTAGTATAAAAGAAAAGAGAGCGAAAAAGGTTCACAGTAGGGAAAGTGTTGCTGGTGTAGGAAATCAGCAAGCAGGTTTTTCCAAAGGCACCATCGCCAACAGTGACGCACTTGATGAATCTCGAGGTGCTCATATTTCTTCCGCAGTATACCGAATCGCCTAAAGCTTTATTCTTTTTCCTCCTTTTGTTCTCCAAATCTTGAAATATTTGAGAAATTAGGTTAAAGGACTTGTGATAAACTAAAAGGGGTTAAAGGACTTCTTTCACGGCATTTTAAATTTTAAATGCCAGCACAATACGAGATATTGCGGCGGTTTTTTTAACAAACGCTACTAAAATACTTGTTTTGGCGGCGTTTTTTTCCAAAACACCACTATATATTATTTTATAGCGGCGTTTGTGATAAAAATGCCGTGAAAAGCGCCGCTATATACCAAACTTGGTGTAGTAGGTCAACTGTCGTCCTCTAAACATCCCCGAAAATATCTCAACAGTCCCCGATTAGTTTTGACCGTACCCCGTCAATGTGGACCGTCCCCGGTACATCCCTTAGCCGTACCCATTCCTAGGACGTTTCGGGTACTTGAAACGGCATGGAATTGTCGTACCCGTACTTCCCAAGCTAAAAAGATGTCTCTCTATCTGCATGCAGAACCACATTCTTCGGAATCGAAGCATATACCTGCAAAACCCCTTCACATTCTTCTGGTCTCACAAATCCATTCAAAATATCACCATTATCAGGTTCAAGGTTTACCTGAGAAGAAGCTGAACAATCCTATGAGGAACTGGAAACCGAATCATCTTTGCATCGAGGCTTACAATTCATGTTAAGGGCGTGTATGACAAGGATTATGAAGAGAACTTCAAAATTCAAATACGTTACAAATAATTTTAATGCACATTTATTCGGGATAGTTTTTTTTTTGACTTATGAGACAAGTAATGATTGTTTTCTCTATTAATATAATTGGATAATTTTGGTTTGAGGAAACCTGTCAAACTTCTATTTTATGAAAAAAATTACAACGCTCGAC
Organism: Hibiscus tridactylites; assembly: GCA_958450335.1. Classification (NCBI taxonomy): domain Eukaryota; kingdom Viridiplantae; phylum Streptophyta; class Magnoliopsida; order Malvales; family Malvaceae; genus Hibiscus; species Hibiscus tridactylites. The sequence goes on from OY288279.1 coordinate 79,314,582, forward strand.
GAGCACCACTAACAATGAGCATTGTTGAGCACTATTTAATTAATTTATAAAGATTAAAAATTTAAACGACTTTTAGATTGCATGGTTAGAGGTGGTGTCTTGCTGAAGGTTGATTTAGGAGCTCGTTGGTGAAGGTCGTGACGACAATAATTACGAGAAGGGGAACCACTCTAGAGGGCCAACCTTTCTTCTCTCAATAGGGGGACCATGCCTAACCCTTGGCCGCCGAAAAATTAAAATCTCAACGAGTCGACCAAAGGAGAGAATCGGAGCAACACTGCAATAAAGAAAGAAAAGAAAAAGAGAGCTTAAAGAAAGAGGGCAACAAAAAAAATCAAAATCAGAAAAAGGGGTAGAGGCTAGCAGCCTGTAGAGGCAGTTGGTTGCTTGAAGTTTAAGAAAAATGGGTGATGAGTAGCTAGTTTGGTCAATATTTTAGTGCTAATTACGCTTAAATGATTGATTTGTGGTGCTGAATTGTGGTCTATTGTGTGTTTTTCTGTGCAGGACTTCATGGCTAGAAAACAGATTAGAAAATGCTGGATTCTGCAAGTTTTCTAGATTCATGGCTGGATTAGTGGGCATGAATTAAGGCATGAATGCGCTGACTCGACGATACGTTAGTAGGCTTCTAGAAGATGACGTCAGCAGCGTGTGATAGCTTATCAACTGCGTTCCGGATCACTTATCAGCCGAGATTTGGATCAAAGTTCGTAGATTATCTTTTATTTTTAAATTTAAACAGTTTAGGATTTACTTATTATCACTTAGAAATTATCCATTGTATTTTAAATATTTTAAGGATTATCTCTTATATTTTAGAGTTATTTTAGGGTTTTAGGATGCTATAAATATCCCTTTGGGGGTGAAACTCAAATATCTCTTGTTCTTAGATTTTATTTGTTCTTAGTAAATTTTACTTTAATAAAGTTTTATTTTTCTATAGCCAAAGGCTAAAGCGATGACTCGATTCCAACGTGAGGAATGAAAAGTACTTAAATAACTCCAAGTTTTTTCTCTCAGTTTTCTAAGTTTAATTTCAAAAATCAGAATGATTTTAAAACCAAAGATGGACTTTGGTCAGGATGTTATTTTGGTTAAATATGCGGGAGGAAGGATCGACTATTGAAGCACATTCGACTTCCTGGGAACACACTTAGTAAATTGATTACTAAGAGAAAATTGAGATCGAAACCGTTGTTATTGAAACAACACAATTTGAGTCGGGTTTTTCAGAACTTTAAAACTGTTTATTTTTAATAGCGATAGCCGCGGTTAATCTAACCAGAAAACTGGAATCTAAAAATTGATTTTAGATTATCGGTTTACCAAAGAGAAAAAAACAAGTCTCAAGGATTGATCCTTGTAGGCAAGTAACCGACGTGAATTCTGAAGTAAAAAACTTTTCCAATGATCCGAGGGAATTGAGTCAAAGCGAGAGTCTGAGGCTAACCTTATTCATATCAATTTTATTTCTTTCTAATCTTCTTTATAATTATTTTATTTTTCTTATTTTTATCCACAAACTCCCTTTACTTAAATATTATTCAACTCTCTTCTTGGCTCACCGATTGAACAAACATAAATCATAAAGTTTTTTAATCCCTGTGGGATCGACCCCTTCTCTTTTACTACATATTATTTCATTTATTTATTATTAGTGAAGAATGAATTATTTTTTACGCGAAAACGACGCGTGTCACATTTTTTGAACTTTGGGAGAGAAAACAGTTTAGATTTACAATTTTTTATGTTCCTATACTTAATAAAATTTTATCTGCAAGCAAAAAAAATATACGAATAGAATCAAATAACTTGAAATTTGAAAAAAGAATGTTGTGTTATTTATAAACTACTGCATCTGCATCACGAACTATTTTCCTAATGATCAATTCCATGTACCTAAACTCGATGTGTCGTAGCTTTATTATCTGCATCGCAAACCAGGATATGAAACATCAAGAATAATGTCACATGTCATGGTCAATATCAAGTGAAAAAAAAATTCAATTTGGATTTATGACCGTTTATAATTTTTGTAAGTAGACAATGTTAGCTATAAATTCTTTTTTTAAAGTAAAAACAATTAGTATTTTTTGTATATGTTATACCTTATATTCTTTAGTACCCACTCTTTTGTAATAAGGGTCTTTTGTCAATCTCTTTTTTCTTCGATATGGAAACTTTCGAGAAAGACGTTCTCAAAAGACCCAAACCCTTTTAAAGACACCATTTACCTTTAAATTTTTTTCCGCACAAAGTTCATAAGAGTTCATCCGGAGGCTACCTCATTATATTCTCCGTCTAACTACTATTTTGACAAGACCAACTTCAAATCTAAAATAAATTTAAAATTTTAATAAAGGTAAAATAAAAGTCACAAGACTTCAGGCGTACTTATATACTTGTAGTTGAATCATGTGAGCAAGAAAAATTCGAAAAAAAATAATAAAAAGACAGTAAAAAGATAGGAGAATAGAAGAAAAAAACCAATTAAGAGAAAAAAATACTTTAATACCCAAACTGTACTCAATGTGTTCTCGGTATGGGGATATATCGAATATTTGGTACTACTTTAGACTAAAGTATATGTGCTTCATGAATTAAAGGTTATCGGCTACTCTCCTTAAATATCCCAAGAAGGGATTGACAAAAGGGACTTTCTCACCCTCAAAGACTAACCCATACACAAGGCCATTCACTCGGCCTTCCTTTAGTTCAACTCCCTCATTTCGACCATCTACCATTGCGACTTTCTGTCCAAATCTGAAAGAATAAACAATCAAAAACTGTCACTACAGCCATCATCCTAAATTGTCACCAAAAATATGGTAGTTAATGATATTTTAAATTCGATAATATATCTAATGTTTATGTTAACACAACCGGACTTGCATAGCAAGGATTATGAGAACTTCATAAATTCAAATACTTTACGAGTAATTTTAATGCACTTTCTTTCGTGACCAATCTTTTTTTGACTTATGAGATATTTGTTTTTTCTCTATTAATATAACTAGCTAATTTCGGTTTTAAAAAATCTGTTAATCATCGATTTCATTGATCAATTCAAATTTAAAATTTAGTAAAAACAAAAATTACTAATCTAAATATAGCCATGCAAGATTGAAAATCAAAAATATAAGTACAAACAACCTTACATGGTGATCACAAAACATAACGCACGCACCATGGGCAACCTCAGAAGCGTTGCCCTCCCATTGCTGCTCGCGTTTTCCCTCCTGCTTCTTCCATTTTCTGAGAGTATATATTTCACTAACTATCATATACACGTTCGAAACGATTTACCTTTGCTTAATTCGCCACCCAACCAGCCGAATCTCTTACTGCACTGCAAGTCCAAGAACAAGGACATCGGCGACAGACCGATGGCAAAGGGGCAGGACTACACGTGGGACACCAAGATAAACTTCCTTCGGACAACCCTCTTCTTCTGCAACGCACGGTGGGTGGGTCACAAGAGCAGGAGGTTCGACGCTTTCGACGCCATCAGAGACGAAGAACGGTGCTTGGAGTACCATACTTCATGCATGTGGTCGGTGAGGAGCGATGGGATTTATTTCAGTTTTAATAATGAAACTTGGTATAATGAATACCCTTGGTAGAATCTAATCTACCATTCTGTAACCACCGCTAGTGGTATTTTAATTGATTAATAAAATTAATTTTTTGTCGAGAAAAAATACTAAACGACATCATTTTAATTCTCAATTTTTATTTATTCGATTTTTATATATTTAAACTCAAAGCGGCCTTAAAATCCAGAACAAGAATTCGAATTGAATTAAAAAAACTTGAAATTTAAAATAAATAGAAAAGAATATTGTGTTATTTATAGACTACTCCATTTGCATCACCATCTATTTGCCTAATGATCAATTCCATGTACCTAAACTCGATGTGCCACAACTTTATTTTCTGCATTGCAAATCAGGATATGAAACATCAAGAATAATGTCACATGCCATGATTAAGATCTAGTTTATTACAATGAGAAAGGGAATTAGAAGCCCTTCGGGATTAGATCACGAACAAGAGGCGGCATATCACTAAAAATAGTTTCGCCTATTGGTGCCGTCGCATGCCTTCATTCTTGAGGATTTTGTCGTGAGCTGCCAACCACATAAAGGTTCGATAAGGGGTCCCCTTATCTCCGTACCAAGCAGAGCCGAGACTAATCCCATTGATCGGATGCCGAGACCCAATCTTTAACACAAGTATCATCCGGTTCCCCCTGGCCAAGATAGTGTTGTTGAAGAGGACCATCTTTGTCAAGCCAAACATCGTTCCAAAATCTTGTGTGCTGACCATTTCTTACGCTACATTGGACACTATTGCGAAAATCCTCCCAAAATGAACCAAATCCTCGCCATAATCTCGAGCAATTACCAAGTTTGAGCATTAGTGGCACTTGACCTTGCCATTGATACTTGGCCTTAATCACACGAATCCACAATTTGTCATCATTTGTAATCACACCCGTTTCTGAAATTTTGGTGGCCCATGGGCGAATTTAAAAAATAAGTCCCTAATTAAATGTGAGCGTTCGATAGAGTTATATTAAGTAAAAAAATTTCAAGTTATGCTAGTTTACGAGTCCTTACGACTCAAACTTAAAAATTTATCTACTAAATACTAAAATTTTGAGTTATTAGAATTTTTATTTTACAACTTAAACTTTATTTGAAATTTTTTTTGAGTCAAGACGAGTCGAGTCGAAAAAATCAGTTTTTTTCAAGTCGAGCGGAGTTTTGCTCACCCTTTCCCCTAAAAACGAGTATTGAAAAAAAAATTTGAAATTAGACCCTTAGTTACAAGTGATATATAAAAAAAGGGGTCCTATTAACAAATTTTGAAAAAAAAATTCTAAGAGTATTCTTGTAATAACAAATATAGGGGAAAATGGAACCCTAATAACAAGTATTGAAAAATTAAAATTTAAGAGTATGCATGTAATAACAAATATTAGAGAAAATAGATCATAAATAACAAGTATTGAAAAAAAAATTGGACTCGTAATAACAAATATCTGAAAAAAATAAAAAGTAAGAGTAGGGCCCTAATAACAAATATTAGAAAAGATAGGCCCCAAGTCACAAGTATTGGAAAATTGGCCTCATAATAACAAGTATTGAAAATTTTGTACCCTAATAACAAGTATTAAAATTACAATAAATAAATAAAAATGAGCCCCTAATTACAAGTATTCGAAAAAATGAGCCTATAATAACAAGTATTGAAAAAATATATACCCCTAATAACAAATATCGGAAAAATAAATTTTAATAATAAAGCTCTAATAATAATTATTAAAAAATTAAAATTAAAATAATAAATATTAAAAAAATATTAAAATTTAACTATAAATATTAAAAAAGGGACATGGGCAGAGTAGGGGCCCTGGGCGGGCGCCCCTATTGCCCATGCCCAGGGACGACCCTGAGTTTGGATCTAGTCTTGGTGGAACGGTGCTAGGTGTCTTTGCTGCTGACTTTGTTGGGCGGTGTGTTTAACGTTTTAGCTCCCGTAAAATTTCAGTTTTGTTGGTACAAGTTACCTGTATTTCTCCGGTTAAGTTTTGCATTGTTGTTCTTGGTTTTCTCTTGCATGTGTTGTACTCTTCTTCTCTCCTTAAGTTAGGAAAGTTTTTAATGAGACATACATGTAGGTGTAAGGCCATTATGTTCTTATTCTTAATTCTTTTTTGAAAGCTCAAACAAAAATTCATTCATTGAAAATAAAACATACAAAGGGTTAAAAAAAAACCCAAAAAAGATGCTCAAGCGTAACCCCATAAACAAAGCCAACACTGTGGTGAGAATAAAAATCCCAAACAGAGAAAACCCAAAGTTGATGGTAAAAAGAATCATGAGCAGGGAGGTAGCGTCCCGCGTCTAAATCTGCGAAGGATCCTCCAAGCGAAAAGTTCCTGGCGACCGGTGACACCGACGAGTGTTCCAGGGAGTCGGGATGACGTAAACAGCAAAGCCAAGGCCGTAGAAGCCAAAGGAGGCCGAGCTCAACTCTTCAAATGGTCTTCCAGACTAGCTAAGACCCATTGAGGGAGACATTGTTAAAAGAGCAATGCCCAAGGGTTGCAAGCATCAACATCAACGGAGGATCAACGAATTTGCAAGGGAGAGGCAAAAAGAAACCAAAAACGAGAAGGGGAACCACCCTAGAGGGCCAACCTTCATTCTCTCAATAGGGGGACCATGCCTAACCCTTGGCCGCCGAAAAATTAAAATCTCAACGAGTCGACCAAAGGAGAGAATCGGAGCAACACTACAATAAAGAAAGGAAAGAAAAAGAGAGCTGAAAGAAAGAGGGCAACAAAAAAATCAAATCAGAAAAAGGGGTAGAGGCTAGCAGCCTGTAGAAGCAGTTGGCTTCTTGAAGTTTAAGAAAAATGGGTGATGAGTAGCTACTTTTGTCAATATTTTAGTGCTAATTACGCTAAAATGGTTGATTTATGGTGCTGGATTGTGGTCTATTGTGTGCTTTTCTGTGCAGGACTTCATGGCTAGAAAACAGATTAGAAAATGCTGGATTTTGCAAGTTTTCTAGATTCATGGCTGGATTAGTGGGCATGAATGCGCTGACTCGACGATACGTCAGTGGGCTTCTAGAAGATGACGTCAGTAGCGTGTGATAGCTTATCAACTGCGTTCCGGATCACTTATCAGCCGAGATTTGGATCAAAACTCGTGGATTATCTTTTATTTTTAAATTTAAACATTTTAGGATTTATTTATTATCACTTAGAAATTATCTCTTGTATTTTAAATATTTTAAGGATTATATCTTATCATTTTAGAGTTATTTTAGGGTTTTAGGATGCTATAAATATCCCTTTGGGGGTTTGCACAAATGGATGAGAGTATTTGGAGACGCCTAAATCGGGAACAAGGCAATGGCGATCAGATTCAGTCCAAACCACAAGCAGCCGTCACCGATAAACAGGATTCACAACGGGTATGGACCTTATACGTAGGAGGAATCTCAGAGACGATTCACTAGAAGGGTTTATGGAAAATATTCCATCGTCATGGGATTGTTAGAGATGCGTTTATACCCTGGAAGAGGGCTAGAGATGGGACACGATTTGGATTCGTTCGAATGGCATCGAAGTCGGATGCGGATAGGGCGATCGAACGGCTTCATGGAAAATGGATATATGGCGCTAGATTGCAAGTGGCTTTGGCATGGAAGGGTATTAACGATCTAAAGAATGCGTTGAAGAGAAAGAAAGTACAACAACCGATAAAGGGGATGGTGTCGGATTCAACAACAGAGAAGTCGTTGACGCAGGGGGGCTATGAGAGCGGATTAAAACGACGGGTAATTGAGGGTGTGTTAGATGAGCATAAATGGGCGATCCTCCAATGGTGTGCGATTGGATGGAGCACTAGGCCATGGAATTTGAAAACGTTAGCGGAACGATTGGAGGTGGAGAAGAAACATGGTTTTTCGATCATAAGACTCTCGGGGTCCATGATCCTGCTAATGTGCACGTCGGCGAAAATCCGTGAACAAGTGATAAAGATGGATTGCATCAAGGAATGTTTCACAAAAGTGATAGAGTGGTCACCGTCAATTACAACAGAATCCCGTCGAGTATGGTTATCCGTGGTGGGTCTGCCGATTCATCTATGGCACAAGAAAACGTTCACGAATATAGCAAGCTTATGGGGGTCATTGATATGTATGGATGACAATACGGAAACTCCTACATCTTTCGATTGCGGACGTATGCTGGTAGAAACAACAATGGTGGAGCGCATTGAGGAGAGTATCACTGTCAAATTGTCGGCTGCGGAATATGTGGTCCGTGTATTTGAGACTGATAGGCAAGGTCCAATGATCGAGTGTGGCTGCTATGAGGGCAACCATTCACAAACGGAAATTCCGCAGGAGGGAAGCAGTGATAGTCTTCAAAAGAACGTGCAATTTAGAAGGGCGGAGGAATACAAGGAAACAGTAGAGTGTACTGATCTGATTGGGGGGAATGTTGCGGCTGAGAACCAAATTAAGATGGACATGGCGAGAGAGATAGTAAATCCGAGAGTAAATGTGGGGCCTGAGACGGAACAGAATACGGTGGTGCCGGTGCAACATCTGATTCTGTCGATCAGCTCCGATAGCGTGGAGGGAGAGAAGGAGAGTCACAGTAGGACTCTGGTGGAGAGTCCCGCTATAGCTGGATTAGTGAATTCAAGTTCAAAATCAGAGGATAACGTGGGGACAGCAGCATGTGTTGCTAGCGTTAATTCTAATGCAATCACGCTAGAAAATTCAATTTCACAAGCAGGAACAGCAGTGCAGGGATTGGGACAAACCGAGTTGCTTCGCGTGGGGAATTCTTTTTGCAAGGTTCGACGAGTGGTGGGAGGTGTAATTACTGGAATTCCAGGTAATTCACAAAACAGTCTTGGCCGAGGGTCGGGAAAAAAAGGCACAACAGTAGACATACATAAGAAGGGACACGACTCTTGCGAGGTTCCAATCGAGCAGCAGAATATTACAAGTGAGGCGGAAGTGACAGTGAAATTAGGGGCTTTGATTGGTGTGAAATCAACTGGGCGGGAAGAGGACATAATCAAAGACATATCGCGGGTTATTACAGGGGAGTGTCGTGGTTTTTGACTCATGAAGTTGTTAACATAGAATGTAAGGGGTTTGGGCGGGAGTGCGAAAAGGCGTTATGTTCGTGAGGTAATTAGGAAGAATCATTGCGACATGGTGTTCTTACAGGAGACAAAATTGAAAGAGGTTCAGTCGTTGCTTGGAGCAAATTTGTGGTACTCGGATAACTTCGAAATGGCATACTCACCATCGGTTGGGGCCTCCAGCGGCATATTAGTCATGTGGGAAGGTACTAAATTTATTTTGGAGTCAATTCAGATTGAGTGCTATTATGTTTTAATTCTAGGAAAATGGAGTGTCGAAGAATTGGTCTGTGGTATAGTAGCGATTTATGCACCTTGCGATGTAACTAGTCAAAATGTGTTATGGGAAAATTTGTTGGCTAGTTTGTGCACATTTCAGGGACCATGGTGTGTTGCAGGGGACTTCAATGCCATTTTGAAAATTTCGGATAGGATTGGGGAATCGGATAGAGAGGCTGAAATGGAAGCTTTCACAAATTTCGTCAACAACGCAGGTTTGATGGATTTGCCAATGATGGGTAAATGGTTTACATGGTTTGGCCCCGGTAATAGATGCAGCCGTATAGATCGGTTTTTGATTTCAGCAAACTGGCTTGATGCATTTAGTAGTGTACAGCATGTAGCGTTGTGGAGGGGGGTATCCGATCACACGTCGTTGGTGTTAGCGTGTGATGATTGCGATTGGGGACCGAGGCCGTTTCGTTTTTTCAATTTCTGGTTAGAGGGGAAAGCAAATGTACTGGACATGGCAAGGGAATGGTGTCGATTAACTACTGTAGGATTGGGAAAGGAAAACATCGTGGTAAAGCTGAGGCATTTGAAATTGTTCTTGAAACGGTGAAATAAAGATACGTTTGAAGATGTTAATTTGATCATTGAGAAAATGCAACAGAAAAATTGACAAGGCGGATGAAGAGCTGATCGCGAAAGAGGGGTATGGGGAGGTGGAGAGTGAACGTTGACAATGGATGCAAGCACTATGGCGAGCGATGCGTAATAAAAAGGCAATATGGCGTCAAAAATCTCGGGCAACTTGGTTGAGGTTAGGTGATCGGAACACAGCCTTTTTTCATAGAACAACTAAATTACGAACGGTTAGGAACTCCATACCGGGATTATTGATTGACGGGAAATGGACTACATCGCCGACGACATTACGCGCCTTTTTAGTCAAGGCATTCACTGCCCATTTTTCTTGTGATAATCGGGTTAGAAGATGGGAATTTGATGGACAGTTTCGACGTGTGCAAGCAGATACAAGTTCAGCATTGGTAGCACCTTTTACGATTTGGGAAATTAAACGCATTTTATGGGATTGTGACGGATCAAAGGCACCGGGTCCGGATGGTTTTACACTTGAATTTTACAAGAAGAGCTGGGAGGTGGTGAAGGATGATGTAATGAATTTTTTTACTCAATTCCATGAGCGAGGAACATTTCCAAAGGGAGCGAACTGCACGTTTATTGTGCTATTACCTAAGGTGGCGGCACCACAAGTGCTAGGTGAGTATATGCCAATTGGTTTGGTTAATTCGATGTACAAATTATTGGCCAAGTGCTTGGCGAATCGGTTGCAAACAGTGCTGAATTCCCTGATTAGCGACACTCAATCGGCTTTCATTAAAGGCCGTCAGCTAGTAGATGGAGTGTTGTTAGCGACGGAGGTAATACATTCCCTTCGCCGAAGTGGGGCTGGTGGTTTTATCCTCAAGTTAGACTTCGCAAAGGCATATGATTGTGTGAGCTGGGCTTTTTTAGATTCTGAGCTAGTGCGGATGGGGTTTGTGCAATGTGGCGACAATGGATACATGAGTGCATCAGTTTAGCTCGGTTGTCTGTATTACTAAATGGGAGCGCGACAAAAGAGTTTAGGATGGGCCGTGGTTTGAGACAAGGTTGTCCCTTGTCACCGCTGCTATTTGTGATAGTAGCGAAAGCATTACATTTGATGTTGATCAGAGCGGAAGCGGGAGGGCTGATTCGGGGAGTGGAGGTGGTTTCGAACATATGGTTGACACACCTCCAGTTTGCCGATGATACAATATTATTCGTTGATGCTAGTATTGAGTATGCTCGTAATTTAAAGAGGATATTGCACTGTTTTCAGGTGTGTTCTGGGTTACAAATTAATTTTGCAAAAAGTTCATTGTATGCGATTGGAGTGGAGGAGGAGCTGAGTGCATCAGTGGCTAGAGTGTTGGGATGCAGATTGGGGGAACTACCGTTTGTATATCTGGGTTTCCCGTTGGGGGCTGATCCGAGACGTATATCAGTATAGGATCCGGTTATCGCTAATTTTAGACGCAAGTTAGCAGGATGGAAGCGCAGTTCTTTGTCGTTTGCAGCTACGGTGACATTTTGTTAACTCGGTCCTTTCATCATTACCGATCTTTTACTTGGGCTTATATGTTGTGCCTAAGGGTGTAATTGAGAAGTTGGATAGAATACGTAGAACCTTTCTTTGGGGAGGTGTTAGCCTCGAGAGACGGATGAGCAGGGTGGGATGGGAAACTGTGTGTCGACCACGATATCTAGGGGGCTTGGGGTGGTGGACCTTAGAGTGAAGAATATGGCGCTGCTGTCCAAATGGGTATGGCGATATGCACGTGATCGGGACTCGCTTTGGCGTCGTTTAATTACGACCAAATATGGTGAAAATATTCAGTGGTGGAGGTTCAATACGGAAAATCTATCTGCCATGTCTGTTGTATGGCGTCAAATCGTGGCAAATGCTTGATGTCCGAGTGTTGAATCACACGTAGGGGGAAATTTTCACTGGAAAATCGGTAATGGGCAGCTTGTTCTATTTTGGTTTGATTTATGGGCTACACAATAGCCTTTAAAGGAGGTTTTTCCACGCTTGTTCGCTTTGGCGTTGAACAAATTGGCTTGGGTACAGGATTATGCAGTGGATAGTCATTTCGCTCATGAACAATGGGAGGGATTTTTCAGGAGGCGATTGTGGATGTTCGAACATGAGCAGTTACGTACATTGTGTGAAACAGTGAGTGGGGTTCGCATAAGGGAAGAAGGTATCGATACGCTGATTTGGATACCGGACGAACATGGGGAGTTTTCGGTTCAGGCTATGTCTAAGGCGCTTTTATTGGATTGGGTGGGGGATGGAGATTTTGGAGGTTGTTTCGCATGGAAGGTACTTGTTCCACCCAAGATGCAAGCTTTCTTATGGTTCATTTGGTTGAAACGTTTGCCGACAACAGATTTTTTGCGCATTAGAGGGGTGCCTTTATCGGAGGGACAAGGCCTATGTCCGTGGTGCGTAAGGGTCGAGGAGTCGATTGATCATTTATTTTATGACTGCCTGTGTGTCCAACAGATTTGGGATTGGTTACGCGGTTGGTGGGGCATTGCGTTACCATTACCGGTGAGTTTCACAGAATTTTTCGTGATGAATTTTCATAGTTCCTTTTATGGCTCTCAATTAAAATGGTGGGTGGCTAGTGTGAGTGCAATGTTATGGTCTTTTTGGCTTGCCCGAAACGAATTCATCTTTAGGGGCAAGCGTTCGACATTTGCGGAAGTGTATTTTCTTGTCAAACTCCGCTCTTTTTATTGGATAAAGGTCGATGCAGCAAGTGAAGTTATGTCTGAATCAGTTTGGTGGTCGTGCCCTTCTACATGTGTAGTTAGTCCACGGCCAAGGAAGGTGCGTGCTGGTTTGGCGTGGCAGCCACCTATTGCGGGAACGTTGAAGTTCAACGTGGATGGATCGGCGAGGGGTAAGCCCGGACCAGCGGGCATCGGGGGTGTTTTGCGCGATGCGGACAGTCGCATTTTAGGGATTTTTTCCGGTCCAGTCAGGTGTTTGGACTCCAATGTGGCGGAAGTGAGAGCTATTGAGCTAGCAGTAAGGTTGGTGGCGGAAGGAGCTTGGCATGATAAATGTGTGGTGATTGAATCCGATTCCCAAGTAACGCTGAGTTGGGTGACTTGTTCGGCGAAACGTCCGTGGAGGTTATGGGAGTCGTTTGTGACAATTGATCAAGCGTGTCAAGTCATTTCGGAGTTACATTTTCAGTACACACCGCGGGAGGTGAATGGATTTGCCGATGTATTAGATAAGGATGGAGTGGATAGGTGTTCTTTATTCTTAGCTTGTATATAGGCGTTTTTGTATTTTTGACGGGCCATTACGTACTTTTTTCCTCCATTAGGATTAGGGAGGTTTTTAATGAGGCGTAATGAGTCAGGTTTTTCAGAACTTTAAAACTGTTTATTTTTAATAGCGATAGTCGCGGTTAATCTAACCAGAAAACTGGAATCTAAAAATTGATTTTAGATTATCGGTTTACCGAAGAGAAAAAAACAAGTCTCAAGGATTGATCCTTGTAGGCAAGTAACCGACGTGAATCCTGAAGTAAAAACCCTTTCCAATGATCCGAGGGAATTCAGTCAAAGCGAGAGTCTAAGGCTAACCTTATTCATATCAATTTTATTTCTTTCTAATCTTCTTTATAATCCTTTTATTTTTCTTATTTTTATCCACAAACTCCCTTTACTTAAATATTATTCAACTCTCTTCTTGGCTCACCGATTGAACAAACATAAATCATAAAGTTTTTTAATCCCTGTGGGATCGACCCCTTCTCTTTTACTACATATTATTTCATTTATTTATTATTAGTGAAGAATGAATTATTTTTTACGCGAAAACAACGCGTGTCACATTTTTTGAACTTTGGGAGAGAAAACAGTTTAGATTTACAATTTTTTATGTTCCTATACTTAATAAAATCATATCTGCAAGCAAAAAAAATATACGAATAGAATCAAATAGCTTACATGTCATGGTCAATATCAAGTGAAAAAAAATTCAATTTGGATTTATGACCGTTTATAATTTTGTAAGTAGACAATGTTAGCTATAAATTCTTTTTTTAAAGTAAAAACAATTAGTTTTTTTTTGTATATGTTATACCTTATATTCTTTAGTACCCACTCTTTTGTAATAAGGGTCTTTTGTCAATCTCTTTTTTCTTCGATGTGGAAACTTTCGAGAAAGACGTTCTCAAAAGACCCAAACCCTTTTAAAGACACCATTTACCTTTAAATTTTTTTCCGCACAAAGTTCATAAGAGTTCATCCGGAGGCTACCTCATTATATTCTCCGTCTAACTACTATTTTGACAAGACCAACTTCAAATTCAAAATAAATTTAAAATTTTAATAAAGGTAAAATAAAAGTCACAAGACTTCAGGCGTACTTATATACTTGTAGTTGAATCATGTGAGCAAGAAAAATTCGAAAAGAAATAATAAAAAGACAGTAAAAAGATAGGAGAATAGAAGAAAAAAACCAATTAAGAGAAAAAAAAATACTTTAATACCCAAACTGTACTCAATGTGTTCTCGGTATGGGGATATATCGAGTATGTGGTACTACTTTAGACTAAAGTATATGTGCTTCATGAATTAAAGGTTATCGGCTACTCTCCTTAAATATCCCAAGAAGGGATTGACAAAAGGGACTTTCTCACCCTCAAAGACTAACCCATACACAAGGCCATTCACTCGGCCTTCCTTTAGTTCAACTCCCTCATTTCGACCATCTACCATTGCGACTTTCTGTCCAAATCTGAAAGAATAAACAATCAAAAACTGTCACTACAGCCATCATCCTAAATTGTCACCAAAAATATGGTAGTTAATGTTATTTTAAATTCGATAATATATCTAATGTTTATGTTAACACAACCGGACTTGCATAGCAAGGATTATGAGAACTTCATAAATTCAAATACTTTACGAGTAATTTTAATGCACTTTCTTTCGTGACCAATCTTTTTTTGACTTATGAGATATTTGTTTTTTCTCTATTAATATAATTAGCTAATTTCGGTTTTAAAAAATCTGTTAATCATCGATTTCATTGATCAATTCAAATTTAAAATTTAGTAAAAACAAAAATTATTAATCTAAAAATAGCCATGCAAGATTGAAAATAAAAAATATAAGTACAAACAACCTTACATGGTGATCACAAAACATAACGCACGCACCATGGGCAACCTCAGAAGCGTTGCCCTCCCATTGCTGCTCGCGTTTTCCCTCCTGCTTCTTCCATTTTCTGAGAGTATATATTTCACTAACTATCATATACACGTTCGAAACGATTTACCTTTGCTTAATTCGCCACCCAACCAGCCGAATCTCTTACTGCACTGCAAGTCCAAGAACAAGGACATCGGCGACAGACCGATGGCAAAGGGGCAGGACTACACGTGGGACACCAAGATAAACTTCCTTCGGACAACCCTCTTCTTCTGCAACGCACGGTGGGTGGGTCACAAGAGCAGGAGGTTCGACGCTTTCGACGCCATCAGAGACGAAGAACGGTGCTTGGAGTACCATACTTCATGCATGTGGTCGGTGAGGAGCGATGGGATTTATTTCAGTTTTAATAATGAAACTTGGTATAATGAATACCCTTGGTAGAATCTAATCTACCATTCTGTAACCACCGCTAGTGGTATTTTAATTGATTAATAAAATTAATTTTTTGTCGAGAAAAAATACTAAACGACATCATTTTAATTCTCAATTTTTATTTATTCGATTTTTATATATTTAAACTCAAAGCGGCCTTAAAATCCAGAACAAGAATTCGAATTGAATTAAAAAAACTTGAAATTTAAAATAAATAGAAAAGAATATTGTGTTATTTATAGACTACTCCATTTGCATCACCATCTATTTGCCTAATGATCAATTCCATGTACCTAAACTCGATGTGCCACAACTTTATTTTCTGCATTGCAAATCAGGATATGAAACATCAAGAATAATGTCACATGCCATGATTAAGATCTAGTTTATTACAATGAGAAAGGGAATTAGAAGCCCTTCGGGATTAGATCACGAACAAGAGGCGGCATATCACTAAAAATAGTTTCGCCTATTGGTGCCATCGCATGCCTTCATTCTTGAGGATTTTGTCGTGAGCTGCCAACCACATAAAGGTTCGATAAGGGGTCCCCTTATCTCCGTACCAAGCAGAGCCGAGACTAATCCCATTGATCGGATGCCGAGACCCAATCTTTAACACAAGTATCATCCGGTTCCCCCTGGCCAAGATAGTGTTGTTGAAGAGGACCATCTTTGTCAAGCCAAACATCGTTCCAAAATCTTGTGTGCTGACCATTTCTTACGCTACATTGAACACTATTGCGAAAATCCTCCCAAAATGATCCAAATCCTCGCCATAATCTCGAGCAATTACCAAGTTTGAGCATTAGTGGCACTTGACCTTTGTAACCCCCTCGTCCCGGTCTGGCCGAATGACCGGTCTGAGTGGGCCACACGGGAAAAACCGAGTGAAAACTCCCTAAGGAATTTCCCCCTCGGTTAGCAACCCTATTTTTTTCATTTTAAATCTTGTCTAGATGAGTATTTAATCCTATGTGATCATACAGCGGAACAACATTCACGAATCAAACAAACGAACTCAAACCAACAAGTTACAGCCCAATTTTATACTTATACTACAGGCGGTATCGATACCCTTAAGGGGTGTATCGATACCCCATTGACTAGGTCAACTGGTCAAAGTCAACCCGTAGAGACCGTATCGATACACCCAAGGAGTGTATCGATACCCTCTCCAACAGTTGACTTCCCACGGTCAACGCTAAGATGACGGTATCGATACCCCAAAGGCCGGTATCGAAACCGAACTGGACAGTAGCTTCAGTGACCAAAATAGTATCGATACGCCTCTCACGTGTATCGATACACGGGCCTGAAATAAGAAGGTGGTATCGATACCGTACCAACCGTATCGATACCCCTGCACAGCAAAAACCTCCAAACTCAGCAAAAACGATCAAGACTCGAATCTAAATGCAATTTAGGACTTTCCTAGACCCCAACAAGCATTCATACTACATTTACATACCACTTTATAGCCATACAAACACCCAACATGTACATACAACAAGGGAGCATGCAATTGAATCAAAGATGACACTTAAACATCCAAAAACTCATACTTCAACATTCAACATAAGGCAAACTCAAAGGCACATAACCAACATTCAAGATAAGCAATTTAGGCATGGATTACAACTCAAACATGGCATCGCAAGCCATACAAAAGCAACATAGCATGGAGTCTAAACAAGCTCCTAAACAACCAACAATCATCCATCAAAGACACATGTCCCATTGCTTAAACTATTACATGTTCAACATTTAAAAGCCATACTTGATGTACTCAAGTCAACAACCACACTTGGAGGCCCTCCACTTGCCCGAGCAACCCACGAACTAAGGATCTGCAATGTTGAACAAAGAGAGCGTAAGCAATGATGCTTAGTGAGGGTAAGCTCTAAAAACAAACCTCAACATTGCAGGGTCCGAGCACGATCTAGCCAAGGCATTACACAATTATACGAGGGATCCACAAGAGCCACAAGATAAGATGCATGAGCAATATACAAGTAAATGTCATGATCAACAAGCTCTAAATCCTAAACACAAGTAGTCACATTAAACATCCAAATAAAGATCATTAATCTCAACACATTGATACATTTATCAACCAACATTGACACCTAGCTATGACCCGAATACGCGGATAGACACGTTGGAACTCACATCCAACAACCACATTACCTCACGGTGGGATTACACTCATCACCGGTCTCGCGGAGGGGATTCCACTCATCCTCACGCCCCGTCGATGGGATTCCACTCATCACCGACTATATATAATTACCATTTCTGGGCGAACCCGTACTCCTCCTTGGTGACTCAACGCCACCAAGGCCACACGCGACTTTTGACTCATGTGTACACACTAACATCCTAATGATCGATCATTTGTATTCAAGTATACTAGTGCCAACATTTACTCATTCCACAATACTCATCTCAACCAATTTCGTGCTTAGCACGTACTCATCAACAACCATCATCATGCATGTCTCAAGCATCACAAGTCATGTCTCATCTCACATGTATAACACAATATACATAAGCATTCATATCACATTTCATACGAGACATACACAACCACATAAATGAGTTCATCCAAAGGCTCTAGATCAAGTTTAGGATTAGGCTACCACACTAATCCTAACTCTAGGTGGGTCTACCAAGCCTAACCTAGTCCATATACTCGAACAAACAATTTTTAATCCATTTAAAACATTTAACCACTCACCTAAGCTTCCAAGCTCAAAGACCAAGCAAGCGACCACCTTCAATTTCCCGGATTCACTTCCGATGCTTCACCGATGCCCAAACTCGATTCTAATCAATCTCAAACACAAACAAAACATTCGCAATCAATAACTCATCATCGGAACTATCCCGGATTAACATTATCAAGCATCCAACACTCAAAATCAACCCCAAAATAGAATTTCCGAGCAGCCCCTAACACCCACTGAAAACTTCCATTTCAAACATCCAAACAACCATCAAATACACCCAAAGTGACCCCCTTACACCATACTAGCACCAGCTCTCAAAAACCAACATCAAACCACCCCAAAAACCACTTTAAAACCCTCCAAAAACCCCTTTGAAACCAAATTCCGAAAATTCCCCAAAATCATTTGAAATTCACATATATCATACCATTTGACTTATATATATCATAACTAAGCATATCAAATCAAAACATTTCATTTATCCACATAAATATCTCATTTTTAATCAAAATGCTCAAAACTTCCATTTCCTAAAAACTTCATGAAAACGAAAATAAAAGGTACTTTCGTGGAGAGGGAGATGAGGGAAAGTCAAAAATACCATTACCTTTCAATTTGGAGTTGAAATGGGGAAGCTTTTGAATGAAATAGTGAATGGGAGAGGGAAACCCTTTTTCACGTTAGAGGAAGAAGGTGAATAGTAGAAGAGGGTGAGAAAATGGGTGTTTTTAATTGTTTGTTTAAATTTAAAGGCTAAAAGACTACATTGCCCTTAATGAAATGGGGTATTCACAAGGGCACACCATCTATTAAATCAATTAATTTGGAAACGAAACCCGAAATTTGGAAACGAAACCCGAAATTTTAAGGAATTATTTTGATTATAAAAAACCGAGCCCAAATAATATTAAAATATTATTTTCACCCAACCCCTAAACCCCGAGTGTTACAACTCTCCCCCACTTAAGGAAATTTCGTCCCCGAAATTACCTGGTGGAAACAAATACGGAAATTGCTCAACCATATCCGCTTTCCTCTCCCACGTGGCCTCTTCCACGCCTCTATGCCTCCACAACACCTTGACCAACTCTATGGTCTTACCACGTAACACTTTGCTATCAGAAGCAAGTATCTCAACGGGCTCTTCGTTATAAGACAAATCCGGATTTAACTCTATCTCCTCAACGGGCATCACATGCGAAGGATCCGATCTATATCTCCTAAGCATAGACACATGAAAGACATCATGGATATTTTCTAACTCAGAAGGTAACCTCAACCGATAAGCTACAGGCCCAATCCGTTCAACTATCTCATACGGACCAATGAACCTCGGACCCAACTTGCCTTTTCGGCCAAATCTCATTACCTTCTTCCACGGAGATACTTTCAGAAACACTTTCTCACCCACTGAGTACTCAATCTCTTTCCTCTTCAAATCTGCATAAGACTTCTGACGATCGGAAGCTGCTTTCAGACGGTCACAAATCAACTTCACTTTTTCGGTAGTTCCCTTAAGCAAGTCTGGCATAGGTAACAATCTCTGACCTGTCTCAGCCCAACAAATCAGAGTCCTACATCGTCTACCATACAAAGCCTCATACGGTGCCATCTGAATGCTAGACTGATAGCTGTTGTTGTAAGCAAACTCGACCAACGGTAAGTGCTTCTCCCAAGAACCCTGAAAATCAATTACACAACAACGAAGCATATCCTCAAGAATCTGTATCACTCGCTCTGACTGCCCATCGGACTGTGGATGATAAGATGTGCTGAAATGCAACCGGCTACCCAAAGCACTATGCAAGCAACCCCAGAATCTCGAAGTAAATCTAGGATCCCTATCTAAAACAATAGACTTCGGAACTCCATGAAGTCTCACAATCTCACGGATGTACAAGTTTGCCAACTTGTCTAGAGAATCCGTAGTGTTCACTGCTAAGAAGTGAGCACACTTAGTGAACCTATCAACAATCACCCAAACTGAGTTCTTCTTCGAAGAAGACAAAGGCAACCCCGACACAAAATCCATGGTGATCCTCTCCCATTTCCATTCCGAAATCTTCAAAGGCTGTAGCAAACCTGAAGGAACCTGATGTTCTGCCTTCACTCTCTGACAAACCATACAACGGCTTACATACTCGGCTATATCTCTCTTCAAACCAACCCAGAAGTAATCATTCTTCAAATCTCGGTACATTTTGGTACTACCCGGATGCATAGAAAAGGGACTCGAATGTGCTTCACTCAAAATCTGACGTCTCAACTCAACATCTTCTGGTACAACAATTCTATCTCTAAAGCACAACAAGCTCTCACCACTGAAACTATACTCAGTCGGTCTTCCTTCGGCTATGTCCTGAACATGAGGAACTAGGCTCGCATCTTGCAACTGCTTCTCCCTAATCAACTGAATCAAAGAAGGCTTCACTTGCAACTCGGTGATCAAACCACCATCATCGGACACACTCAATCTAGCAAACATAGCTCTCAACTCAACGGCCACTTTTCTACTCAAAGCATCGGCTACTACATTTGCTTTACCTGGATGGTACTCAATGGTCAAATCATAATCTTTTAGCAACTCTAACCACCTTCTCTGTCTCAAGTTCAACTCTTTCTGTGTCATCAAGTACTTCAAGCTCTTGTGATCGGTGTAAACTATACACTTCTCACCATACAAATAATGACGCCAAATCTTCAATGCAAACACAACTGCAGCCAGCTCTATATCATGAGTAGGGTAGTTCTTCTCATGAATCTTCAACTGTCTAGAAGCATAAGCAACAACTCTCCTATCTTGCATCAAAACACATCCTAAGCCTACGTAGGAAGCATCACTGTAAATCACAAACTCCTTACCAGAAACAGGTTGCACTAACACTGGAGCATTTGTCAAAGCTTCTTTCAATTTCTTAAAGGCCTTCTGTCTTGCATCTGACCATTCAAATTTGACTCCTTTTTGTAACAACTTAGTCAAAGGAGCGGCTACTCTAGAGAAACCATCAACAAATCTCCTATAGTAACCGGCTAATCCTAGGAAACTCCTAATCTCGGTTACGGACTTAGGTTGTTTCCACTCAACAATAGCCTCAATCTTCGATGGATCAACTCGGATGCCTTCAGCCGAAACAACATGGCCAAGAAATACAACATCTCGAATCCAGAACTCACATTTACTAAGCTTCGCATACAACTGATTGCTCAACAACCTCAGTAAAACAAATCTCAAGTGCTCATCATGCTCTTCTTCTGTCTTCGAGTACACAAGTATATCATCAATGAAAACAACTACAAATCGGTCTAGATAGTCTCTAAAAATTCTGTTCATCATGTTCATGAATGCTGCAGGTGCGTTCGTGAGCCCAAATGGCATCACAAGAAACTCATAGTGACCATATCTAGTCCTAAAAGCTGTCTTCGGAACATCACACTCTTTCACCTTCAACTGATAGTACCCGGATCTCAAATCTATCTTCGAGAACACTGAAGCACCTCTCAACTGATCAAACAAATCATCTATACGAGGCAACAGATACTTGTTCTTCACATTCAACTGATTCAACTGTCTATAGTCAATACACATGCGCATGCTACCATCTTTCTTTTTCACAAACAACACTGGAGCACCCCACGGAGCACTACTAGGTCTAATGAAACCACGGTCTAATAATTCTTGCAACTGACTCTTCAATTCTTTCAACTCTTTTGGAGCCATACGATACGGAGCTATCGAAACTGGATTAGATCCTGAAACTGTCTCAATCACAAACTCAACATCCCTGTCAGGAGGCAAACCCGACAACTCTTCAGGAAACACATTCGAAAAGTCACATACTGTTCTGATGTCCTTCGGTCTAGCTTCACTCATATCTGGATTCATAACATAAGCTAAATAAGCTCCACATCCAGAGTCCATCAACCTATGAGCCTCTAAAGCTGACACCACATTAGACAAGAACTTAATGTTCTCGCCCACTACCACTACCTCGTAGTCATCAGAAAGCTTCAAAGAAATTCTCTTTGTCTCAAAATCCACACTAGCCCGATGCTCAACCAAACAGTCCATACCCAGAATAATATCAAAACCATAGAAGGGAAGTTCCATCATATCAACTGAAAACACATGACCCTGAATCTTCAGCGGACACCTCCTATACATACGTCTAACCACAACTGTCTCACCAAAAGAACTAGTAACATGCATACCTACGTCTAAGATCTCAACAGGGATATCTAACTTCTGTGCATGCTCACTCAAAATGTAGGAATGCGTAGAACCTGAATCAACCAAAGAAAGCAAAGACATAGACTGTAACTCAAAATTACCTGCTATCACATCGGTGTCGTTCCCGACCTCTCTCTGAGCATAAAATCTCGCTGGTCCTCCCGCCTCTGGCTGCACAGCCACAACATGAGCAAGGTTCCTCTGAGCATCTACCCTAGGTGCATCAGCCCTAGGCTGGAAGTAACCACGACCGCGCCCACGGCCTCTCTGAAAATCATTCGCTCTCGCAGGAGCCTGAGAAATGTTCGGTGCCTGAGCCGCCTGATGAGGGCAATCCCTCTTAAAGTGGTCCCTCGAACCACAGTTCCAACAAGCATGGAAATTACCCCAACACTCACCAGCGTGCTGTCTCCCACATCGGGTACACTCGGGCAAACGCCCTCCTCCTCTATGGCCCTGATTGCCCCTACCATGGTGGCCACTGCCATGCCTATGGTCAAACTGATGTCCGCCACCTCTGTGCCTCTTAGTATCCCTACCATCAAAGTGGTTATGCCTCTTGCCAGAACTGGAACCACCAGATCGTTTGGCCGAACCCAAACTATGCTCTAAGTCCTTGGCCCTCGCGACCAACACATCAAAGTCTGAGTAGTCAGAAGCTAGCGTGTACCTCTTAATCTCTTCATTCAATCCATAACGGAAACGATTGCAGCGTTCCACTTCAATAGGAACCAACTCTGGAGCATACTGACTCAAGCGAACGAAGCGGATCTCATAATCGGTCACGGAAGCATCTCCCTGAGTAAGAGCCATAAACTCTCGCTTCTTCTCATCTAAGTACCTTGGTCCCAAGTACCTCTTCCGGAAAGCAGACTCAAAGAAATCCCAGTCAATCTCTGTCTCCGGAACCCCAGTAGTAATGGTGACCCACCAGGTGTAGGCATCACTCTGAAGCAACGAGATCACACAACCCAATCTACGTGCGCCCGCACAACCCATCTAAGCCAAGATACGAACTGTCTTCTCCAACCATAACTCCGATCTCTCCGGAGTAGATCCTCTAAACTCCTCGTCCCCCAAGCTACGGAGCCTCTCCAAAGGTAGACTGACATCGTCACACCTAGGCTGAGCTGCAGCTTAAGCTCCCGCAACTGCGGCCTGGAATGCTCCCGCTATCGCTTGCACTAGCGGAGTCATGTCAATTCCAGCTGGACCTTGGCCACCTTGAGGTCCATCTCCTTCGGCTCCATCCTCGCCCCCAACTCCGGGTGGAGGAGGTGGTGATGGTGGAGGTGGTGGAGGAGCGCCAACTCCCGCGGCCACGGGCCCTTCAAGGTGAGCCTTCGCACCAACTGCCGGCTCAACAGGGGCCGCAACCCGTGGTTCCTGACGAACCACCCTCGGTCTACCTCTCGGTCTAGACATTGCTCTCACAGATATCAACTACAACCACAACAACAAAACATACAAGATGGGTTAGCAAGGCAAGGCTTCCAAGTGTTCAAGTACGTTCCCTCACTTAAAATCATTTTTTCAATGTAATAATAGCAATGGGACTCTTACACACATTCTTTAAAATAAAACAATCAACATACTTGTCACAAAAGCAATCATTCTTGCAAAACAAGCAAACACCGTGCAATTCAATTCAAAAACTTAAACTTACCTCACTTACCTGCCCAAGGTCTCGGAAACCTTAGGCTCTGATACCAACAAGTGTAACCCCCTCGTCCCGGTCTGGCCGAATGACCGGTCTGAGTGGGCCACACGGGGAAAACCGAGTGAAAACTCCCTAAGGAATTTCCCCCTCGGTTAGCAACCCTATTTTTTTTCATTTTAAATATTTTCTAGATGAGTATTTAATCCTATGTGATCATACAACGGAACAACATTCACGAATCAAACAAACGAACTCAAACCAACAAGTTACAGCCCAATTTTATACTTATACTACAGGCGGTATCGATACCCTTAAGGGGTGTATCGATACCCCCTATCTTGCATCAAAACACATCCTAAGCCTACGTAGGAAGCATCACTGTAAATCACAAACTCCTTACCAGAAACAGGTTGCACTAACACTGGAGCATTTGTCAAAGCTTCTTTCAATTTCTCAAAGGCCTTCTGTCTTGCATCTGACCATTCAAATTTGACTCCTTTTTGTAACAACTTAGTCAAAGGAGCGGCTACTCTAGAGAAACCATCAACAAATCTCCTATAGTAACCGGCTAATCCTAGGAAACTCCTAATCTCGGTCACGGACTTAGGTTGTTTCCACTCAACAATAGCCTCAATCTTCGATGGATCAACTCGGATGCCTTCAGCCAAAACAACATGGCCAAGAAATACAACATCTCGAATCCAGAACTCACATTTACTAAGCTTCGCATACAACTGATTGCTCAACAACCTCAGTAAAACAAATCTCAAGTGCTCATCATGCTCTTCTTCTGTCTTCGAGTACACAAGTATATCATCAATGAAAACAACTACAAATCGGTCTAGATAGTCTCTAAAAATTCTGTTCATCATGTTCATGAATGCTGCAGGTGCGTTCGTGAGCCCAAATGGCATCACAAGAAACTCATAGTGACCATATCTAGTCCTAAAAGCTGTCTTCGGAACATCACACTCTTTCACCTTCAACTGATAGTACCCGGATCTCAAATCTATCTTCGAGAACACTGAAGCACCTCTCAACTGATCAAACAAATCATCTATACGAGGCAACAGATACTTGTTCTTCACATTCAACTGATTCAACTGTCTATAGTCAATACACATGCGCATGCTACCATCTTTCTTTTTCACAAACAACACTGGAGCACCCCACGGAGCACTACTAGGTCTAATGAAACCACGGTCTAATAATTCTTGCAACTGACTCTTCAATTCTTTCAACTCTTTTGGAGCCATACGATACGGAGCTATCGAAACTGGATTAGATCCTGAAACTGTCTCAATCACAAACTCAACATCCCTGTCAGGAGGCAAACCCGACAACTCTTCAGGAAACACATTCGAAAAGTCACACACTGTTCTGATGTCCTTCGGTCTAGCTTCACTCATATCTGGATTCATAACATAAGCTAAATAAGCTCCACATCCAGAGTCCATCAACCTATGAGCCTCTAAAGCTGACACCACATTAGACAAGAACTTAATGTTC
The DNA here is from genome assembly GCA_958450335.1 of Hibiscus tridactylites. NCBI lineage: Eukaryota > Viridiplantae > Streptophyta > Magnoliopsida > Malvales > Malvaceae > Hibiscus > Hibiscus tridactylites. Next base: position 79,339,845 of record OY288279.1, read on the forward strand.
TCGCCCACTACCACTACCTCGTAGTCATCAGAAAGCTTCAAAGAAATTCTCTTTGTCTCAAAATCCACACTAGCCCGATGCTCAACCAAACAGTCCATACCCAGAATAATATCAAAACCATAGAAGGGAAGTTCCATCATATCAACTGAAAACACATGACCCTGAATCTTCAGTGGACACCTCCTATACATACGTCTAACCACAACTGTCTCACCAAAAGAACTAGTAACATGCATACCTACGTCTAAGATCTCAACAGGGATATCTAACTTCTGTGCATGCTCACTCAAAATGTAGGAATGCGTAGAACCTGAATCAACCAAAGAAAGCAAAGACATAGACTGTAACTCGAAATTACCTGCTATCACATCGGTGTCGTTCCCGACCTCTCTCTGAGCATAAACTCTCGCTGGTCCTCCCGCCTCTGGCTGCACAGCCACAACATGAGCAAGGTTCCTCTGAGCATCTACCCTAGGTGCATCAGCCCTAGGCTGGAAGTAACCACGACCGCGCCCACGGCCTCTCTGAAAATCATTCGCTCTCGCAGGAGCCTGAGAAATGTTCGGTGCCTGAGCCTCCTGATGAGGGCAATCCCTCTTAAAGTGGTCCCTCGAACCACAGTTCCAACAAGCATGGAAATTACCCCAACACTCACCAGCGTGCTGTCTCCCACATCGGGTACACTCGGGCAAACGCCCTCCTCCTCTATGGCCCTGATTGCCCCTACCATGGTGGCCACTGCCATGCCTATGGTCAAACTGATGTCCGCCACCTCTGTGCCTCTTAGTATCCCTACCATCAAAGTGGTTATGCCTCTTGCCAGAACTGGAACCACCAGATCGTTTGGCCGAACCCAAACTATGCTCTAAGTCCTTGGCCCTCGCGACCAACACATCAAAGTCTGAGTAGTCAGAAGCTAGCGTGTACCTCTTAATCTCTTCATTCAATCCATAACGGAAACGATTGCAGCGTTCCACTTCAATAGGAACCAACTCTGGAGCATACTGACTCAAGCGAACGAAGCGGATCTCATAATCGGTCACGGAAGCATCTCCCTGAGTAAGAACCATAAACTCTCGCTTCTTCTCATCTAAGTACCTTGGTCCCAAGTACCTCTTCCGGAAAGCAGACTCAAAGAAATCCCAGTCAATCTCTGTCTCCGGAACCCCAGTAGTAATGGTGACCCACCAGGTGTAGGCATCACTCTGAAGCAACGAGATCACACAACCCAATCTACGTGCGCCCGCACAACCCATCTAAGCCAAGATACGAACTGTCTTCTCCAACCATAACTCCGATCTCTCCGGAGTAGATCCTCTAAACTCCTCGGCCCCCAAGCTACGGAGCCTCTCCAAAGGTAGACTGACATCGTCACACCTAGGCTGAGCTGCAGCTTAAGCTCCCGCAACTGCGGCCTGGAATGCTCCCGCTATCGCTTGCACTAGCGGAGTCATGTCAATTCCAGCTGGACCTTGGCCACCTTGAGGTCCATCTCCTTCGGCTCCATCCTCGCCCCCAACTCCGGGTGGAGGAGGTGGTGATGGTGGAGGTGGTGGAGGAGCGCCAACTCCCGCGGCCACGGGCCCTTCAAGGTGAGCCTTCGCACCAACTGCCGGCTCAACAGGGGCCGCAACCCGTGGTTCCTGACGAACCACCCTCGGTCTACCTCTCGGTCTAGACATTGCTCTCACAGATATCAACTACAACCACAACAACAAAACATACAAGTTGGGTTAGCAAGACAAGGCTTCCAAGTGTTCAAGTACGTTCCCTCACTTAAAATCATTTTTTCAATGTAATAATAGCAATGGGACTCTTACACACATGCTTTAAAATAAAACAATCAACATACTTGTCACACAAGCAATCATTTTTGCAAAACAAGCAAACACCGTGCAATTCAATTCAAAAACTTAAACTTACCTCACTTACCTGCCCAAGGTCTCGGAAACCTTAGGCTCTGATACCAACAAGTGTAACCCCCTCGTCCCGGTCTGGCCGAATGACCGGTCTGAGTGGGCCACACGGGGAAAACCGAGTGAAAACTCCCTAAGGAATTTCCCCCTCGGTTAGCAACCCTATTTTTTTTCATTTTAAATCTTGTCTAGATGAGTATTTAATCCTATGTGATCATACAATGGAACAATATTCACGAATCAAACAAACGAACTCAAACCAACAAGTTACAGCCCAATTTTATACTTATACTATAGGCGGTATCGATACCCTTAAGGGGTGTATCGATACCCCCTTGACTAGGTCAACTGGTCAAAGTCAACCCGTAGAGACCGTATCGATACACCCAAGGAGTGTATCGATACCCTCCCCAACGGTTGACTTCCCACGGTCAACGCTAAGATGACGATATCGATACCCCAAAGGCCGGTATCGATACCGAACTGTACAGTAGCTCCAGTGACCAAAATAGTATCGATACACCTCTCACGTGTATCGATACACGGGCCTGAAACAAGAAGGTGGTATCGATACCGTACCAACCGTATCGATACCCCTGCACAGCAAAAACCTCCAAACTCAGCAAAAACTATCAAGACTCGAATCTAAATGCAATTTAGGACTTTCCTAGACCCCAACAAGCATTCATACTACAATTACATACCACTTTATAGCCATACAAACACCCAACATGTACATACATCATGGGAGCATGCAATTGAATCAAAGATGACACTTAAACATCCAAAAACTCATACTTCAACATTCAACATAAGGCAAACTCAAAGGCACATAACCAACATTCAAGATAAGCAATTTAGGCATGGATTACAACTCAAACATGGCATCGCAAGCCATACAAAAGCAACATAGCATGGAGTCTAAACAAGCTCCTAAACAACCAACAATCATCCATCAAAGACACATGTCCCATTGCTTAAACTATTACATGTTCAACATTTAAAAGCCATACTTGATGTACTCAAGTCAACAACCACACTTGGAGGCCCTCCACTTGCCCGAGCAACCCACGAACTAAGGATCTGCAATGTTGAACAAAGAGAGCGTAAGCAATGATGCTTAGTGAGGGTAAGCTCTAAAAACAAACCTCAACATTGCAGGGTCCGAGCACGATCTAGCCAAGGCATTACACAATTATACCAGGGATCCACAAGAGCCACAAGATAAGATGCATGAGCAATATACAAGTAAATGTCATGATCAACAAGCTCTAAATCCTAAACACAAGTAGTCACATTAAACATCCAAATAAAGATCATTAATCTCAACACATTGATACATTTATCAACCAACATTGACACCTAGCTATGACCCGAATACGCGGATAGACACGTTGGAACTCACATCCAACAACCACATTACCTCACGGTGGGATTACACTCATCACCGGTCTCGCGGAGGGGATTCCACTCATCCTCACGCCCCGTCGATGGGATTCCACTCATCACCGACTATATATAATTACCATTTCCGGGCGAACCCGTACTCCTCCTTGGTGACTCAACGCCACCAAAGGCCACACGCGACTTTTGACTCATGTGTACACACTAACATCCTAATGATCGATCATTTGTATTCAAGTATACTAGTGCCAACATTTACTCATTCCACATTACTCATCTCAACCAATTCCGTGCTTAGCACGTACTCATCAACAACCATCATCATGCATGTCTCAAGCATCCCAAGTAATGTCTCATCTCACATGTATAACACAATATACATAAGCATTCATATCACATTTCATACGAGACATACACAACCACATAAATGAGTTCATCCAAAGGCTCTAGATCAAGTTTAAGATTAGGATACCACACTAATCCTAACTCTAGGTGGGTCTACCAAGCTCAACCTAGTCCATATACTCGAACCAACCATTTTAAATCCATTTAAAACATTTAACCACTCACCTAAGCTTCCAAGCTCAAAGACCAAGCAAGCGACCACCTTCAATTTCCCGGATTCACTTCCGATGCTTCACCGATGCCCAAACTCGATTCTAATCAATCTCAAACACAAACAAAACATTCACAATCAATAACTCATCATCGGAACTATCCCGGATTAACATTATCAAGCATCCAACACTCAAAATCAACCCCAAAATAGAATTTCCGAGCAGCCCCTAACACCCACTGAAAACTTCCATTTCAAACATCCAAACAACCATCAAATACACCCAAAGTGACCCCCATACACCATACTAGCACCAGCCCTCAAAAACCAACGTCAAACCACCCCAAAAACCACTTTAAAACCCTCCAAAAACCCCTTTGAAACCAAATTCCGAAAATTCCCCAAAATCATTTGAAATTCACATATATCATACCATTTGACTTCTATATATCATAACTAAGCATATCAAATCAAAACATTTCATTTATCCACATAAAGATCTCATTTTTAATCAAAATGCTCAAAACTTTCATTTCCTAAAAACTTCATGAAAACGAAAATAAAAGGTACTTTCGTGGAGAGGGAGATGAGGGAAAGTCAAAAATACCATTACCTTTCAATTTGGAGTTGAAATGGGGAAGCTTTTGAATGAAATAGTGAATGGGAGAGGGAAACCCTTTTTCACGTTAGAGGAAGAAGGTGAATAGTAGAAGAGGGTGAGAAAATGGGTGTTTTTAATTGTTTGTTTAAATTTAAAGGCTAAAAGACTACATTGCCCTTAATGAAATGGGGTATTCACAAGGGCACACCATCTATGGTTATTTGGGACTAAATTTCAAAAACACGGTCAAACATTAAATCAATTAATTTGGAAACGAAACCCGAAATTTTAAGGAATTATTTTGATTATAAAAACCGAGCCCAAATAATATTAAAATATTATTTTCACCCAACCCCTAAACCCCGGGTGTTACAACCTTGCCATTGATACTTGGCCTTAATCACACGAATCCACAATTTGTCATCATTTGTAATCAGACCCGTTTCTGAAATTTTGGTGGCCCATGGGCGAATTTAAAAAATAAGTCCCTAATTAAATGTGAGCGTTCGATAGAGTTATATTAAGTAAAAAAATTTCAAGTTATGCTAGTTTACAAGTCCTTACGACTCAAACTTAAAAATTTATCTACTAAATACTAAAATTTTGAGTTATTCGAATTTTTATTTTACAACTTAAACTTTATTTGAAATTGTTTTGAGTCAATATGAGTCGAGTCGAAAAAATCAGTTTTTTCAAGTCGAGCGGAGTTTTTCTCACCCTTTCCCCTAAAAACGAGTATTGGAAAAAAAAATAAAATTTGAAATTAGACCCTTAGTTACAAGTGATATATAAAAACTAGGTCCTATTAACAAATTTTGAAGAAAAAAAATTCTAAGAGTATTCTTGCAATAACAAATATAGGGGAAAATGGAACCCTAATAACAAGTATTGAAAAATTAAAATTTAAGAGTATGCATGTAATAACAAATATTAGGGAAAATAGATCGTTAATAACAAGTATTGAAAAAAATTGGACTCGTAATAACAAATATCTAAAAAAATAAAATTTAAGAGTAGGGCCCTAATAACAAATATTAGAAAAGATAGGCCCCAAGTCACAAGTATTGGAAAATTGGCCTCATAATAACAAGTATTGAAAATTTTGTACCCTAATAACAAGTATTGAAATAACAATAAATAAATAAAAATGAGCCCCTAATTACAAGTATTCAAAAAAATGAGCCTATAATAACAAGTATTGAAAAAAATTATACCCCTAATAAAAAATATCGGAAAAAAATAAATTTTAATAATAAAGCTCTAATAATAATTATTAAAAAATTAAATTTTAAATAATAAATATTAAAATTTAACTATAAATATTAAAAAAAGGGCCATGGGCAAAGTAGGGGCCCTAGGCGGGCGCCCCTATTGCCAATGCCTAGGGACGACCCTGAGTTTGGATCTAGTCTTGGTGGAACGATGCTAGGTGTCTTTGATGCTGACTTTGTTGGGCGGTGTGTTTAACGTTTTAGCTCCCGTAAAATTTTAGTTTTGTTGGTATAAGTCACCTGTATTTCTCCGGTTAAGTTTTGCATTGTTGTTCTTGGTTTTCTCTTGCATGTGTTGTACTCTTCTTCTCTCCTTAAGTTAGGAAAGTTTTTAATGAGACATACATGTATGTGTAAGGCCATTATGTTCTTATTCTTAATTCTTTTTTGAAAGATCAAACAAGAAATTCATTCATTGAAAACAAAACATACAAAGGGTTAAAAAACCCAAAAAAGATGCTCAAGCGTAACCCCATAAACAAAGCCAACACTGTGGCGAGAATAAAAATCCCAAACAGAGAAAACCCAAAGCTGATGGTAAAAAGAATCATGAGCAGGGAGGTAGTGTCGCACGTCTAAATCTGCGAAGGATCCTCTAAGAGAAAAGTTTCCGGCGACCGGCGACACCGACGAGTGTTCCAGGGAGTCGGGATGACGTAAACAGCAAAGCCAAGGCCGTAGAAGCCAAAGGAGGTCGAGCTTAACTCTTCAAACGGTCTTCCAGACTAGCTAAGACCCATCGAGGGAGACATTGGTAAATGAGCAACGCCCAAGGGTTGCAAGCATCAGCATCAACGGAGGATCAACGAATTTGCAAGGGAGAGGCAAAAAGAAACCAAAAACGAGAAGGGGAACCACCCTAGAGGGCCAACCTTCATTCTCTCAATAGGGGGACCATGTCTAACCCTTGGCCGCCGAAAAATTAAAATCTCAACGAGTTGACCAAAGGAGAGAATCAGAGCAACACTGCAATAAATAAAGGAAAGAAAAAGAGAGCTGAAAGAAAGAGGGCAACAAAAAAATCAAATCAAAAAAAGGGGTAGAGGCTAGCGGCCTGTAGAGGCAGTTGGCTTCTTGAAGTTTAAGAAAAATGGGTGATGAGTAGCTACTTTGGTCAATATTTTAGTGCTAATTACGCTTAAATGGTTGATTTATGGTGCTGAATTGTGGTCTATTGTGTGCTTTTCAATGCAGGACTTCATGGCTAGAAAACAGATTAGAAAATGTTGGATTCTGTAAGTTTTCTGGATTCATGGCTGGATTAGTGGGCATGAATGCGCTGACTCGATGATACGTCAGTGGGCTTCTAGAAGATGACGCCAGCAGCGCGTGATAGCTTATCAGCTGCGTTCCGGATCACTTATCAGCCGGGATTTGGATCAAAGCTCGTGGATTATCTTTTATTTTTAAATTTAAACATTTTAGGATTTATTTATTATCACTTAGAAATTATCTCTTGTATTTTAAATATTTTAAGGATTATCTCTTATTATTTTAGAGTTATTTTAGGGTTTTAGGATGCTATAAATATCCCTTTGGGGGTGAAACTCAAATCATCTCTTGTTCTTAGATTTTATTTGTTCTTAGGAAATTTTACTTTAATAAAGTTTTATTTTTCCATAGCCAAAGGCTAAAGCGATGACTCGATTCCAACGTGAGGAATTAAAAGTACTTAAATAACTCCAGGTTTTTCTCTTAGTTTTCTAAGTTTAATTTCAAAAATCAGAATGATTTTAAAACCAAAGATTGACTTTGGTCAGGATATTATTTTGGTTAAATATGCGGGAGGAAGGATCGACTATTGAAGCACATTCGACTTCCTGAGAACACACTTAGTAAATTAATTACTAAGAGAAAATTGAGATCGAAACCGTTGTTATTGAAAAAACACAATTAGAGTCGAGTTTTTCAGAACTTTAAAACTGTTTATTTTTAATAGCGATAGCCGCGGTTAATATAACCAGAAAATTGGAATCTAAAAATTAATTTTAGATTATCGGTTTACCGAAGAGAAAAAAAACAAGTCTCAAGGATTGATCCTTGTAGGCAAGTAACTGACGTGAATCCTGAAGTAAAAACCCTTTCCAATGATCCGAGGGAATTCAGTCAAAGCGAGAGTCTAAGGCTAACCTTATTCATATCAATTTTATTTCTTTCTAATCTTCTTTATCATCCTTTTATTTTTCTTATTTTTATCCACAAACTCCCTTTACTTAAATATTATTCAACTCTCTTCTTGGCTCACCGATTGAACAAACATAAATCATGAAGTTTTTTAAGTTCCTGTGGGATCGACCCCTTCTCTTTTACTACGTATTATTTCTTTTATTTATTATTAGTGAAGAATGAATTATTTTTTACGCAAAAACGACGCGTGTCACATTTTTTGAACTTTGGGAGAGAAAACAGTTTAGATTTACGATTTTTTTATGTTCCTATACTTAATAAAATCTTATCTACAAGCAAAAAAAATATACAAATAGAATCAAATAACTTGAAATTTGAAAAAAAGAATGTTGTGTTATTTATAAACTACCCCATCTGCATCACCAACTATTTTCCTAATGATCAATTCCATGTACCTAAACTCGATGTGTCGTAGCTTTATTATCTGCGTCACAAACCCGGAAATGAAACATTAAAAATAATGTCGCATGTCATGATCAATATCAAGTGAAAAAAATTCAATTTGGATTTATGACCGTTTATAATTTTTGTAAGTAGACAATGTTAGCTATAAATCTTTTTTTTTAAAGTAAAAACAATTAGTTTTTTGTATAAGTTATACCTTATATTCTTTAGTACGCACTCTTTTGTAATAAGGGTCTTTTGTCAATCTCTTTTTTCTTTAATATGAAAACTTTCGAGAAAGACGTTCTTCAAAGACCCAAACCCTTTTAAAGACATCATTTACCTTTAAATTTTTTTCGCACAAAGTTCATAAAAGTTCATCCGGAGGCTACCTCATTATATTCTCCGTCTAACTACTATTCTGACAAGACCAACTTCAAATCCAAAATAAATTTCAAATTCTAATAAAGGTAAAATAAAAAGTCACTAGACCTCACACATACTTATGTACTTGTAGTTGAATCATGTGAGTAAGAAAAATTCGAAAGAAAATAATAAAAAGACAGTAAAAAGATGGGAAATAGAAGAAGAAACCCAATCGGGAGAAGAAATACTTTAGTACCTAAATCGTACTCAATGTGTCCTCGGTATGGGGACATATCGGGTATGTAGTACTACTTTAGACTGAAGTACATGTGCTTCATGAATTAAAGGTTATCGGCTACTCTCCTTAAATATACCAAGAAGGGATTGACAAAAGGGACTTTCTCACCCTCGAATAGAATCAAATAACTTGAAATAAGAGAAATACTTTAATATCCAAACTGTACTCAATGTGTTCTCGGTATGGGGATATATCGAGTATGTGGTACTACTTTAGACTAAAGTATATGTGCTTATGAATTAAAGGTTATCGGCTACTCTCCTTAAATATCCCAAGAAGGGATTGACAAAAGGGACTTTCTCACCCTCAAAGACTAACCCATACACAAGGCCATTCACTCGGCCTTCCTTTAGTTCAACTCCCTCATTTCGACCATCTACCATTGCGACTTTCTGTCCAAATCTGAAAGAATAAACAATCTAAAACTGTCACTACAGCCATCATCCTAAATTGTCACCAAAAATATGGTAGTTAATGTTATTTTAAATTCGATAATATACCTAATGTTTATGTTAACACAACCGGACTTGCATAGCAAGGATTATGAGAACTTCAAAAATTCAAATACTTTACGAGTAATTTTAATGCACTTTCTTTCGTGACCAATCTTTTTTTGACTTATGAGATATTTGTTTTTTCTCTATTAATATAATTAGCTAATTTCGGTTTTAAAAAATCTATTAATCATCGATTTCATTGATCAATTCAAATTTAAAATTTAGTAAAAACAAAAATTATTAATCTAAAAATAGCCATGCAAGATTGAAAATCAAAAATATAAGTACAAACAACCTTACATGGTGATCACAAAACATAACGCACGCACCATGGGCAACCTCAGAAGCGTTGCCCTCCCATTGCTGCTCGCGTTTTCCCTCCTGCTTCTTCCATTTTCTGAGAGTATATATTTCACTAACTATCATATACACGTTCGAAACGATTTACCTTTGCTTAATTCGCCACCCAACCAGCCGAATCTCTTACTGCACTGCAAGTCCAAGAACAAGGACATCGGCGACAGACCGATGGCAAAGGGGCAGGACTACACGTGGGACACCAAGATAAACTTCCTTCGGACAACCCTCTTCTTCTGCAACGCACGGTGGGTGGGTCACAAGAGCAGGAGGTTCGACGCTTTCGACGCCATCAGAGACGAAGAACGGTGCTTGGAGTACCATACTTCATGCATGTGGTCGGTGAGGAGCGATGGGATTTATTTCAGTTTTAATAATGAAACTTGGTATAATGAATACCCTTGGTAGAATCTAATCTACCATTCTGTAACCACCGCTAGTGGTATTTTAATTGATTAATAAAATTAATTTTTTGTCGAGAAAAAATACTAAACGACATCATTTTAATTCTCAATTTTTATTTATTCGATTTTTATATATTTAAACTCAAAGCGGCCTTAAAATCCAGAACAAGAATTCGAATTGAATTAAAAAAACTTGAAATTTAAAATAAATAGAAAAGAATATTGTGTTATTTATAGACTACTCCATTTGCATCACCATCTATTTGCCTAATGATCAATTCCATGTACCTAAACTCGATGTGCCACAACTTTATTTTCTGCATTGCAAATCAGGATATGAAACATCAAGAATAATGTCACATGCCATGATTAAGATCTAGTTTATTACAATGAGAAAGGGAATTAGAAGCCCTTCGGGATTAGATCACGAACAAGAGGCGGCATATCACTAAAAATAGTTTCGCCTATTGGTGCCGTCGCATGCCTTCATTCTTGAGGATTTTGTCGTGAGCTGCCAACCACATAAAGGTTCGATAAGGGGTCCCCTTATCTCCGTACCAAGCAGAGCGATCGGATGCCGAGACCCAATCTTTAACACAAGTATCATCCGGTGCTTGTGCTTCCCACACCTTCGACCTTATAATCGTCACAAATTTGATTACAGGTCAAAGGCTTGTACATTTCTTGGATACTCACCATCCCATCATGGTTATCTGTGCTTGGCCAAAGATGGGAGGATCTATGTGTCCTTGAATGTTGTTTTTGATGAGAGAGTTTTCCCTTTCCAATCCAAGGAGGGTTCCAGTGCTGATAATTCTTCTTCCTTATCTAAATCGTGTTCTGTTCCTATGGTGCATGATAATACGCAACCAGCTGCTTCTGAAGCTACTGAACATGTACGTGTGCATGATAATACGCAACCAGCTGTTGTTCCTTATATAATCCAAGAATGTTGTGTTCTTTATAGACTACCCCATCTGCATCACTAACTATTTTGCCTAATGATCAATTACATGTACCTAAACTCAATGTGCCGCAACTTTATTATCTGCATTGCAAATCATGATATGAAACATCAAGAATAATGTTACATTTCATGATCAATATCTAGTGAGAAAAAATTTTAATTTGGATTTATGACCGTTTACAGTTTTTGTACGCTTTAATACAAAAGTAGATAATGTTAACTATAATTTTTTTAAAAGTATAGAAGATTATTTCTTTGTACGTGTTGTACCCTTATATTCTTTAGTACCCACTCCTTTGTAATAAGGATCTTTCGTCAGTCTCATTTTTTTCGATATCGAACCTTTTGAGAAAGACGTTCTTCAAAGACCCAACCCTTTTGAAAGACTTCATTTACCATCAAAGTTTTTCTCAAAAAGACCCTTCAGTTTTGGAATCTTCTCTAAGAGGGCTATTAGAGTTCATCCGGAAGCTACCTCATTATACTCCTCAACTAACTACTATCCTGACAAGACCAACGTCAAATTCACTTGTCTCCACAGTCAAAACCTATTTGTCGTACATACAAACGTGCCCACCGAGCTAGCAAGTCAATAGGAATCCCATACCTAGAGTTAACACTTGTCATTCAAGGTTATGTGGTACGGATACGGAAACGGGGATGAAAACAAACATTTTAAAAATTACAAGGTATGGATACGACAAAGGTATGACAAATAAAAAATAAATTCTAAATTCTAAAAAATGTAAAATAAAGTCTTACAAAAATTATGTGAGCATGACATCACAATTACTTATGTACTTGTAGTTAAATCACGTGAGTAAGAGAAAATCTTAAAGAAATAAGAAAAAGGCAGAAAAAAGATAGGAGAATATAAGAAGAAAAAAGGAGGTTTTTTCCTTAAATATCCTAAGAAGGGGAAATTCTAACTACCAACGGCTAAAAAACGGCAGAGTAATATAAACCGTTGGATGAAGCCGATTTGAGCTAAAGATATATCAATCGTTGGATTAAAATAAAAAAAGGTGGGTGACCTGGTGAACCGGTTACACTAAAATTGGGGGAAATCAAAACCCAAAGTAGCGGGAAAATAGGAAGTTTTCCATTCGGCATTGTAAAAAAGACACGAAGAAAGCCTGGGAGATTCTGCAAAACACGTAAAGCTTGGTAGAGGTGGGGGAATTGGGCGTTCTTACACAAATATTGTATTCGGAGGAAAAGGTTTCCAATTATCATGTAAGTAAGGATTTTTTTGAGTAATTTGTGTTTTTAGGGTTTTGTGGGATCATGAACGATTTGGGTTTTTCATTCAGTATTTTTAAGGTTTTGTGGAAATTTTCGGTTGTGATTTGAAGTTCTTCTCGACAGACATATAAAAAGGGGAAAATATATTGTTTTGTGTTTATTAGATATGTTCCTTGTTAATGGTATAAGTTTGGTCGTTACGTACATAATGTTAACATAATTTTCAGCTTGAAGTTGGTAGCAATGGAGAAAGTTTGTGAAGCTGAGGTAAATGGTGGACAGGGTACAAGAAGAAAATTGTCAGCATATATGTTTTTCTAGTAAGTTATAATTGAATGATGGTGGCATTGTTCAAATTCTAAGTTGATAAGCATAATTTAATTTGTACTCTAACAACGAAAAGAATTTTGAACAGTTTCAGTGAATGTAGAAGACTTAAGGGTGGTAAAAAGAAAATGAACAATATTGTAAGTAAGATGACAAAATTGTTATTGTATTTTGGTATTAGTTTGTAATATGTTCATGTTATTTAAATTTAATTAGTGTGTGAATATTACAGGCGAAGAAAGCACTAGGGAAGAGATGGTGGGAGATGACTGATGAAGAAAAGAAGCCGTACTTGGATAGGTACAAGGAGTTGAAGGGATCTGAAATGGAAAGCAATAGGAAAGGGAAGTCGAAGAAATTAGTGGAAAAGGGAGAAGTTAAAAAGGCAAGTGGATGTTTATATTTATTTTTACTGAAAGTGGTTATTGTATGAATCATTTGCTGGATATATTTAAGCGTAACATAATGGGAAAATTTGTTGTATTAAATGTTGTAGGAGTTGTCATCGAGGTGTTGTATGAAGAAGGTATCAAGCTTGTGTAAAGAGATGGAGAAGATGAAAATTGACGGTGTTCTTAACGACATCGGGTTAGGAGCATTACGAGGAATGATTTCGCGAGAAATTAAGCGAGACCTTTGTCGGGAGTTAGCGGAGAAGTTTGATCTTGAAACGTCCACGATGGAATTTAGTGGACACAAGATATATGTTTTGGTAGAAGATGTTGAAGCAATTTTGGGTTTAAAGAATGAAGGTTTAGATGTGGAAGTGGCGACGCGAAATGTAAGTGGAAAGGAACTAGAAAAGAAGTACAAAATCAGCACGAAGATTGCATATAAAGAACTTTTAGAGCAGATACTAAGTGGAGGTTTTGAGGCTGAGGAGTTGAAAGCACGTGTACTGTTGTATGTTGTTGGTTTGTTCCTAAGTCTGAATGCCAACCTTGTGCCTTCCATGGAACATTTCAAGTTGTTGTGCGAACCCGGATTGAGGGGGAAGTTAAATTGGTGTAAATATACGTACGATAAGTTACTTGATGGAGTAGCCAAAGTTAAAGCTCGAGATGGGTTGGCATATATGATGAGCTGCATTCCTATCCTAGAGGTAATGTATTATTAAGATTGAGTATTGTTTGAACGTAATAGTTGATTGAGGCAAGATTTACCTTTATAGTAATCGTATGTTTTTATTATTGTTAAATGTAGGTGAGGCTATTCGATTACTGGAATGGAGTTGCAAGTAGAGCGTCAGCGTCTGCTGATGGGCGCGGTCGCATACATGCGTGGGGGCAAAAGGATGTCAACAGAATTGTTGACCGCCTAAAGGAAGAGCGACCTGACAAAAAATTAAAAGTAAGTGTCAAAAACAAGTTTGTATTGTATTGGGTTAGTGATTGTAATGACATGAAAGGAATTAATTAGTAATGTTTGTAGGTATTTGCCTCTAATGATGAACGGTGCGAAGAGGGAGAAGACGGTGGAAGCAACAATGGTAGTAATGATGTTATAATGGAGATGTTGCATAAGGTAATTTCAGAGTTGTGGAAAATAAAAGAGAGACTCGAAGCTTGCGTTGAGAAGGAAAATAAAATAGAAGAAACTTTGAAGACTTTGAAGGAAGAATCTAAGAATGTTGTGGAAAAGGTTGATGGTTTGTGTGTGGATATGATGTATATGAGGAAGGCTCTGCGCAAAGCTGATGCAAAATTTAGAGTAGGTCTTGACGCAGACGAAGCAATGCTGGACAAACCTAAAGTACAAGAGGCTGAGGAGAATTATGGTCGTAGTAGTGACCCTAACCCGTTGATGATAGAGGATCTGACGTTGGTTAAAGAAGATAGCGCAGCAAGCTTCCAGAGAAAGAAAAAGGTATGATGAGTATAAATTTAAGAGTTGTGGTTAACGTTGCATTAATTGAATGTACGAGGTAGTTGTTGTTGATATATTTGCGGTCAACTTGTAGGGAAACCCAATTGTTGAAGCAAAGTCAAAGGTTAGTGGGAAAGCGAGTCGAGTAAGGGTGAAAACGAGAAATATGAAATAAGTGGGCGTTTGCACACAAGGGCAATTTCGAGCCTCGATTGGTTTTAGTAGGCACATGAAAAAAACTTGAAATTGAGTTATTTGTAATATGAATTGTATGATTTAGTTTGGTTTTTAAACGGGTGGATGATTTGGGTTACGTTCGATTAGAACGTTAATCATTTGTACTATTTTATAGTGAAGGATTGTTAAATAACGTACGTTTAAGATAATATATGAATTGGGTAGAAGTTGTAGTACATTAGAACTTATTAAATATTGCATGCTTTAATGTTATTCAATAGTGTAGAACAAATGTTGAAGTGCTGCAGATGTTGACGTATGTTGAAATAGCTGATGGAGTCGGGTCGTCAGCGAAAGCAACATGTGACTATATCTGGAATACAGCCTTGACAGAAGGGTAAGCAATCCATATGGCTTATAGAATGTAGTTTGTTTCAATTTAACATGCAATTTTTATGTGTATGTACAAGAAAATCCTGGTAGATTTTGGTCACCTTTATTTGACTGTATTTGACGTTGATACGTTACGACCAAATTGCTGGGTTGGTTCAAGGGTCAGTAAAGAACCCATTTTGTACTAATAAATGAAGTCATTTTGAAGGCAGTGTATAATGACAGCTTATTTATGTTATTGGTAACATTTAGGTTATTGATGTTGTTGGTTGGTCGATTGTTGATGAAGATAGTAGGACAAAATGTAAAGCAAGTAGAGGGTACATACCTTGCTCATTGAGTGTACGTAAAATTTGTTTTCATGTTATTGTTGAATAATAATGGTTTGTGAAACATTGAGAATAATAATGGTTGTCTTGTAGGATCAACTTCAACGAGAGGAATTGGATGGTTCGCAGCTTGCTTCCTATTGACGTAAGAGTTATGGACCGTATGGTAGACTTAGCGACTGCAAAATGGTATGAAGAACGAGGAAACATTTAACTAAACTTTGCAATGTATTACGTAGATATATTATATGGGGTATGCTTAAGTGGAGTTTCATTACTGAAATATAATTGATGGCAGGTCTTTATCCCTGTAAATGAAAATAATACTCATTGGTACATGTGCGTTATGGATATCGAGCGGGGGGAGCGAAGATACTGGACAGCTTGCCCACAACGCGGGGAAATGCTTCAAGAGTGGGTGTAACACAGAAGTTGGTAATAATCGTAAACTTATAACAATTTACCAATCTTTACTTATGTTAGCCAGTATTTAAAAAAGTATGTGTGTCTGTGCATCTAGCTTAAGAAGCTAGGTGAGTGTTTGTTCGATGAGAAGTTTGTAGATGTTTTTGGCTCACCATCAAACGCAATTTCTGATCCCCCAGTGATGGTGGCTAAATGCAGACGTCAAGGCAATGTGTATATTGTACTTCAAAAAGTTGAAATGTTTTTTGCTAGAATTTGATATGTTTGTTAATAATTTGATGTTTAAAGTAGTATTTCTTTGAACAGAGATGATTGTGGGGTTTATTGCATTCAGTGGATGATATTATGGCACACAAAATGTGCTGAGGAAGTTGTACGTTCTGTTGTTGTCTACATACATTTTAATAATTGTTCCATTGAACGAATTATATAATCCAAACTAATGCATCAATTGTTAACACTTGTGTTGCTAGACGGTCGGGGTATGAGACAGAATGCATATTTTGTACGATCTTGTGGATCATGATAAGAATAAAAAGAGGCGGGAAGTTGCAGTTGAAATGAAAGCACATGTTGCTCAGCTTCAGTAACGACAATATGTCAACCGTGTTAGCATTTGTTTGGAAGTTGGAGCGGGAAATTGCAGTCGAAACGAAAGCACGTGTGTTGTTCCTTAACCGTTAACTGGCCTTTAAACATTTCAGCTAACGTTCATATCTTTCTGATATATGTTGTGGTTATGAACAGATTGAAGTTGGAGCGGAGTTGCATTTATTTGGAAGGGAATATCTTTTGTATGTATGAAAAGCAC
Organism: Hibiscus tridactylites; assembly: GCA_958450335.1. Taxonomy (NCBI): domain Eukaryota; kingdom Viridiplantae; phylum Streptophyta; class Magnoliopsida; order Malvales; family Malvaceae; genus Hibiscus; species Hibiscus tridactylites. The sequence continues at coordinate 79,356,627 of OY288279.1, forward strand.
ATGAGATAGGAGAGGACCCTTTTTTTGATAATTTTTGTAGATAACTTTTGAATTGGACACAAAGAAGTCGGGCAGCATATGGTTGTATAGGATAATTTCCTATTTTGTACATGTACAACATATGGAGTACAGGGTTTAAGAATTGGAAATAGGTTATGCTTGTAAAGGGTTTAGGGTATTGCAAAGATGCATTATGTGTTGAGAAATCATGTGTGTGTGTGTGTGTGTGTATATATATATATATATATATCCATATATGTGGCTTTAAAGGATAGACATTTTCCATGGTTGCACTTACATTTATGTATTGTCCATTTCATAGTCACTACTGTCTAAAGATGGTCTAGTTCCAAAAGGAGAAGTCTTGTATCAGATAAAGTTAATTACAATGGCGTTGATTGTAACAAGAATCGTGTAAAAATCTAGGAAGTTCCATAAAAGTGTACCATGGGTGTTGTAGTTGGAGGGATACTAAAAAAATTAATGTTGTCCTCGTTTGGAAGATGTTGGTCCTAACAGAAATGTGGATGCAAACAAGCGTTAATCATCATATAAACGTTAAAAACCTATGGTGATAGTAAAAAGAATCGTGCAAAGTAAGATGAATTTGTATAAAATTGTATCATGGATGTTCCAGGTTGAGGGATATTAAAAAAATTCTGTCATCCTCAAGTGAAAATTGACTGATATTCGGTTGAGATGTGAACATGTCAACGACATTTGAGATATCAATTTCCTCTTCGGAAAGGCCTGTTGTGTCCACAAATGTTGGGGTTTGAAGTTGAAGCTTAAGACGAGGGCATGTGTTTTTATTGTGTCCCTCCAACTTGCAAAAGGAACAATGAAAGATTCGTGACTTTGCACGTTGATTTTTTATATTGGTTTTTCGTTTTGCTTCTTTTCGGTGCGGGTCCCTAACGGGTCGTTTGCCTTCTTTCTTTGATGAAGACTCCTTCAAGGTTGTGGAGTGATCAAATTCAGCAGTTAATCTAAGTATCTCATCTTTCGTGCTCCGAAACGTTTCGTTAGTCTGAGATGCAAAGTAGCACAACTGCGTGGATAGTGCTCGCAGAGAAGCGAATCGAGCCATTTGTTTCCTTTCCGGTGGCACATTGAAGTCAACAAATGATGGCGCCGCAATCTTTGCATCTTTCATCCACTGCGGTTGTATTAAACATTTTGGATCTCAGAGAAGTCTTCCAACTTCATAACGTGTAGCTGATGGCAACATGGAAGGTCGATTGTCTCATATGTCCTGCAGGAACATGTTATGTTATGTGTTGCGACCTCAAGAATCTCCTCATACAATTGCGAAGGATCCTTATACTTTGTTAACTGATATGTCCGGAAGCCTCCACCTTCGACAGTTGGATGTATAAGACGATACAATGTCTCATTTTTAAGTTCGGTCTGAATAATTTTGAATGATGCTCGTGTATATACGTCTGTTGCATTCCTTTCAAGTTCATTCAATTTGGTCATAGGAAAAGGTGTCGCATTTGAACTTAAGAAATCTTCCCTTAACTCATGCATTCGCATCTCATTGATCCCATTGTCAATGGCACGGACAACATCTATATATGTCTTCTTAGAAGTGAGCAAAAGATTTAGCGCTGCATTCATAGCTTCACACCTTTGGGTTGATCGAAGATTGGCGAAGAAATGTCCTGTAAGATATGCTTGTGCCCACATAGACGTTATCTGGTCCTTCTCTACAACCTAAGGATGATGTTCGACGTTAAACTGTTTAACAACTGACCTCCACTCCCGGTCAAATTCCTCAGTTGTCCACCAAGATGACATGCATCTCTTAAATGCGGAAGTAAATTTTGTGTCACCAACGTTTGCCTAAGCATTTCGTGACAGATGCCATGAGCATATGCGATGGCAAGCAAGCAGGAACACCGTTTTTATTGCTCTGTGCATGACCCTATCACCATCTGTGACAACTGAAACTGGAGCCTTGTTACACATTGCCTCTGCAAATTGTCTTAGTACCCATTCAAAAGAATCGGCAGTCTCGTCAGCTAGAATTGCAACACTGAAGACAATTGTTTGGTGATGGTGATTGACACCAAGAATAGGCATTAGAGGTCGGCCATAGATATTACCTTTGTACGTCGTGTCAAATGTAATGACATCACAGAAGCATGCGTAGTTGGACCTCGATGTTGAATCACACCAAAAAAGATTATGCAACGCCCCTGAGTCATCAAGATCATATTGTATGTAGAACCTGATATCCTGCTCTTTCTTCAAGTCAAAGTAAGTTAAGAGGGCATTTACATCACCGTCACGAATTTCTTCAGCGTTTGACTGATGCAGTGAGTTGTACAAGTCTTTCCTTATGAAACCAACATTGTGGAAACCACCTGATTGTTACGTGAAAAAATTCATAATCTGTGATGTTTTCACCCCCCCACATTTTTCAATGCACGTGCCTTATTTAGATCACCCTCTGTAACTTTTGCCTTGCAACTGATGCGTGTTATAGCGTGGGGCGCACATTTACAATCAGCATCATTAACAGAAGCTCTGCATTTGCCTGCTCGGCTGCAACAAAATTCTTGTGATATTAATAAACCAAGGCCATCATACCTTGTTGTTGATCGACACACACTGAACCCACAGTTTATTGTGTATTCTTTATAATACTCACATGCAGCCTCACGAGAGTTAAACACCAAAACAACTAAATTTGCTGGCATAAGCGGTTCATTTGATGTGTGTCCATGAGCCATATTATTCTCTCCAACGTTCTCATCCATGTATGATACAAATATTGAAGAGTGGGTACGAACCTAAAGTTTATTCCATACCGTTGAAATCAATTAGTACAATACACATATGTAAAATATGGGAGCACTAGGTTTAGACATTTTTCTTACCTTCACCTCCGATGTTCTGGTTGAGGAGAGATTTTAAGAGATGTATGGAACTGACACTTGAAGAGGAGAGAGTTTGAGTTTAATGAAGATGTCATCTCTGATAATAAAAGGAAATAGCTTAGTTGGTGGTAACATTTATTATGCACCAACTGTCTTGGTTGGATGAAATAAATGCGTTTCGAAACCACCATAATTGAGGTTTCGATACCCTCTTTCAAGACCAACGAACTAAGTCTTTCTGCCAAACCAGCATCGGAACCAGAAAAAGAAGGTTTCGATACCCCCTTCAGGACCAAGTCTTTCAGCCAAACCAGCATCGGAACCAGAAAAAGAAGGTTTTGATACCCCCTTCAGGAACAACAAAATAAGTATTTCAGCCAAACCAGCATCGGAACCAGAAAAAGAAGGTTTCAATACCCCTTTTAGGACCAGTGAAATACGTGTTTCTGCCAAACCAATATCGGAACCATACAACGCGGTTTTGAAACCCTATCACAACCGAAAAAAATAGCACCCAAACCCCTGTAGGGGGAATCAAAACCGGGTTAGCAGGTTTTCGAGGGAGAGCAGTTATTTATTCAAACATTTCTGTAATATTAAAAGCTGCGAACCCCTCATTCTTCTACTCAACTCCAAATAGAAAACCGTAAAGCGAGAATACCAACGTCAACTTGAAGAATTGTTTCTCATCTAATCTGAAATCCAAAGTAAGCTTTACTGAAACTTGACATCCACACTATTTGGTGCTTGAAATCCACAGTATTTGGTAAGTAAATCTAACATTAGTGACTGTGTTGCATCATGAATCGAAATCTGGTATTTTTTTGCATCTTCGTTACTTTTATATAAACATACGTCTTTTAAACTTGCTTCTTTTGCATGATTTTTTTTTTGCAGGGAAGCTTAACCGTGTAGTCGTAGCTCTTTATTGTCTTAGATATGCCTCCTAAAAAGAATCCCGGTAAAGGTAAAGGTAAACGACCTAGATATGAACGCGCTGCTTCGTCAGGTTCTCAAGCACCTCTTCCACCTCTAAATATTTTTGCTGCTTTGTTTTAATGGTGACGATGGTCTTCAACGTTACCATGAAATTTATGCTGGAAAAAAAGATTAGACAGGAGCGAACCATAGACTTAGATTTCTTGACTTCAGAGGAGCATCAGTTCGATTTTGGGAACTTTTTGTTGAATGGGGATGGATGAAGTATCTAGATATTAAACCCATTGTGTACGAAATCCTTGTCAGATACTTCTATGCGAATGCTACCCTTGTTCATGATGGAAGAACACAAACCGAGGTTGTAGCGATTGAGTCATTTCTAATGGGCAGGGAAATTAGTCTAACTGAAGACATTATTGCTAAATTCCTAGGTGTCGAAAATAGTGGAGAGTGGTATGAAGCAGAGCGTGTCCCTATTAAGTTTGATGATGATAGCCCCACACATCTTCATATCTCTGAAAGGCTTCTGCATCTAATGACAACTTGGTTCTTTCGGCCCTCCAGTGGACGATGCACTCGCATGCGTCATACCGATTACTGGTGGTTACACCAATTTCGGATGAGAACGCGGCCCAACGTAGCCCGAATTATCTTCAAGTCTCTTGTGGAACTCATTAGCAACCCTGGAAGTGGCTCCATCAATTATGCATGTGTTCTAAGCCACATATTTGACTGTTTAAATATTAACACCACCTTGGACACCTTAATTCCGCTGAAGAGTAAAATTGATGAAACAACTACTAGGAAGATGGGTTAGACGTTCAATGGGGTTGAATGGGTGCATAAAAGAGATGAAGATGAAGCAAGAATTGCCGGAGGAAATGAAGTTGCAGCGGATGCTCCACCTCCCATCACACTTGAGTCCCTCTATGATGTTGTCACGAGTGGCTTTCGGAACTTGGATGCATTTATGCGCTCTACTCATGCAGGGACTCAAGCCCGTCTTGGGAGCTTAGAAGATCGTGTTCAATCATTGGAGCGTGATAATCATCGGCATAAATTTCCACCAACGTTAGTTCCGTATGCGCCAGAGCAAGAAGATGGTTAGGCTATTATGCATTGTATAACGAGTTTCTTGTAATACACCTTGTACCAAAAAATATTTTGTTGTACTACTTAATGATCATTGTTCGATGTTTATTGTAATATACAATGGTTCGGCTCCCTTTGCCTTTGGTTTAGCCTTGCATTTTGTTTACTTTTCTTCAAACTTTGAGTGTGTTCGTGAACATAACATTGGATTGTTTGAATACAGATTATATCCAATGTAATTCAGGAGAAGAGCAGTATCATCAACAAGATGGACCAGTTGAAGGGCATGATCATGTGAGTGCTCCGGCAAAGACGCCTGAAGTGAGTCAAACTTACGTGCGCAGGAAGCTTCATCGAGTTGGCATAACGCCAAGTAATGCAATAGGCTCTGATATTCAGAGACTGAAGCGTGCTCCTCAAATGTATGGGGAGTGGTACCGAAACATACCTGCTGCCCCGTCGAAGAAGAAGCTTCTTATTCTTGACTACAATGGTGTGCTTGCCAGTGTAACGAAAGGAGGTATAACTTATCTCCCGCTCTTCAATTCAAATTTTTAGAAAATAGTTTATAAAATGATTTTTAACGTTGGCATGTGTGCAACTGCGCCCTGGTGCTGTCGACTTTCTGGAATTTTGTTTTAATGCGTATAAAGTGGCTCTTTGGTCTCAAGGAAAAAGTAATGTGGATCTCTGCCACCAACCTAAATCAATTGAATTAACCAATCTTTTACGAAAATCCCCAATTCTCTTATATTGTTCATCATTTCAGACATAACCTTAACTGAGCACTTTGGAGAGTTAGCGGTCTTAAACACCACTTTGCCTTCATTTGGGTAACTTTTGTCTGCTTTTCTTTAACGCATCTTTATAAACTTCTACTCATTTGAAGGCATTTGTTTCAATTATGCAGAATCAGGATATGTGCGAGGAACATACCTCAAACTCATATATATTTGTCAAAAATCTGAGCCGTGTGTGGGCTGTTATGCCTGAGTATAACGAAACAAACACGGTGGTGGTTGACGACTCACCAGATAAAATGATTAATAATCCGGTCAGTAAATAACTCAACCTATTTCTTCTTACTTTCAGCCATGTAATCAACGAATCTTTTTTAAAGTAATTATGTTTTCGATAATGTTCATGTCTCTGGAGAACACCTACATATGTCCTAAATCCTACAAGGAAGTAGATGAGACAACTGATAAAGCATTAGGTAAAACTTCCGAGCCCAAACATCTTCATTAAAAAGTTGGACCATTTTCTTAAACTCAAAGCTAATTATATAATTAAGGTACTTGCATTTGATCTTAGAAAAAGGTGGTTCCATTCGGGTCTATATAGAAAACTTGGCCCAGCAGATAATGTTCAAGAGTATGTCAAGCATCATCCTTTTGTTGATTGACTGCATGTCATCCTGATCATCGATTCTTCAAAAATTTTGCACATTCGAGTAATCTTATATGTATTATATGTTTCTTAATGTTCTATAATTGTGTAAATACAACAAATATTGTTAAATATGTTCAAATCGCAATGTAAAATTTTGTTTCATATTCGGAAACGATTCAAATTGTACTTATGTCATTATATGTTCAAATCTGCTACACAAACGACAAACCTAGCCAAAATTTTTAAAGGATCGCTAAACTGGAATGAATTTTTTTTCCCAAATTGTGAAACGAGCACCGAAACCCCATATAGGTGGTTTCGATGCCACCTACTGAAATGAAATTTTTTTCCCAAACTGTGAAACTAGCACCGAAACCCCATACATGTGGTTTCGATGCCACCTACTGTAATGAAATTTTTTTCCAAAACTGTGAAACCAGCACCGAAACCCCATATAGGTGGTTTTGATGCCACCTACTGGAATGAAAATTTTTTCCCAGATAAAATGACATATATGTTTTTAATTACATTGTTTCACGAAGGATCACATTAAATTTAAGGATGAAGTATATTTAAAAAACAAAAATAAACTGAACTCCCAAGTGCTTCAATTACACATTGAAATAAAAAAAATGAAACTAAAATAATGGAGCCTCCTCAATCCTCATCCTTGGCCAGGGAAACGACCTCCATGCCCTCTGCCGCCCACGGCACTTGTACCAGCCTCTCGTTGTGAACTGTGCTGACCAACCATCTTTGTATATGATCGCATCTCAAACTTCACCCTATAGTTGCCTAATGAACAAAACATGTATGCATAAGTATGAGAAGAAGTGCCTCTTGTATAAAATAAGAAAATAATAGAAAAAACCTTGAGTATGGCGGTTGAAGTTGTCTATGTCTTCTTTGGCAGCCATATAACCATAAAGTTGGCGATGTTTGGTTGGACCATACAAGAAGCCATGACAACGTTGCCAAGCCTCTCTATCAAAACCTTGGGCAGCAAACTGGGTATGCATACGTTGAGCATCGAAATACCCTCTTGCCGTGCTCTGAAAAATTAGAAGGCTCATCCCACAATGGCCTTGAGGACCGTAAGAATGGCGAGCCTTAACAACAGATTCATAGGACCTGAAATAGTGAAGAAGCTATTGGTTTCCCATACCAACCCACTGAAGCAGAAAATTCAAGACATTATAAGTTAAGGAATTGTATTATTCATGAAAACATAATTCAAAAGTTATACAACTACCTTCCCATTTGCATCTTGATGAAGCCTTGTGTTCATTATCATCACCATGGGTGGCTAGAGTATTTGGTGATCCGCTTCCTCGTTGTTTGAAGGCGGGGGGTAGACAATAGCATCATCATTCTGATTATCTCTTAAACCACTACATTCCACATACGCTTGACCTTGAGGAACAACCGAAGTACCCCTTCTACGCAATTCCTCGTCCAATAGCTGACCAAGTTGGCGATGGAGTTTTAGCTTTGGTCCGCCTTTGGTTTTGGCATTTGTCACTAGGGACTGAAGGCCATGAAACTTGTGAGTGGCACCAGGACCTCCTTGACATGCTGGACACTGCCATTGAGTAGAAGGCTCATTGATTGTGTTCATTCTATCGAAGGTCTCGGAAAACTTGTTGAACCATCTGCTTGTTTTCATTGTCTCATGGCTTTGTTCCTCCTCTTCATCAAAATCAACATAGACATCATCATCGATGTTTGATGATATCTCCAAATCAAGTTTCCTCTTTGCCAATGGCTGAGGATTGTGACCAGAACCTCTGCTCGAACTCATTATATAATAGAAGATGGTGAAGGTGAAGGAGAACTGATTATAGAAATAAATGAAGGGTTAAGCATATTAAGTTGAAGATGTTGTAAAGAGTAAAGAGAAGAGTTGTTAATTTATAGGGAATTTCAGTTGGGAGGGAAATTGAAAACTTAGAAGGGAAAGTGAGAAGGCACAATGCAAAGGTACATGAACATGAAACGGTGCATGTGATACAAGTGAAAAGACATGAAACTGAAAAGGCAGATTCGTTTTGGGGGGTATCGAAACCAGCTTTATAGATGACCAGTAAACGGTGCATGTGATTACAGTGAAAAGACACAACACTGAAAAGGCATATTTCTTTTAGAGGTATCGAAACCATCTTTAGGTGGTTCCGATGCTACCTAGTGGAATAAAAATTTTGTTGATATTGTCAAACTAACACCGAAACCCCATATAGGTGGTTTCGATGCTACCTAGTGGAATGAAAATTTTGTTGATACTATCAAACCAGCACAGAAACCGCATATAGGTGGTTTCGATGCTACCTAGTGGAATGAAAATTTTGTTGATACTGTCAAACCAGCACTGAAACCCCATGTAGGTGGTTTCGATGCTACCTAGTGGAATGAAAATTTTGTTGATACTATCAAACCAGCACCGAAACCCCATATAGGTGGTTTCGATGCTACCTAGTGGAATGAAAATTTTGTTGATACTATCAAACCAGCACCGAAACCCCATATAGGTGGTTTCGATGCTACCTAGTGGAATGAAAATTTTTCCCATACTGTCAAACCAGCACCGAAACCCCATATTGGTGGTTTCGATGCTACCTAGTGGAATGAAAATTTTTCCCATATTGTGAAATCAGGACCGAAACCCCATATAGGTAGTTTCGATGCCACCTACTGGAATGAATTTTTTTTACCTTGTTGTAAGGAATTGTGTTTGTACACAATTGCTTACAAAGGGTGGAGCAAATTTACCCCCACATAAAAATTCATATGGAATTTGGTATATACCTAATTTCTTATAATTTCAGTAAGAAACTAAGTATATTGGGTAAGAAATTGTGTACAAACAGAACTCCTTACTTATTTTGTACCAAATTGTGCATTCTTGTAAGCAATTGAGTACAAACACAATTTCTTACAAAGGTTTGACCAACTTTGTTCAACAAAAAATTTCTTAAGGAATTAGGTATATACATAATTACTTACCATTTTAGTAAGAAAATAGGTATATTTAGTAAGAAATTGTGTGGAAACACAAATTCTTACCTATTATGCACCAAATTGTGCATTCTTGTAAGAAATTGAGTACAAACACAATTTTTTTTTGCTCGGCAAACATGTATGATTTATTAATAAATGTCTCATACATATCCAACATTACCCCAAGCCTCGTTAAAAACCTCTCTACACATACAAAGGAAAAGAGTACTCAGGGTAATGTTACACCAAACGGCAACAGACACGATACCAAACCCAACATACACTCGAACCCAACCATATCTCACAGTTGCACCTCATCCCACCCGTTGAAACCAAATAGGGCGATCGACACCACTCTTCGCAAGCACATCTGCAAGTTTGTTCGCGTCACGATATACATGATGAAAGCAAATATCTCCCAACGCGGCACATGCTTCATCGATTCTCCTCATCCAACGCCAATACTTCCACGGTCTCTTTTCATTATGAAGCACCCATGCAATAGCCGTTGTCGAATCCGACTCAACCACCAAGGGAAAAGAGATAAGCTTCGAAACAATCATCAACTCTAATGCAAAGCAAATCGCCTGCACCTCTGCCTCATTTGAATCTGCGATACCAATCGGTCCTGAAAATAACGCCAAAATTTGTCCCGACTCATTACGCAGAACACCACCACAACTAGCTTTACCTGGTTTCCCCCTTGCAGCGCCATCTACATTAAATTTCAAAACCCCCGCTGGCGGCAATTCCCACCTCACATTCATCCGTGGCGCTACATCGTGTGACTGAAATTCACAATTCCACGGGCATTCCCACCATGCCGACTCCATTACCACCTCCGGTTGAAGGCCCAATCGCACCCAAAACAAAGAGCGCATTTTCACCAAAAAGAATACTACCCCAGGCTCCGTTCTTTTACCACTGAAAATACAATCATTCCTCACTTACCATAAAGACCATGCCACTGCTGCGCAACATGTCAACCACCAATCGCGGATACTACCCTTGAAATTGCAAGCAGAACACTGCTCCAACAGACCCACAAGATCTCTCGGCTGCACAAACATAACACTCCACCATCGGAAAACTTGCTGCCACACAGCCCATGCATTCGGGCAGCAGAACAACACATGGTCCAGAGTTTCTACTGCTGCTCGACACCAACAGCAGCAAACGTCAGTCACTCCTACCTGCACACCACGAGCTTGCAACATTGCCATTGTCGGCAACCGATCCACCATAGCAAACCACATAAAGTATTGTACCTTTAGCGGTATAGGCAATTTCCAAATCGATGTACAAACACGATTTCTTACAAAGGTTTGAGCAACTTTACCCCAACAAAAAATTCGTAAGGAATTGGGTATATACCTAATTTCTTATAATTTCAGTAAGAAACTAGGTATATCGGGTAAGAAATTGTGTACAAACACAACTCCTTACCTATTTTGTACCAAATTGTGCATTCTTGTAAGAAATTGAGTACAAACACAATTTCTTACAAAGGTTTGAGCAATTTTACCCCAACAAAAAATTCGTAAGGAATTGGGTATATACCTAATTTATTATAATTTCAATAAGAAACTAGGTATATCGGGTAACAAATTGTGTACAAACACAACTCCTTACCTATTTTGTACCAAATTGTGCATTCTTGTAAGAAATTGAGTACAAACACAATGTCTTACAAAGGTTTGACCAACTTTACCCAACTAAAAATTTCGTAAGGAATTAGGTAAATATCTAATTTCTTACCATTTCAGTAAGAAAATATGTATATTTAGTAAGAAATTGTGTAGAAACACAAATTCTTACCTATTTTGTACCAAATTGTGCATTATTGTAAGAAATTTAGTACAAACACAATTTCTTACAAAGGTTTGACCAACTTTGTTCAACAAAAAAAATCTTAAGGATTTAGGTATATACCTAATTTGTTACCATTTAAGTAAGAAAATAGGTATATTTAGTAAGAAATTGTGTAGAAACACAGATTCTTATCTATTTTGTACCAAATTGTGCATTCTTGCAAAATATTGAGTACAAACACAATTTCTTACAAAGGTTTGACCAAGTTTGTTCAACTAAAAAATTCGTAAGGAATTTGGTATATACCTAATTTCTTACAATTTCAGTAAGAAAATAGGTATATTTAGTAAGAAATTGTGTAGAAACACAAATCCTTACCTATTTTGTACCAAATTGTGCAGTCTTGTAAGAAATTGAGTACAAACACAATTTCTTACAAAGGTTTGACCAACTTTACCCAACAAAAAAAATCGTAAGGAATTGGGTATATACTTAATTGCTTATCATTTTAGTAAGAAATTCGGTATATCGGGTAAGAAATTGTGTTCAAACACAACTCCTTACTTATTTTGTACCAAATTGTGCATTATTATAAGAAATTAAGTATATACCTAATGTCTTATAGTTATTGTAAAGAATTCAGTTTTGGACTCAATTTGTTACTTTATAAGGAATTGTGTATATACCGTTATTCTTACAATTGTTGTAACAAATTAGGTACAAGCTTTATAAGAAATTATGTTCAAAAATGACCAAGTTAACCGGTTTGTCGTCTTTTTGTTGTCTTTTAACTATCATTTTGCAGAATCTACCCCTAAGAAGGGATTGACAAAAGGGACTTTCTCCACCAACTCTCCCCCTCCAAGACTAATCCATACACAAGGCCACTCTCTCGGCCTTCCTTTAGTTCAACTTCCTTATTTTAAGCGTCAATCATTGTGACTTTCCGTCCAAATTAGAAAGAAAGAATTGTAAAAAATCGTCACAACAACCGTAATCATAAATTGTTCACAAACAATATGGTAGTTAATGTTATTTTGAATTTGATAATATGTCTAATGTTTATGTTTACACAATCATATTTGCATAACAAGGATTAGAAGAGAACTTCAAAATTCAAATACTTTACGAGTAATTTTAATGCATTTTTTACAAGACCGGTCTTTTTTGACTTATGAGATATTTTTTCTCTATTAATATAATTAATTAATTTTGGCCCGTGAAAATCTATCAATCTTCGATTTCATTGATCAATTCAAATTCAAAATTTAGTAAAAACCAAGTTTTTTAATCTAAAAATAGGCATGCAATATTGAAAATCAAAATATAAATACAAACAAGCCTTACATGGTGATCACAAAACATAAGTCACACACCATGGGCAACCTCAAAAGTGTTGCCCTCCCATTGCTTCTGTCGTTTTCCCTCCTGCTTCTTCCATTTTCTGAGAGTATATATTTCACTAACTATCATATACATGTCCGAAACGATTTACCTTTGCTTAATTCGCCACCCAACAAGCCGAATCTCTTACTGCATTGCAAGTCCAAGAAGAGAGACATCGGCGACAGACCGATGGTGAAAGGGCAGGACTACACGTGGGACACCAAGATAAACTTCTTTCGGACGACCCTCTTCTTCTGCAATACGCGGTGGGTGGGTCACAAGAGCAGGAGCTTCGACGCTTTCGACGCCATCAGAGACGAAGAACGGTGCTTGGAGTACCATACTTCATGCATGTGGTCGGTGAGGAGCGATGGGATTTATTTCAGTTTTAATAATGAAACTTGGTATAATGATTACCCTTGGTAGAATCTAATCTACCAATCTGTAACCACTGTTAGTGGTATTTTAATTGATTAATAAAAATAATTATTTGTCGAGAAAAATAAAACAAACGATATCATTTCAATTTTCATTTTTTATTTATTCTATTTTTATAGATTTAAACGCAAATCAACCTTAAACGATATCATTGCAAATCATGATATGAAACATCAAGAATAATGTCACATGCCATGATTAATATCTAGTGAAAAAAATTCAATTTGGTTTATGGCCGTTTATAATTTTTGTAAGTAGACAATGTTAGCTATAAATCTTTTTTCAAAAGTAAAAATAATTATTTCTTTGTATGTGTTTTACCTTATATTCTTTAGTACCCACTCCTTTTTACTAAGGGTCTTTCGACAAACTCATTTTTTTCGATATCGAAACTTCCGAGAAAGACATTCTCCAAAGACCCAAACTCTTTCGAAAGACATCATTTACCTTCAATTTTTTTCACACAAAGTTCCTTCAGTTTTAGGATCTTCCCTAAGAAGGCCATAAGAGTTCGTCCGGAGACTACCTCATTATGTTCTCCGACCAACTCTTGTTCTAACAAGACAAACATCAAATTAAAAATAAATTTAAAATTCTAAAAAAAAGTAAAATAAAAAGTCATTAAAAAAGCATGTGAGCATATCCGCACACGTACTTATATACATGTAATTGAATCATGTGAGCTTGAGAAAGTCGAAAACAAATATAACAAAAGACAAAAAAAAAAGATGGGAGAATAGAAGAAGAAAAAGAATTGGGAGAAGAAATTCAAAGCCACAGTTCAAAAGTTAATAGTATACAGAAAATAATATTACTTAGAAATCAATAATTATTCCAAAAATCGAGATTTTCCCAATGATGCCGAATTCTAACCTAAAGTGTTAGTTGATCTAAAAAGTAAACAATAAACGCGGAATGATTTACAAAAGCCCAGTGTGATCTCTTAAGTGAAGAAATAACCCGAGAGCATACATGTATGTATTTTAACCAGATATCATAATGAATCAACATCAATTCAAACGCCGCTAATACATTTTCTTTAGTGGCATTTGAGAAGACAAACACCGTAAAAAGTCGAGGTATTTAGTGGCATTTGTTTTCCTAAACGCCACTAATACTTAGTCGTTAGTGGCGTTTTTCTTGACAAATGCCGCAAAAGAACACAATGTCATTTTCACACTTTTTAAATAGTATTTGATTAATTAAATAAAAAAATTAAAACTCAAAGTTAAATTGATCAATGAAGAAGACCAACGAAGAGAGATTCAGTGAATGAAGAAAGTCACTGAAGAGAAGCTTTGTGAGTTGTTGAGATTTAGGGAAGAGAGACGGTACTCTCGTTAGTTTTATTGAATAACTCGTAATATCCCAAATAGGACCGAGTCTCATTTATACAAGTTTATCAGAGACTTGTACAGTTGTATGATTCAGTTGTAAAATGCTAACATTATCCTAACCACTCTAACTGAACCATAACAGTCTAGTAACAGTCTCAAGAATACAAGAATGAGTATACAAACCTATATGAATCTATACTTGTAACATTCACCCTGCTTCCTACATTCTGAACAGCTTTGACAACCTTCATAGTTCTTGTAACATTCACCCTGCTCCAGGCACTCTGAACAGCTTTGACAACCTTCATAGTTTTTGTAACATTCATGAAGAGACCCTGCATACACGAACCAAGAAACACATAACAATGCAGAAAAAAGGAATACAACTTAAGATAAATTGGACATGGAAACATCTGCTAATCTCTCACGAAACCGACAAAAGGAGGGTGCAGAGAGAGGCTTTGTAAAGATATCAGTCACCTGCTCACAAGCTGGAATTTCATTGACCAGAAGTTTTTCGGAAGTAACTTTCTCTCGAACAAAGAATAAATCAAGTTCAATATGTTTGAACTTAGAATGTAAAACAGGATTTGTTGAAATTGCTACAGCACTAGAATTGTCACACCATAAGGTTGGAGGCGTGTCAGGTACAATGGATAATTCACTTAGCAACGATTCAAGCCACAACACTTCTGTGGCTGCTGAAGCAACACTGCGATATTCTGCTTCTGCCGTAGAACGAAACACGACTGGTTGTTTTTTCGAACCCTAGGCAACTGGATTACCACCAAGAAACACACAGAAACATGTGGTGGAAAATCGAAATTTTCCCAATGATGTCGAATTCTAACCTAAAGTGTTAGTTGATCTAAAAAGTAAACAATAAACACATAATGGTTTACAAAAGCCCAATGTGGTCTCTTAAGTGAAGAAAAAACCCGAGAGCATACATGTATAGATTTTAACCAGATATCACAATGAATCAACATCAATTCAAACGCGGCTAATACATTGTCTTTAGTGGCGTTTGAGAAGACAAACGCCGCAAAAGGTTGAGGTATTTAGTGGCATTTATTTTCCCAAATGCCGCTAATACCTAGTCGTTAGTGGCGTTTTTCTTGACAAACGCCGCAAAAGAACATTGTCATTTTCACACTTCTTAAACCACTATTTTTAATTGATTTGATTAATTAAATAAAAAAAATTAAAACTTAAAATTAAATTGATCAATTATACTGAAAATATGAAACTTTAACAACAAAAATGGAACATATTCAACAAGTTCTTGTAAACATTAATAGATAGTATCATCCATACTGAATTGAGCTAAACATCAATTCAGGATTAATCTTTTTTCTCTGTTCATAAGAAAACATAATAGAATACAACAATGACATTTTTTAAGGCTGAACACTAAAAGGCTGGCTCGATAGCGGCACGACTTCATCAGACAAAGCCTCTAAAAGAGCGAACACCACATTCCGAGAGGCCCATTACATCGAATACGAGTTACGTAATATCTCTAAATTAGGAGCTTTTCAATGGCATCATGCATTTCACAAACAAACAACTTAAGCAAATACACCATCTACAGAAACATTGAGCAGTATCCAATTAAGTTGCCTCCATGTATATTGTTATTTTCAAATGAAAAAAGAATAAAAAAATGCTTTCTGACATTTCATCGAGCAATCCTCTCTTGCCTGTGTATATTTATATGTGTCTATGTAGACATCATCGGTATTAGACATGAATAAGTAACCAAGAAATGAGAGAACAAAACAAAGAAAATATGTATATGGTAATATTATTTCAGCTTACTGCATGTATTTATAAATTATTTTTTTAGGTTATTGAGTTTGTTCTTCTAAAACAATTATCTTATCTTGAGTGGGAGTTGTTCAACATTGTTTTACTGAGGTACTTGATTCACTTCTTGATTAATGATAGGTGTGAAAACCTAAACATTGTCAAAAGTGATACTAGGAATGTATCTAATCTTATTTCTCTCTCCAAACTCAACATCCTAAAAAATTATAAATCTCTCCTTAAAATAATCTTAATTGTGAGATCATAAAATTTACAGCCCATGGATCACTCAAAATTACCAAAGTAGTTGCTTGCTTTTAAAGTTTAATTTCTTTACATGTGTCTTAACTTATATAAAAGAATAAACACTTTGCAACTTAGTGTCGGAAGAGGGTGATGACCTGAAAGCATAAACAACAACAGTAATGCTAAATGGGAAGATGACAGCCATGGAAAGGAGCTCAACGGTCACGCTGTTTGTCCAGAACATTCCAACGAAGCTGCACTGGAGTGGACTCAGGCAAGTCTTTGGTAGGCAAGGTGATGTGGTAAACTCTTTCATTGCAAGAAAGAACGATAAATGAGGGAAGAGATTTGGTTTTGTTAGATTTTCAAATAGAGTGGATGCAGATAGGGCTATAGAGAGGTTGAATGGATTCGTCTTGTATGGGTTTAGATTATTTGTTTCGATTGCTAAATACAGTGGAAACCATTCAGTACGATGGAAAGAAAACGTCAGCAAGATGAGGCAAGCTCCAGAAGGCGATAGGTTATTCACAAATAAACCATTGAAGGAGAAAGTAGACACTGGAGATGGAAGAAGCCCAATCGGAGATAAACAAAAGCAAATGTCTTCGTCAGAATTCATTGAAGGAACTAGTAAAGAGGAGGGGGAAGACCAGGGAGGGAAGAATTATAAAAGGATCAAAGGTCATGTTGAGGAAGAAGCACTTTGGAAACTGGGCAAGTGCCTGGTTGGCACTATGGCAACGGTATGTAGTTCTAGAAATGTTGAAGATCGTCTGAGTAGTTGGGGCCTGGGCAAAATAAAAATCAAGAGCATGGGGGGTCGAAGCTTCTTAATAGAGATAAAGGATAATGATATGTATAAGTTTCTAGAAGATATGAATTGGTCGTACTTGAAAGAGGTCTTTTTCGATGTAGAACCTTGGACGGAAGCTTTCCATCTATCGGAAAGAATAACTTGGATCCAAGTTTCAGGTGTACCGCTTCACTGTTGGTATGATACAACTTTTAAGAGGATAGCTGCAGGATGGGGATCTTTGATAGCACTAGAGGAGAATGCCAACCAAAGTGTTGATTATGCAAAAGTTACTCTATTAATCTCAACAAAGCAAAAGGAGAACATTGCAGACGTTATTGAACTAGAGGTAGGAAGAGAAAATTTCCTGGTTAGCATCATGGAACTGTGCTTTCAAGAATATAGTCTGATCGTTTCAAACGTGAGGGGCAATCGAAAAGGTGCATTGACGGTGGAAGAAAGTTCATCGGGGGCGTCAAGCAAAAGCACTTCTCCAATGAGCAAGAATAGAAGCACGTGCTCAAAGGTAGCTGATGAGGCGAACAATTTTTGCATGGGAAATATTTTCAAGAACTATGGTGCAATTAATGAAGATAATGAAAAGAGGTCTTTTGGGGAAGAAGAAATTCGTGGAGGTAACATTAATGATACGACGGCTGCACAGAGGAATAGTCATAAAGTTTTGTCCAAGGAGGGTTTATCTAATACTGACAAGGGCATGGGTGAAGATAATAATTTGAATAAAGTGAATCAAACATGGGCTTTTGTGGTGACAAGTGGGTTAGAATATGATAGGCAAATTGGACAGTTGGCTAATAAGGATTCAATTACCACGCGGGCCATCCTAGAAGCAAATGATGTTGCCAGAAATGAGGTATTGATGGATGACGCTCTCGTGGGCTCAGTGGATAATTCGGGAACACTAAAAAAGGGCTTTGGAAGACATTCAGTCAATGGGCTTTAATAAATCTGATTTAGCTGAGATGAATGTAGAGGAATGGGAATCCGAGGAGGACATCTCTGACGAACAGATTGTTTCAAAATCAATTGGCAAGTCCTGGGCCGAAGGGGTAGATGCTCTCAATAGCAACCCAAATTCGACTCTTGATGGCAAAGGATTAGAAAGAAGTCGCTCAATCGAACCAAATCTCAACCAAGGTTTCTTGCCAGAATTCTAATCGAGGCCAAAACTGGGAAAACATAAAAGGTACGGTTCGTTGGATGAGTTGCAAGAGAAGGTGTTGACGAAATCTGAGAATGAAAAAGAGATCGAGAATTGAGGAATGAGAAGAAACAAAATAATGTTGCTGAGATTTTTGAATTAGAGGGTAGATCACTGTCTGATTCTGACATGAAAACAAGATGGGAAACGTTGAAAAAAGAAGCGAGAAAAACCCTAGAAGTGGGTAAAGAGGTAGGAATCCAAATTCAAGGAGCAGAAGAAGAAGCCATTCAGGAAATTGCTCTCTTAGAAAAAGTTGAACGTGGGATTTAGAGAAGGGCGTATTCAATGAATAGAAAGCGTACAGTAGAGTGAAGCTAATCACTTGGAATGTTAGAGGCATGGGTTCGGGAGTTAAGTGTTCATCAACTAGGAAGTTGTTTCGAATGCAACGAGTCGAGGTGGCATTTTTACAGGAAACAAAAAAGAATCGATTACAGAGGTTGAGATTGGGAGGTTTTGGTATGACGACGAATTTGAATTAAGAGCTTCAGATGCATCAGGGAGATCCTGGGTTCTGATCACGATATGGGATTAGAGTAAATTCTTCTTGCAGGGATGCATCATCAATGGTAGATTTATTATGGTAGAAGGGAATTGGATTCCGGACGGGAAGAGAAGTATTTTGATGAACGTGTATGCTTCTTGCAATTTTTCAGAACAGAGATTCTTGTGTAGGGAGATTGTAGCCATGAAAAACAATCATAAGGGTAATTGGTGCATGGGGGAAATTTTAACGTCGTGCGTAATAGAAGCGAACGAGCTGGGTGTAGGAGCCGACAGACTGGGATTGATGATTTCAATTCTTTCATTGAGAACTTTCCAAAAGCTGCTCTAAAGAAAATCGACACCATTCGAAGGAACTTTTTGTGGGGATCCTATGGTAATTGTAAAAGGCTAGTTCGAGTCAATTGGGGAAAAGTTTGCTTACCCAAGAAGAAAGGTGGTGCTGGTGTTATTGATTTGAAGGCAAAAAATAAAGCATTACTAGCAAAATGGGGTTGGAGATAATAGCTATTAAAACATCACTTGAGTTATTTGTGGAAGCAGAGTGGGCTGGAAAAGCTGAATTGATCATAGAATCTGATTCACAATTGGCGTTGAATTGGATTTTGACAATTACTCTACGACCTTGGAGATTGTGGAGCACTTTCGAAGTCATCGATAAACTTGTGGACCAGGTTGGGCGAGTACATTTTGCCTTTGTTCCGAGAGAAGCTAATGCAATGGCAGATCACCTGGCAAAAGCGGGACTCTGAAGACAAGATTTATTCAAGGCATGGTGCAGAGATTAGACCTAAAGATGACGAAGATAAGTCTCGATATCGATGAAACAAAGCTGAAAGAATTAATTGTGGTTCTTTCGGCTGATATAAGCTTTGCTTCCGATCACTTTCCAAAGTATAAATTAGGACCAGACAATCAGATTTTGGAGGAGCAAAGAAGGGATAAGAATGGTCCGTCGCTGAAGGAGGTTTTCGAAAGTGAAACAACACAATTATCCGAGCAGCACAAACGACTATCAGTTCGTGACATTGCTAGTAAATTCGACAAGAACCTTGCTGCTGTTGCGAAATTGGCCGATGAGAGTGGAATTTGCTGAAATCTCAGCTATAAAAGTGGCTCTTAAGGTGTTTCTAAAGACTAATTAGAAAGGAAATGAGATCCTAGTTATCGAATCC
This sequence comes from Hibiscus tridactylites, assembly GCA_958450335.1. NCBI lineage: Eukaryota > Viridiplantae > Streptophyta > Magnoliopsida > Malvales > Malvaceae > Hibiscus > Hibiscus tridactylites. The sequence goes on from OY288279.1 coordinate 79,376,660, forward strand.
GACTCGATGCTGGTCCAAAACTGGTTAAGTGACAAATCCAAACGTCCATGGCGATGGTGTCCGTTCTTGCTGGAAATTGACAACTTGGTGCGCATAATTGGAAGGGTGCAGTTTAAGCATGTGCGTAGGAGTTGTAACATTATGGCGGATTACTTGGCGAAGGATGGAATGTATCGTTCAAACCTTTTTAAAGCATGGTGGTAGGATTGGTGATCCGGGAATGTTGCTGTTGGTAGAGACGGATTAGATAAATAAGGTTGGAGTCTTGTGTAATCGGTGCAACCTTCAAAAGCATTGGAGTGGGGTCTCTTTCGGACATATTTGTAGAGCAGAAGCTTGAGGATTTTGTAATTTTTCAAATTGCAAGTAGTCAATTTTCTATTAGAATTTGAGCGTGAAGATTTGGTGATGCAATGCCTAACGTGGTTTTAGTCAGGTTAAAGTGATCCAAATGTGTTAGGTTGACAATCTTAATCTATACTGCTTTAGTTTTTTTGCTCTTGTAGATTAGGCTGGGGGTAGTAAGGTTTTTTTACATTCAGGCTCTTTTCAGGGAGATGCTGATTTTTTTTGGGTTTTGTGGATTTTGATTTTAGGGTGGCATGGGTGGTGAATTTTGAATTCGATACAATGTTTGCTCTACGTTGTGTGTACTCTTTTCCTCTATATAGGTTTAGAGAGGTTTTTAACGAGGCATGCAACATGGGCGCAAGCTTTTAAGCTATATTGAATAAAACTTATATTGTCGAGCAAAAAAAACTTTGTAACTTATTGTTATTTCTTTTGACTAGGACCCTTATCAACTTTTTTTTTACTTTTTTATTGTCTTTTTTCTTAGAGATACTAACTAAATTAGCACTAACCAAATGAGTAATTTTACACTTATAATGCTTCAACTTTTCTTCTTCTTTAACCCAATGAGAAATGAGCTCAGTTAGAGCCTACTTCTCATTTCGACAATTAAAACTAATTTTGATTGGTTAAATTGTTTAGTGAGTGGTTCCAAAACTATAAGAACAAACAATTGTTAGAAAGTTTGATCTTATGTGCTTTAAATTTTAAAGCAATATTAAACATTTTCATAATGTTCTCCCTCACATTTTCTTGACCCTTATATTTCATAGACATCAAAGAAGACATAAGTGATGTCATCTTAACCTTAATGTTTTGGGTAAAACATTTTTTAATTTCGTCAAAGAAATCCTTAATATGAGTAATTTCTTTAGATTTGTGCTCCTAAAGACATCTAAAATGGAGTGATTTATGATCATTAGACTCATGCAATTTGAACAATCTTACCTCTCAAAATCCCTTTTATGGGTGCTTACCACAGTGAGAGGTGCAAGATGTTCTTTTCTTAGTGAAAAGTTTATGTTCATACAACCAAATACAATATGTAAGTGTCTTTTCTATTCCTTGAAATTAGTTTCACTAAACATGAGTGTAGAATGTATTTAACATATATTGTGACAACAAAGATAATTTACCTAAATATAGAACAAAAATAAGTAAATAAAATAAAAACAAGCTCACATTAATACTCATGAGTAAACAAATAAATTCAAAATAATGACTAGTTCCCCTCAAGATACCAAGCACAACATTAATATCAAGTCTTTGGACAGTAATATTAACTGTAAGCGGTACTTAGACCTGGCAAACTTGACCCGAGACCCGAAACCCGAACCGAACCGAACCGAACCGAAACCGATTTTGACCCGAACATGATGATCAGAAGTTGATCCGAAACCCGAACCGAACCGAACCGAACCGAATCGAACCGAAATTTTTTGTTGAACCGAAATGGACCCGAACCGAAATGGACCCGAACCGAATGGACCCGAACCGATTTGACCCGAACCGAATGCTACCCGAACCGAAAGCTGAACCGAATATCGACCCGATTTTAACCCGATTTTGACCCGATTTTGACCCGAATATCTATTTTTAACAATATAATAAATAATAAAAAGAAGTATGTTTTATTATCTTTTTATACTATATCATGGAAGAGACTGTTCCTCTTGTCAAAGTTGTGGTATAATAATATTTTATGTTATTTTACGTTTCAATATTAATTAAATAAACTAATTTTTAAATTTAGAGTTTCAATGTACTATTTTCTCTCCCAATATTTAATCTTACATTTACAAAGAAAAAAATGTCAAAAGATTGCATTAAAAGAAATGGATACATAATAGACCAATTCATTGGGGCAACCTTTAATTGCATCACTAGTCCATGCATTAAAAAAACTAGTTCCACACACACAAAACAAACATGACTCAAATGATTTGATCAACATGATCCTATTAGATTACAAGCATTCTTACCCTAAATTTCATCCTTAAGCTTAAGCCGTAGAAATTAATATAAAATCAATAACCCTAAACCATTAACACTAAGGCCTAAACCATAAACCATAAACTAAAATTATAGATAATTTTTACAATCTTACCATAAAATATAGCTAAAACCGCAATTAGAGACCAACTTGACAATTTGAAAGTATAGAAATTTGAGATCTTGGTGACCAATTTTATAATTTCACCATAAAATATAGCATAAAATTGAAATTATGGACTAAATTGACAATTTGGAAGTGGAGAAATTTGAGAGTCCAATGACCAATTTTATAATTATACCATATAAATAAATAGGGGTCAATTTTGGCTAAAAATTAAATCTTAGAAATTAAAATAACAAAAATATCATTATATTAAATTAATAGACTAAATTACAAAGATTAGTTAATTTCGACTAAAAGTAAATTTTTAGAGACTAAATATCACTACGGGGAAGGGATTTCTATATCCGAAGTCTAAACCGTGGGGATACTTGTGATTGTGACTAAATTAAATTAAACTAAAACTTAAAGTTGACTAAAATGTAACATTTTAAATGCAATGTGACCTAAAAAGTAAATAATCTCTAGCTTAAAAAATTGGTGGCTTATTTCCCTCCAAAATTTTGTCATTTCTCTCTCTATTTTTTCTAATTGTCTTTTTCTTTTTCTTTTCAATCTAGCTTAAAAAATTGGTGGCTTATTTCCCTCCAAATTTTTGTCTTTTCCCTCTTTATTTTTACCAATTGTCTTTCTCTTTTTTCTTTTTTTTTAAATTTAATTGAGTTTTAATTTAGATTAATTTAATTGAAATTTCACATTTAGTTTTAGAATTATTTTAATTATGTCTGTGATTTATGCTTTTAGATTTTAGTTAGCTCAATTAGATCATAAGTTTAATAAATTAATTCATTTCAGAAATTATTATTATTATTATTATTATTACATATAATAAACTTTGATTTAATATAATTTTACAAAAAATTTTGATATGGATACATGAAGCTTTGATTTAAATATTTAATCAAATTCAAATGCATAGATTAACAAGTTGAATCAGAATTAATTTCATACACCAATAACTCTAAACTAAACCATAAATACTAAACCTCAAACCTTTAATTCAACTCAAATCCAATTGACCCAAAAATTTAAATGTTAACCTGACCCGAAATTGACCCGAAATTGACCCGATTTTGACCCGACCCGAAAGCGACCCGAACGACCCGATTTTGACCCGAACCGAAAGGGACCGATCCGATATTGACCCGACCCGAAAACAACCGATCCGATTCTGACCCGATCCAATACCCGAACCGAATCCGACTCATCACAAACCCGAATCAGACCCGAACCCGAACCGAACCGACCCGAACCGAATCTGAACCGATTCTAGATAGACCCGAAATGACCCGAACCGAAACGACCCGAACCGAACCCGAACCGAATGACCCGATTGCCACCTCTGGCGGTACTCTTGTTGTAGCAATCAAACATTGATAATAAACTATGTCAAACAATATATTAATCTTTGGACTAACGTACTGATCACATAAAATACCTTATAATTGTCACAGATTTATCACCACAGTTGTCGTAATTCTGTCAAATATTAACTTTCCTTTGGGTCAATTAATAAACGCATGAATTACAAAAACCCATAAATATCTTGATATTTTAAATAAACTAATCTACACAAAAGCGGCAATTTAGTGGCATTATGTTTCAATTAACCCATTAAAACATTAGACATCCAAAGCTAAAATATGAATTTAATTGTTTCAAAATATTTGTCTTAGTTTTATCTTTCAATAAACTTGAAAGATAACCAAAATAATAATAAATTTGAATAAAGGTAAACCTCATATCAAGATACCAGACACTCCATTAATGTTTCATCTTTGGACAAAACATTAACTTGCAAGTGATATTTTGGTACAGTAATCAAACATTGATAATAAGAACATGTCAAACATAAATCTTCCTTTGGGCCGATTTATTTTTATTTATTTATTTGGATAAATTGGCACTTCATTCATCCAAGCAACCTCAAAAGTATACAAAGGCTCCAATAGAACCACCAGTAGCCTACCCTTTACATACAGCCTAAAGAAAAAAAGAAAGCCTTACACACAAAGATCCCAATTTGCAGCTATACAATTCTTAGAAAAAATAAATCTATTGCAGCCTGAAATTTTCCATTTCGCGCTATACTTTACTAGATCAAAAATATCAGCCTCTCGCCTCGGCTTTTTCCCATGCATCCGACCATTCCTCTCTTGTCAAATGTGATAGTTCAAGACATTCCATGCTAGCCTAATAATCGTTGCTCGCAAAGACCTCCCTTTACCAGCTAACTGGACCCAAGACAGCATTTCGGGCAAACTATCAGGGATCCGCTCACCCCACAACCCTGCAAGAACAATATCCACATGTTTCTTGCGAAACAGCACTCCCCAAATAAGTGATCCTTTGATTCACAAGCGGATCCGCACAATAAGCACCATGTATCCCCTTGGTATCCCTATTTCATCATTCGACTTCTAGTTGGCAATCTATCTAACACAACTAACCATGAAATAAACGAATGTTTAGGTATCGAGGGTCCACCCTAAACAATTTTATGCCATAGGACCTTAGGTTATCGATGCCTTAGAACATTTCAAGCTTCCTTTGCTTTATACTTCCCTTTGCAAGTTACCAACCAACACAAGATCATCCCTCAATCTCAACAGCTTCCTCCATGCCCAACTATGAGTTGTTTTAACAGAGGAATTCCACACCGAGCTGCCCTTCAACAAATACGCCTCCACCCAAGCAACCCATAACGACCATGCTTGTGTGATCAGCAACCAAAGGCACTTAATCATGCATGCCCTATGTTGCGTGTCAAAAGTCCTATCGCAATGTAGTGCAAGTGTACACGACGCAAGTAGTAAAGTGATACTTGAAGTATCGAATGTTGAATCCACAGGGACTGGAAATAGCTTTATCCTCAAATTGCTGCACAAGAGAGAAAGAAAAGAGTTTAGATTGTTTGGAAAATAATAATGGAGGATGATGAATATAAAAGAATAAAGATTCAAGGTTAAGAGATAGGACGGTATTGATTTTCTCGGTAGTACAGGTGTTGTACTAAAGAGAAACTCATGTTCTGTCGCCGTCCATGTCGCGGCAGCACCTATCGTGGCATAAGTCTGTTGTTGTCACGGCAGCGATCACACAACTTTGTACTTCAAGCTTGGCAAGAATCCATGTTGTGACTTGTCCTATCCCTAGGTCCAAGTATTGTTGATGAACACTTCTTGGATGATACATCCCGGCGTGAATCAAAGGGTGAACATCAATGTTGTTGAATTCTTCCTTAGCCACTTAACCTCGTCCTATCCCTAGATCCGAGATAGTTCAACCATAAACTGGAGAACCCGTACTTACTCATTTCGTATACTTAACTCTCTCGATATAAAGTAAATAGATAATCTTACAATGTTCTCCTGATACTCTTGCAAGTTGTTGAAACCAGAATAAGTAAACTTGAAGTTTTATTTTATTGAACAGAAAATTCCTAAAACAATACAATCCTTGCAACTACTTTACATAATCAACTCTTAGTCCCAAGGGAAGTTTAGAACATGATGAGAGGGGGGAAATGACAAGGGTTTTGGGGAAGACGGCTAGAGATGAGATATCCTTGCCTAGGTCGAATTACATGCCTTTATATAGGCCTTGGGTCCAAGTTTTCTAATATGACAAGAATAAAAGTTTAAACTAAAGTACAACTCTATTGGAGATTAAATCTTCTGAGTATATGACTTTAATTCGTCCTCTTTTCTTGCTTTGGGTTTCTTCCTTGGACTTTGGGCTTGGCCTTCATTCTGCCTCAGGGCTCAGAAAAATATAGGAGTGGTTCACGACAGACCGGCTTGAATTCCTCTATCTGTCGAGCTCCACTTCACTTTCCCCTTCACCAATGATGTCGTCATGGCTGCCACGGCAGCATCTTCCTTCTTGACTCCAATCTTATGTTACAGCTTTGCTCCTTCGTTATCCTGAGTCTGCCACAGCAGATACCTGCAAAAGTAGCCAAAATCAGTAGCAACTGTGCTATTTTATCTAATTGTGATGTATATGCGAAACTTTACCTAAATGCAATGAATTATGCTTGAATGCAGCAGAAATATGGGTTAAATAAGGGGTAAAATCTAGAACTTTTGCACACTCAACACCCTATTCCATACAACAATATTTTTTACCCCTAAACCTCCCTCACATTTAGGGTGACAGACTACATCCCATCCAACTCGAGCCCCTCTTGCATTCGCATCAGTTCCCTTCCATAAAAACGTATTACAAACCTCGGAAGCTTTCTTCAAAACTTTTGAAGGAAGCAAAAACATTCTGCACCAAAAATTCTGCAAGCTAAACACCACCTCTTGAATTAGTTGCAAACGGCCAACAAAGGATAAACATTTCGACGGCCAGCTTCGAACCTTGCTAATAATATTGTCCACTAAGCCCTCACAGTCGTTGGAAGATAAATTCTTTGTCACTAAAGGCACTCCCAAATAGCGAACAGGCAAAGAACCTTCAGAAAAGCCAGTCTGCTCGAGAATTGAATTTAAATCAGTTGCCTCCACACCAGTTGCAAACAACTCACATTTTGCTTCATTTATCTGCAACCCAAAAATTGTATAAAACCTCTCCAACACCTTTTCAATCCCCAAGACAGATTCGAGATTCCCTTTGGTAAATATCAGAAGATCATCCGCAAAACAAACATGTGTGAGCTATATCTTCCTACATCTAGGGTGATAACCAAACACATTAAATTACCCTGCCCAGTCTAATAGACACGACAGCACATTCAACACCAAAATGAACAAATATGGAGACAACGGGTCTCCATGCCGTACCCCTTTAGCTCCCGCAAAATAACCAATTCAAGTTTATGGAAAATCTAGAGCTCATCACACATGCCTCAATCCATTGCCTGAAGATCGTAGGGAAACCCAAAACTTTAAGAACTTGCAAAACAAACCTCCAATCCAAAGAGTCAAATGCCTTTCTCAAATCAATCTTTAATGTACACCTCGGGGACATGTTCTTTCGACCATAGCCATTTACTAATTCTTGAGCCAATAAGACATTGTCCACAATGTCCATTCCAGTTAAAAAACCCCATGGTTAGGCAATATGAGAACATGAAGCCACTTCTTCACCCTATTTGTGATAATCTTCGTGATAAACTTGTAAACCACATTACACAGTGAGATGGGTCGAAAATCAGTAGCTTTAACTGGAGCCATCGTCTTTGGAACAAGAGTAATCACTGTGGAGTTAAAAGCAGAGGGTAGGTGACAAGTAGTAAAGAAAAACTTGATTCCCCTAATGACATCCTCCCCTACAATTCTCCAAGCTGCTTGGAAAAATCTCACAGTGTAACCATCAGGGCCTGGTGCCTTATCCCCCTTCATTGAAAATATTACATATTTTATCTCTTGCAAAGAGACAAGAGCCACCAGGTCAGCACACATATTTGCATTTAACTGAACCCCCAAAACCTCCCTTAGCAACTCATCAGAAATCCCTTCAACATTATGATCAGCTTGCCCAAGATAACTTGAAAAAAATCGTACAAGCTCTCTTGAAATGTCTTTGAAAGATTGTAGCTTCTGCCCTTGCTCATCCTCCAAAATAGAAATATTATGTGCTTTATTCCTGGCTTTCACATGTCGAAAGAAAAATGCAGTGTTTTGATCACCATCCCTGATATATTGAACTCTAGATTTTTGCTGAAAGAACAACTCTTCAGCCTTAAGCAAGGCCTTCAACTCAACACTCACGTCCTTAACCCTTCTAATATTGTCCACCGTAGAATTCTCCATCACAACTGCTTGCAATTTCTCTAATCCAGATTGTTTAGCAGAAACTCGCTTGGAAATATCGCTATAAACTTCGTTATTTAACCCCTTCAAAGGGAGTTTTAACCTCTTCAGCTTGAGGAATAAAACTTGCAAAGGATCACCCCTAACAGGTTGATTCCAAGACTCCTCCACAATCCCCATAAAATCAGGATGTTCCATCCAAAAATTAAAAAACTTGAAAGGTTTCAGAGGGCTACGTAAAGGAGCTTTCAATACCATATGCTCTGGACTATGATCTGAGCAGCCAGGGGCTAAAAAAGTAACAATCGAGTGTGGCAAACATTGCAACCAAGCCTGATTTACCATCATTCTTTCAAGCTTTCTAGATAAAGGACCCTCCTCTCTTAGATTACACCAAGTAAAAACTGGTCCAGTAAAAGGATGATCAACCACATCAATCAACTCTATGCAATCTCGAAACTCCTCTATAGCTCTAGTGATTCCCTGCCTTTCCTGATAATCAGAACTCTCCGGAGGACTCAAAGTGACATTAAAATCCCCAATAATAGCCCAAGGTTTGGACCCAACTCTACCCTTAAACTCAACCAAATCTTTCCATAAAACACTTCTTTCAGTTCTACCATTACTAGCATAGACCACAGACAGCAAGAAAGAAATACCAGCTCGACTTACATCACAGCAAATAACTTGATCAGACATGAAAATCACATTCAAATTCCAGCGTTCCCTACTCAAAACCCATATTCGACCATTTGATGCATAATCATAGTTATGAATAACATTCCACTCCCTAAACTTTTTTGCAAACACAACACCAACATTAGACTTTCGAACTCGCGTCTCCAACAAACACAAAATCTCAATACTATGCAACCTAACCAGCTTAAGAATATTATTCTGTTTTAAAGGATCGTTTAGACCTTGTACATTTCAAGAAAGCAAAGACATTAAACAGAAGGGGAAGTACCTCCAGCCTTACCATTTCCCTTACCACCTTTTCCTTTACCTTTCTTCTTTTGTTCCTTTACTTTAGGCTTTATTTGCTGCATCAACTCTGCAACTCCTCCTGCAGCAATCATGTTTTTCTTAGGACTTTCCACTTCAACTGAGACTTGTTCAGGAGCCAACTCCTCTAAACCCGCACCTGATCCTTCTTCTACAACAAGAATCTGAAATTTATTTGATGACACCTCCATGGAATCACCATCATGAACAACAACATTATCCACAGGATCTTGAGAAGTAGACACATCCACCACCATCTCATGCTTCAGACTAGCAACAGCTGCAGGAAGTTCTGCCAGTGTTGAACTATCCATAGCAGGGACTTCAGGAACCATAGCAACCCCATCACCATCCCCTACCACATGAGGATTTATAACATCCAGACTAGTTTCTATAGTAGGCTGTCTTGCGACCACAATAGCCTCAGTCTTAGCAGCAAGTTGTCGACAATGATCCTTAGAGTGCCCGAAAATGCAACAAGTCTTACACATCGGGGGAGACCAGACAACTTCCACGGTAACAGTTACCAAATTATCCCCACCAAGATCAACCAATATAGAGCTAGGAACCTCATAATTGGCATTCACTTCCACGCATATCTTGGCGAACTCTAACTGTTGGTTCAAGATTGTAGCACGATCAGAGTACAACGGCTTTCCCACAGCGCTAGCAGTATAACTAAGCCCTTGCTGAGAGTATAATTCCAGCGGTACGTGCCATAGTTTAATCCAGATAGAAGCCTAATCTAGCTTCAGTTCATCTAGAAACAAAACAAATCGCCATTTATTCAATACGATTGCCTTCTGTTGGATGTGCCACGGTCCAGCTTCCAACACCCAATATCTTACTCTCTAAGAAGGAAAGTTAATCATATACACACTCGGCGCAAGAAACCGGATTGTTACAGACCCTTCCCTACCCCATAAACGATCAGTTGTTTTTTGAAAGATTCCCGATGGAGGAGACTTCCCCAAAAAATTCCCAATCAATGCATTGGACCACTGCTTAGCCCCCAAACTCAAAACATCAAAAGGAGGTTGTACAAGACGCGTCCCATTTCTCGTCTCCGGCGAAAAAACTCTAGGGATTGATCCAAGAAATTACACTCCTTCTTCACGGGCTCAAGAGAAATTTCAGCAGCAACATCCTTCTAGTATTGTCATTTACCTCAGCTCTCACTTCCCCTACCTTACTCCCAACCGATAATGGAGGAAAATCGACAGATTTCAAACCACCCTGGAGAGCCTCTGTTGAAGACACAACACCCAAATCCACCATAAAAAGAACCAAACCTAGAAAAAAATCAAGGAGATCGGCAAAAATCACCGCCAAACCACGAAGAAATTTCGAAACCCAACCGGAAACCAGCAAAAATCAAAGAAAAACCAAGGAAATCGAAGAAAACTCGAAAAGAAAATAAGAAAGCTTTGGGCCGATTTATTGCTCGCATATAAAACTGAATAATTATCACATATTTATTACCACAGTTGCGCATGCAATAATATTAATTATTAATCTTCCTTTGGGCCGATTAATACTAACATAATCCTACTTACATACACAAAACCTTCTATATTTTAAAATAAAATAATTTTCACAATAGAGGTCACTTTGGTGACTTAATGTTTCAATTAATTTATCTTAAAATATATAATATAAATATGCTGATATCCAAATTTAAAATTTTGTTACAGTTAAAACTGAAATTTCTGATAACACTTAAGTTTCCGAAATAACCCAAAATAAGGTTGTCTGAATGAGGCTATCAGAAATCGAAAAACCAAAACCTTTGATTGTCTCTTAAAAATTTTCTTAAACCTTAAACATGCATTTACCAAAATTAAAGTCGAATTCAAACCATTCAATCTTTAACTAAAAGTCAAAATCAGAAGTGTCATATAAATGGAACTTTAATATATTCATAATAACCTAACAATCAAAATTAGAATTTTTGATTAAACTGAATTGAATATACAACCATGCCGAATATATATTCTATAATTCACAATAATGATAATATGTGATCAAAACTAAATACTAAATAATGATTCGAACCCAAGTAACTACGTACAATAACAATAGTCAAATAATTAATCAAAGCTGCACTCAACTAATGTTCTGATTAATAAACAAAACCCAAACTTTGAGATCTGAATCAAAGGTTTATGAATTGTCAAAAAAACATAAAGGTTTACGAAAAAAATGAATTCAACATATATGTCATAAATTTAAAGTCAAATAATATAAACCCATGTCAATCGTAGATTAAAACCAGACCAAAAAAACCCTCAAATAATGAATCGTAAACATTAAAAAAGAACTGGATGCACAATTAATCAAAATCGAAACATCAATATAAACTTTTAATCGAAGCATCGGACCAATATATATATAATTCATAAAACCATATGAACGAATCTGTCTAAAAATTAAATCGGTTCTTAATGATTCAACGTTACGAGGTTCCGATGCCACTTGTTAGAACCAAATCATAAATCAATATGAAACTTAATACCCATAATCTTTCATGTCAAATCATCAATAACAATAAACCGAATAAATTGAATGTGGAAGCATATCTGAATTAATCGATAGATTGAAAATTTTGAATCTTCATGTTGAAATCTCAAATCTTTGGTATTGATCTTCCAAGAAAATAGGTTACCCTTGCCGTAAAAATTCTCTGACGGGACAAGAGTAATACAAGTTAATCTATTTCTTGGGGACCACTACCTTTTTACATAGTTGATTATTAAATCAAACTATTAAATATTTATAACTCTGCCCCTCATTGAATTATAAATATATCTTATTGTATCTACACTTTTATTTTCATGACACTTTAATACCTATGACACGCCTAACATAATTAATCACTTGATTTGGGTTATACTTTATAAAAGTATCATATATTTTACATATGTGCCACAATTGAGGATTTTAATCCAACAACGAATTATTTTGTGAGGTTAGTAAACCGGGAGAGCTTTGTTGTTAGTCGCTTCGTGGATCCTCCTCTTGAGGTTGTTGTCCTTTTGCAAGCCGATATGGCTGCGTGGGTGTTTTTGTAGCTTTGTTGGCTTCTTTGCTTTGGATTGGATGTAATGTCCTTTGATTTTTGGTGTTATCTAATACTATCAAGTATACTCTTTTTTTTATTTAGAATTAATGAAGTTTTTAATTGGGCACTTTGTAGCATTTTTTTCAATCAAAACAAATATTGACATTTTAAACTATTTGGTCAAAAGTCAAATTAATGATTAATCCGTATATATAATATTAAAATTTTATATCAATGTATGCGTTTAATTGTTTTAAAGTGAAAATAAAACATATGATGAGAATTTGACTTTGATGACCGAATTTAATTGGTACAATCAAATCAAATAATTCCACGAGAATAAAGTATAAGTGGATAATTGTATTCTACCATAAGACAACAAGAAATTACTGTTAAATTTTTATTATATCATAAAAGTAATAAAATAATTTTAGGAGAACAAACAATTTAGGATAAAAACAAAGAGTAAATTGGTCGAATTTTTAAATATAGGGAGTTAAATTTATTGAATTGTTTCAAATTAGTACCAAATTGCTAGAATATATAAGTTTTGGTAGCAACTAAGGAAAATGTGTCTAATTAAGGTACTAACTTTGGGAGCAAAAATTCTTAAGGTACCAACTTGAGAAAAAAAAATCTTAAAATACCAACTTAAAAAAATGTGTCTAATTCAAGTACTAATTGTATATTAAAGTCTACATATGTTAGGGTAAACTACAACATTGCTTACTTATGTTTCGTAACTGTTCACTTTTACTCACCAAATTTAAAAAAGTAACGTTGTGGTCACTTATATTTTTAATTTACAGAAAAATTTAGTCATTAGATGTTAAATCTGTTAGTTTGATGATGTGATATGTTAATAAAAGGGGTTACATATTAATTTGACCTCTTGAACGGGAATCTAACATTTGTTTCATTAAAAAAATGTTTTAAACTCAACAAATCTAATATATATCATCCTAAGGCTTTGACTGTGTAAAGAAAAGTTAAATCACTATAGGGAGATAAAGGAACCTAAAAGCTAACAAGGTCAGCTTTGATAAAACTTAGACATGCCATGCAGAATAAAAACTTTTTGTACCTAAATTCATAAAATCAGACATAGTGCAAATTGCAATCAACACCAAAAGAAAAGGCACAGGAAAAATACATTCTTAGAAGCACATAAACAAGGGAAGAATGTGATAGTATTGGATGAGAATATTGAAATCCAATAAAAAAAGGAGTGACTTGGAAATTTTGGAGTCCAACGGTCGTCGATAAAGGTGGTCGGTGGTGACCAGCGGTGGTGGTGAGTTGTTGTCGACTGTGGGAGACTTTGGTTGAATTCATGGATCAAATTGATATTTTTTTAAAATTTAAGGGTTGAAATGATATTTCATCTAAGGTTTAGGGATCAAATTAAAATTTAACCATTTTTAACATGTCACATCATCAAACTAACATCTTTAACGTCCACTGACAATTATTTTATAAATAAAAAACGTTAAGTGACCACAACATTTCTTTTTTGAATTTGGTGAACAAAATTAGACACTTATGAAACATAAGTGACCAAAGCTATAGTTTACCTTAGATATTATATGGTACATGGAACGTGTTCACAGGTTAAAATGAATTAAAATTTTCTTTAAACTCCCAAAATGATAACAACGTATAATTCAGGGGTTGAAATATCATGTAACCAAAAAAATTTAACCATTTTATGCCCCCATGCAGGATCAAACTACAGACCTTCAGTTTACAAGACTGACGCTCTACCACTGAGCTATAGGGGCTGATAGAAGCAAAATGTGAAAACGTAGGTATATATAATGTAAGGTGATTTCATGGTAATATTTGTTCATACTTTTTCTCTGCATTTTGACGACACGCATACACTTTTTAGAGAAAATTATTTGAACCCGAATTTTCTAAGATGGACATCATCTTATTTTCCATTAATAAGGATGGCAATTTAGTTAAATCCGATTCAATCTGGAAAAAAATAATTGAAAAATATATAAATCTAAATCAGAAAAAAAAAATTCAAGTCTTAATAGGAGGTGGTCAGACATAAATTCTATTAAGGTCTGATCCATATACGAGTTTGAATCATGTTAACTTCAATATTTTTTAAGTTAAGTTGTCGTGTCCTAAAACAAGCTCTTCCTCATCATCTTTACTTTACTATAGTTACTGAGCATTTTCCTTCGAAAAACATTGTCTCAAATCAAATAAGGAGGTGTATATATTGATTTGTGCTAGATAATGTGTGATATATTATGGGTTTAAACCAAGTCTATTATGTACACGTTTACTGCTCAGCTTTTGCATTATTTTTTGGTGAGTTTTTAAGCATATATAAAAAATAATGCGTTGATATGAAAATATAATATCTTTATTTAATAAATAAAAAGTAATGCGTTTAAAACTAACAACTTGATTGAATTAATAAGAGTCAGTAAATTGAGTTTAAGGACAACAAGTAGCTACTAGAAATTTAGGGAATTATATTACTCGGATTTTGCTTAGGTTCATGTTGGTTGCATTTTTAATTTGTTAATAGTTGGGTTGTCACTAGGGCTGTAAATGAGACGAGACAGATCGCGAGCTATTTGAGCTTGACTCGATCAAAGCTCAACTTGATTGAACTTGACTCGAGCTCGAACTCAGCTCGAGTTCTTGACGAGCCGAGTCGAGCTACTGGATACCCGACTCGAAAAGCTCACGAGCTACTCAAAAATATAATATACTAATTTTTTATATAATTTAAAATCTAAATTCTTAAACTTAAAACTCTAAATATAAACCCTAAAATCTAAATCCTAAATTCTAAACCCAACAACCTAAACCTTTAAACCCTAAACTAACACCCTAAACCCTAAAATTAACAAGCTTGAGTTTACAAAACTTGTATGTCAAAGTTTTTTCTTCATAGGATTTTAAATGACAAGTGATAGATGAAGAGTTACTCGAGTCTAATGCGATCAAAGATCAGTCAACAACACTTGACTCGATTGGGCTCGAATCAAGCTCGAACTCGACTCGAGTTCTAAACGAGTCGAGTCGAGCTCAGATTTCTCAGGCTCATTAGAAATTATGCAAGCTCGAACTCGACTCGAAATCTTAACGAGCCGAACTGAGCTTAGTACTACTCGAACTCGACTCGGCTTGTTTGCACCCCTAGTTGTCACTTTAAGAAAAAGAAAAGGATAATTGGATTTTAGATTTTGGATTTTGGATATTCTTCTCTGATCCAACTCAGAATTAGTATATTTAAACTTGAATCGGTATGAAATTTTAATCATTAATCAGATGGAATTCAAACTTATAAAATCCGACCTATTAACATTTTTATCTAGTGAAACTACTGTTGAGTTGAAAGAAAGAAAAAAAACCTAAAATACGAGAATTTATTTTATTTTAACTATTAGTATATTTTAGACTTTAAATTTGAAAGAAGAAAAAAAAGCTCCGCTTTTAGAGTCTTTCCATCCTCTATTATAGGGTGTTTTTTTCTTTCCTCTATTATTCCTTTCATGTTTTTTTTTTATTTTTAATTAGTCAATAAAGTGTTAGTTGTCGACCGTCGATATTTTTTTCTTTAATTTTTCATGTTCAGTTATTACTCTCTTTTTTAATTTCTTTATTAATAGTAAGATTTCGCCTTATGACACGTTTTTGTCTACCTTTGTGATAAATTTACGTTCGTGGATAGTTTTCTCACACCATTCGGCTCTGATTTGCGATTATTAATGATATTTCAGTAGTTTTATCTCCTTTTGTAGTTTCTAGTTTGTAAAGCAACCTCTAAAATTACTAGTTTTGTTCACCGCTTCTATTTCGATCCTTAAGCTTGTTAGTAGATATAAACAAAAAAATTTATTTCCTGCTTCCTTTTTCGGTGCTTCAACTCATCATTATCGTTACAACTAGACCTAGCAAATTTGACCCGAAAACCGAAACCCGAATCGAATTACCCGAACCCAGACCCGAACCGAAACTGAAAATCAACCCGAAATTGACCCGAAATCTGATCCGAAACCCGAAATAAATCGAACCGAAACTGAACCGAATTTAGTTGAAC
The DNA here is from genome assembly GCA_958450335.1 of Hibiscus tridactylites. Taxonomy (NCBI): domain Eukaryota; kingdom Viridiplantae; phylum Streptophyta; class Magnoliopsida; order Malvales; family Malvaceae; genus Hibiscus; species Hibiscus tridactylites. Next base: position 79,393,027 of record OY288279.1, read on the forward strand.
CGAATGGACCCGAACCGAATGGACCCGATTAATAGAAATAAAGAAAGATAAAATATGAACAGCCGCACAAATCACTAAAATGTCAAATATATTGACTTTATAAAGTCATATATAGGGTGTAAAAATCTGACCAACCTAAAAATTTGATTAAAAACGACTGATCTCTCATAGAACCGAAAATAACCGAACCGAAATTAACCGAACCGAAAATAACCGAACCGAAAATCAACCGACCCGAAATGACCCGAAACACAATAGACTCGAACTAAAACCGAAACCAAAACCGAATCTGAACCGAAAATATCTGACCCGAAATAACCAAAACCGAAATGACCCGAACCGAACCCAAACCGATTGACCCGTTTGCCACCTCTAGTTACAACTCATTAAAATATTTTACAGGTTTGATGTTTGTTCTCTACTTTTTTTTATTTTCTTTGTTTTGTTATTTTTTAATATATTTTTATTTTATTTAAAATTTTTCTCTATTTTATTTTTAATAAGTTATTTTTTAATTGAATAAAATTATGGGTAAAGTACACCAATGGTCACCAAAACTTTAAGGACGCATTCATTTTGGTCACCAAACTTTAAAAATTTCATTTGAGTCACCCAACTTTTAATCCGCTTTCATTTTAGTCCCTCCCGTTAACTTTCGTTAAAAACGCTGACGTGGCACGTTTTCTTCTTCTTCAACCTCTTCTTCTTTTTCTCATATTTTTTCTTACTCTATTTTCGTTGTAACCAAATCAGAATGATGAGACCAAGCCGAATATGCCAGATGAAAAGAACAACTCAATTTTCAAACTCTTCCATGAGGAAGATGCAACCATTGTTATTCAGTCTGCATTTTGACGCAAATGAAAGCGAATTAAAAATTAAGTGAGCCAAATAAAAATTTTAAAAGTTCAATGACCAAAATAAACGTGCTCTAAAAATTCGGTGACCACCAATTTAGTTTACCCTAAAATTATTTTTAAGAAAAAGGGTAAAGTACACAGACGGTCACTGAACTTTAGTAAAAAAAAACAAAATGGTAACCAAACTTTCAAAAATCATAAAATGACAATTAAACTTTATGTTTTATAACAAAATGGTAATTGGATGTTAAATCCCGTTAAATGTCTGTTATAAATTTTGGTATAATAACACATTTAGTCCTTCATATTTATACATTCAATCAATTTAGTCCTAATTCAAAACAATTCACTAAATTTATTCCTCGTTATTTACACATTCTTTCAATTTGGTCCTTAAAGAAAAATTCCAAAGTACGGTAACATGATAAATAATTACAATTAAATTTTTATAGGAACTCGAAAACTCGACTTGACTCGACTCGAATCGAAAAAATTTCAAATAAAGTTTGAGTTGTAAAATATGACGCATCAACTCGAATAACTCGAAATTTTTTGACTCGACTCGATCAAACGCTCATCTTTATATATTTAATTTAATTTAAAAATATTCGATTTAAAAGAAAAAATTAATTTAAAGTATTCAAATGTTTAATAACTACTTTAAATATTTGAATATTTAAATCAATTTTTTTTGTAAATCAAATATTAAAACCTAGAAAAGAAAAATCTCATTTAATTACACTCCCATGCCAAATACTAAAATGACAACTCCAAAAGAAACACGACTCACTAAAAACGTTAAAATTCTAGATGCATTTCCAGTGCTTGGCAACAAGCTGATTTCTGTGAGACGTGCCAAATTACTGGGCGACAAAAAAAGCTAAAAAATACTATAATATAATTATAAATTCTTGTTGGAAATGCTATTCTCTAGGCTTAATCTAACATGTGTTGCCTTTTCTCCTTTCTTGGATGTTGATCATCTTTTTTGGCATTAATTGGAGCATTTGGATTATAATGCCCATTTGCCTCCTTCTTTTCAGCAAATTTTCCGCCATCTTCTACTACTGGAGTTGCCCCCATGTTGATTATGTTAAGAAGCTGAGTTAACGGGGGGGCACAGTTTGGACTGGTATCCCATGTGAGCGAGTCACAAGATTTTTGACAATAGCCTTTTTTTTACTTTCATCGCCGCTCGAGCTGTTGTTTCATTAAATCCTCGTCCATGATGTAGAGTCCTGCCAATCACTGCTGCACTCAGAGACTTGTTGAAAGATGAACTGCAACTCTCAAATCCTCCAGCTGCAACAAATGCATGCACCAAATCTGGATGAGCCTGCTGAATCAATTTATAAATCAGATAAATAGAGTGGCTAACACATTAAGAAATATTATTGTTTCTCTCATATTCCTCTACTGATTTGCAGAAAAAGAAACCCAAAGAAAGAAAGAAGGATCAAATTGAAAAAATGCGTAAATTTAATGAATTGTTTCGAATTAAGACTAAATTGATTGAATGTATAAATATAAAGGACTAAATGTGTTATTATACCAAATTTTATAACAGACACGTAACGGGATTTAACGCCTAGTTACCATTTTGTTATAAAACATAAAATTTAATTATCATTTTGTGATTTTTGAAAGTTTGATTATCATTTTGTTCTTCTTACTGTCTGTGTACTTTACCCTTAAAAAAAATATAAGCTCAAACCAAAAACAAGAACCGCCCGAATCATTAATTATTTTTCGGATAAGCACCTACCCCGTAATTTGAGTTTTGCAGAAGCTTCAACCTTGCTGCTTTACTTCATGACTTTTTGTTCAATGGAGTTTCTCTCACTCTTCGTCTTCCTGCTTTCTACTTCAATGGCGAATTCAGATCATCTCCAGCAAAGCATCGTCCTTCAATGCCTTTCCAATCATTCAGTAGCTTCCCCTTCAATCGCTTCGGTTACTTACTTCCCCGCCGATCCTTCCTACACATCAACTCTACAATCATACATACGAAACCTCAGATTCATCTCTCCAACTACGCCACACCCTCTCTTCATCGTGGCTCCCTCCCACGTCTCTCACATCCAAGCTTCCATCTTTTGCTGCAAAACCCATGGCTTCGAAATGAGAATCCGCAGCGGCGGCCACGATTACGACGGACTCTCCTATGTCTCCGAATCCCCTTTCATGATCCTCGACTTGTTCAATCTCCGATCCGTGAGTGTCAACATAGAGGATGGAAATGGAACTGCTTGGGTTGATTCAGGTGCCACTTTGGGTGAGCTCTTTTACGCAATCGGTCAAAAAAGCAAGACCCATGGTTTCCCCGCCGGTGTTTGTCCGACAGTAGGTGTCGGTGGTCATTTTAGCGGCGGCGGGTATGGTAACATGATGAGGAAACATGGGTTGTCTGTCGATAATGTTGTGGATGCAAAACTGGTTGATGTCGGTGGCAATGTTTTGGATCGAGAATCAATGGGGGAGGATCTGTTTTGGGCTATCAGAGGAGGCGGTGGAGCTAGCTTTGGAGTGATACTTTCATGGAAAATCAAGTTAGTTTCCGTCCCTGAAATTGTTACTGTTTTTAGAATTGAAAAGACTTTAGAGCAAGGTGCAACTGATATAGTTCATCAATGGCAATACATAGCTGATAAGATTGATGAAAATTTGTTCATTAGAGTTGTTCTCTTACCTGTGAATAAAAAGCATTTGCAGTCCATTAAAGCTAAGTTCATTGGATTGTTTCTTGGTAATGCTGAAGAACTGATTTCAGTAATGAATCAAAATTTCCCACAATTGGGTTTATTGCCTGAGAATTGTTTCGAAACGAGCTGGATCGAATCGGTCCTGTTTTGGTCTAATTATCCCATTGGAACATCCATGGAAGTGTTGCTTGATAGACAACCTCAACCAGAAAAGTACTTGAAGAAGAAATCGGATTACGTGCAGGAACCGATTTCGATGGAGAATCTCAAAGGGATTTGGAAGAAAATGATTGAACTCAAAAGACCTGCATTGACATTGAATCCTTATGGTGGGAAAATGAGTGAGATTCAAGAGTCCGAAACCCCATTTCCTCATAGAGCAGGGAACATATACAAAATCCAATACTCGGTCACCTGGAAAGATGAAGGTAACGAGGCATTAGACCGGAGTTTAGATCAGATACGAAAGATTTACGATTATATGACACCTTATGTATCGAAGTCTCCAAGGAGTTCATATCTGAACTACAGAGATGTGGACATAGGAATCAATGAGAATGGCAATGCAAGCTACTCGGAGGCTGCTATATGGGGAAGAAAGTATTTCAAGGACAATTTTGATAGATTAGTGCAAGTGAAAAGTAAGGTAGATCCAGGTAACTTTTTTAGATATGAACAAAGCATTCCATGTCTTGAATCCTGGAAGAGTGTTATGGCAGAATAGATATTTGTTTGTATATATACACATGAACTATCACTATGACTCATGAACTTGATTATTTGTAATTTATATTGTTGTTACAGAACCAATTCGTAAAACTATATGTTGCATTGTTTTCTGGTTTTGTTTGATCTTTTTCGTTGTTGGTTGGAAAAGGATTTTGCTTTGGTTATATATATATATAAACAAGGAGAGACCTATATATATGAAGACAATTTTTGATAGATAGATTCAAATAATAGTTGAATTTTTTAAACCTAACAAGTGGTCGAATGAAAAAATGATCTTTATATTAAGAGACTCAGATTCGAGTATCTTTACTTATAAGGATATGTGTCTTACTAATGGGAAAATTTGCTCTTACTAGGTTTAGAATCTACAACCTAAAAGGAGGGGAGGCGTCAAATGAGAGCTTTTAACTACTTGGTCCAAAAGTTAACGATAATTTTACCCACATATTTAAACCTTAAGCAAATGATAAGGGAATATAGAAATGGATTGGTTGGTGTAGATGGACAGTGCCCCTATTAATTTTTCTAATTAAAAAACTAAGATTTATGATTTTTAATTAAAATATAAAGTTTAAAATTTAAAAATTAGAGTTAAAGTTTAAATATTATTTTTTTAATGTTAAAGCATGAATAGAAGCACAAAAATAATGGAGAATTGTTGTTCGGCGTGGAGAGGCAAAAATCAATGCCTAAAAAGGAAAGTTAAAGAAGTAATATTTTTAGTGGGTTTATGTCCATCTATTACAGCTCCTCTTTCTTGGGTGAATCGCAGTTTACCAATGTCCCCCGTGCATGTGCATGTCCATGCATTAACAACACTCCACATTCCGCCTTGTGTCGGACTAACCTATGCTACTTTTGCCGCATGTAAGATTCCTCCTTGTCCCATTCCCCATTTGCCACCTCCATCTTAAACCCCCCGAAACAGAAATCTCTCCATATCCCACACCGGCTACAAACAATGCCGACATCCTTCCCCACTGTTCTTTCAATCATCGTCTTCACCGTATGTTTCCCGTGTGCAGCCACCGATTCAGTCTATGAATCCTTTCTCCAATGCCTAAAAACCCATTCCTCCCCGCCAGATAATAATATCTCTACCATACTTTACTCCCACTCCAGTTCATCCTATGATCCTGTCTTACAACACTATATTCGCAACGCTCGTTTCAACACTACTTCCACACCCAAACCAGTCCTCATCGTCACGCCTCTCACCGAATCCCACGTCTCGGCAGCCGTCATATGCTCCAAGAACATCGGGTTTCAGCTCAGAATCCGAAGCGGCGGCCATGATTTCGAGGGTGTCTCTTATGTATCCGACCAACCCTTTTTTGTCCTCGACATGTTTAATCTTCGTTCGATATCGATTGACATGATGACTCGATCGGCTTGGGTTCAGGCCGGTGCGACACTCGGGGAGCTTTATTATAAGATATGGGAGAACAGCAAAGTCCATGGTTTTCCTGCTGGGGTTTGTCCTACTGTTGGTGTTGGTGGTCATATAAGTGGAGCTGGTTATGGTAACATGGTGAGAAAACACGGTTTATCGGTGGACCATGTGGTGGACGCTAAGATAGTTGATGTCGATGGTAAGGTTCTCGATAGAAAAGCCATGGGGGAGGATATTTTTTGGGCCATCAGAGGCGGCGGCGGAGCTAGTTTTGGGGTGGTTTTAGCTTTCAAAATCCAGCTCGTTGATGTCCCCGAAACGGTGACGGTTTTCAGAGTTGAAAGAACCTTGGAACAGAACGCAACTGATGTTGTTTACAAGTGGCAAACCGTTGCTCCAACAACGGATGATGGTTTGTTCATGAGGATGCTTGTGCAACCAGTTACATTAAACAAGCAAAAGACCATAAGAATTTCGATCTACGCATTGTATTTAGGGGGTGCTAATGATGTTGTTTCTTTGTTGGCCAAGGATTTCCCTGAATTGGGTCTCGGAAAACAGGATTGCTTCGAGATGAGTTGGATCGAGTCGGCTCTATGGTGGGCTAGTTTCGGCAAGGGAGCTTCGCCCGATGTGTTGCTCGACAGAGAGTCCTACCATGTTAAGTTCATGAAGAGGAAATCAGATTATGTCAAGACCCCAATATCAAAACAAGGGCTGCAATGGCTTTGGGAGAAGATGATTGAACTAGGGGAGCCAGGGTTGGTTTTCAATCCATATGGAGGGAAAATGAATGAGATCAATGCCACTGAAACACCGTTCCCACATCGATCCGGGAATCTGTTCAAGATACAGTATTCGATAAACTGGAAAGAGGCAGGCATGGAGGCTGACAGAAGGAACAAAGATTTGGTGAAAAAACTTCATGTTTACATGACCGGGTTTGTGTCTAGGAATCCAAGAAGTGCTTATTTGAACTATAGGGATCTTGACATTGGGATTACTAAGAATTGGAGTTACCAAGAAGGTAAAGTTTATGGGGAGAGTTATTTTAATGGGAATTTTGAGAGATTGGTGGATGTGAAGACAGCTGTTGATCCCCATAATTTCTTTAGGAATGAACAGAGCATACCCCCTCGAACAAGCAAGATATGGAATGAAAAGAATGAAGGAAGCATGTCCCCTAGTACAAGCAAGGCATGGAACAAAACAAAACCTTATATTATGATTATATTGTTCATAGCCATAGCTCATATAATATAATGTGCCCTTCCAATGCAACTGACTTAGCAATAAAGTACACTATACAAATTGCGAAAAATTAACACAACTGCAAACAAGCTATTGACAGTAAGGTAATTACAATGTGAGAGAGAAGAAGCAAACCGTATCAAGCGCGTCGTTTACTAAGCCGCCAAGAATTAGGTTCGTGATATCTATCGTATAGTGGTTCGATACGTTCTTGACGCTTCCGCTTGCTCATTTTTGTGGGATCTGCCACTTTGAAGAACCTAGGAGCCAGTTCAACCAGCCATGTGGGATCTACCACTGTTACCTCTCGCATGTACTCCTTTGTTGTCATTACCAGTTCGTGGTAGATCACCCAGTCCGGTTGTCTCTGAAAAAGTGCACTGCTTGGGTGTATATAAACAGGTTGGTTCTCCACCAGTGTTCGATATCCTTCCTGTGGGTCTTTCCTGGCAGCATGGAAAAAGAACCCTGCTGTGATAGCTTTCCTGATCTTCGTCAAGTTCTTTCCGGCACTCACCACATCTAATTTGTACCTGAAATCAAATCAGCTTTTGGTTACAAATCAACCACAGGTAATAATAACTTATAACGACTTAAAAGATATATCAATAATCATACTAGCGAATGTAACCGATTCAGACAGATGAATGAACCAAGTGAAAGAGATATGACTGGTTGATGTTAATGTATGCACATCAAGAGTATTACTAGTAAGAGGCTACATGATTCATAAAAGAGCAATTCTGCAAGTTCAAAGAATCAGAGACATTCACATTCACTTCTCCTAAGGGAAAATCCACAATCCCTAGTATATAGCACCCAAAAGTAAGAAACTTAGAAAGCAGGAAACTCAGAAATTTGCAGGTCAATTAAGCTCAATCATTCTGTATTTTTCAACTTGTAAAGCAACTACAGTTGGTGCTAGCTGCTTATCCTTGTAGTAACAACCATGTCATAGGTTAGTAAGATGTGTTCAACCAGTGATGATAAAAAAAAATTGTTTAAAGTATAAATAAATCCTAAACTATTCAAGAAAGTAACCAATCAGATATCGGGACACCATTACAATCCTAGAACCATAAATGTTAATCATGAACGAAAATATCAAAACCAGATGAACATACTTGTCCATGATGCTGAGAAGCTGTTTTCTGACATCCTGTGCCCTCCTCAAGGATCTAGACTGAACAAAATTTTCGAAACACCAAGGCCCTGAAAAGTTCTTCGCTTTCCAAGCTTCATATACAGCAAGTAGAGTCAAATGATCTCCCTCGGGCTGGAAAAACTTGGCCCTCTTCTGATCAGCCAGAGCTTGCTTTTCCCTTGGCCTGTAGAAGATGTTACCGGTTTGGATCATTGCAATAATTGTCAATATCTCATCACTACAACCAAGGTCCACACTGGCCAGTAACATCTTGGAAAGTGGAGGATCAAGAGGAAATTCTGCCATTTTTCTACCCAACTTAGTCAAAAGTCCCTCCTCATCTAGAGCTCCTAGACTGTACAACTGCTCCATGGCAGAAATGAGAGCTTGGGGTGCAGGAGGATCCATAAAATCAAAAGAAAGGAGATCATTTATGCCCATGGCCTTCATTTGTAGTGTTATCGTGCCAAGATTAATCCTCTGGATTTCTGGAATTGAGGTAGGCGACATCTCATTTTGATATGCACTTTCAGTGTACAAACGGTAGCATTTTCCAGGTCCAGTACGTCCAGCACGCCCAGCACGTTGCTTTGCTGATGCTTGTGAGATTGGTGTTATGACCAGGGAATCAAGCCCTAGCTTTGGATTATAAACATTCTGTTTTGCAAAACCAGGATCAACCACATAATATATTCCATCTATGGTTAAAGAAGCCTCGGCAATATTGGTTGCCACCACCACCTTCCTTTTCCCTGGAGGCGCAGGATCAAAAATCCTAGACTGCATTTCACTAGGAAGGGCACTATAAACTGGTAAAATAATCAACTCAGGAACATTTTTACCTAGCCCTTTCATCCTTTCATAGAGAGACTGGCATGCAAAATCAATTTCCTCCTGACCGGTCAAGAAGAGGAGAATGTCACCTTCAGGTTCAGTCAAGTGTATCTGTAGGACAGTTATCAAAGCAGCATCAAGGTAGTCACTCTCAGGCTGTTTCGTATAGAGTATCTCCACGGGAAACGTTCTCCCAGGAATTGTGAAAATATTACAGTTGAAGAAATACCCTGAAAACTTCTCGGCATCCAGTGTAGCAGATGTAACAATCAGACGAAGATCAGGTCTCCGTTTCACAAGACGCTTCAGTAACCCAAAAAGGACATCGGTATAAATTGTACGCTCATGTGCTTCATCAAGCATGATGACAGAGTATTGCGAGAGATTCTCATCAATCAGAACCTCCCTTAGAAGCATACCATCAGTCATGTACTTTATGACAGTATCTGGACTAGTACAATCTTCAAAACGAATAGCATAACCAACTTCCTCACCTAATCGACAACCAAACTCCTCAGCTACCCTCTTCGCTACAGACATTGCAGCCACCCTACGGGGTTGAGTGCATCCAATCTTACCCCTTGTAGTGTACCCAGCCTCAGCAAGGTACTGAGTTACTTGTGTTGTCTTACCCGAACCAGTCTCACCAATGACCACCAGTACCTGATTATCATGCACAGCCTGAATCAGTTCCTTTTTCAGTTTATAAATGGGCAGGCTCTGTCTCTGCTCTTGGATTGAAAGTTTAGACCTCTGCCCAAAAGTCAAAGCTTTTCCATAAGCATCCTTTTTCCATTCAGGCATATCATATGCCGACAATCCAACACCTCTAAGCTCCTGCGCTAGATGCCTCTCACCAGTCTCTGGCATTGGGTCTTCCCAAGGACGATTAAGATCCTTTGGAATTGAATCAAGCATTGTCCTCTGCTGCTGCTCCCGTACTTCTCTCCTTTCCTTAATAAGTGCAGACTGAAGAGCAGCAGCACGACTCAAGGACCCTTCTGGATTCTTAAATATCTTTACCGGTGACATATCCATGGAGTACCTAGTCTGCCCTTGCAAAAAGGCAGGTTCATCCTCATTCATCTCAATCTCAAGCTCTTCCTCGGCACCCTCTTCTTGATAAAGCATTCCATCTCCATCCTCCTCATACATGGGATACTCATCTACTCTCAAAACACCAGAAGCAATCAATTGTTTGGCTTCCCATCTCTCCGGTGAACTCATTCTCTTCAATGGCCTACGTGATGGGACATCATCCTCATCCTCTGAAATCTTAATCCCTGAAAGACCAGTTCTCGTCACAGGCCCTTCTTTCCCCCGTGAAGGATTAGTTCTACAGGCATCATCATCCGAACTCTTCTTCAACGGAAGCAAGTCCTTACCAGTATTCTGATCAACATCTCTCATAGATAAACTCAACTTCTGACCCGAAATTGAAATCACCTTCACATAAACCTCCTGATCCCGTTTCACGACATCTTTAGCATTGGGAATCCTTCTACTAGCCATTTGAGAAACATGAACCAAACCCTCTTTTCCCCTTAACTCATTCAACTGCACGAAACAACCAGAATCCATCACTCTCGAAACCCTTCCCTTGTATACCTTATACAATTGAGGTTCATTATCCCTATACTTCCCATTACTCCTCTCCCCGTCCTCATCACCTTCCACATTATCCCAGTCCCCGTTCCTGCCCCTAATTCTACAATCCCTACCATGCTCATTACCATCCTCCTTGTATCGATCCCTATCCTTATCCCTATCCCTTCTGTCCCTCTTATCTCGCATCTCCATCTCTATTTCCTTCTCTAGTTCTTTAGTCCTATTCTTATCATCTGCAATCGCTAAAGCTTTAAATTTAGACTTCTTACCGTCACCGGCGTTTTCCGTCTTAGATTCCTTGTCGGCGGCTTTGGGTTTTGGAGGCAGAATCGCGTGGATAATAGTGAGAAGCGTGCGGACGAAGTAATCGGGTAACTCGACGCCGTTTTCTTTGAGCTTGGCAGCGAATTCATCGACAGTGTTGGAGTGGCGGCCCATTTCGATGATGAATTCGGCCAAAACCTTATCAGAAAACCCGACATGGCTCTCAAGTTCGGAACTGAGTTTGGATACAAGGGAAAGGTATTCGAGTTTCCTCAGAGCATCGTCTTGGACCGGAGATGATGTCATTGACGTTTAGAGAGCATCAAATATTTAAGGTTTTCTTAAGGATTCACAATCATAAACGATTAGGATTTTAGAATTTCGAGCTCTGTGCTTATTGTCAATTTCATTAGAAAATTCTGTGAACCATGTTTCTTCCCGAAACTTCACGAAAATTATGAAAAAGATAAAAGGACGAGTGTGCCATGTGCTTCCGAAATATAAATAAATCGCTAAATACATTTAAACTAATTAATAAAGATTAAAAATGTGACACAAATTAAATTTTGTAATAACTATGCTAATTGTCTGCAGTTTTGCACGGTTCTTGTGTTCGCAAAATCCCTGTTCTATGGTGGTTGTCTTGTTTGTTTCTCACCTTCTGATCTTCGTGTTGTTTATTGTTGTACCACTTGTATGGAATCAGAACTTGCTGGTCTTTCACTCGACGATGGGGAGGAGGAAGTTTTGGAACTCCCGCCAGAATTGGAAACACTGAAGGAGGAATTTAAATTTTGCCTGGTTGGAACTTTCCATACAGCCAGTATTATTCATTTCTTCTCTATGCGGAACACCCTCGCTGACATTTGGCATCCTTTAGGGGGAGTTTCCATCACTGAATTAGGGAACAAAAGATATTGTTTCAAATTCTATAATGAAGTCGATATGCACCGAGTTCTCTCTGGCTGTCCCTGGTTCTTTAATAACCATCTTCTGCTTCTACACAAGTTACAACATGGGGAGGATCCTCTACAGGTATCATTGGACCTTGCAATGTTTTGGGTACAAATTTATGATTTACCAACTGGGTTAATGTCGGAAATCATGGCAAAGCAGTTTGGCAACTTTATAGGTAAATTTATTGAATACGACTCGAAACTCGTTCTATCTGGGAAGAAACAATTTATGTGAATCAAAGTGTTCTTGAATGTTCATCATCCTCTTAAGAGAAAAAAGAAAGTTGCACTGGATAAAACACGAAGCGTATATGTGCGGTTTCAGTATGAGCGCTTGCCTATTTTTTGTTTCATATGTGGTAAGATCGGGCATGGAGAACCTTTCTGTCCCTTGAGATTATCTTTGCCACCGGATGAAGTGATCTTTGGTTGGGATTCATCTTTGCGTGCACCGTCAAGGAGAGGCCCTCCGACACCAAGTCGATGGTTGAGAGATGAAGTTACTGGTCTATCATTAGTGGAGTCTACAACGATTGCTCAAATGCATGGTGGGACGTTGCTGCATGGTACTGAACACGTACCAGGTCATGTAGGCCTTGGGAATCTGCTGCATGGTTTTATTAATACCACTAATGCGAAAGGACCGTTAGTGGGAGGCAATATGGAAATAGGCTCGGATGCTGAAGATAATCCCTTGACTGTCCAAGATGGCAACAAAAGACAAAGGGTTGTTGGGGAAGCTTCATCGGATTCTGGCAACAATGATTCTGCGACTCCAATTGATACACATGAATTATCGGCTAGCCCTGTGGTGCAGGGCAGCCGGCAGCAATGAAGGTTGTTAGTTGGAACGTCCGTGGGTTGGGGAAGCCACGGGCCGTTACTCGCCTCAAGAATACTCTCAGAGGCATTAATCCCCCTATTTTGTTTCTAATTGAAACAAAATTGAACGTACGTAGAATGGAGAAGGCAAGACATAAGTGTGGCTATAGGTTCGGTATTGATGTTGGTGCTGAAGGATCGAGGAGAGGATTATCCCTGGGGTGGAAACCGGAGTGTGACATAACATTGCTGAGTTATTCACGGCACCATATCGATGTCACTGTCCAGGAAGATGATAACATGAAGTGGAGGTTTACAGGGTTCTATGGCAACCCAATTGAAAGTGAGAGACTTGCTTCTTGGGAGTTACTACGTCAACTGCACACTCATAGTAATCTGCCATGGCTAGTGGCGGGTGACTTCAACGAGATCATGTACTCGTTTGAGAAGAAGGGACGACGAGTCAGACCTGAAAGGAACATGATGGCTTTTCGAGACACTTTAGGTGAATGTGACCTCGGAGATCTTGGATTCACTAGAGCTTGGTTTACCTGGGAAAGAGGCAAGCTTCCTCAAAATAATGTGAGGGAACGTCTCGACAGGGCAGTTGCAAACCAAACTTGGTGGAATATGCATCCTTCACATTCTGTGACTCATTTGGCACATGCTATTTCCGATCATTGCCCCTTGCTGATAGATACTATGGGTCATGTGTTTGCTCGAAGTAGAACATCTCCGGACAAGTTTCGCTTTGAAGCCAACTGGGTGTTAGAGGATGACACTGCTGCAGTAATTCAACGTGCATGGGATGTTCCCAATCATGTATTACAGAAGCTAACTACAGTGGACTGCGAATTGTTACAGTGGAGCAAAGAAAATAAGAGGAAACGCAATGCGTGTAAGAAGAATTTGCTTAATAAACTTCATGAATTGAACAGCTCTGATCCGGACGATGATAAACTCCAGGAACTTGTTGAAGTTAAGCTTGGATTGAATATTGAGGCAGATAAGGAAGAATTTTTTTGGGAACAAAGGGCTCGATCCAATTGGCTATCACACGGTGACAGCACTAGTTCTTACTTTCACAATTTTGCATCGTATCGTAGAAGGCAAAATTCCATACAAGGGCTGTTTGATACTAGTGGAAATTGGATTACTACAGACAATGCAAAGCTTGCCCTTGCTAGTTCCTATTTCATGGATTTGTTCACGACTTCATCCCCTGTTGAAGCATCTTTTATTTTTGACAAGCTACAGCCAAGAATCTCAAGTGAAGTAAATGACATGTTGCTGCAGCCCTTTACATCTGAAGAAGTATGGCACGCTACTAAGTGCATGGCTCCAATGAAAGCATGTGGTCTTGATGGTTTCCCAGCAATCTTCTATCAACAATATTGGCATATTATCGGACCGGATATTTCTTCCTACTGTTTGTCAATATTAAATGGTTGTTCAAGTGTTAAAGAGATCAATGAAATGTTGATTGTCTTAATTCCCAAAATCAAGAAGCCCGAAAATATGGCACACTTTCGGCCTATTAGTCTTTGTAACGTGATTTACAAGATAATAGCAAAAGTCCTAGCAACTCGATTTTCATCTACTCTGGATTCATGCATTGACAAATGCCAAGGGGCCTTCATCCCAAATAGACAAATATCAGACAACATTCTGATAGCGTATGAACTACTGAGCTCAATGAAGAACAGAAGAGCAGGGAAGATTGGTTCATTTGCTTTGAAAGCCGACCTTAGCAAGGCCTACGATCGAGTCGAATGGCCATTTCTTAAGGGAATGCTTTTGCACTTGGGGTATGCTCAGCATTGGGTGAACCTTGTTATGGATTGTGTTACTACGGTTTCATATTCTGTGAGTTTAAATGGAGTTGTTGGTGAGAGCTTTGTCCCTTCTCGAGGATTACGCCAAGGCTGCCCCCTAAGCCCGTACTTATTTCTTGTATGTGCAGAGGGGTTATCGGTGCTGATAAACCACACCAATCAAACCAAATCCTTACGAGGCGTAACAATTGGTTGTGAGAGACTCGAAATAGGGCACCTTCTGTTTGCTGATGATAGCATTTGTTTTGCTAATGCATCAACTGAAGGTGCGTCTAACATGAAGAATATATTGGCACAATTTGGAAATGTTTCTGGGCAGCAGGTAAACTACGACAAATCTCTCATTTTCTTCAGCAGCAATGTGTCACCAGAGGATCAACTATCTATTAGCTCAACTTTAGGCGTCCGTGTATCATCCAATCCAGAGAGATACCTGGGACTTCCTACGATGGTTGGTCGCAATAAGCGTGAGGCTTTTGGCTATTATTTGGACAGGCTTAATAATAAAACGGCTAATTATGGCGTTAAATTTTTGTCAATGGCAGGGAAAGCTACGTTGATTAGGAGTGTCCTACAAGCTGTCCCAGTTTACGCCATGCATTGTTTCTTACTGCCTTCCTCTCTCTGCCGTGCTATGGAGCAATCGATGGCAAAGTTCTGGTGGCGAAACACAGGTACAAATAAGGGAATTCAGTGGACTACTTGGTCTCATCTAGCCTGTTCGAAGAGAGATAGTGGGGTAGGCTTCCGTGATCTTGGTCAATTTAACGTGGCTCTTTTAGCCAAGCAATGCTGGAGGTTACTTACCAACCCAGACACATTACTGGCTAAAGTTTTGAAAGCAAGGTACTTCCCAACGAGCGAGTTTATGCAGGCAAACCTGGGCTCGAATCCCTCTTACACATGTCGCAGTATTTTAAGTGCAAGAGGACTACTGGACAGCGATCTCACATGGCGAATTGGCAATGGGAAAAGTGTCAATATATGGAACGATTCATGGCTCCCATATGCTGGTGATGGTAGATTAAGAGCTGATGTCATTGACACAAACTATACTATGGTGGCCGACTTAATAGATTCTCCTACACGAACCTGGAAATTGGAAGTTCTTAACAGATTATTTTCGGTGGACCTTGTGCAAAACATTTGTGTCATCCCTCTGGCGAGATCAAATCTAAATGACGTTTTGGTGTGGAGATATGATGGTTCAGGCTCTTATACAGTTAAAAGTGGTTATAAACTACTCCGCAATGAATCTGCCGATACTTCAGGTTCAACCTTCATTGCATCTATTGTGTCTTTGCATAGATTCTATGAATGTATGTGGGCTTTAAGCTTGCCAGAAAAAGTAAAGATTATGATGTGGCGAATAGTCAATAATTATGTGCCTACCTTCAATAACTTACATGTTCGAAGACTGCAAGTTGACAATTTATGTGGATTTTGTCGATCAGCCAGTGAGGACATCATTCATGTAATTCGCGATTGCTGGTATTCTAAGGAAGTCTTTGCAGCTCTGGGCATCTCTCATCCCTCTAATTCTACAGATCTAACATGGAAGGAATGGGTAGCCACTGTTTTCAATGCATTGGACAGTAAGAACAAGGATGTGTTTGTTGTGTCTTGCTGGGCTATCTGGTATGCCCGTAACAGATCAGTGCATGAACAGCAAACCATTACCACGCATGAGACCACTTCTTTTGTCAAAGCTTTTCTGCAAGAACAAGAGGGTCTAAAGCAAGCCGTTTCTCCAGTATCAAACGTGAGCCAGTCACATTGGCATCTACCATCGGGAAACCTTGTGAAGACAAACTTTGATGCTGCATTCAATGAGCACTTACAAGTTTCGATTTCGGGTATTATTTGTCGAAATAATGTAAGTCAAATAATGGCATCGTGTGCTTTGAGCCATTCTCATGTTGCGAACGCTTTCCAGGCTGAAGCTTTGGCATGTAGGAATGCGGTGGAATTTACAAAGGATCTGGGCTTCAACAGAGCTATCTTCGAAGGGGATTCATTAACCATAATCAAGAAACTGAATTCCAACGGCGATGATCTTTCACACGTCAGGTTGTTGATCATGGATGTCAAGGAATCCATCAGGGGTCTTCATGAAGTGCAGTTCTGCCATATCCGTCGTGAAGGCAACATGGCAGCACATACTCTTGCACAAGAGAGACGTTGTTATGATCTGCCGATATACTGGATGGAAGAAGCTCCTGCATCAACCACCGTGATCGCAGAAAGGGATAGACAACATCTCCATGGACTGGTTTAAGAGCTGTCTGCTGACTCTTGTTTCCACTTAGGTCCTACAATGGTCTTGGACTGGAAATTTATTTTAATTGTTGCTCGATTTTATATTACATCTGCATTTCTAGATGCACGCCGAGGTTTCTTTAGATTCACTTGTTGGTTATCTTTTCATTAGGAACAGTCTAGAAAAGATTTGGTTGGGTTGTTCTTTTAATACTCTTGTAATTCTTCTCTTTTATGAATATATAAAACCAGCAATGTTCAAAAAAAATGTGACACAACTTATAATTAATAATTATTTAAAATAAAATTTTAATTAAATTAATTTTTAATATTTATTTTCAAACAATTGAATCAAATACTAACCATAATCAATTTTTAAATTAAAAAATTTTAATTCTCCTTTTACCAATCTAACCGCCGCCACCGCCGTTAGCCAAGAACAACCGTTCGCCGCAACTACGACCATGCGTGACCGTTAATTAAACAATCTTTTCACCCACATTACCCGATTAGGGTTTTGTTTGCAAACTTGTAATGTTATTACCGAGAAATTCGTGATAATTTTGCACTCTTTGATCTTCTTCACCGCAAATAGAGAAAAAGAGGCATGAACCCATTGGTAATAATAATAATAATAATAATAATAATAATAATAATAATAATAATAATAATAATAATAATAATTTCATTTTTATTTACTTTCTTATTTCGTTATTCTTAGTGAAAGAGAAGCGGTTATGCGGGGACGAAAGTGCGACGACAATAATTTTATCGGTAAATGGTGACTAATGACGGTGACGGCTGTAATGACAAAAAAATTAGGAGTTTTTAATTTATTTTTTAATTACGGTTGATTTTTGATCTAATTATTTGAAAATAAAGATTAAAAAATATTATATATATGAAAAATAATTTAATTACAATTTTATTTTAAATAAGCATTAATTGTATGTCGAATATTTAATATTTTTAATATTTATTAATTAATTTAATGATATTCAGCAGTGTTCGACTCCCGTTATAAAATTTTCCAAAAAAAGATAAATCATTTCTTAGTCAATATACTAAATTACATGGTTAAATTATTTTGATTATAAAATGAAAAAAGTATTTCAATTAAGTGATTAAAATTTTAATTTAGTTTCAATTAAAATATTGATTATTAATAAAATTATTGACGTGATAATTAATTAAATTTGTATAATAATATATTTTATTTTTTATTATGTATATATTTTTATTAATTTTAATTAGAAATATTCTAAGAAAAATTGAACCTAAAAATTGGAGGTTGTTAACACTTAACTACCAAATCAAATTAAGTTCGATAAAAAAATATTCAAAATTAAATAGTGCTTATATAAAATTTCATATTTCTAAACTAAATAAGTTTAGTTTTTATATTTTAAAATGATTATATGTATGTAGTTGATTTAAAAATATAAACAAAAATAATTTATAATTTTTAATAAAATATATTTTAATTGCATATGTAATTTTATACTTTTGTTAAAAATAAGAATTAAAGTAAATTTTATTAAAAACAATAAGATATTTTTATATTTTAAAATTTTAATTAAATATTAGTTAAATTAAGCTGTTATTTCGTTTACAACAACAGAAATTTATGCCTTTTAAATTAAGCACTTTTTAAACACAAAATTGGTAAGATTCCTGAAGAGAAAATCAGATTATGTGCAGACACCGATTTCGAGAGATGGCTTGGAATCCTTTTGAAAAAAGATGAGTGAAAATGGAAAATTGAGATTAGCTTGCAATGCTTACGGTAGGAGAATGAACGAAATCAAAGAAACAGAGACTGCATTCCCTCATCGTGCCGAAAATTAATTTGTACAAGATATAATATTGTGTGAACTGGGACGAACCCGACAATAAAGCCGATGTGACTTACACGAACCAGGCGGAAGCGATTCACGAGTTCATGACTCGGTTCGTGTCGAAGAATCCGAGGAGGGCTTACTTGAATTATAGGGACATCAATATCGGTACAGCTAAAACTTGGAGCTATGAAGAGGGGAAAAGCTTATGGGTGAGCTATTTCCATGGAAACTATGAGAGGTTGGTTGATGTGAAGACCAAAATTGATCCGAAAAATTTCTTTAGGTATGAACAAAGCATTCCTCCTTGCTCAGCAAACACAAACTAAGATTGATATATGCATGCATGAATGTGTGTATGTATGTGTGCGTGCGTGTACATATCAAGACAATAGAAATAATTAGTACATTGCAAACGGTGGGAAAATGTCTATAATTCATTTTACAATACGTAGACAGACATTAAAAGATATTTTTATTTATATTTATAAAAATAAGATTAATTATATTCTCGTAAATAATAAAACAACGTTTCGATTAAGATCGATCTAAATTTAAACTTTAATTTTTTCGAAAAAATCATTTACTACCTAACTCGACCAATTTACAGCTTTAATTTAATCAAGAGTTCCTTCCCTAGACCTTTCCTTTTCCCCTCTCATCTACCCAATAAGACTTTTATTTTTCCAATATTCCAACTATTAAAATCAATGCATCTATCTAACCCTAACTTAATTTGCAGCTTTTTTGAGTTTTCTATCTTGATAATAAGAAAGAAAAGTATTACAAGATATTGTGAAATTCCATATATATTATAATAGAAACAATTGAAAAAATTAAGAATTATTCTTAATTTATTTTATATTGACATAAATAACAAAAAATAATTTGAACTTCATTGTAAAATTCATGTGTTATGCATAGGGGTGATAATGAGCCTTACCGGCTCGCGAGCTACTCGGGCTCGGCTCGGTCAAAGCTCGGTCAAAGCTCGGCTCGAGTGAGCTCGACTCGGGCTCGGGCTCGGCTCGAAACCTTAACAAGCCGAGCCGAGCTTATCCAGGCTCGGCTCGAAAAGCTCGTGAACAGGCTCGGAATCTACATATGCACTAAAATAAATTTTGTGTTTGTATTTTCTTTCATTAGTTGATTGTTGTTTGATTTTGTATTTTCTTTAATTATGTATTTGTATTACAAGAATATTTATTGATTATTTGGATTAATCTAATTTTTGGCACTTTTTCCTCTTTCTGGTCATTAAATTTCGTTTTAGTGTTGGTTATGAAAGGGATTTTTAACGAATATTTTATCAAAAAAAAACTATAGAAAAAATTTTCATTTCGAGCCGAGCCGAGCCTGACGAGCCCGAGCCGAGCCTGACGAGCTTCGAGCCCGAGCCGAGCCCAATAGAAATTTTTTCGAGCCGAGCTCAGCGAGCCTCGAGCCCGAGCCGAGCCCAAATACACTGTTTCCGAGCCGAGCCTGGCCAGGCTCGGGCTCAGCTCGGCTCGTTATCACCCCTAGTTATGCACATACTATATTCCTATTAAAGTAAACTAGACCATATCTTGTAAATATTTTATATTATTCTAATATTTTTAGGGGAAAAAACAAAACAAGTAAAATATTTTTCAAAAAATGTGGTCTTCGAGAAATCGAAATCTAATAAGCAAAAGAGCAATCATTGATGGAATATGGCCTAAATTTGGAAAAGTCTTAATACACTTGCGTGCGAAAAGTAAATGGTCAAATATTATTTATATACACATTTAATACAATGGGTTGACTTTAGCTATCAAACAAAAATTTTAAAAATGCTAATTAACACGTGTTTGATCGAGTGGTAATAACTAATAAGTTCATTGCTTTTGTAAGTGAGAAAATAAATTTCAAATTTTATTAAAAATAATAATAATAAATTTATATCTTAAAAATCATGTCTTGAATCGATTAGAAATTTATTCAAAATTCTTATGATTATGGAACACGAATATTTTCGGATAGTACGGGGTATTACGAAATGCCACGTTTTCTTTGTTGTTTGAATATTCTTCCTACGTAATGTCTTGTCTTAAGAGTTGTTGATAGATAAGGCCGCGTATGTTTGGGTACTTTTCCACACCTTTGAAACTCTTATAAATCTTCCCACCTACATGCTTTGTTACCTTACCAAAACGCAAAACAAAAGCTCAAAATGCATATTTCAATGCCGATTTCACTTTCCCTTCTGCTATCTCTTGTTTTCTTCAACTTCTCCCTCTCGTTTGCAGCCTCGGATCCTACTTATCAATCGCTTCTTCAATGCTTAAGTCAATCGATTCCGTCCCGAAATGCTTCCGACATTCTTTTCTCGAACACCAACCCTTCCTATGCCTCCGTGTTGCAAGCATACATCCGTAATGCTCGTTTCAACACCTCCACAACGCCTAAGCCGGCTATCATCATCACGCCGACGGAGGAATCTCATGTCTCCGCGGCCGTAAACTGTTCCCAAAGGGTCGGTTTCCAGCTCAAAGTCCGTAGCGGGGGACACGATTACGAAGGCTTGTCGTACGTTTTCGATCAACCCTTTTTTATCCTCGACATGTTTAATCTACGTTCGATATCGGTCGATGTATCAGACGAATCGGCCTGGGTTCAAGCCGGTGCAACACTCGGAGAACTTTACTATAACATTTGGGAAAGCAGCAATGTCCACGGATTCCCCGCCGGGCTATGTCCGACCGTAGGCGTCGGTGGACACCTTAGTGGGGCTGGTTACGGTACCTTGATAAGGAAATATGGTTTATCATCGGACCATATCGTGGATGCCAGAATAGTGGACGTAAACGGCAAGATTCTAGACCGAAATGGTATGGGAGAGGAACTCTTTTGGGCTATAAGAGGTGGCGGAGCGGCCAGTTTCGGTGTTGTTTTGGCCTACAAGGTTAAGCTCGTTCGTGTACCGGAAACCATCACTGTTTTCAGAGTCGATAGCTTATTATCAGATAACGCCAACACCACTGATCTTGCTTACAAATGGCAGTCCGTTGCTGCAACAACCGACAATAATCTGTTCATGAGGATGCTCCTGCAGCCGGCGACGAGAAACAGGCGACGGACGGTGAGAGTGTCGATACGGGGACTGTATTTGGGAGATGCCAATAGTGTTGTAACCTTGTTGAACAGAGATTTGCCCGAGTTGGGTTTAAGCAGAGAGAATTGTACTGAAACGAGTTGGATCGACTCGGTTCTTTGGTGGACAAACATCGCTGTGGGAACATCACCAACCGTGTTGCTTGATCGAAACGTTAATGACGCTGATTTTTTGAAGAGAAAATCAGATTATGTGCAGACACCGATACCCAGAGACGGGTTGGAATCGCTGTGGCAAAAGATCATAGAAACCGGAAACGTGGGGTTGGCTTGCAATGCATACGGAGGGAGAATGGACGAAATCAGTGCTACCGAGACACCATTCCCACATCGAGCAGGGAATTTGTACAAGATACAGTACTCGGTGAACTGGGACGAGCCCGGAAATGAAGCCGACATGAATTACACTAGTCAAGCGAGAGAGCTGCACGAGTTCATGACTCAGTTCGTGTCGAAGAATCCGAGGAGGGCTTATTTTAATTACAGGGACATCGACATCGGTACCGCAGGAAACTGGAGTTACGAAGAGGGGAAAGTGTACGGAGAGAGTTATTTTACAGGAAATTACGAGAGGTTGGTTGATGTGAAGACTGCTGTGGATCCTCAGAATTTCTTTAGGAATGAACAGAGCATTCCTCCTCGGACATGAAGAAACAGATTATAATATTAGTTGTCAAAAATTATTGGATTGTAAAACGCTTTTATTTAGATGATGTTTTTTGTTAGTACTTTTATATGTTGTTGAATAATATATTTTCATGTTTTTTTTAATATGCTGGTGTGATATAAGGGTAGTATTTGTTCAATTTTCTCAGTCCTTTTAAAGACAGCACACACAACATGCATTACTGGTGTTCGAACTCAGGTTCTAAAGGATGATGAACATCTACCTTTACCATTAGAACACAAAGTGATGAGCTACTTTCATGTTCGTTTTTCAAACATCGGCATCATAAAACTTGTTGATATAATGTAGTCGCTATTCTCAAGGTTGTTATGTTATATTATTATGTTAGTGTTAATGGTCATACCGACATCGTTTGTATATTTTAATTTTTTAAATTATCTTCCTATAAGTTCATTAAATAGAAAAAAATCTTGAAGGATGTGGTGAACAAAATTTTGTGGCTGTGCATGCAGGGACGGTTAGCCAAAAAAAAAAAGCATGGTCCTTACTCCTATAGCTACAGGCGACATTTTTGACTCCTTTTTTATTCAACTTTTGGGAATGAGGATGATTCCTTTGTCACTTGAACTAGTTCGTTTTTCAGCCCGTGTTGCCGAATCCATTCATTTCCCACTTGATTTTGATGAAGAAAAATTATTACTTTTGATGATTTTTTTCTTTTAATTTTTATTAAGGTAAACTACTTAAACGACCACTTAACTTTTAATTTTGTTAATAAAATTACTTAATTATATAATTAGTATCAATTAAATCACTTACCGTTAATACCTAATAAAGAGGGTGACGTGACAATTAATAAAAAAATTATAAAATTATACAATTGGTCTATATTATTTAGATATTTTATATATTATATCAAATTTGAACCAAGACGTGTTAGTAGAAAGGCCGCAGCCTAAACCATTGAGTCAAACCCATTTTATGTGTCATAGACTCACATAGTATACAACATATTTTATTAAAGGTGAACTTATGGGAGAAAATTAAATAAGTAAAAATAAGGTTTAAAGTAGAGAAAATTTTATATATTAAATTATAGAAAATTCTTTGATACACAAATTTATGTGAATGGTAGAATGTTGGGTAATCTAAAACTTTTTTGAATGATATTCTAGAAAAGAGTATTCTAGAACAATTCATAAAAATAGAAGAACTCTTATAGTTGGACGAAATGATAAAAGAATACCTGGAAGTACATCTACAAAAACTACGTATAGGATCCACAAAGAAATGATCCAATTGATCAAAATGCACAATGAGGATCGTATCCATTTGATTTTGCACTTCTTGACAAATCTAATAAAATTTACACAAGCCTTTCAATTTTAGTGTTTAGTGTTTAGTGTTTTAGGTTAGGATTTAGGGTGTAGTGGTTTAGTGTGTAGGGTGTAGAATTTAAGGTTTATGGTTAAATTTAGAGTTTAGGGTTTAAGGTTTAGGTTTTAGCGTGCAAGGGTTTGGGATTTAGATTTTAAAATTTATAGTATAATTTTTTATACAACTTGTATATCAAAATAAAACCCTTAAATTAATACATATTCTATTAATATCTTAATAAACATAAAATTATGTAATATTTTGTTATTATAGTCATAGTTTTTCTCCAATTCTTTTATTGGTTCCATCAAATATATAGATACCTAAATCCTCAAAATACCAAAAAAAAAATGAAAATTAATTTAAGGTTTTTCACGATCGAACTAGTTACAGCCTTAAGATTTCTGTCGATGAGTTTTAACATGGTCATCGGCGCTGCGACGCCGTTCTTTACGGTGATTTTCACTTACTTAATGACGTTGAAGAAGGAGGGAGGCTTGACTTACTTATGTTACACTTATCCCTGTTGTTACTGGGTTATCATTGTCAATGTGGTATGTATTTTAGTTAATTTATGTTTATTTGTTTGTTTAAATCAAAATCTCTAGCTTTATTTATTTTGGGGTTAGAAATTAAATATGGGTTGCTGGATTGCTTTTATTTTTTTGGTTTAATTGGATTTTAATTAAATTTAGTTTAATTTTGTTAAAAATTGTGTAGTAAAATGGTATATTTTAAGATATTTATTAAGGATTTGGTTGTAATTTGAAAATTGATTTGCTTTAGCTTATTCAAGATTTAAATTTTTGTTCATATAAAAAATTCTAATTTTGTTATGTTTTTACATTCTATTGGAAATTAGCTCATTTTCTCTGTGTGTGTTTTTATGGAGAATTTTAATGGAATGTGAAAAGGATATGTTTTAGTTTTAGGGTTGAAAAATGAATTTTTAAAAATTCAAGGGTGAAATTAGAAATAAATCTTTTTAGTAGTGACCATAACATTTAAATTTTAAAATCGGGGACCAAAAATATACATGGGATAAACGTAAGTGGTTATTGCAGTAGTTTACCCTTCTTTTTTTGCTGCCAGATCAACAAGCCATCAACGTTTAATGGCAACAAACAGTTGAGTGACCAAAAGCTTACACCCAAAAATGTAATTGACCTTACTGGTCGTTTTTTAGAATCGGTGACCAACTATGTACTTGGGGGAAACATAAGTGATCATTCCAGTAGTTAACCGTTTATTAATAAAATATTAACATAATTTTATGTTTATTAAAATATTATTATTATTATTATTATTATTAAAATATTAAGTTAATATTTTATTAATATATTACTATTAAGCTATTATATTTATTAAAAATATTATGCTAATATTTATTACTATATTAATAGTTTTATAATATTATATTAATATTTTATAAAATATATTAATAGTTTAATATAATGTTATTAAACTACTGCAATGGCCACTTACGTTTATCCTGTGTACATTTTTTGTCTTCGATTTTAAAAATTAAATGTTATGGTCAGTACTAAAAATGTTTGTTTCTAATTTCACCCTTAAATTTTTAAAAATTCATTTTCAACCCTAAATTTAGTCAAAATTTTAATTTCCATTATTCTCCTTTTGTCTTCTTTAAAATCTGATATCCTCAAATTTAGTCAAAATTTTAAATAATGAGAAACTTGAAGCCTTAAATTATATCCTTGAAAGCTAATTTCATCAAATTATTCCCCCAAATTCATTTTCCACCAAAAAAACCCCTATAATTTCACATATCCATCTCCATATAATTTCAATTCCCTTCTAATTTTCAAAACCCAATTTTTTCCCATCAAAATATAATACCCAAATCCTCAAAATACCAAAAAAAAAAAGAAAGCTAATTTGAGATTTTTCACGACCGAGCTAGTTACAGCCTTAAGGTTCCTGCCTGTGAGTTTTAACTAAGCCATCGACACTATGACGTCGTTCTTCACGGCGATTTTCGCTTGATGACGTTAAAGAGAGAGGCCTGACTTACTTATGTTACCCTCATCCTTGTTGTTATTAGGGTTATCATTGCCAGTGTAATAAAATATCAACATAATTTTATATTTATTAAATTATTATTATTATTATTAAAATATTAAGTTAATATTTTATTAATATATTGCTATTAAACTATTATATTTATTAAAAATATTATGGTAATATTTTATTACTATATTAATAGTTTTATAATATTATATTAATACTTTATACAATATATTAATAGTTTAATATAATGTTATTAAACTAATACTAAATAGTTTATTGAATATATTAATAGTTTCTAAAATATTATATTAAACTATTATTATATTAATATGATATTATTAAATATATAATGGTTTAATATATAAAAATTTCTCAATCTAAACTTTATTTGTACTTATATAATTTTCTCCCGTAATTTAACCTTTAATAAAATATGTTGTACACTATGACACATTCAAACCTCGTAGGAAGCCTGTTTTGGCTTTTAAAAATTTTGTCCAATTAGATTGTGACACTGTGTTATTGTTTGGTTGAATGAAAAATTTAATAAAAATAAATTAATAAAATAAAATTAATCAATCAAATTATGATCCGTGTTACCATCTAATTAGATAATTAAATATGTAAATAATAGAAATCAAATGTGTAATTATATAAATTTTTAATAACTGCCATGTCACCCTCTCGGTTAGAGAGTTAGATTTTAACGGCAATTTGTTTGATTGATACCAATTAAATAGTTAAGTGATCTTATTGATAAAATTGAAAGTATAATAGTCATATCGAGATCAACCTCATAATTAAATGCTCTATTGAATACTTTACCCTTTTTTATTAATAAGATCAAAGTCGCCATACAAAATTTCAAAACAACCACACACACCAAAACGGGTAAAAATCTCCTACCCCTAACCATGCCTCCTTCTATGCCCCTCTGCCAAAAATACTTAAAAATTAAATCTTATCCCATAACCCTAATTTTCATATCTTAAACCCTAAATTCTAAACCCTAAAAAATACATCTTACCCCTAATTCCCTACACCTTAACCTTAAGCATCAACCTTAAACCCCAAACCCTAAACTCACTATTTTAAAGTGGAGACACAAATGGAGGGCATACTTAGGGATCCCGCCAAAACATGAGGAAAACACCCCAACCAGACTTCTGACCACACAATGACTGAATTTAACATTATTATTGAATCATTCATAGAATCATATATATATTCTAAAGAATTATTTTTATTATATTTGGTGAAGCAATGACTCCCACAAGTTTCTGTTCATGTTGCGATGGGCCCTTGTGTGGTCGAGGTCGCCTTGAAATGGTACAATAATGGTAGATTCAGACTCTGCGGTTGCATAAATAACTCCACCATCGTTACACAACCTGAGTTTCACGTACTCAAAATAACAAGTATCAGCCATTGCTGTTTGGTAGTGAATTAGACAATACTGGCCCTTGCCCAAATGAAACAGATTACCGATGCCTGGTGCAGGAAATGGACATTCAGTTAACCACATGACCGGCAACCATTTGTAATCTACCACATCATATGCCAGAAAACACTCTCTGGGATCAGGTAAATCATCCGTATACGGATGAAGGAGACAGTAGAGCACATTGTCCACGAGTGTCGTTGCATCATAGCTGCCGAATTTTTTATCCACGCATTCCCATGATTCAGTATGGACGTGGTAGGCGTAAAGAGAATGGCCAAAGAACCGAACCAGAATTCGAGATCGGGGAGAATCTAAATGAACAGTGTCCGATACACATTGAGGCTCCACATCCAAAGCAGAAGGCTTCGGCAACAAATCCCAACGATTCCGACTTATATCGAAAACCTCGAGTTTCCATCCCCATCCCTCTTTGTCCAAGCGCTGAAAGGCAACGCCACCACCACACCATCTCTCTCTCGCATACCGAAGTGACTCCAGGAATTGCTGCTTTTACGACTCAGGATTCAGCTTCGTGTGTTTGCTTACCCTGATATACTACTCCTATATTTATATACGGCAGAAGCAACAAACAGCCAACGATGAGAGACTGCCTTTTGCTGTTGTATTAGGGTTTTCTCTTTTTAAACCGAGTTTTAGGGTTTTAAAATCTTTTTTTTCTTTTGATAAATATTAAAATATATAAGGATACTAAAACCCCTTGAATTTTTTAAAAAATTTAATTAAGTGTTTAAACTATTTTTACACTCAAATAAACTCTTAAACTTCAAATTTTGATTGTCCTCTTTAACTAACGAAATTCATTAATCGAGTTAAAAATGTTGATTTGTCTTATTAAAATGGCCGAAACGACATCATTTCAATATGGCTATTAATACTCAAAATGACGTTTTAGACATTAAACTTTAGGGTGTATTAATTTTGCTACTAAACTTTAAAATATTCTATTTTTGCATTATATGTTTCGGTCGTCGTTGTCGATCAATTGGCGCCTATCACCAATCATCACTCACAACAAGATTAGTGTCACAGAACATTCATGTTCCATTCTTCTTTCTTTTCTTTATATTGGTTTTTCACAAAATTCGCTCAGAATCACCAAAATTCCATCAAAAGGTCATATATGCTAGCATTCTGATATCTTCTAATGTTTGTCTGTGAGGCTAGTTTCGAGATATGTTATTCTTCTTCTCAAAACAATACTTTTTATTGTTTGAATTTTCTAACAAATAACCCAAACCCTTAATATTCAAGAAAGCTCTCAAACTCTAAAAAATGGTGATTGAAACGATGTTATGATTCTTGAACGATGATCAGTGGATAAAATAAAATTGTCTTAAAGTTTAGTGGTAAAATCGATACTCCTAAAATTTAGAGCTTGAAACTATGTCATTTCCGGCAACAATAGTCACATCAAAATGAAATTGTTTTGTTCACATCATCACACTGTTATCGAGTTAGGCGTAAATTGTTTCCGATTTGGGAACTTCATCTTTTTATTTATAGTATGACTTTTAGCGAGCATCAAGCTCTTTTTTTAGGAGTTGGTAGCAACGATTCTATTTTTTTCTTATCAGGGCCCTTGTATTCACTGTTTAGTGGTTTTAATATTTAATAACATATATGCTTTGCGTAAAAAATATAATTGATCAAATTTAAAGTTCAACAATATAAATAATATAACATTTAAAGTTTAATGATATCCAAGTAGTTTACTCTAATAATTATTTAATTAAATTTATTATTTCTAGAATTGGAACTGATGAAGGAAATGATCAGGCAAAACGGTCATGACAAGGGTAGTATTTTGGTTAGGGGTGCTTATCAAGCGAGTTGATCGCGAATTGAGTAATGCTCAACTCGTGCTCGTTAAAAAATTTTGTTACTCGACTCAACTCGTTGCTCGTTAAGTTTACTAAAATTTGCTCGACTTGTGCTCTTTAAGCTCACCAAAATTTTTACCTTATTTTTTTTTAAAATATAGGTAAAAATCTAGTGATGCTATTAGAGCTTAATATAAACATACAAATTCAGAAGAAAAAAAAATTCTTGAGGACGGAGAAGACAAATAAAAGAACATGTTATGACTGGGTTAGAGATAAAGTCGATATTCGAGTGTGAAACTCTTTTTAGTTTCTCAATAATCTTCGATAAACTAAAAAGGATAAAATGCCTTTGGGTTTTTGGTGTTTTGACTTTCAATTGTATTTTTTGCATGAGAACTAAAGATTTTTTTTCCTTTTCAACTTTTATACATAAAATAATATCATAAAAAATTTTTAATAAAAAGAAGGAAAGACTAATTAATATAATTTGATTTCTTATTAATACTAATTAAATTTTGAAATTTTCGAGAAATACAAAACGTTTTGAAAAATTGAAATCAAATATTTTATTGGTAAATTATCTAGCAAGTCACTAAAATTATCTAGAGTTTTCAGCTAGCATTTAAACTTCTTAGAACATAATTTTTAAGGCAGCACAAAAAATCATTAAAAATTTATTAAAAAAATATAACGAGTTGCTCACGAACTTATCGAGTCGAGCCGAACTTTGTTCAACTCGACTCATTAAGATCTCGAGTCGAGTCAACTCGAGTCGAACATTAATTAAATTTTGACCGAGTCGATCTCGAGCTGTTTGCGAGCTGCTCAACTCAATAAGCACTCCTAATTTTGGTAATGCTCGAGGATTATGTAAAGTATGTATTCTCACATTGGATAGAAAAATTGTCTCTAGGAGGGTATTTTTATTGAATGGTGGAATGATATTGTCCTCGCACCTGCTTTGTTATTGTCTGGTCGATTGTGTTTGTGTTAACACGTATCGCGTGTAATTTCTTTTTTGAAGAAAATTCGTAAGGGTTTTCATGTTTAATGTTAACGTCGCCATTCTTGGCTTGTTGTGTAGTTATTCCAATGGTATACCAAATAGTAATTATAATTTTTTTTGCAAACGTGTAGGGGTGGATATTCGATCGACTCGAGTAAAAAAATCTAGTTAAAGTCAAGTTGAGTTGTTCGAGTTTTTTTAGACTTGATTGTAAAGACTTATGATGTTAATGTATTTATTGGTTTAAATTTAAACAAAATTGAGATCTACTAATTGGCTTAGTGGCTAAGGATGCTCATATTGCCTCATCTTGTATGAGTTCGAATTCTGGTATGAAAATATAACACCTCGGTATTTAATAAAAAACGGAATTCTATAACTATATATGATACTCATATATATTTCTTCATTTTTGTCTTTATATGATATACATATATCAAGTAGGGTCGATGGACTTGACTTGAACTTAAAAACTGATCTATAAATTATTAAAGATTTTGAGTTATTCGAGTCTCACTTTAGGACTCAAACTTTATTTGGAATTTTTTTAGTCGAATTGAAATTATAAAATTGCGATTAGATTGGTATCGAATTGAGTCAAAAAATTTAAATTTTATAGTTAAATTTTGCTCACTACTACAAACATATGTAAACACGAGATATATTTCGATCTAAATTATGAATGACAAAAATAAAGATTTGTTGCCTAATCAATCTAGGAATCTAATTCTCCGACGAGAATGCGGATTACTAGATCAGATTCTACCAAGGGTATACATTACCCCAAGTGGCATTATTTTTACTAAAATAAATCCCATCGTCCCTCACCGACCACATGCAAGAATTATGGTAATGTCTGCACGGCATTTCGTCTCTATCGGTAACAAAAGCGTCGAAACTCTGGGTCTTGTGACCCACCCACCGCGCTTTGCAGAAGAAAAGGGTGGTCCGGAGAAAGTTAACCGGGGTGTCCCAGGTGTAATCCTGCCCCTTAACCATGGGTCTCTCACCGAGGTCCTTATTCTTGGACTTACAGTGCAGGAAAAGATTGGGCTGGTTGGGTGGCGATTTAAGCAGAGGCAAATCGTTTGTGACATGGATATGATAGTTAATGAACCAATCACTCTCCGCAAATGGAAGATGCAACACGAAAGAAGTGAATAGCAATGAGAGGGCAACGCCTTTGAGGTTGCCCATGGTGTGTGTAATATGTTTTGTGATCACCATGTAAAGTTTGTTGGTATTTATAATTTTATTTTCAATCTTGCATTGTTATTTTTGGAATAAAAAAGTATATTTACTAAATTTTAAGTTTGAATTGATCAACTAAATAAAATTTACAGGTTTTTCTCGAAATTAACCAATGCTATCTATTAGAAAAACAAGCCTTGTCTTTCCATGAGCCAAGTCCCAAAATGAAAGTGCATTAAAATTACTTGCAAAGCATTTGGAAGGTTTTCTTTTTAACCCTTTCTATGCAAGTCCGATTACGTTACGTGCGAATGAAAATGAGATTATTCTTGATGCAGAAAGTTAGATGATACAGTTTTCAAGTTTAAGTTGAGTTGTTTGGGTGTTTTAGACTTAATTATAAAGATTTATAATGTTAATGTATTTATTATTTTAAATTTAAATGGAATTCTATAATCATTTACGATACTCATATATATTTTTTCATTTTTTTCCTGATGCAATATACATATATCAAGCAGGGTTGAGAGACTCAACTTAAACTTAAAAATTGATCTACTAATTATTAAATATTTTGAGATATATTGAGTCTCGCTTTATGACTGAAACTTTAATTGAATTTTTTTAGTTGAATCGAAATTATGAAATTGTGATTAGATTTTAGTCAAATTTTGCTCACCACTACAAACATATACAAACATGAGATTGATTTCGAGTTGAATTATGAACATTTTTTTTAAAGATAAATGTATGATTTGAATTAAAAAATAATACAAGACAAATAAATAAGCCTCATTAAAAACCGCCTTAAACTTCATGAAAGTGAGCTAAAGCTGAAACCTCAACCATGGACTTGGAACGATAACCCAAAACTTCATTCTTGATATCAGACCGTAGACTAGAGACAAAACATTGTGTGAGGAAGTCATCAGACAGATTGGAAGTGAGTAGCGCTAGATCTTCGAAGCGAGGCTGGCAATCGGTGACCGACGTTGTCTTACCAACATTAAAAGTTGACCCTCCGGCGATTCAATCTCCATCACAGCGGAAATGGCAAGGTGATCGGAGATAGAATTTAGTTGACGAGTCCAACGTATTCTGGGTAGATGCATTCTAGAACTTCTGGTCGTCGATGAAACCTTGCAGCGAAGTCAACGCCTGCTTGTGGCGGCCGGAAGTATCCTGGAGAGCCTTAATAGAGTTCGAATGATTTACCGTGGTTTATGTAATAGAGACATTAATGACATCTTTTTAATTTAAAAATCATGCAAAACACACGAGTTTTTTTTTCTTATATAGTTAATCTTTGAAGCAATAAGATTTGAATTCTTTGATAGTAATTTATGTAATATATCGCTATGATACCATCTGTAATACCATAGATTGAGATTGTCTGAGATATATATATATCAAATATTTTTTTTATATTATTTTTATAATATAAAATGTGATATTAAAAATATTATAATTTTTTCTTTTAAAACTTATAATATTTTTAACGCATTAAATACTAATTTTAAAAAATAAAAAATATGTAAAGAAATGTAAAATTTTACTTGATTAACAAATGTGTTCTTATCCATTTCAACTTGTAGTGACACTTAACGTAAAAAAATCTAACTATAATATCCGCCAAAATCAACAATATCAATGCTTCAAAAAGACATGTTTTTGATAAGTAAATAAAATGATTAATTATATAAATTTATATTATATTTAGTTTTTTTTAGCATTAATAACATCTTATTTAATAAAAAAGCGTGTAAAACAAATAAGATTTTCTCTCAAATGTTCCACATCCAAAGAGAAAAAAACTTTAATTTAATAATATTAATTTATATATCTTTTTCGCTCTAATACCATCTAAAAGACAGTTAATTGAGATACTCTAATATAAATCTAAAATAGTAATAATATTTTTTTAATTTTATTTTTCTTTCTTTTGGTAAAGCAACAACTTGTTTTATAAGTTGAGAAACGTTCTTGCGATAATAGCTTAACACATCAAAAGGTTACACGATCATCAAGAGTTGGTTTTAGCTTCCACCAATTCAAATTTAAAATCGATAATATATCAAATTTGTAAGTAAGCAAATAACTTATCAAAAATTGAAATAAAATAACATTACACTTAATCTTGAATTTAAATCAAACCAAGCTAGTTTCCAAATAACTTTTGCTACTATTTTTAATTAAAAAATTACAATCGAGATTAATATTTTCAAGGGTAAACTACTTATTTAGTACTCTATCTATGCTCGTGTTCCTGCTTTGGCACCTCAACTATTTCTTTTTCACAAAATGATACCTAACATTACATTTTTATTCTGTTTTAGTACCATAACAATTCAAGTTTAAAAGAAATAATTGGGATAATATCTGTTTTAATCTCTAAAATTTGTATATTTCTATAAATTTGCTCCTAACTCTATCAATTTAATCATCTAAAATATTTGAATTAAATTTGTAAATTTTCCCTCTTTTTTTTCTTCTTCCGCAAAACCATAATCGCTCATTTTCTCATCGATCCTAACTCTTATCACCAACGACTGTTTGCACTTGACCATTGTCGACAACTCTCTTCATTTTCACCCTTATTTTTAACCTTCATTTATTCCTAATCCTTAACCACCTTTTCTTCCCATTTTGCAAATCACACCTCTATCGTTTGAATTGCACAATTGTGGTTTCAAGCGATAATGAGGCTACATTAGCTTGCGAATGGGCAACGGCGAGTAAGGATGACTATAACCCTTAAACCACAAACCTCAACCCCCAAACCACAAAAAAGTTGATCAATTTCGTTGGAAAAAAAAATAAATTGGGTAATTTGCAATTTTACCACCAAAAGTTAAGATAATGATTAAATTAGATGGATTTTAGACTAAATTGATAAAAATATATAAATATTTTGGACTAAAATAGAACAAAAACATAATGCTAGGTACTATTTTTAATGTTTTTTGGGTTAAAATTTAATATACAAGTATATATATATATATTCCTTAAAACTAACTTTAAATCACTAATTTTTAAAATTTTAATATATATATACACATATTGTGTTTATTATGTAATTTTTTAAAAAAGATCTAGATTTAAAAAATATATATAAATCGTGTACTCGATACCCAATTTTGTGGGTAACCGACTAATGAATACTCGATAGTTATGGACCATGATATGTGCCGACAAATATGCTACTCAGGAAATTAGGTATCCAACAGCTTGAGTACCCAAACTTAAACACTCATAACAATTACATCATTAAAATATATTTTTTATTACACATATACAAATAAATGTTATTGTAATAATATTTGTTATATATTTTCTTTTAAGGCATTTGTTGCATCTTGTCCGGAGAACTCCGTACAAAGAAATTTTATTTCTAAATAAAGAAATTAAAGAATCTTGATTTGTTGTATGCAAGACCATGGAAGAAGCTTACCAGTTGTATTCATATTTACTTCACCCAATTAATAGGGATACTTAGATCTCCTATCATTGTCACATAAATCACCATAATGAATGGTTGATTTGAATGGAGATGGCTGACACAATGTTGTCATTTTTATGGAGAACATGATTCAGTGGAATTCTAATCATGACATCAGTCTCTTATCATCTGCAAAAAGAGTTGATTGGTATATTTTCATTGAAGATAAGTTCAAAGAAAATTTTCAGATTGTGATAAGAATATGACGTGATTTAATCGATGAAAATACGTATACTAGTATTTACGCCAATTCTGTTGAAGGGTGCTTATTGTCACAACCCGCAAACATTCACTGAGGTTAACTCAACTCCCTTGGGCGTTTTTTAGGCAAACATATACCAAGAAAGCTTCTAAAATGGCCTAGAGTGGCATACATTTATCTTAAAAGAATACCATAACGTTCTAGAAGGTTCCAAAAAGTTCTACCAAAGTCTAGACACATTCGGAAGGCCTTAGAAGACCCTAGAATACTTTGGAAAGACCGGGATTACTCTGGAAGTCTCTGCAACTCTCTAGAACCTTTTAGACACTAAAAGTAATATATATATCATTGTAGAGTTATCTAGAATTCTCTACACTTGCAAATATCTCCTAGTTACTATGATGATCTAGAATCATCCATTAAAAAGGTGAAGGCCTATAAATAGGGCTACCCTTCATTTGCAAACCATCCAAGAATTCCTAAGCCAAAGCTTAATACAAAGTTTCTTTCTCTTTTCCCTTCAAAGTCTTTCTTACCTTCTCTAGTTCTCCAATTTTCCCTTTTACTAGAATTTACGTTTGTGTGAATTAAGATTTGGTATATTTTCTCTTTTCCCTTCATTTGCAAACCATCCAAGAATTCCTAAGCCAAAGCTTAATACAAAATTTCTTTCTCTTTTCCCTTCAAAGTCTTTCTTACCTTCCCTACTCCTCCTTGGTGCCTTAACGCCACTAAGGCCACGTACGTTTTGACTCAATTTGTGTGCACACTCATCCTAATGATCGATCATTGTACCCAAGC
Source organism: Hibiscus tridactylites (assembly GCA_958450335.1). NCBI lineage: Eukaryota > Viridiplantae > Streptophyta > Magnoliopsida > Malvales > Malvaceae > Hibiscus > Hibiscus tridactylites. Next base: position 79,428,683 of record OY288279.1, read on the forward strand.
ATACTAGTGCCAATATAAATCAAACTACACAACTTTTTACAATATCAATTTCAATATAAATTCCGTGCCTAGCACGTACTCACCATGATTCTCCAAAATCATGCAATCCACAACATAACCTCATTTCACAAACCAACACCACATGTATGTCAACCGAACAATTATCTCATCATATATCCACATTTTATTTGTCATCAACATGCATATAAAATCAATACATTAAGCCATACTTTCACATACATGTGTATCACATCATACATACTCATCATGAGGCATAACAACGATTAAAGAGTACATCCAAGGTCTCTAACTAAAGCTTAGGATTAGGCTACCACCCTAATCCTGACACTAGGTGGGTCTACCAAGCCCAACCTAGTTCACATGCTTGAACCAACCACTTAAAAATCGATTTAAAAACATTAACCACTCACCTCTACCTCCAAGCTCAACTACCAAGCAAGCATCACCTTCAAGTTTCCGAATTTCTTCCCGAAGCTTCTCCAACGCAAGCTCTCGCTTCTAAACAACCTCAATACAATTCAATTAATCCTCAAATCAGCCCAACATCAAAATATCAACCCGGAATACAAATTCAAATATCAAACTCAACATTTCAAGTCATGACCAAACCTCATACTTAGCAATTTCGGACAACCCCAATACCTCTTCCAAAAACCATGTTTCCAACATCCATTGCACCCACAAATGATCCCAAATCAATCCCTAACCATAGTACTACCATTGGGCTATCAATTCCCACTTAGAACAACCCCCAAAACTCACCCAAAACCCTCCAAAACTCCATTTTCGTACTCATATTTTACCCAGCAGAAAATCATGTTTTTAAACACCCAAATGACATCTAAATGGTTCCAAAACATCCTCCTAGCATACATAAACCATCAACCCTTTAATTACAACCTAAAACCCACCAAAAATCAACTTTTTGACACCTTAAAAATGGGTCTAAGAATCCACTTCGGATTTTTACCAAAATTCAACCAAATTGATATATGTTACACCTTTTAACATGATTAACTAAAGCCCCAACTCAATTTATCAAAACCAATTGGAAAACCCTCTTAAAAATCCAAACTTTAATATAAACCCTAATTTTCAAAAGTTCATATCTTTAAAATTTAAGACCATGTATGGATAGATAATAGAGAGGAGAGTGAGAATATGATTTTACCTTTCAAAACCCCCTTGAAATGAAATTGAAATCAAATGGAATAGTAGTTTGAAAGTTAGAGAGAGTTTGAAGATGGGTTTGGTGTTTCCACTTTGGAAAAATGGGAAAAGGGGAAGAAGATGACAACTTTTGAAAGTTGTCATCCTTTTAAAATCTTTTGGGGAAAATTGCATTGTAGGTCCCTCCCTTCTTTGTTAAAGCTCAATTTGGTCATTAGTTAGAGTTGAATTGATTTAATTAAATTTTATTGACTCGGACTCTAAACCCGGTTAACTCCTAGGCCCAAAACACGGGTGTTACAACTCTCCCCCACTTAAGGAAATTTCGTCCCCGAAATTCATCGAACATGAAGAGCCACGGAAACTGCTCTTACACACTTTCTTTTCTCTTCTCACTACAACATACTTACCAACTCGGTAGACTTACCACACAACAATAGATATCCGATGCTAAGATCTCAACTGATTCTTCGTTGCACGCAATTTCAAACTCGACTCAATCTCTTCAACAAACATAGCACGAAACAGATCTGACTAACACTCCCGAGTCATAGATACGCAAGTCACATCACCTACCCCTTTCTAACTCTGGTGGTAACCGCAACAAATAAACAACCGTACTAGCCCGATTCACAATCTCATACAACATTGTTTGAAAACTTGACCGATGACTTTCTTTGACTGATCATCTGACTTCATCAATTTACCAAACACTATGCAGACGTCTTCAAAAACAACCTAGTTGAAATCTCGAATCTCTATTACCCACTTCCACTAAGAATCTTCCATGGATGTAACAAACTAGATGAGAACTGATGCTCGGTCTTGACACGCTGGCAATTTACACACTTTCTCTCATACTGAACCACATCATTCATCCACTGAATTCAGAAGCACTCATCTTCAACCCACAATACGTCTTCATACTACTCAGATGCAATACAAATGAATTACCGTGTGCTTCGGCTAAAACAATACGTCTCAAAACACTATGTCAATCGGTACAACTATTCTGTCTCTAAAAATACAAACTCTATCATCTCTGAAACTGTACTCTGAAGGTTTTCCTTTTACCATGCCTCGCACGTGAGGTGCCAAGAATCTGTCTTGCAACTGTTCCTCTTCAAGCAATTCTAACTACTCATGTTGTTCAAGTTCCAACCATTCCCAAGTCTTCAAATATTTCAAGCTCTAATGATACGTACATATACACTGCGCATTTCTTACTATACAAGCTTTGTCTCTAAGTCTTCGAAGCAAATACAACTGTAATTAACTCTATGTCTCATATCGGATAACTCTTCTCACGGTCTTTCAACTAACTCGATGAACAAGTCGCAATCTTCCGTCTTGCATAAGCACACAACCTAACCCTACATGTAACACGTCACTACAGTTCGCAAGCTCTTTCTTTAGTATAGGCTGGATCAAGGTCGAAGTTTTCATCCAAGTTTCTTTCAGTTTCTCTAGGGCTCATTATCTCGCATTTAACCACACAACTGGACATTCTTCTATAGCAATCTATCAATGGAGCAACTATCTTCAAAAGACTATTTACAATTCTCTGAAAGTAACAATGCTAGACCTAGGAACTATAGATATCTGTCACAGTCTTCAATTTCTTCCAACTCATGTCTTCTTTTGCCTACTTGGGATTTACTCTAACACACTCGGTTGATCTACATGTCCTAGGAGAACATCTTCATTACCTCGAAGTTCACGTTGCACAACTTGGTATACAATTAATTCTCTAATAGAATCTACCACACTAACTTCAAAGCTTGTCATAATCTTCCTCGGTACTTGAATATACCCATGTGTCAACTGTGAGAACTACTACAACTGACCAAGGAACTCGGGAAAATATTCTGCTCAACATCTCTATAAAGGTATCTAACACACTAGTCAAGCAAAGCGGCATAACTCAGAGCTCAAGGTGATCACATCTTGCCCCTAAAACTGTCTTCGGTACTTCAACTTTTCTCACTTTCAACTAGCAGTAAACGGATCTCAAACTAATCTTCAAATAGACTGAAGCACACACTAACTGACCAACTAATCATTGACACTCGAAAATAGATACTAATCATTCACTGTCACTTGTTTCGACTGTATGTAATCTGAACACATTCTCGTACTGTCACTCTTTCTTCTTCACAAATTACACTGTAGAACTCTGAGACGATGCACTAGGCCTAATGAATCTATGGTCTAACAAGTCTCGAAGTCAATTCTTCAACATTCTCAATTCTTCCGGAATTCATAAGTTACAGAGCTAACAAAACAGAAGCAACCTCGGAGACGGTCTCAATAACGAACTCTTCTTCTCTATTAAGAGACAAACCGGGTAAATCTTCCAAACACTTCTAGGAAAACACAAACTACTCTAACATTTCGTGGTTTAATCTTCATTCAAAATCAAATCCATCACAATTGCTAAGCAAGCCTGTTGACTAAACTCAACCAATCCTTGACCTCTAAAGCTGGATCAACATTCGACAAGAAGTTCGCCTCCTCACCTACTACTACAGTCACACAGAAATCTGCAACTTCAAGACAACTCTCTATTTGTCTCAACGTATACACTAACTATGTGCTCTTCAAGCCAAACCTTGTCAAAAGGTACATCAAAACCGCGGGAAGACGATCACTTCACATCTACTAGAAACTAGTAACTCTGAACCACCAAAAAACACCTTCTGTACATCTTTCTGATCACTACTATCTCCCAAAGGCTAGTCACATGTGTCCCTACATCTAAGGTCTCAACAAGGATATCTAATTTCTTACATGCTCACACAAAAAGAGGTATTCGTAGAAATTGCCACTTCACATGTACACAACTGATAGTCTTATGTCCTCTTGTTCTCAGACTGGTTCTTCAACAAAATCTGACTCTTCTAAACTGTTCTTAGAGCATCTCGTAACTTTAAGACTCAATTCTGATCACACACAAACAGTCATGCTGGACTTGTTCTACCCCTACCAAACAACCTAGAGTCAAAGCTCAAGGCTCCCTTCTCGGCTCAACTATATCGGAAGTGACTTCATCTCTTCCGCTTGCTGGAAAACAACTCAACGTACACTGACCCAATCACACAAACTAGCTCCCACTCACGGACTCTGATCGGCTGTCTTGCATTAAAATCATAGGTTGAACCCCAACGGTCACCAACTGACACTTCTGAATTTCAGATTACTCACACGAGACCCCTACCTTGATTTCGCTAAAAGAACTAAGGTACTCGCACCTACCTCTAACACTTCACCGGGCATATTCAAACTTGCATACTTGCTAACGATATACAAAAGCACGGATTTGGAATCAATTGGAGGAAACAACTTAATACTGTACCAAGGGCTTAGCTGTTAAGACATCGACACCACTCTAACTCCCACTCATATGCCTTCACTTCTTCTTACCAACTAATGCCAGAGTTGATCACATCGTCCCTCATCCACAGGAATCAACCACATACACACCGTCTCAAACGGACAAATTGTACCTCAATTCCGGTACAACCATACCTCTGAAACTAAGGTGATGGACTCCCTCAACATCGTCCACCTTTTCAGAAACTACAACTTCTACTTACCGAAAGGCAATAAATCATCAACAACAACAACAACAATAAATTAACATACAAACTGGGTTAGCAAAGGAGAAGGTCCAAGTGGCTCAAGTATGATTCCCACACTTAAAAATCTCTTTTTCGATGTAATAGTAGCAATGGGACTCTACTAAACATGTTTCAACAATTTAACACCCATACATGCTCAACCAAGCATATAACAAGGCTTACTTGCTAAACAGGCAACACATGCGTATGACCAAACAGCATACATTCTCAATCAAACGATCATACATCACAGCATACACGGATAACGAACAACATGCTTTCAAACAAACAATCAACATACTTGTCATACAAGCAGTCATACTTACAGAGCAGCAACCACCGTGCATATCAATTCAAAACTGAAACTTACCTCACTTACCTGCCTAAGGTCTCAGAAACCTCAGGCTCTGATACCAGCAAATGTAACCCCCTCGTCCCGGTCTGGCCGGATGACCGGTCCGAGTAGGTCACACGGGGAAAACCAAAGCGAAACCCGTTAAGGTTCCCCCTCGGTTAGCGACCCTATTTTTTTTCTTTTAATTAATCTTGTCTAAATGCATTATTAAGTCCTATGTGAAGCACGACAGCGGAAACACGAACGATATATCAACGACCAACCAAATTAGCATATTAAAACAACTCATTTATCCTTTTTAAGCAGGCCGTATCGATACACCTTCAGAGGGTATCGATACGCCTTGACCAAGGTCAACACTCCTCGGTCAACTAGGTCGAACCGTACCGATACGCATGAACCCCGTATCGATACGCCCTACACTCCACAACTCCTCAGGATTCTAGAGAGTTAAGAGGGTATCGATACGCCCCCGTGTATCGATACGCCCAGCCTAACCTGAATTCTAGAGAGTTGGGACCGTATCGATACACCCCCGTGTATCGATACGCCCAGCCAAAATTGTGCCCTTTAGGCAAGGCCGTATCGATACAGCCCTTAGGCGTATCGATACGCCCTGCACTGCAAGACTCTCAATTTCAGCGAAAACATACAAGACTCGAACCTAGATGCGATTTAAGACCTCCCTATACCTAATCAAGCATTCATATCAAATCTATTAATCATAAACTATTCATACATGAGCATACCTCAATCAACCAAGGAAATCATGCATTCGTTCAAAAGAAGGCAAACAAGCACATAAGGTCTCATGCTTCAACATCCATACACTTAGGCATTCTCACAAGGCATAGGACCAACACACATGATAAGCAATTTAGACATGATTTACAATCCAAACATGGCATCGACAGGCCAATCAAAAACAACATAATTAAGGAGTTTAAACATGCTCTTAAACATCCAACATTAACTCAAATCAACAATACCTATCCCATTGCTTAACTATTACAATCTATTACTTAAAATCCATACATTGAGCTAACCAATAGCATCACTTGGAGAAGTTTCCTTGCCCTGGCCACCCACAAGATATTTATCTGCATTGTCGAACAAAAGAGAGCGTAAGCATAAAAGCTTAGTGAGAGTAGCTCATAAAACAAACCTTCGACAATGCAGGGTCCAAGCACGAACTATTTCCAAGATGAAATGCATGGTCTTACCTCCGGTCTGCCAAGCCAAAATGAACATGATGCATGAACATATAGTCAACATTATGCCATGCTCAACAACTATAAGCTCAACTTACCATGATACATAATCCAAAGCATTAACCACATCATATATCAATTCATAAGGGCATCACATTTCATGTCATATAAGCACATAAGCATAATCCCACATTGGTATATACATACAACCTCATATTGGCACCTAGCTTTGACCCGAATACGCGGATAACCCGTCGGAACGCATTTCCAACAACAACATTACCTCGGTGGGATTCCACTCATCACCGGTCCTTGCATGGGCAGGATTCCACTCATCGCCACATGCCCTACGGATGGGATTTCACTCATCATCACGTAGAAATATATAAAAGCTTCCGGTGGAATATTACATCACCGTACTCCTCCTTGGTGCCTTAACGCCACCAAGGCCACGTACGTTTTGACTCAATTTGTGTGCACACTCATCCTAATGATCGATCATTGTACCCAAGCATACTAGTGCCAATATAAATCAAACTACACAACTTTTTACAATATCAATTTCAATATAAATTCCGTGCCTAGCACGTACTCACCATGATTCTCCAAAATCATGCAATCCACAACATAACCTCATTTCACAAACCAACACCACATGTATGTCAACCGAACAATTATCTCATCATATATCCACATTTTATTTGTCATCAACATGCATATAAAATCAATACATTAAGCCATACTTTCACATACATGTGTATCACATCATACATACTCATCATGAGGCATAACAACGATTAAAGAGTACATCCAAGGTCTCTAACTAAAGCTTAGGATTAGGCTACCACCCTAATCCTGACACTAGGTGGGTCTACCAAGCCCAACCTAGTTCACATGCTTGAACCAACCACTTAAAAATCGATTTAAAAACATTAACCACTCACCTCTACCTCCAAGCACAACTACCAAGCAAGCATCACCTTCAAGTTTCCGAATTTCTTCCCGAAGCTTCTCCAACGCAAGCTCTCGCTTCTAAACAACCTCAATACAATTCAATTAATCCTCAAATCAGCCCAACATCAAAATATCAACCCGGAATACAATTCAAATATCAAACTCAACATTTCAAGTCATGACCAAACCCCATACTTAGCAATTTCGGACAACCCCAATACCTCTTCCAAAAACCATGTTTCCAACATCCATTGCACCCACAAATGATCCCAAATCAATCCCTAACCATAGTACTACCATTGGGCTATCAATTCCCACTTAGAACAACCCCCAAAACTCACCCAAAACCCTCCAAAACTCCATTTTCGTACTCATATTTTACCCAGCAGAAAATCATGTTTTTAAACACCCAAATGACATCTAAATGGTTCCAAAACATCCTCCTAGCATACATAAACCATCAGCCCTTTAATTACAACCTAAAACCCACCAAAAATCAACTTTTGACACCTTAAAAATGGGTCTAAGAACCCACTTCGGATTTTTACCAAAATTCAACCAAATTGATATATGTTACACCTTTTAACATGATTAACTAAAGCCCCAACTCAATTTATTAAAACCAATTGGAAAACCCCCTTAAAAATTCAAACTTTAATATAAACCCTAATTTTCAAAAGTTCATATCTTTAAAATTTAAGACCATGTATGGATAGATAATAGAGAGGAGAGTGAGAATATGATTTTACCTTTCAAAACCCCCTTGAAATGAAGTTGTAATCAAATGGAATAGTAGTTTGAAAGTTAGAGAGAGTTTGAAGATGGGTTTGGTGTTTCCACTTTGGAAAAATGGGAAAAGGGGAAGAAGATGACAACTTTTGAAAGTTGTCATCCTTTTAAAATCTTTTGGGGAGAATTGTATTGTAGGTCCCTCCCTTCTTTGTTAAAGCTCAATTTGGTCATTAGTTAGAGTTGAATTGATTTAATTAAATTTTATTGACTCGGACTCTAAACCCGATTAACTCCTAGGCCCAAAACACGGGTGTTACAATATGTAATACCATAGATTGAGATTGTCTGATATATATATATATCAAATATTTTTTATATTATTTTTATAATATAAAATGTGATACTAAAAATATTATAATTTTTTTTAAAACTTATAATATTTTTAACGCATTAAATACTAATTTTAAAAAATCAAATAAAAAATATGTAAAGAAATGTAAAATTTTATTTGATTAACAAATGTATTCTTATCCATTTCAACTTACAGTGACACTTAACGTAAAAAATCTAACTATAATATCCGCAAAAATCAACAATATCAATGCTTCAAAAAGACATGTTTTTGATAAGTAAATAAAATGATTAATTATATAAATTTATATTATATTTAGTTTTTTTAGCATTAATAACATCTTATTTAATAAAAAGCGTGTAAAACAAATAAGATTTTCTCTCAAATGTTCCACATCCAAAGAAAAAAACTTTAATTTATAACATTAATTTATATATCTTTTTCGCTCTAATACCATCTAAAAGACAATTGATTGAGATACTCTAATATAAATCTAAAATAGTAATAATATTTATTTTATTTTATTTTTCTTTCTTTTGGTAAAGCAACAACTTATTTTATAAGTTGAGAAATGTTCTTGCGATAGTAGCTTAACACATCAAAAGGTTACACGATCCTCAAGAGTTGGTTTTAGCTTCCACTAATTCAAATTTAAAATCGATAATATATCAAATTTGTAAGTAAGCAAATAATTTATCAAAAATTGAAATAAAATAACATTACACTTAATCTTGAATTTAAACCAAACCAAGCTTGTTTCCAAATAACTTTTGCTATTATTTTGAATTAAAAAATTACAATCAATATTAATATTTTCAAGGGTAAACTACTTATTTAGTACTCTATATATGCTCGTGTTCTTGCTTTGGCACCTCAACTATTTCTTTTTCACAAAATGATACCTAACATTACATTTTTATTCTGTTTTAGTACCATAACAATTCAAGTTTAAAAAAAATAATTGGGATAATATCTGTTTTAATCTCCAAAATTTGTATATTTCTATAAATTTGCTCCTAACTCTATCAATTTAATCATCTAAAATATTTGAATTAAATTTGTAAATTTTCCCTCTCTTTTTTTCTTTTTTCGCGAAACCATAATCGCTCATTTTCTCATCGATCATAACTCTTATCACTGACGACTGTTTGCACTTGACCATTGTCGACAACTCTCTTCATTTTCACACTTATTTTTTAACCTTCATTTCTTCCTAATCCTTAACCACCTTTTCTTCCCATTTTGCAAATCGCACCTCTAACGTTTGAATTGCACAATTGTGGTTTCAGGCGATAATGAGGCTACATTGGCTGGCGAATGGGCAACTGCGAGTGAGGATGACTATAACCCTTAAACCACAAACCTCAACCCCCAAACCACAAAAAAGTTGATCAATTTCGTTGGAAAGAAAAATAAATTGGCAATAAAAATATATAAACATTTTGGACTAAAATAGAACAAAAACATAATGCTAGGTACTATTTTTAATGTTTTTTGGGTTAAAATTTAATATACAAGTATATATATATATATATATATATTCCTTAAAACTAACTTTAAATCACTAATTTTTAAAATTGTAATATATATATATATATATATATATATATATATATATATATATATATACATATTGTGTTTATTATGTAATTTTTTAAAAAAAGATCTAGATTATAAAAAAATAAAAAAAATATAAATCGAGTACTCGATACCCAATTTTTTGGGTAACCGACCAATGAATACCCGATAGTTATGAACCATGACATGTGCCGACAAATATGCTACTCAGGAAATTAGGTATCCAACAGCTTGAGTACCCAAACTTAAACACTCATAACAATTACATCATTAAAATCTATTTTTTATTACACTTATACAAATAAATGTTATTGTAATAATATTTTTTATATTTTTTCTTTTAAGGCATTCGTTGCATCTTGTCCGGAGAACTCCGTACAAAAGAATTTTATTTCTAAATAAAGAAATTAAAGAATCTTGATTTCTTGTATGCAAGACCATGGAAGAAGCTTACCAGTTGTATCCATATTTACTTCACCTAATTAATAGGGATACTTAGATCTCCTATCATTGTAACATAAATCACCATAATGAATGGTTGATTTGAATGGAGATGGCTGACACAATGTTTTCATTTTTATGGAGAAGATGATTCGGTGGAATTCTAATCATGACATCAGTCTCTTATCAGCTGCAAAAAGAGTTGATTGGTATATTTTCATTGTAGATAAGTTCAAAGAAAATTTTCAGATTTTGATAAGAATATGACGTGATTTAATCGATGAAAATACGTATACTAGTATTTATGCCAATTCTGTTGAAGGGTGCTTATTGTCACAACCCGCCAACATTCACTGAAGTTAACTCAACTCCCTTGGGCGTTTTTAGGCAAACATATACCAAGGAAGCTTCTAAAATGGCCTATAGTGGCATACATTTATCTTAAAAGAATACCATAATGTTCTAGAAGGTTCCAAGAGGTTCTACCAAAGTCTAGACACATTCGAAAGGCCTTAGAAGACCCTAGAATACTTTGGAAAGACCGGAATTACTCTGGAAGTCTCTGCAACTCTCTAGAACCTTTAAGACACTAACAGTAATATATATATATCATTGTAGAGTTATCTAGAATTCTCTACACTTGTAAATATCTCCTAGTTACTATGATGATCTAGAATCATCCATTAAAAAGGTGAAGGCCTATAAATAGAGCTACCCCATCATTTGCAAACCATCTAAGAATTCCTAAGCCAAAGCTTAATACAAAGTTCCTTTCTCTTTTCCCTTCAAAGTCTTTCTTACCTTCTCTAGTTCTCTAATTTTCCCTTTTACTAGAATTTACGTTTGTGTGAATTAAGGTTTGTTAGCATAATTCGAGAGTGCTAACGCCACACAGATAGCCTGAAGAAGTTTAGTCTGTGACATTATGTGTATATCAAGATAATCGAGTGAATATTGTACCCAAGTTGGATGGTAGTATATCTCATAATGGTATCGATAAATTAAATAAAGGCAAAAGGTAAAAAATAGCCCCCAACATTTCACATTTTGTTATTTTAGCCCTATCAGGCTTGACTAACGATTTTCATCCAACAAAAGTAAAATTTGAACGAAAAATGAAACGTTAGGTGGTTGTTTGTACCAAAAAAGGATAGGGCTAAAATGACCAAAAGGTGAGACGTTGGGGGCTATTTTTTGATCTTATACCTTAAAAAATATGATACACATAATCTTACTACCTTTCGGCGTAGATGACTACCTAACAAGAAAGCAAGATTAGAGGCTAGATCGTGAAATTATAACTTTTCTAGATTATCTCGTTGGCACTAATTTGTAAGTAGATTTTTTATATTTTAACTATATATTTTATAGTTCAATATATATGCTATAATCTTATTTTATTTATTATCACTTATAGGTTGTATATTAAACCTAAAATAATGCTTGGTTCTCCCTAATTTTGTTGGATTAATTTTAAAAAATCAAGATTTTTTATAGACATGGACGAGATGATAAGGTGAAAAAAGATTAGAAAACAACAGCTATCATATGTTATTAAAAGTCCCAATCTATTGTGTCAATATAAGAATAAGTTGAAGACAAATCTGGACACAAACCTTTATAAAGTATCGATATAATAAAGCATCATATGTGAAACCTGTGAAAATCATATATTACTGTATTAATTTATATCGTCACATTAATGACTAAAAAGGAAAACTTGGTAATATATATATATATATATAATTTTTATTATTTTTATAATATAAAATGTAATACTAAAAATATTATAATTTTTTTTTGAAAAAATATAATATTTTTAATGCATTAAATACTGATTTTAAAAAATAAAATAAAAATTATTTCCTTGTAAAAAATATAATATTTTTAACGCATTAAATACTGATTTTAAAAAATAAAATAAAAATTATGTAAAAAATAATTTAAATTCTCCTAAATCAACAAATGGGTTTTTATCCATTTCTACTTGCAGTGCCACTTAGTGTAAAAAATGTAACAATAATATCCACCAAAACCAACAATATCAATGTTTAAAAAAGACATATTTTCGATAAATAAAATAAAATTACTAATTATATAAATTTATATTACATTAAGTTATTTTTTAGCATTAATTAAATTTTATTTAATCAAAAAGCGTGTAAAAATAAGTTTTTCTCTCAAATGTTCCACTTCCAAAGCAACAAAAACTTAAATTAAGTAACATTAATTTATGAGTCAGGTACCACCAAGCTATTGGGTGTGACCCGTTTTTACCAACAACCTTTTAATTGGTTCAAATTTGCCACCAAACGATGTTCGTTTCGCTAGAGGAAAATATGAAAAATCATGCACTCAATAGGATTTGAACCTAGAACCTCTAAAATCAAAAGCAACCTCCTAACCACTAAGCCAACTTATCATCTATGTTTTTCTTCCAACACAAACAAAATATATTCTAAACTGCAAATTATCATATAAATAACATTACTCTATATCAATAATATAAATATATAAATAAATAACTATATTATTATAAAAACTAAAAGACTAATTTTCAAAAAAACCCAAAATCCAACAAAACCTTAAATTCTAACCCTAAATTATAAACCTTAAACCCTAAAATTTTATTCATAAGCAAACAATATTAAAATATATAAACAAATAATATATTATTATAAAAAATGGTTCTTAAAAAAATCTAAAATTTTGAAAATTTACAAAAAAATCCCCAAAATCTCACTAAAACCCTAAAACTTAAACCCCAAATTCATCCATTTTGGATATTAATGGGTTTATGATTTCAGGGTTTTAGGGTATATAGGTAAGAATTTAATGTTTTAATGGATTTTGAGGTTTTTTGAAAATTTTGAGGGTTTTGTGAAAATTAGTTTTTTTAGTTTTATACTAATATATTATATATTTAATATTATCTATAATATATATTTTATTTATTTACATATATATTAATATATTATCATATGTATATTAATATTCTTTTATAATATATTTATATTATTTATGTAATAAAATAAATTAAATTAATCTCAATTGCAGTTTAGAATATATATTATTTTGCTAGAAACAAATTAGATATATTAAGTTGGCTTAGTGGTTAGGAGGTTTCTTTTGATTCTAAAGGTTCTAGGTTCAAATCTCATTAAGTGCATAATTTTTCATATTTTCCTCTAGCAAAATGACGTCGTTTTAGTCTACCATCCACGTCATCACGACGTTAAGGAGTTGACGACGCGATAGTATAAACAAATCGAAAAATAAAGTTTGATGGCAAATTTTGACCAATTGAAAGGTTAGTGGGAAAAACGGGTCACTCCCAATAGTTTGGTGATACTTGGCATAATTTACTCTTAATTTATATATCTTTCTCGCTTGTCCGGGCTAATTAGCTTTCATATTGGTTTAAATAAAAGTGGCTTTTATTTACATTGGGCTTTGCTTAACTTAAATTGACCTATATATATATATATATATATATATATATATATATATATATATATATATATATATATATATATTATATACCATATACATAAACAAACCCAAAAAACATATATTCGAACCAACGGTGATTAAATCATGCGGGACCCACTAAACTTAAAATAAACGGACAAACATTCATATATTCGATTCATAAGGACAAGATAAGCACATGGCATAACATACATAATTCCATACAAATAAAAACATCATTAAAACATAAAGTAGCAAAAAGCATTCGAATGGTGACCGAAATGAAAGAAAAATAAAAATGGAGGCTAAAATCATAAAAAACCCAAAAGGCTCTAGACTGCAGGGACTCTATTAACCACGGGGGAAACATGGGAGGACCGAACGCGTAAATAACCCCTAAAGAAAACTCGATGTAGGACCGGAACATGAACCGACTCAGAACCTCAAGGACCTAAGACGCGGTTTACCCTTGCGGAAACCCTTAAAACGCTATTTGCTAGACACGGAGGGACTAAACATGCTAATAGCCCAGAAACAAAACCTAAAAAACTCTATATAACCCACCTAAACTTAATCGGACGCCCCTTTTGCCAAACCTAAACCCTAGCCGCCTCCTACAAAAACCTAACCTTTCTCTCGACCTCGAACGTCGGGCGGTGATTAGGTCCACCCTAACCAGAAAAACAAACCTCAAACAAAACCAAAACGCAACACTACCCTACCTGAGACCAAACACTCTTTCCTTACACTCTCGGAAAAATTGAAAACCCTAAGACCCCTCTCACTATTTTTGGAAAACCGGTTCACGAAAAAAGAAAAGGGGTTTCAAGCCCCTTCTCCGGCTCACCCATCGAAGCCGCAGAGCGGCCGGAATTATCGCCGTGAGAAGATGGGCACCGATTCGAGAAGACGCGAATCAGAAGAGGTAAAAAGAAAAACCTTTTATGCTTTCGATTCTATTTTTTTTACATGCAATGATGGTGAGATGGTATACCTGAAAGTCTGGTGTGTATTGCTTTCCGTGTTTTCTTGAGGGAGAGCACGAATCCCTTTTACAGTGATATTGCATATGGCTTTATAGCCGAAATTTTTATGTTTTTTTTACATTTGGTTAATGAAATGGAAAATACCCATTGGTTCATATCCCTGATTTGGCCGGATTCATGTGTGGCTCTGCCATTCTCTGCCATTTCTGTTTTTGCCTTTTATTTGCATTTCTTTTCTGTTTTTCTCTTTTGCATTTTGCTGACTCTCGTCCTTTCTGTGTATGGGTCGTACGGTTGTAGACGACGTGGCTGCTGAGACGGGGAAGGAATCGGCATCGTGGATGAATCCGAGTCATCGGGAGAATCTGAACGGTCAAGAGGGGACTCGAAAGCGCGCGCGTGAATTTCACTCGCTCGTGGGGCATCCGAAACGTCTGGCACGCGCGCGTGAGGAGATCTGAACAGCCGCGTGTGAAGTTCTCCTTCCATACGAGTCGTTAGATCGAGCCTCGATCTAACGGTCTGGGTTCGTGCGGCGCAGCATTCTCTGATGAATGCTAGGGTTACCACGGGAGAGCGAATCTGGGCCGTTCATATGGTGCCTGGATCCAACGGCCAGATCTGGTGGCGGCTGCAAGAGGTCGTCAGGGCTCTTCTAGGGTTTCTCTTCAATCTCTCAGCTGGGCCGTTAGATCTGGATCAGATCTGACAGCGTGGAATTGCCTGCGCTAGCAAAGGGTTAAATTAGGGCTAGGGTTTCAGATTTCACTTGGGTTAAACGGGCCATGTAATTTGTTTTTTTTATTGTAAATGGACTTTAATTTAATTAAACGTGGGCTTTAATTTCCATTGGGCTGTTATTTATTTGTCTTCATTTCATTTTTAAATCCAATAATAATAATGATAATAATAATAAATATAATTATAATAAACATATAATAACAATAGTAGCAGTAGTATGATAACTTAAAATACTATAATGGTGATATTAAATATGATAGGTATTCGAAAGTGGTAACGTATGATAATAAGATAGATATGATGATATAGTATTTATAAATTTTCCATAACATATATAAGTATCTAAATCTATTATCATTAAAACAAGACATGTTAATATCCTGGACAAAGTAGATAATTACACTTATGAATATTGTATATAATATATATATATATATATATATATATATATATATATATATATATATTGGTCAATTTAAGTTAAGCAAAGCCCAATGTAAATAAAAGCCACTTTTTATTTAAACCAATATGAAAGCTAATTAGCCCGGACAAAATTAGTGATTAAATCGCTCTGATATACCATCTAGAAGTAAAACTTATTTATTTATTTTTTTTAAAAAAATTATTTTTTTAATCAACCGCCACATCATTTATCCATGCTCTGCTAACATGGTACATCAGCCTCAGGCATTAACCGTTAGTTTACAAAACGGTTTTCATCCAACAAGGGAGAAATTTGAACGAAAAATGAAACGTTAGGTGATTATTTGCACCCAAAAAAAGATAAGGCTAAATATACCAAAATGTGAAACGTTGTGAGCTATTTTGCCTATATGCCTTAAAAAATATGATGCACATAACCTCCTTACCTTTCGACGTAGATAACTACCTAACCAGAAAGCGAGATAAGAGGTTGGATTGTGAAATTACAACTTTTCTGGATTATCTCGTTTGCACTAATTTATAAGTAGATTTTTTTATATCTTAACTATATATTTTATAGTTAAATATATATGTTTTAATTCTATTTTACTTATTATCACTTATAGATTTTATATGGACCAAAATTCTTGCTTGGTTCTCACTAATTTTGTTAGGTTAATTTTGAAAAATCAAGATTTTTTATAAACTTGACGAGATAATGAAGCGAAAAGAGATTAGCAAGCAACAACTATCATATGTTATTAAAAGTATCAATCTAATGGGTTAATAAAAGAATCTGTTGGAGACGACTTTAGACATAAAGCTTTCTAAAATATACTGATATAATAAAACATAATATGTGAAACCTATGAAAATCATCTGTTATTATGCTAATTTATATCGTCACATTAATGACAAAAGGAAAATTCTAGTAATTTTAATTTATGTATATTATAGGCAAAAGGTCAAAAATAACCCCCTAACGTTTCACATTTTGGTCATTTTAGCCCTATCCTTTTTTTTGTGCAAACAACCACCTAACGATTCATTTTTCGTTTAAATTTCACTCTTATTGGATAAAAACTGTTAGTCAACTCACGGTCAACGCTTGAGGCTAACATGGCATGTCTGTAGGACATGAGGAGATGATGTGACACTGTCACTTGGCTTTTTTGACCAAAAGATGAAACTTTGGGGGTTATTTTTGACCTTCTGCATATTATATTATATTATATTATATTAATTTTTATTTAAATAATTTATTTTGTAGGGATACGATATAATCGACATTGAAAAAAAGTTAACCACTGTTATGCTAGATATATCCATAGATGTTTCGAAGTACTGTTTCAATACGCTAGATATATCCATTTAAAAGTGAACTACGAAGAAAGTAAAATTCATGCAATGCAATATAATTA
The DNA here is from genome assembly GCA_958450335.1 of Hibiscus tridactylites. NCBI lineage: Eukaryota > Viridiplantae > Streptophyta > Magnoliopsida > Malvales > Malvaceae > Hibiscus > Hibiscus tridactylites. The sequence continues at coordinate 79,446,159 of OY288279.1, forward strand.
ATACTCTAATAAAGGTTAATTTTTTATTGTTTGGATTTCGAGATTGATTATTTGAGATTTTTTAAATGTTTTATTTTTCATTTAGAAGACTTTGGGCTATTTTTTGTATTTGGTACTAAAATGAAAAAAAAAATAAAAATGAAAGGATTAAAATAAAATTTTAAAAATTGAGGTATTTAATAAAATCTTTAATGTAATAGTAGATTTAATGTTTGAATTGTACTAAGTATAGTGCATAATACTTTAGAAAAGAAATTAAAATTACAAAAACCAAAATAAAAAATTCAAATAGTTGAACAAATGTAATTGTTCATTGCCAATATAGCTTCATTCTTGTCAAATTTGAAGCTTAGCATATAATTCACCGTGTTGACTTAAGGTTAATCGGGGCAAATCTGAGAATTAAAGCGCCCTCATTGCATCGAAATCCACTGAACTTATGTGAGAAGGAGGTTCATAGAATGTAATGTTGCCCCCTGACGAAACAAATTCTCCAACACCAAAATCAGGGGTTGCACCGACGTCATCAGGGAACAAATCGTGATCCCTAATATCTTCATCTTTGTTGGAATCGTCAAGTGATTCTCCCCATCGACCTCGTAAGGGTTCCACATCAGCTTCAACAGTAGGATAAACACTCGGCCCGTGTGATGAAGCATATGTTGAAGGTTCGGCTTGATGAAATGCATTTGATGTCCCACTTGTCAACATTACAACAAAATTGCCCTAGACGAAACAAATTATCCAACACCAAAATCAGGGGCTACACCGACGTCATCAGGGAACAAATCGTGATCCCCAATATCTTCATCTTTGCTGGAATCGTCAAGTGATTCTCCCCATCGGCCTCATAAGGGTTCCACATTAGCTTCAACAAATGGGTTTTTATCCATTTCTACTTGCAGTGCCACTTAGTGTAAAAAATGTAACAATAATATCCACCAAAACCAACAATATCAATGTTTAAAAAAGACATATTTTCGATAAATAAAATAAAATTACTAATTATATAAATTTATATTACATTAAGTTATTTTTTAGCATTAATTAAATTTTATTTAATCAAAAAGCGTGTAAAAATAAGTTTTTCTCTCAAATGTTCCACTTCCAAAGCAACAAAAACTTAAATTAAGTAACATTAATTTATGAGTCAGGTACCACCAAGCTATTGGGTGTGACCCGTTTTTACCAACAACCTTTTAATTGGTTCAAATTTGCCACCAAACGATGTTCGTTTCGCTAGAGGAAAATATGAAAAATCATGCACTCAATAGGATTTGAACCTAGAACCTCTAAAATCAAAAGCAACCTCCTAACCACTAAGCCAACTTATCATCTATGTTTTTCTTCCAACACAAACAAAATATATTCTAAACTGCAAATTATCATATAAATAACATTACTCTATATCAATAATATAAATATATAAATAAATAACTATATTATTATAAAAACTAAAAGACTAATTTTCAAAAAAACCCAAAATCCAACAAAACCTTAAATTCTAACCCTAAATTATAAACCTTAAACCCTAAAATTTTATTCATAAGCAAACAATATTAAAATATATAAACAAATAATATATTATTATAAAAAATGGTTCTTAAAAAATCTAAAATTTTGAAAATTTACAAAAAAATCCCCAAAATCTCACTAAAACCCTAAAACTTAAACCCCAAATTCATCCATTTTGGATATTAATGGGTTTATGATTTCAGGGTTTTAGGGTATATAGGTAAGAATTTAATGTTTTAATGGATTTTGAGGTTTTTTGAAAATTTTGAGGGTTTTGTGAAAATTAGTTTTTTTAGTTTTATACTAATATATTATATATTTAATATTATCTATAATATATATTTTATTTATTTACATATATATTAATATATTATCATATGTATATTAATATTCTTTTATAATATATTTATATTATTTATGTAATAAAATAAATTAAATTAATCTCAATTGCAGTTTAGAATATATATTATTTTGCTAGAAACAAATTAGATATATTAAGTTGGCTTAGTGGTTAGAAGGTTTCTTTTGATTCTAAAGGTTCTAGGTTCAAATCTCATTAAGTGCATAATTTTTCATATTTTCCTCTAGCAAAATGACGTCGTTTTAGTCTACCATCCACGTCATCACGACGTTAAGGAGTTGACGACGCGATAGTATAAACAAATCGAAAAATAAAGTTTGATGGCAAATTTTGACCAATTGAAAGGTTAGTGGGAAAAACGGGTCACTCCCAATAGTTTGGTGATACTTGGCATAATTTACTCTTAATTTATATATCTTTCTCGCTTGTCCGGGCTAATTAGCTTTCATATTGGTTTAAATAAAAGTGGCTTTTATTTACATTGGGCTTTGCTTAACTTAAATTGACCTATATATATATATATATATATATATATATATATATATATATATATATATATATATATATATATATATATATTATATACCATATACATAAACAAACCCAAAAAACATATATTCGAACCAACGGTGATTAAATCATGCGGGACCCACTAAACTTAAAATAAACGGACAAACATTCATATATTCGATTCATAAGGACAAGATAAGCACATGGCATAACATACATAATTCCATACAAATAAAAACATCATTAAAACATAAAGTAGCAAAAAGCATTCGAATGGTGACCGAAATGAAAGAAAAATAAAAATGGAGGCTAAAATCATAAAAAACCCAAAAGGCTCTAGACTGCAGGGACTCTATTAACCATGGGGGAAACATGGGAGGACCGAACGCGTAAATAACCCCTAAAGAAAACTCGATGTAGGACCGGAACATGAACCGACTCAGAACCTCAAGGACCTAAGACGCGGTTTACCCTTGCGGAAACCCTTAAAACGCTATTTGCTAGACACGGAGGGACTAAACATGCTAATAGCCCAGAAACAAAACCTAAAAAACTCTATATAACCCACCTAAACTTAATCGGACGCCCCTTTTGCCAAACCTAAACCCTAGCCGCCTCCTACAAAAACCTAACCTTTCTCTCGACCTCGAACGTCGGGCGGTGATTAGGTCCACCCTAACCAGAAAAACAAACCTCAAACAAAACCAAAACGCAACACTACCCTACCTGAGACCAAACACTCTTTCCTTACACTCTCGGAAAAATTGAAAACCCTAAGACCCCTCTCACTATTTTTGGAAAACCGGTTCACGAAAAAAGAAAAGGGGTTTCAAGCCCCTTCTCCGGCTCACCCATCGAAGCCGCAGAGCGGCCGGAATTATCGCCGTGAGAAGATGGGCACCGATTCGAGAAGACGCGAATCAGAAGAGGTAAAAAGAAAAACCTTTTATGCTTTCGATTCTATTTTTTTTACATGCAATGATGGTGAGATGGTATACCTGAAAGTCTGGTGTGTATTGCTTTCCGTGTTTTCTTGAGGGAGAGCACGAATCCCTTTTACAGTGATATTGCATATGGCTTTATAGCCGAAATTTTTATGTTTTTTTTACATTTGGTTAATGAAATGGAAAATACCCATTGGTTCATATCCCTGATTTGGCCGGATTCATGTGTGGCTCTGCCATTCTCTGCCATTTCTGTTTTTGCCTTTTATTTGCATTTCTTTTCTGTTTTTCTCTTTTGCATTTTGCTGACTCTCGTCCTTTCTGTGTATGGGTCGTACGGTTGTAGACGACGTGGCTGCTGAGACGGGGAAGGAATCGGCATCGTGGATGAATCCGAGTCATCGGGAGAATCTGGACGATCAAGAGGGGACTCGAAAGGGCGCGCGTGAATTTCACTCGCTCGTGGGGCATCCGAAACGTCTGGCACGCGCGCGTGAGGAGATCTGAACAGCCGCGTGTGAAGTTCTCCTTCCATACGAGTCGTTAGATCGAGCCTCGATCTAACGGTCTGGGTTCGTGCGGCGCAGCATTCTCTGATGAATGCTAGGGTTACCACGGGAGAGCGAATCTGGGCCGTTCATATGGTGCCTGGATCCAACGGCCAGATCTGGTGGCGGCTGCAAGAGGTCGTCAGGGCTCTTCTAGGGTTTCTCTTCAATCTCTCAGCTGGGCCGTTAGATCTGGATCAGATCTGACAGCGTGGAATTGCCTGCGCTAGCAAAGGGTTAAATTAGGGCTAGGGTTTCAGATTTCACTTGGGTTAAACGGGCCATGTAATTTGTTTTTTTATTGTAAATGGACTTTAATTTAATTAAACGTGGGCTTTAATTTCCATTGGGCTGTTATTTATTTGTCTTCATTTCATTTTTAAATCCAATAATAATAATGATAATAATAATAAATATAATTATAATAAACATATAATAACAATAGTAGCAGTAGTATGATAACTTAAAATACTATAATGGTGATATTAAATATGATAGGTATTCGAAAGTGGTAACGTATGATAATAAGATAGATATGATGATATAGTATTTATAAATTTTCCATAACATATATAAGTATCTAAATCTATTATCATTAAAACAAGACATGTTAATATCCTGGACAAAGTAGATAATTACACTTATGAATATTGTATATAATATATATATATATATATATATATATATATATATATATATATATATATTGGTCAATTTAAGTTAAGCAAAGCCCAATGTAAATAAAAGCCACTTTTTATTTAAACCAATATGGAAGCTAATTAGCCCGGACAAAATTAGTGATTAAATCGCTCTGATATACCATCTAGAAGTAAAACTTATTTATTTATTTTTTTTAAAAAAATTATTTTTTTAATCAACCGCCACATCATTTATCCATGCTCTGCTAACATGGTACATCAGCCTCAGGCATTAACCGTTAGTTTACAAAACGGTTTTCATCCAACAAGGGAGAAATTTGAACGAAAAATGAAACGTTAGGTGATTATTTGCACCCAAAAAAAGATAAGGCTAAATATACCAAAATGTGAAACGTTGTGAGCTATTTTGCCTATATGCCTTAAAAAATATGATGCACATAACCTCCTTACCTTTCGACGTAGATAACTACCTAACCAGAAAGCGAGATAAGAGGTTGGATTGTGAAATTACAACTTTTCTGGATTATCTCGTTTGCACTAATTTATAAGTAGATTTTTTTATATCTTAACTATATATTTTATAGTTAAATATATATGTTTTAATTCTATTTTACTTATTATCACTTATAGATTTTATATGGACCAAAATTCTTGCTTGGTTCTCACTAATTTTGTTAGGTTAATTTTGAAAAATCAAGATTTTTTATAAACTTGACGAGATAATGAAGCGAAAAGAGATTAGCAAGCAACAACTATCATATGTTATTAAAAGTATCAATCTAATGGGTTAATAAAAGAATCTGTTGGAGACGACTTTAGACATAAAGCTTTCTAAAATATACTGATATAATAAAACATAATATGTGAAACCTATGAAAATCATCTGTTATTATGCTAATTTATATCGTCACATTAATGACAAAAGGAAAATTCTAGTAATTTTAATTTATGTATATTATAGGCAAAAGGTCAAAAATAACCCCCTAACGTTTCACATTTTGGTCATTTTAGCCCTATCCTTTTTTTTGTGCAAACAACCACCTAACGATTCATTTTTCGTTTAAATTTCACTCTTATTGGATAAAAACTGTTAGTCAACTCACGGTCAACGCTTGAGGCTAACATGGCATGTCTGTAGGACATGAGGAGATGATGTGACACTGTCACTTGGCTTTTTTGACCAAAAGATGAAACTTTGGGGGTTATTTTTGACCTTCTGCATATTATATTATATTATATTATATTAATTTTTATTTAAATAATTTATTTTGTAGGGATACGATATAATCGACATTGAAAAAAAGTTAACCACTGTTATGCTAGATATATCCATAGATGTTTCGAAGTACTGTTTCAATACGCTAGATATATCCATTTAAAAGTGAACTACGAAGAAAGTAAAATTCATGCAATGCAATATAATTAATACTCTAATAAAGGTTAATTTTTTATTGTTTGGATTTCGAGATTGATTATTTGAGATTTTTTAAATGTTTTATTTTTCATTTAGAAGACTTTGGGCTATTTTTTGTATTTGGTACTAAAATGAAAAAAAAATAAAAATGAAAGGATTAAAATAAAATTTTAAAAATTGAGGTATTTAATAAAATCTTTAATGTAATAGTAGATTTAATGTTTGAATTGTACTAAGTATAGTGCATAATACTTTAGAAAAGAAATTAAAATTACAAAAACCAAAATAAAAAATTCAAATAGTTGAACAAATGTAATTGTTCATTGCCAATATAGCTTCATTCTTGTCAAATTTGAAGCTTAGCATATAATTCACCCTGTTGACTTAAGGTTAATCGGGGCAAATCTGAGAATTAAAGCGCCCTCATTGCATCGAAATCCACTGAACTTATGTGAGAAGGAGGTTCATAGAATGTAATGTTGCCCCCTGACGAAACAAATTCTCCAACACCAAAATCAGGGGTTGCACCGACGTCATCAGGGAACAAATCGTGATCCCTAATATCTTCATCTTTGTTGGAATCGTCAAGTGATTCTCCCCATCGACCTCGTAAGGGTTCCACATCAGCTTCAACAGTAGGATAAACACTCGGCCCGTGTGATGAAGCATATGTTGAAGGTTCGGCTTGATGAAATGCATTTGATGTCCCACTTGTCAACATTACAACAAAATTGCCCTAGACGAAACAAATTATCCAACACCAAAATCAGGGGCTACACCGACGTCATCAGGGAACAAATCGTGATCCCCAATATCTTCATCTTTGCTGGAATCGTCAAGTGATTCTCCCCATCGGCCTCATAAGGGTTCCACATTAGCTTCAACAAATGAGTTTTTATCCATTTCTACTTGCAGTGCCACTTAGTGTAAAAAATGTAACAATAATATCCACCAAAACCAACAATATCAATGTTTAAAAAAGACATATTTTCGATAAATAAAATAAAATTACTAATTATATAAATTTATATTACATTAAGTTATTTTTTAGCATTAATTAAATTTTATTTAATCAAAAAGCGTGTAAAAATAAGTTTTTCTCTCAAATGTTCCACTTCCAAAGCAACAAAAACTTAAATTAAGTAACATTAATTTATGAGTCAGGTACCACCAAGCTATTGGGTGTGACCCGTTTTTACCAACAACCTTTTAATTGGTTCAAATTTGCCACCAAACGATGTTCGTTTCGCTAGAGGAAAATATGAAAAATCATGCACTCAATAGGATTTGAACCTAGAACCTCTAAAATCAAAAGCAACCTCCTAACCACTAAGCCAACTTATCATCTATGTTTTTCTTCCAACACAAACAAAATATATTCTAAACTGCAAATTATCATATAAATAACATTACTCTATATCAATAATATAAATATATAAATAAATAACTATATTATTATAAAAACTAAAAGACTAATTTTCAAAAAAACCCAAAATCCAACAAAACCTTAAATTCTAACCCTAAATTATAAACCTTAAACCCTAAAATTTTATTCATAAGCAAACAATATTAAAATATATAAACAAATAATATATTATTATAAAAAATGGTTCTTAAAAAATCTAAAATTTTGAAAATTTACAAAAAAATCCCCAAAATCTCACTAAAACCCTAAAACTTAAACCCCAAATTCATCCATTTTGGATATTAATGGGTTTATGATTTCAGGGTTTTAGGGTATATAGGTAAGAATTTAATGTTTTAATGGATTTTGAGGTTTTTTGAAAATTTTGAGGGTTTTGTGAAAATTAGTTTTTTTAGTTTTATACTAATATATTATATATTTAATATTATCTATAATATATATTTTATTTATTTACATATATATTAATATATTATCATATGTATATTAATATTCTTTTATAATATATTTATATTATTTATGTAATAAAATAAATTAAATTAATCTCAATTGCAGTTTAGAATATATATTATTTTGCTAGAAACAAATTAGATATATTAAGTTGGCTTAGTGGTTAGGAGGTTTCTTTTGATTCTAAAGGTTCTAGGTTCAAATCTCATTAAGTGCATAATTTTTCATATTTTCCTCTAGCAAAATGACGTCGTTTTAGTCTACCATCCACGTCATCACGACGTTAAGGAGTTGACGACGCGATAGTATAAACAAATCGAAAAATAAAGTTTGATGGCAAATTTTGACCAATTGAAAGGTTAGTGGGAAAAACGGGTCACTCCCAATAGTTTGGTGATACTTGGCATAATTTACTCTTAATTTATATATCTTTCTCGCTTGTCCGGGCTAATTAGCTTTCATATTGGTTTAAATAAAAGTGGCTTTTATTTACATTGGGCTTTGCTTAACTTAAATTGACCTATATATATATATATATATATATATATATATATATATATATATATATATATATATATTATATACCATATACATAAACAAACCCAAAAAACATATATTCGAACCAACGGTGATTAAATCATGCGGGACCCACTAAACTTAAAATAAACGGACAAACATTCATATATTCGATTCATAAGGACAAGATAAGCACATGGCATAACATACATAATTCCATACAAATAAAAACATCATTAAAACATAAAGTAGCAAAAAGCATTCGAATGGTGACCGAAATGAAAGAAAAATAAAAATGGAGGCTAAAATCATAAAAAACCCAAAAGGCTCTAGACTGTAGGGACTCTATTAACCACGGGGGAAACATGGGAGGACCGAACGCGTAAATAACCCCTAAAGAAAACTCGATGTAGGACCGGAACATGAACCGACTCAGAACCTCAAGGACCTAAGACGCGGTTTACCCTTGCGGAAACCCTTAAAACGCTATTTGCTAGACACGGAGGGACTAAACATGCTAATAGCCCAGAAACAAAACCTAAAAAACTCTATATAACCCACCTAAACTTAATCGGACGCCCCTTTTGCCAAACCTAAACCCTAGCCGCCTCCTACAAAAACCTAACCTTTCTCTCGACCTCGAACGTCGGGCGGTGATTAGGTCCACCCTAACCAGAAAAACAAACCTCAAACAAAACCAAAACGCAACACTACCCTACCTGAGACCAAACACTCTTTCCTTACACTCTCGGAAAAATTGAAAACCCTAAGACCCCTCTCACTATTTTTGGAAAACCGGTTCACGAAAAAAGAAAAGGGGTTTCAAGCCCCTTCTCCGGCTCACCCATCGAAGCCGCAGAGCGGCCGGAATTATCGCCGTGAGAAGATGGGCACCGATTCGAGAAGACGCGAATCAGAAGAGGTAAAAAGAAAAACCTTTTATGCTTTCGATTCTATTTTTTTTACATGCAATGATGGTGAGATGGTATACCTGAAAGTCTGGTGTGTATTGCTTTCCGTGTTTTCTTGAGGGAGAGCACGGATCCCTTTTACAGTGATATTGCATATGGCTTTATAGCCGAAATTTTTATGTTTTTTTTACATTTGGTTAATGAAATGGAAAATACCCATTGGTTCATATCCCTGATTTGGCCGGATTCATGTGTGGCTCTGCCATTCTCTGCCATTTCTGTTTTTGCCTTTTATTTGCATTTCTTTTCTGTTTTTCTCTTTTGCATTTTGCTGACTCTCGTCCTTTCTGTGTATGGGTCGTACGGTTGTAGACGACGTGGCTGCTGAGACGGGGAAGGAATCGGCATCGTGGATGAATCCGAGTCATCGGGAGAATCTGGACGGTCAAGAGGGGACTCGAAAGGGCGCGCGTGAATTTCACTCGCTCGTGGGGCATCCGAAACGTCTGGCACGCGCGCGTGAGGAGATCTGAACAGCCGCGTGTGAAGTTCTCCTTCCATACGAGTCGTTAGATCGAGCCTCGATCTAACGGTCTGGGTTCGTGCGGCGCAGCATTCTCTGATGAATGCTAGGGTTACCACGGGAGAGCGAATCTGGGCCGTTCATATGGTGCCTGGATCCAACGGCCAGATCTGGTGGCGGCTGCAAGAGGTCGTCAGGGCTCTTCTAGGGTTTCTCTTCAATCTCTCAGCTGGGCCGTTAGATCTGGATCAGATCTGACAGCGTGGAATTGCCTGCGCTAGCAAAGGGTTAAATTAGGGCTAGGGTTTCAGATTTCACTTGGGTTAAACGGGCCATGTAATTTGTTTTTTTATTGTAAATGGACTTTAATTTAATTAAACGTGGGCTTTAATTTCCATTGGGCTGTTATTTATTTGTCTTCATTTCATTTTTAAATCCAATAATAATAATGATAATAATAATAAATATAATTATAATAAACATATAATAACAATAGTAGCAGTAGTATGATAACTTAAAATACTATAATGGTGATATTAAATATGATAGGTATTCGAAAGTGGTAACGTATGATAATAAGATAGATATGATGATATAGTATTTATAAATTTTCCATAACATATATAAGTATCTAAATCTATTATCATTAAAACAAGACATGTTAATATCCTGGACAAAGTAGATAATTACACTTATGAATATTGTATATAATATATATATATATATATATATATATATATATATATATATTGGTCAATTTAAGTTAAGCAAAGCCCAATGTAAATAAAAGCCACTTTTTATTTAAACCAATATGGAAGCTAATTAGCCCGGACAAAATTAGTGATTAAATCGCTCTGATATACCATCTAGAAGTAAAACTTATTTATTTATTTTTTTAAAAAAAATTATTTTTTTAATCAACCGCCACATCATTTATCCATGCTCTGCTAACATGGTACATCAGCCTCAGGCATTAACCGTTAGTTTACAAAACGGTTTTCATCCAACAAGGGAGAAATTTGAACGAAAAATGAAACGTTAGGTGATTATTTGCACCCAAAAAAAGATAAGGCTAAATATACCAAAATGTGAAACGTTGTGAGCTATTTTGCCTATATGCCTTAAAAAATATGATGCACATAACCTCCTTACCTTTCGACGTAGATAACTACCTAACCAGAAAGCGAGATAAGAGGTTGGATTGTGAAATTACAACTTTTCTGGATTATCTCGTTTGCACTAATTTATAAGTAGATTTTTTTATATCTTAACTATATATTTTATAGTTAAATATATATGTTTTAATTCTATTTTACTTATTATCACTTATAGATTTTATATGGACCAAAATTCTTGCTTGGTTCTCACTAATTTTGTTAGGTTAATTTTGAAAAATCAAGATTTTTTATAAACTTGACGAGATAATGAAGCGAAAAGAGATTAGCAAGCAACAACTATCATATGTTATTAAAAGTATCAATCTAATGGGTTAATAAAAGAATCTGTTGGAGACGACTTTAGACATAAAGCTTTCTAAAATATACTGATATAATAAAACATAATATGTGAAACCTATGAAAATCATCTGTTATTATGCTAATTTATATCGTCACATTAATGACAAAAGGAAAATTCTAGTAATTTTAATTTATGTATATTATAGGCAAAAGGTCAAAAATAACCCCCTAACGTTTCACATTTTGGTCATTTTAGCCCTATCCTTTTTTTTGTGCAAACAACCACCTAACGATTCATTTTTCGTTTAAATTTCACTCTTATTGGATAAAAACTGTTAGTCAACTCACGGTCAACGCTTGAGGCTAACATGGCATGTCTGTAGGACATGAGGAGATGATGTGACACTGTCACTTGGCTTTTTTGACCAAAAGATGAAACTTTGGGGGTTATTTTTGACCTTCTGCATATTATATTATATTATATTATATTAATTTTTATTTAAATAATTTATTTTGTAGGGATACGATATAATCGACATTGAAAAAAAGTTAACCACTGTTATGCTAGATATATCCATAGATGTTTCGAAGTACTGTTTCAATACGCTAGATATATCCATTTAAAAGTGAACTACGAAGAAAGTAAAATTCATGCAATGCAATATAATTAATACTCTAATAAAGGTTAATTTTTTATTGTTTGGATTTCGAGATTGATTATTTGAGATTTTTTAAATGTTTTATTTTTCATTTAGAAGACTTTGGGCTATTTTTTGTATTTGGTACTAAAATGAAAAAAAAATAAAAATGAAAGGATTAAAATAAAATTTTAAAAATTGAGGTATTTAATAAAATCTTTAATGTAATAGTAGATTTAATGTTTGAATTGTACTAAGTATAGTGCATAATACTTTAGAAAAGAAATTAAAATTACAAAAACCAAAATAAAAAATTCAAATAGTTGAACAAATGTAATTGTTCATTGCCAATATAGCTTCATTCTTGTCAAATTTGAAGCTTAGCATATAATTCACCGTGTTGACTTAAGGTTAATCGGGGCAAATCTGAGAATTAAAGCGCCCTCATTGCATCGAAATCCACTGAACTTATGTGAGAAGGAGGTTCATAGAATGTAATGTTGCCCCCTGACGAAACAAATTCTCCAACACCAAAATCAGGGGTTGCACCGACGTCATCAGGGAACAAATCGTGATCCCTAATATCTTCATCTTTGTTGGAATCGTCAAGTGATTCTCCCCATCGACCTCGTAAGGGTTCCACATCAGCTTCAACAGTAGGATAAACACTCGGCCCGTGTGATGAAGCATATGTTGAAGGTTCGGCTTGATGAAATGCATTTGATGTCCCACTTGTCAACATTACAACAAAATTGCCCTAGACGAAACAAATTATCCAACACCAAAATCAGGGGCTACACTGACGTCATCAGGGAACAAATCGTGATCCCCAATATCTTCATCTTTGCTGGAATCGTCAAGTGATTCTCCCCATCGGCCTCATAAGGGTTCCACATTAGCTTCAACAGTAGGATCAACACTCGGCCCGTATGATGAATCATATGTTGAAGGCCCGGCTTGATGAAATGCATTTGATGTCCCACTTGTCAACATTGCAACAAAATTGTCTCTGGGCATATCAATCTCATCACCAAAGTTCATTTGAGCTGATTCTCCAACTACGTTTGTAAATGGGTCGAGAACAATATGCACCTCGGCAAACAACTCGATATATCGAATTCTCATAGAATCATGCTCTGCGATCATCAAAGAAACATCGTCAACATCTTGGAGAGCGATTGAACAATATCTGACCGAATTGTCACATGTCATCCATCGGTAACGTAAACCATGAATCTCTTTTCTAATTTTATGTGATATTTTCTCCTTCATTTCTCAAAGCATGATTTCCTTCTTGAATCTCATCTTCGTGATGCTTTCACAATCAACCCGACATCAGTTTTCATCATTTGTCCATTGTAATAAACAATCACCATAAATTTGTTGTTGCTCATTTTCTCTGCATGATCGAAATAAAACATACTAAATCAAAATGTTCATAATAAAATAAAAATAATAAAAATATTTTGAATATATTTTTTTCTAACATAGTAATCAACTTACAAAATAAACTAAAATTAAAAATTAAAATTACTAAACTAACTCAAATTAATTACATGAAAAAATATACCATTTGTCCAATCCAAATTCGAACTAACTCAAATAAACTACATGAAAAAATTAAAAATATATGAAACATTAAAATAACAAAATAAAAATACCGAACTGAAAAAAAAATTACCAAACTCAAAAAAATCGAAACTACTTACAAAATAACAAAATAAAATTACCAAACTAAAAAACACAAAACTCTAAAAAAAATTGAATCTACTTACAATCTTTTCTCCATTACTTTCTTTATCTTCTTCTTCTACTACTTCTTTAATCTTAACTTCCTTTCAACCTTAACTTAACTATTTAACAAAAAAATAAAAAAAATTATCCCTTATACTACACCTATCTCTACCTAACTAACAACTATAAATTTTTAACATCTAACCATATACATTTTAAAATACTCTAAACCCATCACCATTCAAAAATCACATCCATCACTCTTAAAAAATGAATCTGCTACCCACTCTTCCCAAAAATAAACTGTAAACCCAGCCTAAACATATATTCGAATCATAACCTATTTTTTCATGCATAAACCTATGCATATATTCGAATTAGAACCCTTCACCAAAAATAAAACCCAGCCTAAACTTATATTCGAATCAGAATCCAGCGACCAATCTTTTAACCTAGTTTATGCATGTTGTGCATGCAGGTTGAGAATCATATTCTCATGCATGATGTGCATGCATGTAGCTAGTTTTAAGTCGGACTACCAAAGTCGGATCATGCTGATCTAGTCTTTAGGGATTTTTTTGAACTCGGTATCATTAGAGTTCAACTTTAGGGGATTTCCCCCCCAAATTTCCCTAAAGTCAAATCCTTTTGAGTCAGCCTTTAGGGTTATTTTTTAGTCGAAATCAACACAATTTGACTTTTGTTTGCACTATTCAAAGTGCAATATTTTCAGAAATAATCTGGCCCCAACAATAATTTGGGGGGAAATTCCTTGTAACCCCCTCGACTCGGCCTAGCTGATAGACCAAACCGAACAGGTCACACGGAAAATATTGAAGTGAACCGGAAAAGTTTACCTCAATAAACGTTAAAAATTTTAATACAAACCTTTCCGGAAATTATTTGGCATGTAACGAGAACTTAGAAACATTTTATATACTCAGGCATAAAACAATACACGACATACATGCCCACTAACTTTAATAGTACCGTACTCCAAAAGAAAAGCCGAGAGAACTCCAACCACAGAGGAACTTGTAATGATAACAGTAACGAATTACCCTCGTCAAAGCTGAGGAACCTGTAACGGTAACAGTAAGGAATTACCCTCGCCGAAGTAAAGGAACTTGTAACGATAACAGTAAGGAATTACCATCGCCGAAGTAGAGGAACATGTAACGATAACAGTAAAGAATTACCCTCGCCGAAGATGAGGAACCTATAACGATAACAGTATAGAATTACCCTTGCCGAAGCTGAGGAACCAGTAACGGTAACAGTAAAGAATTACCCTTGTCGAAGCAGAGTAACATGTAACGGTAACAATAAAGAATTACCCTCGCCGAAGTAGAGGAACTTGTAACGATAACAATAAGGAATTACCCAAGCCGAAGCAGAGGAACCTGTAATGATAACAGTAAGTAATTACCCTCGCCAAAGTAGAGGAACCTGTAAAGGTAACGGTAAGGAATTACCCTTGCTGTAGTAGAGAAACCTGTAACGGTAACAGTAAGAAATTACCCTCGCTGAAGTAGAGGATCCTGTAACGATTACAATAAGGAATTACCCTCGCCGAAGCTGAGAAATCTATAACAGTAAGAGTAAGGAATTACCCTTACCGAAGCAGAGGAACCTGTAATGGTAACAGTAAGGAATTACCTTCGCCAAAGTAGAAGAACTTGTAATGGTAACATTAAGGAATTACTCTCACCGAAGCAGAGGAACCTGTAACGGTAACAGTAAGGAATTACCCTCGCCGAAGATGAGGAACCTATAACTATAACAATATGGAATTACCCTCGTCGAAGCTGAGGAACCAGTAACGGTAACAGTAAAGAATTACCCTCATCGAAGTAGAGGAACCTATAACGATAACAGTAAGGAATTACCCTCGCCAAAATAGAGGAACTTGTAACGGTAACAATAAGGAATTACCCTCGTCGAAGCAGAGGAACCTGTAACTGTAACAGTAAGGAATTACCCTCGCCAAAGTAGAGGAACCTATAAATGTAACAGTAAGGAATTACCCTCGTTGTAGCAGAGAAACCTGTAACGATAACAATAAGGAATTACCCTCGCCGAAGCTGAGAAACCTGTAACAGTAACAGTAAGGAATTATCCTCGCTGAAGTAGAGGAACCTGTAACAATAACATTAAGGAATTACCCTCGACGAAGCAAAGGAACCTGTAATGGTAACAGTAAGGAATTACCCTTGCCGAAGCATAAAGTTGTAACACCTCAATTTTGGGCTTAGAAGTTTTGGGTTTGAACCGGACCGGTCGGATTTTCGGTTCGAATATAAAGGTGGTTTTAGGGAAAGCCTAGTTCAGGATGTATTAAAAATATGGAAAAATATCTAAAAATTCTCTTTTAATATATATAAGAGAGTGGTGAAATCAATTTTACAAAATGAGGCTTGGAGATATGACATTTCGAGTTAGTGACTAAAATGTAATTTTTGAAAAGTTCATGACTGTTTTAAAAGGATTGAAACTTTGAATCTTTAAGGAGCTAATTTACCCAAGGGAGTATTTCTCCAGATTTTTCTTAATTTTTAAGACTCATTTAGTGTTTAATTAATAAAAAAGAAAAGAGGGAAAAGTGACATTTTAGTTTCATAACTAACTTTTACCAAAATTTTCCCATTTCATTTTCTCTCAAAATTCCCTCAGCCAAACACATTTCCACAGCAACTTTCCTTTTGATTTTCACACCTAAAGAAGAGTTTTCAATCCCCAAATGATTCCTAATCATTTCTACATCAAATCATCACCATTTGCTTAATGAATTTTTAAGGATTTTGGCTCTAAACAAGGAGAAATCCACATTTAGAGGTATGAACGTCCTTCTCCTCTAAATACTCAGTTCTTTACTGAAATTCCCAAGTTCTCAATCCTTAAATTGAGTTTTATTAAAGGTTTTAATGTTGTGATCTTGATTTTGGATTAAAATGCAAGATTTGGATTTAATTTTGAAGAAATTCGTAATAGATGATTGGGCTCTGTTTTGAGATGTCTTTTTAATGTATTTTGGATGCTTAAAAGATGTGAAATGGAGGTTTAATCAATGCAATCCTGAATAGGTTGATTTTCCTAAGTTTTTACTTGTGAAAATGGTGGTTTTGGGGTGATTTTGGTGTTCTGTTAATGCTGGAGGTATAAGGACGAGTTTGGGATCATTTTGGATGTTAATTGATGTTTAGAAATGGTTGGAAGTGATGGATCTTGGCTGGGTTAAGTTTTGGAAGAGTTTGGAGGTGATTTCGGTTGTGTTTGATAGCCGAAATGTTGGATTTATGTAGAGCAGCGAGTTGAGTTGTGTTGCTGGTGTTTTTAATGCATGATGATGCATTAATCCTCTGTTGTTATGTGTTTAAAATAGGGTAGAATGATCCGGAAGCAATAGAGGTAGCGTTGGAGGGTTCGGATGCTTGGAAGGCTTGTCGGCAAGCTTAGTTTTGTGTAACGGTGAGTGAAGTTGGGTTTTCAGCTTTGAAACCAATGTTTGAAGGTTATGGGAGCTTAGTTTAAGTCTAAGCAACTTAACTAAGCTCAAGAGTAAGTTTTCGGAAAAACTCTTTCTCTTGAATGAACCATGAGATGGTTGGATGCATACATTTAATTTGCATGTTTAAATTTTGTTTTGAAAGCATGTTTTAGCATGGTTTAGTGTTGGTTTTGAAAGTCATGTGTTGAAGGATGCTCAAGGTAAGAGATCCTTGGTTTTGTACTTTGGATATGTGGAATTGATGCATAGTGTTGCATGTTGTTTAATGCTTTAAAATAGTGAATTGATGATGGTAATTGATGGTATTGGCAAGTGATGTAAGTGGTTGTTGGTTACTTTAATCGGATATAGTTAGCCGGCTATAGGATTGGGTGCACCGTGAATTGAGTCGCCTTGGATGTCGAGGGGTTGTAATGGTACTGTAAACTCCATCCAAGTATCCTAGCGATTGAGAAAGTTGGTGTCACCACGATGGAGGATGGCTCTCGTGGGTGGGCTTTGTTAAGTGTCACCGCGATGGAGGATGGCTCTCGTGGGTGAACCTTGTTAAATGTCACCACGATGGAGGATGGCTCTCGTGGGTGGACTTTGTTAAGCGTCACAACGGTAGAGGGTTGCTCCCGTGTGTGAGCTTGGTTAAGGTGATTACAATGGTTGTGGTAGCTTCCATGTGTAAGCCTTGTGATGTGTCTCGGCTCTCGCTAGTGAGTTATACAACTTCCGATGAGTGATGTTGAGGGGTTGTGATTGTACCGTTAAACTCCATCACGGGTGTTGAGGGGTTGTGATTGTACCGGTAAACTCCACCTTGTGTTGTTCGGTTGTGTGTATGAAGCATGTGGGACAACGCTTGTAATCCGCGTATCCGATTGTGTCTTGAGTTGAGATGGTTTGTGAATTATCACTTGGAAGCCAATATAATGTTCTTGAATGTAATGAAGCAAGAGATGCTTGAATTGATGCAAGGTTGAATGGGAAGTGTGTGTTGTTTAAAGGGGTGCATGTATTACTTGTTAAGCTTGAACAAGTGTTTATCTTCTTTTATGAATGGTGTTTATGTGCAAGGAATCTCTTTAATGCATTGAAGTCTTGTGAAGACTTGTTTAGAAAGGCATGAAATGTAAATGTTGCTTTTGGTAGTTCATGTGTTATGCATTTGTTGAATTCATGAGATAGTTAGAGGGAACAAATGATTTTCCAAAGATTTTGCTTGAATGGATCATTAAGCATGAGAAAAGTATGTTATGAAGAGGAAATGTTTTTCAAGGTATTTGAGTTTAACTTTGCATAAGGTGTTCATGCTTGGAAAGGTTTTAATTGATGGTTTTGCAAGAATGTTCTTTGAAGTGAGTTATTAGCTTTTCTAAGATAAAGGTTGGTTTTCATGTGTAGCAATGCATGATTTAAAGCATGTTGTTTCAAATAATACTTTGGTTTTTGGTTTGTATTTACTCTTAAGGAAGGTTTTATGATTTGTTGCATTGATGGTGTTTTGGTTTTGAGCATTCCTCACTAAGCATTATGTGCTTACGCTTCTTTTTGTCCATCAATGCAGATAATTTAAGTTGGGACAGCAAGAAGCAAGGGATTCAAGGAGAGCTCCACTCGAGAAGTATGTCTCGGTTAATAGCTATAGATAATAAAGGCAATGGGGGAGAGTCTTTTATATTGATGTGTAATGAGATTGCTTATGTTGGACAAGTTTGGTTTATGATTTGAACTATGTGGTTTAACGCTTGCAACGTTTGAATCTTCTCCTTCATAAGTCGTTATGTTATGCTTCTTGTTTTAAAAGCATGATTAAGTGTTGGATGTGTTGAAAGAGTCGGTGCACCTAGGGGTTGTTTTGTATCTAGATTTTAATGCAATTTGGTAGTTATGATGCTTGGCTTGTTGTTGATTTGTTGAGGATTGATTTAGAGTATGTTCGATGGTGATTAGATGAGTTAAAACAGGCTTTTCTGCTGTTTCTGGGCAGGGTGTTTCGAAACACCCTTGCATGTTTCGAAACAGGTGCTTGATTTGGCCTGGGTGTTTCGAAACGGGTAGATGTGTTTCGAAAAACTTTGGCTAATGCCAAGCCGTGTTTCTGAACGGTCTTTACCCGTTTCGAAACACTTGACCGTTGGGCACTGATTTGAATGGTTTTGAGGTTTGCAAACTTTACATTTTAGTCCTGATTTTTGTATGTGCAATTGATTGAGTTTGAGATGTCCGTTTGAGATGAAATTTGGCAGAGAGGCATGAAACATGACTAATTTCATAATGGTAACTTAAAAATTGGTAAAGTCCTCTTAATTTCCAGAATTTACAAATTGGTCCCTAAATTCGTATGTTGTGCAATTGAGTCCCTTATTGTTTTCCGATTGCTGTGATTTTTTAGTATGCTTATCTCAGGAGTATGCCTTGGATTAATGTGCATCTAGACAAGTTTAAAAAGAAAAAAAAAGGTCGTTAATGAAGGTTGACTTTCGGGTTGACTTTGGTTTTCCCCGTGTAATCTTCGTAGTTCGGGTCAACTGTCTAGGCCGGGCTAAGGGGGTTACATTTGGTGGTATCAGAGCTGAGTTGCGAATGCTTGGGGAAATGGTAAATTGTTGTAATGAGTGTTTGATGTTTATTCTGATGTGTGGTTGAAAGTCGATTGAAATGTGTGTCTTTGAGCAAATTGTTGATGTTTTTATCATGCTTTTTGGTTATGAATCTTCATTGAGCTAATGTGAAATTGTGCTGATGATATGCTGGTGTTGTGAGCTGATCTTATGAATGATGAATGAGTGATGGGTATGATATGTTGATGTTATGCCATTGCGGGTGAATGTTGTTTGATGGGAGCATGATCGAAGTATGTTAATTGATATGCTCGATGTTGTAGTAACCATGTTTTTATTGATTGTTATGTCATGTAAAAGGGGAGAATTCGGGATACCCATTGCCTTATTATTATAGCTATTGTGTTATGTTGGAGTTGGAGTCTTGAATCCTTGCTTGAAGCTGGCCTGATCATTTTGTTTGTTTTGTTATGATTGCTTGTTGTTTTTAGCACGATGGAATCGATGAGAGAATGGCAGTTGAGTGAGATGGTTGCTGCTTTAGAGTAGGTTGTTAAGTCTTGGAATTCACCTTTTGGTGGAGGTGTTTCGTTTCAGCCTACAGTGCCTGGAGTTGAGGTAGTAAGGCAGGAGGAGGAAGTTGGTTCTGTGATGAAGAGTTCATCACCTATTGTTCAAGAGGTGTTGGGAACATCTCAGGCCATGGTGAAAGTGAGGCCTGAAGACGTGCCGATCGAAGGACACGCGAGTTTTTCGAAACAGCGTTTGTATGATTTGGGAGTTGTAGAGTATCATGGTTCGACACCGGGGGCATTTCAGGCCTGGTTAGCCAGTGGAATTCTGATTTTGGATCAGGAAGGGTGTGACTACGCCTGTAAGCTGGGAAATGTTGTCTCATTGATGTTGGAGGATGCTTGTGCTTGGTGTACATCTGTGGCGGTGGCAACACCTATCCACGATATAGATTGGGACTTATTTGTGTCTGCCTTTTATGAAAGGTACCTTGGAGGGAAATTCCCAAGGGTTAAGCAACGTGGGGGTGTGGTTTCAGATTATGAAGGTGAGAAAAGTTTAAGCAAGAGAGTTGTGGGTACTGACCTCGGGAGCAGTCAGCGGAAGAGGCTACTTGGTAGAAGGTTTGGCTTGAATCGAAGCCTGGATGGTAGTGCAGATGTGGGGCAAGTGCTACATGGTCAAGGAGGGGTAGCTCGGTTGCCGATGTGCGACCGCTGTGGAAGGTGTCATGTTGGAGGTTGTTGGGGCACGGGAGCTTGTTGGAACTGTGGTTCTAAGGAGCATGTGAAGCGAAGTTTTCCTCATGGGATGAGTTTGGCTTCAGTGGGTGCAAAAGGGTCTCAGAAAGGTCGTGGGCGCGGCCGAGACAAAGTTTGGAGGTGGCAGGAAAGGCAGAAAGGTGTGAGGGGCTTGGGGAATGAATCCTGTTGGAATTGTGGATCTGTTGGACATTTGAGACGAAATTGTTTGAAGTTGGCTCGGGGTAGTCAAGGTTCTTTACCGCAGGAAGATGGTGATGACCTTAAGGTGTTGGCTGATGATGCGGTGGTGCGGTTAGAGAATGATGGTTCTGCGAAGAAGAGAGTTTGTCTGTTGAAGCCCCGAGGCAGTGAGATGTTTTCAGGTAACCTTGTTAAGTAACCTTTACCCTAGTTATCTTAGTTTGGTTTCGGTTTGGTTTTCCCTTGCGTAGTGGTATGGTCTTGTAGCTAGCAAGTTTGGGGTAGTAGTTGGTGTTGTTTTGAAAACAACTTTAGTGTGAAGAGGGCATTAGTGGGTATTTTGTGGTTAGCGGATTGTTAGAATGGTAGAGTTGGACAAGTTGGAAGTGAGATAAGAGGTTGATCTTAGACGGACTCTGAGGATGTTATTGGTGGGTGTGAACTGACATACATGCACAGTTAAAACCATTTGTTATATACTATATTATATATATATATATATGTGTGTGTGTTGGTCCATGCATACATGTGACATGACATTAGAGGTTTTGCATACATGTACACAGGCATTGATAGGGCATATTGGTGATCATGCATACGAACGTTCACACTTGCTAATAGCTAGTTGGGTTCGTTAGTGTTGTGATAGGGTTAGGTTGGATGATGGGTTTTAAGAGTTGTTTTGGTGCTAGGAGAATGTTAGAAGTAATGGAGGGTATTAAGCGAGCTGTCAGTAATAGTGAGTGCGATATAGCATGTTGGCAGAAGGAAAGTGTTTTGGTGCTTAAAGAGTTTAGCGGTATGGTGGTGAGGAGATTTCCGGTTGGAGTTAGAACCGGTTAAGTGGTTTTGAATAGCTGATAGATGTGGTGGTTCTCTGTGTTAAGTGATGTAGTAGGTTAATGGATGTGTCTCCTGAGTGTTGAGGTGACTTGGCATTGATGTGGTAATAGGAGGGTGTTTATGTAGATGATGGCTCGTAGCAACCTTTGAGGAGTTGAGAAGAGGTTGTGTCGAGGGTTTTAGAAAAGGTTTGGCCTGGGGAGAGTAGAAGTTTTGTAATCTTAAAATGTATGTATAGAATGGGCGGTGTCCTGGTAAGGCTAGTGTTGTAGTCAAAGCTTGAAGTGGAAAGACGATGTAAGTTCAAGGGCCATTGTTGGTTGGACGGGTTCTTGTGAGAAGTGGTTGACTAGTCGTGTATAAGTAAATCCCTTCTGAAGTCAGCTAGTGGTACGTGGAATGGCTGACAGAGTTAAGGTTGGAGTTTTGCGGTGTGGATTTCGAGTGATGGGTGAATAAGTTTTGGTGAATCGTTATGGTAATGATAGTGGCGGATGTGGAGGAATGTCATCAATACGTTGAGAAGTTTGAGTAAGCAGTTGTTGATTAAAATTTTGCTTGATGTGGTAATCTTTAGAAGAGGTTGAGCGGTTTTGCAAGGGGTTTTAGAAGCAGTGAAGGTTGTGGGTCACATGGTGGCTGAACTGGATGGGTTGGTGTCACCGTGTGTGCGAGTTTTGGGAGTTATGAGTTATGGTGGTGTATGCTGTAAAAGTTTGGAGGTTCTTCGGGTTGTTGTTGGGGCTATGCGCAGTTCGGAAGTGTGAAAGGTTAAGCTGTGGTTAACATCTGAGTGTTCTGGAATTTGTGAACAGTATGTGGTGGTGTTGAGTTTGGTTATAGTGTAAGTTGATTTGTGGAGGAGCTGGTTCTGTAGAGTTTTGTGTGGAGAGTGTTCAGTGGTGGTTAAGTTTCCTGTGTTGCCTTGTGGGTTGCTTTGAGAAGTTTGGTTGTGCTCTTTTCGCCAGTTGAAATTTCGAGGATGAAATTTCCTAAGAGGGGGAGAGTTGTAACACCCCAATTTTGGGCTTAGAAGTTTTGGGTTTGAACTGAACCGGTCGGATTTTCGATTCGAATATAAAGGTGGTTTTAGGGAAAGCCTAGTTCGGGATGCATTAAAAATATGGAAAAATATCTAAAAATTCTCTTTTAATATATATAAGAGAGTGGTGAAATCAATTTTACAAAATGAGGCTTGGAGATATGACATTTCGAGTTAGTGACTAAAATGGAATTTTTGAAAAGTTCATAACTGTTTTAATAGGATTGAAACTTTGAATCTTTAAGGAGCTAATTTACCCAAGGAAGGATTTCTCGAGATTTTTCTTAATTTTTAATACTCATTTAGTGTTTAATTAATAAAAAAAGAAAATAGGGAAAAGTGATATTTTAGTTTCATAACTAACTTTTACCAAAATTTTCCCATTTCATTTTCTCTCAAAATTCCCTCAGCCAAACACATTTCCATAGCAACTTTCCTTTTGATTTTCACACCTAAAGAAGAGTTTTCAATCCCCAAATAATTCCTAATCATTTCTACATCAAATCCTCACCATTTGCTTAATGAATTTTCAAGGATTTTGGCTCTAAACAAGGAGAAATCCACATTTAGAGGTATGAACGTCCTTTTCCTCTAAATACTCAGTTCTTTACTGAAATTCTCAAGTTCTCAATCCTTAAATTGAGTTTTATTAAAGGTTTTAATGTTGTGATCTTGATTTTGGCTTAAAATGCAAGATTTGGATTTAATTTTGAAGAAATTCGTAATTGATGATTGGGCTCTATTTTGAGATGTCTTTTTGATGTATTTTGGATGTTTAAAAGATGTGAAATGGAGGTTTAATCAATGCAATCCCGAATAGGTTGATTTTCCTAAGTTTTTACTTGTGAAAATGGTGGTTTTTGGGGTGATTTTGGTGTTCTGTTAATGCTGGAGGTATAAGGACGAGTTTGGGATCATTTTGGATGTTAATTGATGTTTAGAAATGGTTGGAAGTGATGGATCTTGGCTGGGTTAAGTTTTGGAAGAGTTTGGAGGTGATTTCGGTTGTGTTTGGTAGCCGAAATGTCGGATTTATGTAGAGCAGCGAGTTGAGTTGTGTTGCTGGTGTTTTTAATGCATGATGATGCATTAATCCTCTGTTGTTATGTGCTTAAAACAGGGGAGAATGATCCGGAAGCAATAGAGGTAGCGTTGGAGGGTTCGGATGCTTGGAAGGCTTGTCGGCAAGCTTAGTTTTGTGTAACGGTGAGTGATGTTGGGTTTTCGGCTTTGAAACCAATGTTTGAAGGTTATGGGAGCTTAGTTTAAGTCTAAGCAACTTAACTAAGCTCAAGAGTAAGTTTTCGGAAAAACACTTTCTCTTGAATGAACCATGAGATGGTTGGATGCATACATTTAATTTGCATGTTTAAATTCTGTTTTGAAAGCATGTTTTAGTGCTGGTTTTGAAAGTCATGTGTTGAAGGATGCTCAAGGTAAGAGATCCTTGGTTTTGTACTTTGGAATTGTGGAATTGATGCATAGTGTTGCATGTTGTTTAATGGCTTTGTTTAATGCTTTAAAACAGTGAATTGATGATGGTAATTGATGGTATTGGAAAGTGATGTAAGTGGTTGTTGGTTACTTTAATCGGATATAGTTAGCCGGCTATAGGATTGGGTGCACCGTGAATTGAGTCGCCTTGGATGTCGAGGGGTTGTAATGGTACCGTAAACTCCATCCAAGTATCCTAGCGATTGAGAACGCAAAAACTTGTTGAGTGTAAAATAGTCTATCGCAATAGTAGTGCAAGTGTACACGACGCAAGTAGTAAAGTGATACGAAGTATCGGGTATCGTCTCCACAGGGATTGGGCTAATAGCTTCACTTTAGTTCACTACACGAAAGTAAAGGAAATATTTGAGAAAGATTGTCACGAGAATAATAAAGTAGACGTAAATAAAAGAGTGGAATTATCAAGATAGAGAGAATGGGCTGGTATTGAATTGCTCAGTAGTGCAGGTATTGCGATGCTTAGGAACTCCAGTTCTGTCGTAGCGCCTGTCGCGGCAGCACCTGTCGCGGCAGCTGTCCGTTGGTCGTCGCGGCAGCAAACACACCAACTCAGTATTTCAAGTTTGGCAAGAATCCCAGATCTGCCTTGGCCTATCCCTAGGTCCAAGTCTGTCGATGATCACGTCTTGTTGATACCTCCCGGCGTGAATCGAAGGATGAACACCGATGTGTATGAATTCTTCCTTAGCCACTTAACCTTGCCATATCCCTAGGCACAAGATAGTTCAACTATAAACTAGAGAACTTGCTCTTATTTCTTTCGTATACTTAACTCTCCCGATGCTAAGTAAATGGATAACCTCACAATGCTCTCCCGATGCTCTTGCAAGATATTAATAACCAAAATAAGAGAACTTGAAGTTTATTTTATTGAACTTGGAAAATCCTAAAACAAAACAACCTTTGCAACTACTTTACAAATCAACCCGTGGCCCTAGGGGGTTTTTAGAACATATCGACGGCGGGTAAACGGCGGAGGGGTTTGGTTATCGGTTATGGGGTATGATGCCGCCTAGGTTAAAATCTATGCCCTTATATAAGCTTTGGGCTCAAGTATTCTAAGATAACAAGGATTACAACTTTAATTAAAAGTAAGATTCTAATAAATACTTAATCTCCAAGGATCCTACTTTTCAGCCGCCCTCCTTGTTTCTTGGGATTTCCTCTTCTTGAGCTTTGGCTTGACATATCTTTTGATTCGAGGCTTGGAAAAATATATGGTTTTCACACGACAGACGAGCATAATTTTCTCTATCTATCGAGGTCCACTTTGCTTTTTCTCCACTAATTTGTTGTCGTCCTCTGCTGTCACGGCAGATCCATGGCAGCATCGTCCTCATCGTCTGCTTGTCCAGTTCAGCTTTCCTGCTTCTCTGCCCTGCGCCTGCCTTCTCCGTCTACTATGGCAGCAACCTGCAAAATAAGCCATCTTTTAGTAGAATCCGTGCCTTTAATATATTTGTGATGTTTTGCTGTAAACTCACCTAAATGCAATACAATGATGCTTGAATGCAGCAGAAATATGGGTTAAAAAGGGTGTAAATAATAGAACTTTTACACACTCAACACACCCCCAAACTCAAGTTTTTGCTTGCCCTCAAGCAATTAAGACCTAAAAGAAAAATGAATATTTTCGTGTTGGCTTTCAAACAGTGAACTGTCCCTTACCCGTCGCTCATTCTCTGTTGCGGCAGCAACCTGTCGGAAAGATTAGGATCTGTCCAGAATCTCACTATAGTCCTCGTGCAGTGTGTGCATGCTTGTGAACAGTTATATGCTAAGACTCTCTTAGTTTCACTAGAATATTCAACTTTTTAACTCGAATTTTTATGCCAAAGTTTATTTTCTTGAAGACACATTTTCATGCTTCTTTTTCTTCCATTTTCAAGCTAAATTTTTCTAGAGCCAGTTTTGGGCACCTCTAGTTAGCTTCCTAGAGCCGGTTTCGGGCACCTCTAGGTTTCTTTTGCTAAACTTCTTTCCTAGAGCCAGTGTTAGGCACCTCTAGGGGCTATTCAAGTACTAAGCATCTTATTCTAGTTTGGCTAAAAGAAATCTAAGCAATATAACAGTCACAAAAGTGTTTAAGTTTTTCAGAACTATAGAAAGGCTCTAAACTTCTCCTTAAACTGTCCTAAAGATGCTGCCACGGTAGAGCTGTCATGACAGGTAAGTTTACTTCACAGTTTTAAGCCAATAGTTTTTTTAATCTTTTCTGATTTTTTTTGTTTAAGAGAACTTAAATAAATAAAAGACACAACAATTAATTAAAGATGTACTAAGACTCCATTAAAATGGAGGGTTGCCACCCCCAAACTCGAGAGTTGCATTGCCCTCAATGCAAATGACAGATAAAATGAAGGCAGGTACATCACAAAATATAGATAAGCAGGCAGCAAGAAAAAGAAAATAAAAGACTTAGATTTTAATCGTTTTCTTCAATGCTGCCGCTGACATGAATTTGGCGGCGGCTTCTGGGCGGTGGGGCAGGCTGGGCAAGTTGCTCCACGACCTGGATGTCTGAGCTGCTGCCGCTATCCCAAGTACTGCTGTTGTTGGTGGTGGTGCTGGCCTTGGGCATTAGTTTTCTGTCGGCCATGTGTTTCTGCCTCTTGACAGGCGTGAATTCTTTCTCCAAATTCCTCCTAATAGGAGGTTCTGCTTCGCTGTCATCTGAGGGCGGTCGTTTCGTTCCTCGGGCGGAGGTGTCGGCCGGAGGGCTACCAGCTGCCGTCGGGGCAGGTGATGGGGTGGAAGCAGCAGAATGGGTGTGTTGGGAGGCAGGTGGTGTAGGTGTGTGGACAGGGGTGGGGGTGGTAAAATAGTGGGCAGGGAAAATGGGGAAAATAACATCGGGATAATGAAAAGTATTGGTAATGAAATTTACCGTTGAGTTGGCGAAATCCCGGATAAATGTCATCAGCCCCATTTGTCTGTCTTCCACCCGTTGTATGGCGGCAAGGATCTGAGCTGATTGGTCTGTCGGAACAGCTGTTGCGGCAGGTTCGTGGGCAGGTTCAGGAGCATGTTCCTCGGATGATTCGGATGGGGAGGCAGCCGGGTTGAAAGAGGATAGGGGTGTTGCAACTATCAGCTCCATGAGGCTGGTAATGTTGTTATCGGTCCAGCCCCTTCCTTTGACCAGTTTATCGGTGGTGGCTTCTGGTACAGCAGCGCAGCGGTAGAGAGATGTGATCATGAATGGTAGGCAGAGGCGGGCGGTTGATCGATTGGTGCAGTCCAAGACGCTTTCCCTCATATAACGGCCCACGTTGATAGCTCGGTTGTTCATGATCGAATGGATGAGGGCTAGCCTCTGCTGATCCACTGTCGTGTGATGGGAGGACGGCAGGATGCGCTTCTTGATGAAAGCGTTCCATAGTTTGGCTTCTGGAAGCAGCTGCCCCCTTTTTACAGAGTTGGGGTTCTTCTTGCTCGTATTCCACTCCGTCCCTTCCTCTGTCACCTCTGCCATGACAGCACCGTAGGCGGCAGAGTCAAGGGTGTCCAAAAACTGCTGATGGGCATCGTCGTTGGGACCAAAATAGAGGCCATACATATGGTTGATGCTATCGGCTGTGAATGGTACCTCTGTCCCTCGGACAGTTACTGATGTTGCCGTCCTGCTGTCGATGGCAGCATAAAACTCCCTCACCAGCGTGTCATTCAATTCTGCTGGTTGTTCTGCGAACTGCTCCCATAGCTGAGCCCTTATCGCCCTCGCGATAAATGGTCGGAGCCCCATGTTTGCTGCCTTTCGGACGTAGATGAATCTTTTTTCCTCCCATAATTCCTTGGTTGCGAAAGACTGTGGGGTGGGTGCTGCTGCTGAAGAGGTTGAAGCAGCACTGCGGCGGGTACGTCTGGAAGACATGTTAGTTGCAAGGGTTGTGAAACCAAAGAAAACAAATAAAAACGAGAGGGGAGAGCAAGTAAGAAGAAGCAGAAGTGAGGAAAATGAAAATGAAAACGGGGTTTTATAGAGGTAGAGTTGCTGCCCGTTTAATGCTGTAACGGCAGGCGTGAATAATAGGGCGACTGTTGAGTTTTGGCGTGTCTGACGCGTCTGACACGCATTTATGCATCTGTTACGCGTCTGTCACACGCTTCTGCGTCTGCCGTGACAGTCTGTTGACAGCCT
This sequence comes from Hibiscus tridactylites, assembly GCA_958450335.1. Taxonomy (NCBI): domain Eukaryota; kingdom Viridiplantae; phylum Streptophyta; class Magnoliopsida; order Malvales; family Malvaceae; genus Hibiscus; species Hibiscus tridactylites. The sequence goes on from OY288279.1 coordinate 79,474,820, forward strand.
GTCTTATCCGTGTCTGCGGCGGCAGCTGGAACGACAGGCTTCAATAAATGGGCTCTGTTGGGCTGATGGATGGATGGTGGGCTTGGGTCACTTCTCATTTTCTTCTTGACTCCTTTATTTCCTAGAAACAGAAATTATAAAAACATTATTCGAATAAAATAAACCTAATTTCCTAATAAATAGTAAATAATAAAAATAAATAAAAATAAAATTTAGGTTAAATTAGGGATGCCTTGTGGGACATCTCCTAATTTAACCACTTCCTGTATTCTTGGGGCTTCAGTCCCCTGATAATGCTTGAGGCGCTGTCCATTGACTTTGAATTGGTGCCCGTCTTTTAATGATCGGATTGTGATGGCACCATGGGGAAAAACTTGTACAACTTGGAACGGGCCAGACCATCTAGATTTTAGCTTTCCTGGGAAGAGTTTAAGTCTAGAATTAAACAACAACACAAGCTGCCCTGGGCAGAACTGTCGTGGCAGCAACTTCCTGTCATGCCACTTCTTTGTTTTCTCCTTGTATATTCTTGCATTGTCGTAGGCCATTGTCCGTATTTCTTCAATCTCGTTCAGATCTAATAGCCTTTTCTGGCCTGCCTTGTCCAAGTCCATATTCACTGCCTTGATTGCCCAATATGCTTTGTGCTCTATCTCGACAGGCAAGTGACAGGTTTTTCCATAAATCAATCGGTATGGAGACATGCCCAATGGAGTTTTAAAAGTTGTCTTATATGCCCATAATGCATCATTAAGGAGTAAAGACCAATCTTTCCTAGTTGGCTTAACCATCTTCTCAAGGATGTTCTTAACTTCCCTATTAGATATCTCAGCTTGTCCATTGGTCTGTGGGTGGTATGCTGTCGCGATCCTGTGCTTGACACCATATTTCTTCAAGGCGGCAGCAATAACCCTATTGTCAAAATGTCTCCCTTCATCACTGATAATCGCCTTAGGGATGCCAAACCTCGAAAAAAATGTTTTTGTGTAGAAACTTTTGGACTGTCTTGGCATCATTCTTTTGAGTGGCGATGGCTTCAACCCACTTAGAGACATAATCCACTGCTAGGAGGATGTATAGATTTCCACATGAAGATGGAAAAGGGCCCATAAAATCAATCCCCCAAACGTCGAAGATCTCGACTTCTAGGATGTTCTGCAGTGGCATCTCGTTTCTCCTTGAGATGTTACCTGTCCGCTGGCATCTGTCACAGTTCTTGTAAAAGTCCTGTGCATCTTTATACAGTGTCGGCCAGTAGAACCCTGACTGCAGCACCTTGGCAGCAGTTTTGTTGCCTCCTAAGTGACCTTCATATTGTGAAGCATGGCAGTGATGAAAAATGTCTTCTTGCTCTTCTTGTGGTACACACCTCCTTATAACCTGATCTGCACATAGTTTGAAAAGAAGAGGTTCGTCCCAATAATAATGCTTAACATCATTTTGGAACTTGTTCCTGGCTTGATAATTAAGATCAGAAGGAAGTGTTCCACTAACTATAAAATTAACGAAATCAGCATACCAGGGGAGTTCAGAAGACTTACCTGCCGCCGTGACTGTTGCGGCAGCGATTGCGGCAGCAAAGAGCTACTCATCTGGGAAGGTCTCCAGTATGTTTGTCTCATCTATTGGCAGACTCTGTCCCTTCTCCAACCTTGACAAGTGGTCTGCCACCTGATTTTCTATCCCTTTTTTGTCTTTGATCTCAAGGTCGAATTCTTCTAATAGCAAGATCCACCGTATCAATCTAGGCTTTGCATCCTTCTTTGCGAACAAATACTTCAGGGCAGAATGGTCTGTGTGCACTATTACCTTTGTCCCAAGTATGTAAGAACGAAACTTGTCGATGGAGAACACCACAGCTAACAGCTCCTTTTCTGTGGTGGTGTAGTTCACTTGGGCGTCATTCAATGTCTTGTTGGCATAATATATGACATGAAACAGCTTATCTCTGCGCTGCCCAAGTGCTGCCCCGACAGCATAGTCACTAGCATCACACATAATCTCAAATGGATGTGTCCAGTCTGGTGGCTGTACTATGGGGGCTGTTACCAGTTTTTCCTTCAGAACCTTGAATGCTTCAGTACATTCTTCATTAAAGTCAAAGGGTCGGTTCTGCTCTAAGAGATGGCATAGGGGCTTGGTGATTTTTGAGAAATTTGCAACGAATCTCCGATAAAAACCAGCATGCCCTAAGAAACTTCTAATGCCCTTGACTGTGGTCGGCGGCGGCAGCTTCTCAATCACTTCTATTTTAGCCCTGTCGACTTCTATCCCACGGCAGCTAATCTTATGGCCGAGGACTATCCCTTCATCCACCATAAAGTGGCATTTTTCCCAATTCAAGACTAGATTGGCTTTTTCACATCTTTCAAGTACCTTTTGTAGATTGATGAGGCAGCTCTCAAAATCGTCTCCAAAGACGGAAAAATCATCCATGAAAATCTCAAGGAAGTCCTCTACCATGTCGGAGAATATGGCCATCATGCACCTTTGGAAGGTGGCGGGTGCATTACATAGTCCAAACGGCATCCTCCTAAAAGCATACGTTCCGTATGGGCATGTGAAAGTCGTCTTTTCTTGATCCTCCGGTGCAATAGCAATTTGATTGTAACCTGAATAACCATTAAGAAAACAATAGTAAGGTTTACCCGCTAATCTATCAAGCATTTGATCAATAAAGGGTAAAGGAAAATGGTCTTTTCGGGTAGCTTTGTTAAGCTTCCGATAGTCCATACAAACCCTCCAACCGGTCACAGTCCTGGTTGGGATTAACTCATTGTTCTCATTGGTTATCACGGTCATTCCTCCTTTCTTAGGAACGCATTGCACCGGGCTCACCCATTTGCTGTCAGAGATGGCGTAAATAATACCAGCATCTAACCATTTAATTATCTCTTTACGCACCACCTCTTTCATCGCATGGTTTAGCCGCCTTTGGGCATCTATAGTCGGCTTATGATCTTCCTCTAAAAGGATTTTGTGCATGCATAACGCCGGACTAATGCCTTGAATGTCTGCTATCGTCCATCCAATTGCCTTTTTGTGCTGCCTTAGCATGTCGATTAGCTGCCGTTCCTGTTCCTGCGGCAGCTTAAAAGAGATGATTACGGGCAACGTATCATTTGAACCAAGAAAAGCATATTTAAGCTGCCCTGGCAGGGGCTTCAGTTCTAAGGCAGGTGGTTCAATAGTAGATGGCTTTTGGATTAAATGGTTATCCGAAGTATAATTCAAAGGTTCGAATAACTTACCTGGACGATGGCCTAACCAGTTTACCTCCTCTTGACCTTCAGTATCAGATGTATCGGATTCAGAGGAGTTGCTGTCGTCGGTGCTGTCGTCAGTGCTGTCGTGACAGTCCTGCAAGTGGCTGTCGCGGCAGTGACCAAATTTTATATCGTGACAGCCCGACCTGATGCAGGGTTGATCAAGGGTAACGTCAGTGATAGCCTTGCATTCCTCGTCCACATCAGCGTGTTTCATCGCTTGGAGAACATTCAACTTAATTTCTTGATCGTTTACTCACATGGTGAGTTCTCCTTTCTCCACATCAATCAGTGATCTTCCCGTGGCTAAAAAGGGTCGCCCAAGGATGACTGGTGCGTTTTCGTCTGCCTCACAATCTAAAACAAGAAAGTCAGCATGAAAAATAAACTTATCCACTCTTACCAGAATATCTTCAATTTTCCCCTCTGGATGAACATAAGAGCGGTCTGCCAGCTGCAGAGTTACTGTCGTGGGCCGCGCCTTTCCAGTACCTAATTTCTGAAAAACAGACTTTGGCATTAAATTAACACTAGCACCAAGATCACAAAGTGCCTTACCCACAAATTTATTTCCGATTACGCAAGGTATGATGAAGCTCCACGGATCCTTCTTTTTCTGGGGTGACTGCCGATGAAAAATGCTCATGCAACCTTCTGTCATCTTTACCGTTTCAAACTCCCCAAGTTTAGATTTTTTCGACATAACATCCTTGAGAAATTTAGCATAACCGGGCATCTCCCTAACGGCATCTAACAGTGGAATATTAATATGAACCTGCTTAAAAATATCATAAATCTTTTTAAGTTGAGATTCTTGCTTAGCTATTGTATCCGTTGAGGAAAAGGTGGCGGGGGACGATAGTCAGCAATGCGTCCTTCCCACTGCATACGAATCTGAGGAGGTTTGGGTTCATCAATTTTCTCATCGGCAGCAGTTTGTTTATCACCTGTCAGGGCAGCTTCCTCGGCAGGTTTATCTCAGGCAGGTTCCTTTACTGTTTCAGCTTCTTTTTCCGGCCCTGGTAATTTCTTCCCACTCCTAGTAGTAATTGCCTTACACTGCTCATGTGTGGGCTGCCTAGCATTTTCAGTATTGCTAGGGAATCCTTCATTCTGCCTCGGCTTAATATGTTGAGAAACCTGACCCATTTGTGTCTCCAGAGATTTCAAAGTAGCTTCATGATTTGTCATCCTCATCTCTGTTTTATCCATGAAATTCTTTGTCTTCTTGACAAACTGATTCATATTCTCAATATAAGTGCCTGTCTGAGACATAAAGGTGGCCAGAGTCTGTTCCAATATACTGCTCGTGGCAGCTGGTTGCTGCTGTTGCTGCGGCGGCGGCAGTTGTTGTCGCGTCAGCAATCTAGGTCCTCCCTGATTCTGATTGTGTGCTTGAGGATTCAGGGCATTATTAGGATTACTCCAGAAAAATTTGGGATCCTTCCTCCAATTGGGATTATAATTGTTGGAATTGTAATTCGGCTTGTAATTTCCAACATATTTTCCCTCTTCTACTTGTATTGGGCACTCATCCCGACTATGATTTCCCTCACAGATATCACATACTTCCTCAACAGCAAATCCATGTAGTCCATCATCATTCATAACCTTTTCATTGCTTTAGTAAGGAATGCTACCTGTGATTTCATCGTGCTGTCGACCTCATAGTCCTTGACAGCAAGTACCCGTTTACCCCCTCTTCTTGCAGTCAGAAACTGCTCCTCATTCTTAGCCAGATTTTTCAAAACTTGCAATGCCTCGTCCGGATCTTTATCCGATAATAGTTCATTTGCTGCAGAATCAATTCGAATACGAGTTTGTAAGTTGGCAGCATTATAAAACTTAGTTACCTGATTCCAAACAGGGAATCCATGCATTGGGCAGTTCCGAAGAAGAGTAGTAAATCTGTCTCAGGCCTCGTGCATCGGCTCGTCATCTTCCTGTTGAAAAGTAGCAATTTTATTACGTAATCGCTCAGATAAATGCGAAGGATTAAAATGAGATAAGAATTCACAAGATAAATCTGCCCAAGTTACGATTGAACCCGGCGTAAGTTTATTCCACCAAGTTTTAGCTCTGTCCCTCAATGAATGGGGAAATAACCGAAGCCTCAGTATCTCTGGATTAACTTCTGGTAGTCTAAACGAACCACAGATCTCCTGGAACGTTTTGAGATGCTCCCTAGCATCCTCTGTGACAGCACCACTAAATTGCCCGGCATTGTTGATCATACTAAACATGACAGGTTTAAGCTCGAAGTTATCAACATCAATATCCGACAGTGTGGTCTCCAACTCTACATGATCGTTCAGCATGTAGTCACGACATGACCGTCGTCCATCTGCGGCAGGCGGGTCGCCGACAGGCGGTATACCTCCACCAGCGGGCGGGTTACGGACCATCTTCTCTAGCTGTTCCTCAAGGTACTCGTTCCTGGCTAAAAGGTGGCGAAGTTGTTTCTTGAGATTGAATGAACGTTCGATTTTTGGATCTAATGGATACTCAGGATCTTCACCCCTTTTAGATCTGCGCATAAACAAGAAAACCTCGTGAAAAGCAAGAGTTGAAAGTACTAACGAAAAATAGAAAAAGAAAAATTAAAAGAAAAAAAATAAAAACAAAAACGAAAAGTGCAATAAAAGAAAGGTGTAGTTATGTTGCCAATCCCCGGCAACGGCGCCAAAAACTTGTTGCGTGTAAAATAGTCTATCGCAATGGTAGTGCAAGTGTACACGACGCAAGTAGTAAAGTGATACGAAGTATCGGATATCGTCTCCACAGGGATTGGGCTAATAGCTTCACCTTAGTTCACTGCACGAAAGTAAAGGAAATATTTGAGAAAGATTGTCACGAGAATAATAAAGTAGACGTAAAAAAAAATAGTAGAATTATCAAGATAGAGAGAATGGGCTGGTATTGAATTGCTCAGTAGTGCAGGTATTGCGATGCTTAGGAACTCCAGTTTTGTCGTAGCGCCTGTCGTGGTAGCACCTGTCGCGGCAGCTGTCCATTGGTCGTCGCGGCAGCAAACACACCAACTCAGTATTTCAAGTTTGGCAAGAATCCCATATCTGCCTTGGCCTATCCCTAGGTCCAAGTCTGTCGATAATCTCGTCTTGATGATACCTCCCGGCGTGAATCGAAGGATGAACACCGATGTGTATGAATTCTTCCTTAGCCACTTAACCTTGCCCTATCCCTAGGCACAAGATAGTTCAACTATAAACTAGAGAACTTGCTCTTATTTCTTTCGTATACTTAACTCTCCCGATGCTAAGTAAATGGATAACCTCACAATGCTCTCCCGATGCTCTTGCAAGATATTAATAACCAAAATAAGAGAACTTGAAGTTTATTTTATTGAACTTGGACAATCCTAAAACAAAACAACCCTTGCAACTACTTTACAAATCAACCCGTGGCCCTAGGGGTTTTTTAGAACATATCGACGGCGGGTAAACGGCGGAGGGGTTTGGTTATCGGTTATGGGGTATGATGTCTCCTAGGTTAAAATCTATGCCCTTATATAAGCTTTGGGCTCAAGTATTCTAAGATAACAAGGATTACAACTTTAATTAAAAGTAAGATTCTAATAAAGACTTAATCTCCAAAGATCCTACTTTTCAGCCGCCCTCCTTGTTTCTTGGGATTTCCTCTCCTTGAGCTTTGGCTTGACATATCTTTTGATCCGGGGCTTGGAAAAATATATGGTTTTCACACGACAGATGAGCATAATTTTCTCTATCTATCGAGGTCCACTTTGCTTTTTCTCCACTAATTTGCTGTCGTCCTCTGCTGTCACGGCAGATCCATGGCAGCATCATCCTCATCGTCTGCTTGTCCAGTTCAGCTTTCCCGCTTCTCTGCTCTGCGCCTGCCTTCTCCGTCTACTATGGCAGCAACCTGCAAAATAAGCCATCTTTTAGTAGAATCCGTGCCTTTAATATATTTGTGATATTTTGCTGTAAACTCACCTAAATGCAATGCAATGATGCTTGAATGCAGCAGAAATATGGGTTAAAAAGGGTGTAAATAATAGAACTTTTACACACTCAACAATGTTTAAATTCTGTTTTGAAAGCATGGTTTAGTGCTGGTTTTGAAAGTCATGTGTTGAAGGATGCTCAAGGTAAGAGATCCTTGGTTTTGTACTTTGGAATTGTGGAATTGATGCATAGTGTTGCATGTTGTTTAATGGCTTTGTTTAATGCTTTAAAACAATGAATTGATGATGGTAATTGATGGTATTGGCAAGTGATGTAAGTGGTTGTTGGTTACTTTAATCGGATATAGTTAGCCGGCTATAGGATTGGGTGCACCGTGAATTGAGTCGCCTTGGATGTCGAGGGGTTGTAATGGTACCGTAAACTCCATCCAAGTATCCTAGCGATTGAGAGAGTTGGTGTCACCACGATGGAGGATGGCTCTCGTGGGTGGGCTTTGTTAAGTGCCACCGCGATGGAGGATGGCTCTCGTGGGTGAACCTTGTTAAATGTCACCACGATGGAGGATGGCTCTCGTAGGTGGACTTTGTTAAGCGTCACAACGGTAGAGGGTTGCTCCCGTGTGTGAGCTTGGTTAAGGTGATTACAATGGTTGTGGTAGCTTCCATGTGTAAGCCTTGTGTTGTGTCCCGGCTCTCGCTAGTGAGTTATACAACTTCCGATGAGTGATGTTGAGGGGTTGTGATTGTACCGTTAAACTCCATCACGGGTGTTGAGGGGTTGTGATTGTACCGGTAAACTCCACCTTGTGTTGTTCGGTTGTGTGTATGAAGCGTGTGGGACAACGCTTGTAATCCGCGTATCCGATTGTGTCTTGAGTTGAGATGGTTTGTGAATTATCACTTGGAAGCCAATATAATGTTCTTGAATGTAATGAAGCAAGAGATGCTTGAATTGATGCAAGGTTGCATGGGAAGTGTGTGTTGTTTAAAGGGGTGCATGTATTACTTGTTAAGCTTGAACAAGTGTTTATCTTCTTTTATGAATGGTGTTTATGTGCAAGGAATCACTTTAATGCATTGAAGTCTTGTGAAGACTTGTTTAGAAAGGCATGAAATGTAAATGTTGCTTTTGGTAGTTCATGTGTTATGCATTTGTTGAATGCATGAGATAGTTAGAGGGAACAAATGGTTTTCCAAAGATTTTGCTTGAATGGATCATTAAGCATGAGAAAAGTATGTTATGAAGAGGAAATGTTTTTCAAGGTATTTGAGTTTAACTTTGCATAAGGTGTTCATGCTTGGAAAGGTTTTAATTGATGGTTTTGCAAGAATGTGCTTTGAAGTGAGTTATTAGCTTTTCTAAGCTAAAGGTTGGTTTTCATGTGTAGCAATGCATGATTTAAAGTATGTTGTTTCAAAGGGGTTTTTCAAACAATGCTTTGGTTTTTGGTTTGTATTTACTCTTAAGGAAGGTTTTATGATTTGCTGCATTGATGGTGTTTTGGTTTTGAGCATTCCTCACTAAGCATTATGTTCTTACGCTCCTTTTTGTCCATCAATGCAGATAATTGAAGTTGGGACAGCAAGAAGCAAGGGATTCAAGGAGAGCTCCACTCGAGAAGTATGTCTCGGTTAATAGCTATAGATAATAAAGGCAATGGGGGGAGAGTCTTTTATATTGATGTGTAATGAGATTGTGTATGTTTGACAAGTTTGGTTTATGATTTGAACTATGTGGTTTAACGCTTGCAACGTTTGAATCTTCTCCTTCATAAGTCGTTATGCTATGCTTCTTGTTTTAAAAGCATGATTAAGTGTTGGATGTGTTGAAAGAGTTGGTGCACCTAGGGGTTGTTTTGTATCTAGATTTTAATGCAATTTGGTAGTTATGATGCTTGGCTTGTTGTTGATTTGTTGAGGATTGATTTAGAGTATGTTCGATGGTGATTAGATGAGTTAAAACAGGCTTTTCTGCTGTTTCTGGGCAGGGTGTTTCGAAACACCCTTGCATGTTTCGAAACAGGTGCTTGATTTGGCCTGGGTGTTTCGAAACGGGTAGAGGTGTTTCGAAACACTTTGGCTACTGCCAAGCCGTGTTTCTGAATGGTCTATACCCGTTTCGAAACACTTGACCGTTGGGCACTGATTTGAATGGTTTTGAGGTTTGCAAGCTTTACATTTTAGTCCTGATTTTTGTATGTGCAATTGATTGAGTTTGAGATGTCCGTTTGAGATGAAATTTGGCAGAGAGGCATGAAACATGACTAATTTCATAATGGCAACTTAAAAATTGGTAAAGTCCTCTTAATTTCCAAAATTTACAAATTGGTCCCTAAATTCGTATGTTGTGCAATTGAGTCCCTTATTGTTTTCCAATTGCTGTGATTTTTGAGTATGCTTATCTCAGGAGTATGCCTTGGATTAATGTGCATCTAGACAAGTTTAAAAAGAAAAAAAGGTCGTTAATCAAGGTTGACTTTCGGGTTGACTTTGGTTTTCCCCGTGTAATCTTCGTAGTTCGGGTCAACCGTCTAGGCCGGGCTAAGGGGGTTACAAGAAGAACCTATAACGGTAACAGTAAGGAATTACCCTCGCCGAAATAAAGGAACCTGTAACGATAACAATAAAAAATTTCAAGCCAGATCAGGGCAGAACTTGTGGTATCTCCATACCCTATCCCAAGCACCCAGTAATCGTTGATGTCGTAATTTCAATAATTAGAAGAAGCAGCAATTACGGTAAATATAAAGCAACCAATTATTTTTGGTATACGATAATCGGAGAGCATGCTATTAATTAGGTACAAAAAAATCAAAGATCATGTTGTTCAATCAAGTACTTAGGCATAATTCAAACAAATAGAACTATCATGCTTAAAATTAGGGAACATGTTACATTTTGCAAAATCATAAATTATCAATCATGTGCACCATGTATTTTTAGTGTAACGGCAGCCAGGGGGTACACCTTGAGATCAAGCACAAGGGCGTATTTTTAGACAAATCGACGTCACTTTTAGATCATATAGTCAGTCTTAGTTCATTTTCTTTTTCAGATTTACTTGATAGTTACAAAAAGGAAATACACATATTTTCCAGCCATGGAATTCACTCTTGAATCGAATCCCTTATAAAAATGGTTTCGTTATCTGAGGTTTTAAAATGTATATCGAGATAACCAAGTTATCAATTAATTTACAGGTCTTAAGCATTTATATGTGTCATATAATTCTTAATTTTGACACAAGGGTCCTCATCAGTATTCTTATACTATATTCTTATACTATATTCCACTTCATTTGATATTTCATGCATTAACTATTAGTTAACATGTTCATTATAGTATACAAGGAGTAGTGGGTATTACCTCAAATCCGAGCTACATCGGTCGACCCTTGAAGCCCTAATCGATCACTCTCGAACTCGAATTTGGTGTCCCTTATTATCCCGGATACATGGTAAAACAATTTACGTCAAAAACATAACTTAAACATGATAGTCAAATTTATCTAAAAGGTCAAATGCTGAATAACATTTTATCGAGTTAGAATTTTGCAAAACAAGCTTCAAAAACGGACTCAGGACGTCAAAAAATAGAAAATATGACTTTTTGGAAGAAAAAAAAAGTTGACTTTTTGGTAAATTCAACGCTGACGTCATGCTAACGTCACTGGTTAACTGAGTTGACTTAGGCGAGTTAAATCACTGAGTTGAATTGGTCAGATTGGTTCACTGAGTTGACAAGGTTCAAGTCGAGTTCCATTCGGACGGTTCAGGTCGACTCGATTAACTCGATTCGGATCAGACAGGTTTGGACTGGTTCGGTTCAAGGTTTCGATCGGTCTGGCTGGTTCGGTTTGGGGGCCATCGTCTCAGGCGACCGAAAATGGCCTAGGACGGTGCGTGACTGCCCACGCGCGGCCTTTCATGGCCGAAAAACATACACAAAACTTAGAAATCAACTCAAAAATTACCCAGAACCTTAGTTGAACCAGATTCAAGCCGGAATCATACCGATTCTTACCAAAACGAAAGGAAACAATTTAAGGACAATAGAGCTCCGACGATGGCTTGAACGACGACAGACATACCCTCTGATGGCTGGGTTTTGATCGGCTCAGCGCGAGGAACTCCACGGTGGTGCTGGCGCGATGAATGAACGCTCATGGTGGTCGGGAAATGCAGAAAACCGAAGGGATCGGTTTGGTTCCAGGCGGACCTTCAGACGAGCTTCCTCGGTGAATGGCGCTGAACGGCGGCGAGTGGCAGCTATGATCAGAATCAGAGTGAGGCAGCGAACATGGTGGTGTGGGCGGTGGTAGCCACGGCGGCATGGTAGGGAATATCGATCGGTGAAGGGCAGTGGTTAGGGAAAGAACCTGAGAGTGTTTTAGAAGATGTCCCTTCTCTCTTCCCTTTCCCCTTTTTTCCGTGTGCCATTTAATTCAGACTTTTCCTCTCTTTTTTAATTCAGGTCTTCAAGAACTAGTTAATTACAAATGGGTGAAAACTATAACTAAGAGCTCGTATAGCTCAATTGGTCGGGCACTTGGCTTGTAAGCCTTAGGTTGCGGGTTCAAGCTTTCTCATAGTCTTTATTCCCTATTTTTTCAACCTTCAAATGGTAATGGGTTAATTCAACCCCAAGTCCTTAAACATTCAATAAATTTCAAACCAACCTCTCAACTTTGACTTCTTTTCAAACACGTCCTTGAAATACAATTAAATTATCCCAAATAAAAATATCCCCACTTTTGGGGTGTTACATAATTTGACCAAAAAGTATACTTTAGATACTTATTTTGACCAAAAAAAATATTTTAGGTACTTAAATGAAAAGGTTAATATACTTTATATATTTATTTTGACTAAAAATATTTTAAGTACTTAAATGAAAAGGTTAGTTGTATACTTATTTTTTATAAAAGCCAAGAAAATATTGCATGTTAGTGGCATCTGGGGAATTGAGAACTTTGAAATGTCATAATCTAATCACTATGACAATGATTTTTTTTTACTAGGCTTAATAGTCAAAAAGGTATCTAATATGGACCATTTTTTTAGTTTGGTGCCAAACATTTTTTTTTTTTTTGTCATTTTGGTTCCTGACGTTTTATTCCGCAACTTAAATTAGGTTTTTACATGACATATGTTAAAATTTTTTGTTATACAATAAAAATGCGACATGTGACATATTATGATATTTTTTATTTTTTAAGAAAAACAAAAATCTTTAATATTTTAAAAAAACTCAAAATCTTTAATTTTTTTTAAAACCCTCACGTGAAGAATGTCCTCCCAAATCCTTTGGAAGAAGGGCATTTAAAGGACACGTGATTCCGAGTTTCCTGCTCTGCTTTGCTCCGCTCCGCAATTAACACACAAGCCATCTACTTCAATACTCATATACGAGCGAAACTAGAAATTTATAAAAAATACCAAAATAAAATTAAAAAATAAAAATTAAGAGAGGGCCAAAATAAAATTAAAAAAATAGAAATTTACAAAGGGGCAAAATGAAATTTAAAATTTGGAGGTAGGTCATACTAAGATTTTATAAACTTTGAAGAAATTATAAAGATAATTTTATTTTTATTTTTTTTAAATCTATTCTGTTCCTAATGGAAAAAAAATGGCGGAGACGAAATCCCTTTTTCCTATGTTCCGCCCTTGTACCCATCCTAATAAGCATGTCCTTGGTAGGCAGCTTATTGGACTTGTCAATTGTCATCCACAAAATCAAGACATGTTTAGGTACAAGTTTGATATAAACAAGGTCTTTAAATACATAAATTACAACTAGTCAACTATGAAACTCCTTTAGGAAGAGAATTAAAATGGAAAAAAAGCCTAAGGATACCTCTTGTTTGTTCTGTTCCATGCCATTCAGACAAGGATAGGAATTTCATATATGGATAATGTTCTCACTCTGATACATGCATACATAAATATATAAGAATAAAATGTGTACAATGAGTGTGTTAAGGTGATGGCAGCGACGAGACTTTTTTCAGCGTTAAGACACTGCAACTGCCCCTTCTTGTTGACGTCGTCTTCTAAGTTCACCTTCCACCACGTTCTGTGCTGCCTCCGCCGTCATCGCCGACTTCTCTGCCAGCTCTGTTGCCGCCTTGATTTCCTCGATCGCTTTCAAGCTTTCTTCCACCTTCTCCTCCGCCTCGTTTTTGCTCGAGATTATCGCTTCCAGCTCCACCATTGCAGCCGCTATTTTCTGCTTCGACATGCTCCCGTACTCGTCTATCTTCCTTTGCAATGCTTCATATTCCTCCTTCGAAAGCATTATCTTCCCATCGCCCACCCCCTTTTCCAATACCCGCATTTCATCCAGCGCCTCCTTCTCCGCCGCTTTCGCCTCTTCGGCCTGTTCCAGTGTCTCGTCTAGCTTTTGTTTTAGCTCCTTCACCGCCATATCCGCTGCTTCGGCATCTTTCTTCAGCGATTCGATACTGTTCTTCATCTCTTCAGCTTCTTTTCTTGCAGTCTCGGCTTCTAATAAAAGCTGTTGCAGCCTAACATTATGATTATGGTTAAGAGCTTCCCTTTCAGCCTCTTTCTTTGCCATAATTTCATTTTGTTGTGCTTGTTTCCTCTTCACCTCTTCGAGTTCCACTCTAATGGAACTCACTAAATTCCGAAGAGAACCCTCCTCATCGGCCACCATTTGCAGCGTAGTCGTGGCTTCGTTAAGCTCCGAAGTTAAAAGTCTAACGGAGTCCATTTCTAAAGCATGAACCTTCTTCATCTCTGCTTGCAACGCCTCGACCTCGGCCGTAGTTTCGGTTAGCTTCTGCTCCAGGGACTTGGTTAACTCGGGATCATACACTTCCCTGGAAGCGCTCAATTTCTTTTCGGCTTCCTCCTTAGCAGTCTCGTAAGATTTCCTTAACATCTCTTTCTCTGCCGCAATAGCCTCTTGTTCATTATACACTTGTTGCGTAGCGAATTTCACTTGCTTGATAGCTTCCTTCATGGCAGTGATTTGGTTCGTGAGCTCCGTGACCCTTTCCGAATGCATTTTAGCCGCAAGCTGAGCTTCGGCGGCCTGTTGGAAGGCCGCCAGCTTGACTTCCAGCGCCGCGTCGAAATCCTGCCTAATTTTGTTCAGCTCTTGTTTCTTGGCATCGAGCTCGTTCGCGACGGCGAGGTACTGCTCCCTCGCCGACTCGAGTTCTGCTTCATATTCTTGGCTGTATTGTGATTTCTTGAGTTCGAGTTGACTGTCCTGATGCTTCATTGCTTCGGCTGCTTCGATTGCGGACTGCATCGACTCGGTTACTTCTCGAAGTTTCTCGGACAATTCATGTAATGTTTGCTTAGCGCTTTCGAGTTCACTGTCTGCTTTAGCCTTTGTAGCTTCATCACTCTCTAGCTTTTGCTTGATATTGTTGAATTCTTTCTCAGCTAGAAGAAGCTGTGTTTCCTTGTCTATAACATTCTGGCAAACATAAATTAGGACTAGATTGTTAAGCAATTAAATCTTGAGTAGTGGTTTGATAATAATTATAAAGGTAAAATTACTGTACAGATCCCTATACCATAGCATAGAATACATTTTAGTCCCATATCGTCTATAAAAGCTGTATATGTTTGGCGTAGCGTTTTATTATTACCTCTGCAGAAATTCTAGATTTCCTGGGAGTGCGCCGTTCCTTGGTAACGGCAACTTCACCGAATAAACTAACGGCGGCTTTGACGGACTGGAACGGCGCTCTGGTATCAATCTCACCTACCTCTGCCTTTGGTGAACCGGTAGCGGCTTGTGAGATGCGTTCGCTCTGGGCGCGGCGGTAAATGTTCACCATTTTCGCTCTCTATTTTCTATTTTTCTTCAAAAACAATTTAATTCACCTGCACACATTATCATGTCATCATCCTGTTACTGTACATATATGGATGCATGCATGCCAATGATCCTTAGGCTATAATCACATATGAATTCAAGAGACACGTATCTACATGCATATATCATCACCAGACATTTCAGATCATCATAAATACATGCATGCATGTATGTATAAATAAGATGAATATGAAGCAAAGAAATTGAAAGAAACCTGATGGCACGTTGAAGAGGGGAAATGATGAGAAAGGAAGGCTTTGAAGATGGAATTATGGGAACAAAATGATGTCCAGAATGAGAGGTGGGAGAGGTTTTGTGAATTATTTCCACCAAAGTTTTCGGATTTTGAATGGTTAAAAATCAGTTTTACAAAATTTACATTTAACATGCTATTGCCATACAAAATTATACACACCGTACAGATAAATTGTTAAAACTAATTCATATTACTCTGTTTTGACCATTTCCCTTTTAATATATGTATGTTCATGCAGTCACACACCTCACTTCTCTCACATCATTTTTAGTTTCTATATTCTAACTAAGTTCGAATAATTAAAATAAATATTTAAACTAATATTTCATAATCATTTAAGGTTTAACCGTTATCTCAATTAAAAGATTAAATATTTGTTATGACAAGAGAATAGTTCAAATACTTAAAACAAGAAAATAATTTATGTATTTATTTAAGTGGTTACAGAACAATTTGTTTAATGTCCGTTTATGCATTGTAGTAATCACTTTTATTTATAGTTATACAAATACATTGATTGTAATTAGAATTTTGTTACAACATTGCACTAATTGATTATGATTACAGTAATACAAATATACATTTTATACCGCCAATAAAGATTAACAATTCAGATTCATTTTTGACCAACAACTGAACTAACTTGTAAATTTTAATAGAGTATAAGGATCAAATTATGACAAACTGAAGTTTAGAAGAATGAATTCATAGTTTTGATAAAATAAAAGGAATAAATTCATAATTAGACCAAAAAGTTGCATAGCTAAGCTATGCCAGCTAGTACATCCATCATTGAAGCATCATGCATGGATGTACACAAATTTGGGACCTGCTGTCCAAGAAAACAGAGGCACACAGACCTTGATTCCTAATACCAGGTTCTGTTGCTTGCAAACAAAAATCCAGGGGCAGCCAATACATACAGCAAGGCATAGATTGCCATTTCCCTTCAATCCGGAAGAACACGCCGGAAGGTGAGATTAATTCGAGTCGTCTCCGCCTCTGCACACTTAGGCACGGAGTGTAGTCAGTCACGCTGGGTGTTCCCTTTCATTACCAACAGTGATCCATCCTTAAGCGTGAAATTGTGCTGATTATCTTCGCTTAAGCGAAATCACTACGGCTTCTACGATGCCTTTGCAGTTGCACCTTGGGATGACTTGCAGCTCTTTTTCTTCAAGAAAAATTCACGTTCGCATCCAAAGGAAACAGAAGCAATTTCCGGGGCTGATCCATAGAGCTTCTCGTCATCGCTATGCCAACCTACATAGTCGTTACCCCCATTATACCGATTAAAAAGCAAGCTATTAAACATACTCCCGGGAAGCATTTTATGGACCTTAAGTAAATAAGCAAACACGTTAGACGGCAACAGAGAAGGAATACGAAGTAAACACTTGCGAGGCATGATGACTACATACTTACCGTGTCCAAGATGTCCTTAAGCAGGGGAAAATCACCCCAAGAATGAGCATGAAGCAGATATCCACTGTAAATTAAGTCAGGCAGTCCAGCATTACCAACCATTCATGCTTAAAAAAACATGTTTTTTTCTCCAAGGAAAATCAATATCAGTTCGTTTATATAAACATCACTACAATAAAACTGAAAAATGTAGCATTTGTAAGCATATCAGAAGGTAGCATCACCAACCATTCATGCTTAAAAAAACATGCTTTTTAGCCAAGGCAAATCAATATCAGATCGTTTATATATCCATCACTACAACAAACTTGAAAGACGTCGAGATCGTATGCATGCCATAAGGTAACATTACCTACCATTCATGCCTAAAAACATGCTTTTTAGCCAAGGCAAATCAATATCAGATCGTTTATATATCCATCACTACAACAAACTTGAAAGACGCCGAGATCGTATGCATGCCACAAGGTAACATTACCTACCATTCATGCTTAAAAAACATGATTTTTCTCTAAGGCAACTCGAAATCAGTTTGTTAATATATCCATCACTTGCAACAAAATTGAAAATTGTGGCGAGCATCATCGAGTTCAGAACGGTTCAAAAGCAATGATGATGATACCAAAGGGGTGATTTGTTTAAAACAAACAATTTCAAGGCAACATAGAGAAATAGAACAAAAGCCAAAACAGGGCCATAACCAACACAAAAGGGAGCATCAACTGCCACTACCAAACAAAGTAAACCATTCGAATCATGTCTCAATTGAACAATGGACAGAGTGAAAAAGGAACCAAAATTTCAACTGATACAGTTCCGGGTTCCATAGTTTCAAAAATTATAACCTAAAAACTAAGCCTTAACCTATAAACCTTAAATTATAATCCTAAACCTTAAATTGAAACAACTATTCTAAATTCTAACCCCCTTACGTTTAAACCTCAAACATATACCCTAAACTAACTCTCTATACCCTAAAACTAAAATCCAATTATAATAGGCTAAAAAGTAAAAACTTGGGAACGTAGACTACACCGTTTCCGTTTCCAAGATCGACAATTTGGGTCTTTTTAGTATTGTCGCTAGGGTTTGTGTTCGCCTTTAAACATCAGAAATCTGGTAAAGTAGCAGCATTTGAATGCTTACAGATGAAAATGGATTTGCTCATTTATTTACCATAATTAAGCGCCAAACCCCAAATTAAGAAATGTGGCGCCAGTCTCGACAAATTAATAAAGATTGATTTACCAGTACTACACGGAGTTTAACCGCCATTGAGGAGGGCGCCGGTGATGATGCAACCCCCTATATCTAGGGACACGTGTACGGTTGGCATGTGGGGGTACAGTGCATATGCATCCCCAAAATTAAATTGCTCCTAATACGCAAAAAAATATATATTATCATGAGTTTGAATTATAGTTTCATCCTATAAAAACTATTCACTTCACCATTATTTTCTTCTATTATTGGATAAAATTATGGCTGATATGATAAGTCAAACTAGGGGTGCTTAACGAGTTGAGCAGCTCGTGAGCTGCTCGAACTCGATTCGGTCAAAATTCGGTAAACGCTCGACTCGAGTTGACTCTGCTCGAACTCGACTCAAGACCTTAACGAGTTGAGTTGAGCAAAGTCTAACTCGACTCGATAAATTTGCGAGTAGCTCATTAATTTTTTTAAATTATTTGTGGATTGTTAATTTAGTTTTAATATGTTAGTTTGATGAATTTGTGGATTGTTACTTTAGTTTTAATATGATAGTTTAGTGTATTTGTGAATTGTTAGTTTGGAATTTAGACTTTGAAAGTGCTTTATACACTTTTTTTGATATTTTTTTTGCTTAAATTTGTTACTTTATGTTAATATTAAACCTCATATAGTATTGTTAAATTTTATTTTTAGTTAAAAATAAGATAAATTTTTTAGTGAGCTTAACGAGCAGCGAGTTGAGCAACAAATTTTTTAACGAGCACGAGTCGAGCACAATTTTAACGAGCTTAATGAGCAATGAGTCGAGTCGAGCAACAAAATTTTTTAACGAGCACAAGTCGAGCATTGCCCAACTCGCGATCGACTCGCTCGATAAGCACCCCTAAGCCAGACCATGATATAATTTTTCCTACTTAACAATTTTAACGAATATTAATGAACGAACAATTTTTAAAATATTTTAAAAATTGGTAAAAATACTATACAAACCCTTACATTACAACACATATTTCTTTTTGGTCCATATTTTTAAAATGAATAAAATGGTCTCCTACTTAACCGTCTAAATGTTGATCGATATTAAGGCTCTATTCAGCAACGCTTCCCAAACAACTCTTTAGAGCAAAAGCGGCGACCAAACGAAAAATTCCACTAAACATTTTATGTTTATTTTTCTTGACCATATTTTTATATTTGAATCTGATCCCAGACGTTGATTTTAAAAAGCTAAAATTTTCAACTTTTTCAACCCTTGTCGGTACAATCCGAGCACATTAGTAGGCTTTATACAATACATTTAGGAAAATATTTTGATGCACAAGAGTTTACACAAGCCCTTTAATTTTAGGGTTTAGGTTAGGGTTTAGAGTTTAGGGTTTATGGCTTAGGGTTTAGGTTTTAGGTTGCTAGGGTTTGTGATTTAGATTTTAAATTTTATAAAAGGATTGTGTAAAAAAAAATCACACAGCTTGTGCATCAAAATAAAACCCATACATTTAACCTGTTAAAAAAATACATGCACTTTATGATGTAATAATGTAGATTGTAAGTAAGCGGAAGGTGAGATGTACCCATAACATGACGTGTTAATCAACGCCAGTTCACCCGGGAGCCTTTGAAACTCAGCAATCCAAAGCTGCCTTCAGTTCTTAATAACCACAATCTTCCACTCACCACCCTCCACGTGTCCATCTTAAACATAACCCCTATATACTAATATGAGCCCTCTCTCTCTTGCTTTACTTGTTTCGTTTTCAAGATCGGATCAGTGTGGGATCCAAGCTGAAGCTATGGCGGAGAAGGTTTCCAACTCTCTCTCTCTTTTTTCCACCATTTTCCAATTTCTTTTCGTTTTTTTTTCACCATGCATTCTGATAAGGGATGAGCTTTGGTTTGTAATTGTAGGTGACGATAATGGTGCTGAAGGTGGACCTTCAGTGCTTTAAATGCTACAAGAAGGTCAAGAAAGTGCTCTGCAAATTCCCTCGTGAGTTTCTTTTTTTTAGTTTCGTTCAAGTACTGAACTGAAGGTGAAAAGAATGGTGTCTGAGTTTATGTTTTATTTTATTTTGTTATGAACAAGAGAAATACGAGACCAGGTGTACGATGAAAAGGCCAACACGGTGACCATCACCGTCATCTGTTGTAGCCCGGAGAAGATCAGGGACAAGTTATGCAGCAAAGGTGGCGGATCCATCAAGAGCATTGAGATCAAATCGCCGGCCAAACCCAAGGAGCCGGAGAAGCCGAAAGAGGCCGACAAGAAACCAGACAAGCCTAAGGAGGCCGACAAGAAACCAGACAAGCCTAAGGAGGCCGAGAAGAAACCAGACAAGCCCAAGGAGGCCGAGAAGCCGAAAGAGGCGGAGAAGAAACCGGAGAAGCCGAAAGAGGCCGAGAAGCCTAAGGAGTCTGGGGAGAAAAAGGCTGAGAAACCAAAAGAGGCTGAGAAGCCTAAAGAAGGTGGTGGGGAGAAAAAGGCTGAGAAACCGAAAGACGCGGAGAAACCCAAAGAGGCAGCGCCTGCAGCAGCGGCGCCACCGAAGGCTATGGAGGCTGCGCCTTTACCGCCGATGGCATATGCAGTCGGGTATTCATACATGGATGGTTATCATCATGGCTATGGTGGTGGTGGGCCTAGCTATTATGGTGGACCACCTCCCCAACAACCGTTTCAAAATTACGAGACAATTGGTAGGCCGGTCTATGATAGCTGGGGGAGCGGCGGTGACTACTACAGGCACGGTTATGGCGGAGGCCGTGGTGGTGAATATTTTAGCGATGGAAACCCGCAAGAGTGCTCGATCATGTAAGGAAGAAGAACGTGTTGCTGAGCTGCATATAGTGGAATTTGAAGATACTAATAATCTTTCATGTTGCTTTGTTGAAAACGGAGTCATTTTCTGGATTTTATTTATTTTTATATTTCTTAAAGAGTCGATAGAAGTCATAAATGATTGCCTAGTTTGGTGTCGGTGGTGGTCGGCGGTGGTGTTTCAAGCTTGCAAAACTGTAAGTTACATAGTTTTAATGAATAAATAAATAAATGAAGTTTCTAATTTGTCAGAGCTTTGGTTTTAATACATGAAGAAGGGATTCTATTAACAAAAATTTAATCATTGAAAGAATCTTACCAAATGCAAGCTTACGTAGTTTATAGTAATGCGCAATTTACAATTACCTGAATCTAAAATGCAGTTGAAGTGAAAAAAATAAGATTTAATTTGAATTTAAATTTTTTTAAATAAAATTTAAATTATAAAATAAAACTTGCAAACTAAACTAATTTAAAATATTTTACCCAACTGGATCAAATACATATCCTGAAAGGATTAATATCCTATACACTGGCGGTGGAAAGTTTTTATTTTCACAAGCGCCTCAATTATAGGGTTTAGGGTTAGTGTTTAGGGTTTAGAGTTTAGGGGCTTTAATGTAAAGGTTTAGAATTTAGGGTTCATGTTTAGAATTTAAGAATTAGGGTTAGAATTTAGGGTTTAGGGTTAATGTTTAGTTTTAGGGTAAAATGGGTAGGGATTTAGGTTTTAACCTATAAACCCTAAATTTTAACCCTAAACCCAAAATTCTATCAACAATCCCTAAATTCAAAACTACTACACTTATACCCCTAAATTTTAAACCCTAAACGAAGTCCCTAACCCCTAAAACTAAGGCGCTTGTGTAAAAAAATTTCCACAAGCGCTTGTGTATAGAACAATTACCCATCCTGAAATACAAATATTCATTTATTTAATACCCAATTTCATTGTTTAGTTTAGATTCTTTAAGCATATGTTAATTTGAATCAAGTACCGTAAAAACTCATCAAAGAGATAATTCTCTCGATTAGTGGCGAATCCAGAAATTTAAGAATAAGCGTTCAAAATATTTTTTTTCTCAAATAGATATAAAGGGTTTTTTTTCAATAAACATAAAAAAAATTGTACTCTCTCCTTCCCATAATTTGTCTCTTATTTCCTTTTTTTGTTAATTTTTTCAACTTTGACTCATAATTATTTAAAATGTATCATTGATAAAAATATAAAAAAATATATTTTAAAAAGCTCTAATCGAGTAATTTTTAAATATATATTTTATAACAATTAATTATTTAAGAAAATTCAATATAATAATAGTTAAAATTTTAAAATTTTAACTTTCAAAAAGTTAATGAAAGACATTTTTTATGAAATGGATGAAGTAGTAAAAATCTAACACTAAATTAAAAAAATTCCCCCAAAATAAGGGTGTTAATGCTCTCTTCCATGACCACGTGCATTTGCCGCTACTCACAACTCAATCTACTTATTCACAACATCATAATTATAACCATTAATTTTATTAAAAGAATTTAACATTTTATTTCGATAGATTAACTAGTTTAAATTTTGGACAATAACTTAATAATTTAGGGACATTGAATGGCATTAACCCATATAAAGTTGAGAAAAGAAGGCACAGAATGCATCCAAAAGAAAAAGGTCACCTCCGGTGGGCGCCTCCCCTGGACAGTCCCCAAACGCCAAGAGGATGACGTCAAAGCGGTGTTTCAAAAACTACAGACTAGCAGACAACCTGGCGCCATCGATACCTAATTATCTCCCATATTTTCAATTTCTTATTAGTCTGCTAACTTTACAAAAGTAACAACTTTTCAAATTATTTATCATATTTATATTATAAGAAAACCCAAATTCACGATACAAAAATTTTTTCGATTAAGAGCAACGAAAAAGAATATCACTGTTTTTTTGAGGTTTTTTTTCTTAGTGCCGCCTCTCTCTTTGGTTCAAATATAGGCTAGTGGCGGCAATAACTTTAGGTTATTTGTCAACCGCCGGTTACCTTTTTTCATTTATTTGTTTCGCTCTTTTGATTTTCAGTCTTTTTAATTCAATAAATTTATCTTTATAACACAT
Source organism: Hibiscus tridactylites (assembly GCA_958450335.1). Classification (NCBI taxonomy): domain Eukaryota; kingdom Viridiplantae; phylum Streptophyta; class Magnoliopsida; order Malvales; family Malvaceae; genus Hibiscus; species Hibiscus tridactylites. Next base: position 79,497,707 of record OY288279.1, read on the forward strand.
TTTTTCTACCATTTGATACATTTTCTACTTTTTAACATGTTTTTCTATCTCTTAGCACATTTTTCTACTATTTGTTTTCTATCAAAGTTGATTTGACGACGCCACAACGATCAAGATGGCGATTATTTGTAATCATGTTAATCTTCCCTGCTATGGACCTTCAGTTCGAATTTGAATACGCAATTTGCGCTTGTAAAGAGTTTCTCAGGTGCTCGACTCTAATTTGCGTTTTTCCGGTGGTCTATCAATAGCTTCATCCCCTTTTGTGGTTTGTTTTGCCAATGTAATCAGGTTTCGTATCTATTTTCGATCGAGTATTTAGATGAGTTTATAACTTTTTTCATGTATGATTCATGTCTAATCTAAAGTGGCTAGTTTTAGGAGAAATTCCAAATTATATATTTAGTTTACAATGATAATTTGTAAACCCTTATTATAATTTTAAGTATTTTCTCATTAATAAAACTAGTGGCTTATTTTAAAAAAATCAATTTATAAAAAAAACATTTTCTAACTAGGTCAGTTTAGCAACAAAAGATTTAATTGACTAGTCTCATTCCACACCGCCCCATGTACATTTCCAGGCAAGCAATTATAACAATTGAGAAAGATGGTCTTTACTTTAGTTGCATGCATGTGATGACAATTGACAATGCATTCAAATTTGAGGTTGAAATTTTGGACCGTCAGGCCTACATCACATTATTCCCTCTGACGACAGCATGCATTAGTAACAACAATAACCACTTTTAATTTGGGTTTTGTTTGACAAACCAACTAACCCAATATTAATTGTACACTAACACACTCAACTAATTCATCATTATCACCTCCAATTAAGCGCATAACAAATACAAACAAGACATTAATCAATTGAGAAATAATTGATAAAAGTACCACTATAATATTTAGATCAATCAATCGAAGGAATAATTAATCATAGCTTATATATATATATATATATATACAAACAATAAATACAAGGCCGCCATTGTCGGTGGTCAGCTGTTTAGGTTGCTGTAAATAACACCAATCTGTTGGCTTACTCAATGTGGGCAAAAGTTAGTTGGAACCAACTTAACCGACACATTCGATTATCGATATCGATTAAATCGGTTAATTGAACTAATTCGGTTTATGCTATGGTTAAAACCCTAGAGAAACAACTTAATCGACCTAATCAACCTATGTTCAATCAGTCCAAGTACGTATGAAAAACCGACCGAACCAACCGACTCAGTTCCCTAATAGGGCAGGGGATGAGTTCAACAATTACCATGATGGTGTTAGGTGCCATCACAATCAAACTTGGGAATCAAATAACAGTGAACACATCCAGATTAGGGACCACAGCCACTTCCTCAATGTCATCAACCTCAACAAACTATTCTTAAGTGGGAAGATACATACAAAAAGGGGAAGAAGCTATCATTGTATATCTAGAATTTCATACACCAAACGACTGCCATTTCAACCATCACCAGTATCCCATTGCTATTTTACCAAAAAAGCTAAAGCTATGTACTTAGTATTTACTTCCACCAAAATTGATAAGTTAATCACTTACCTTTGTACACCCTCCCTCAAGGCCTTTTCTTCCTCATCGGTCCATCTATTAACTCTTCTCCTTCTCCCCCACTTTTTGGGTTCGTCTATCTTTAGGGGAGACACATGCTTCGTTCTGGGGCTTGGTAGAGTACATCTGTTCGAACAACTATCTGTCACTTCAGGAGAGACATCAATTGAATCCTCCCACTACAACATTACACAAAACATAAGAGGATTGACTGAAAAAACAGGCAATAAACTTAAAGAATGCAATGCAATGAAAAGCAAAACAATTAAGCATGCAACATAATGCCACAAATGATACTCGATATAAATATGTGCACGCACACCTCGAAAGTGTGAGCAGTGCCATTCCTCTCCATTAAGCTGGTCCTACACACTTTCTTGGGACTAGTGAAAGCTTCATTCCCTTACTCAGCTTGAGAAGGCTCTGCAGTATGATCAACAGATGGAGCAAGAACACTCCCATCCATCCTTTCAATGTATTTTCTGATGGCCTCATCAGGTGCCCCCTGTTCTTTATTACCATAGCCTTCAGATGGAGCAAGAACACTCCCATCCATACAGGGGGCACCTGATAAGGCCGTTATAAAAGACATTGACATGATGGATGGGAGTGTTCATGCACCTTATTTCCAATGCCTTCAAATGGAGCAAGAACACTCCCATCCATCCTGTCAATGTCTTTTCTGATGGCCTCATCAAGTGCCCCCTGATCCTTATTTCCGTTGCCTTCGGAGCTTTCTGAATGCACCTTTCTTGCTGATGCCACGTATGACTCAATTCTTTCAGCAGTTTCCATGGCTTTAGGAAGAGGATCTTTTACTTTACCTACCAAGTCAACAACACTCAACTTAAGTGACTTATCGTGCTTTGTCAACTTCAGGACTTGTTAGGAAGATATATTTCCTATAGGATGGCTTGTCCTCTCTATCAGAAGTAACAGGTACTTCATAGTGCCTACTGCCTACGTGAAGAACTAGGGTCACATCTTGTTTGAGGATTCACCATCAAAACCCCTAAATAATAAACCAGCTTAAAGGATCAGTATGACCAAGATTACCACATGTAAACTAAGTAATAACAATATGAAGCAAAATGTACACAAAGAAATGGGACAATTCATTCAGACTCAAACATACATATTCTTAGACCAACAAAATAGAAGCTTTACTACAAAAACTTAATCATGCATGGCATTACATACTCTTAGGAAAACAAAATTAACGATTTTACTAGAGAAGATTGAAAAGAGAAGAGAAATCTACGTTTTCCTTTCTCAATGCAACCGATTAATTGCCGTGTCAGAGGCAACCATTTCAACTGTGTCCAAAGCTTTAGAGAGGGAATCAGTTACTTCATCCACCAATGCAGCAGCCATAGCATTAAGTGGAACTTGCTGCAGTCTGTTAAATTCAGAAGCAGATTGGAAGAAATCTTTTGGGCAAGAAGGCCAGTCCTCCTCTAAGCCAGCAATGACAATACCTTTATGTCGCCTGCGGGAAGAATGTAGCTTATGTTTTGTGTGAGAATTTACCCTCAGAATCTCTGCAGAACAAGGTAAATAGAACATATCATGACCAGTAATACCATCTCTAAAGTAACTTGGGCACGTATGACATGAGGCAAAATGTACACAAAGAAATGAGACAATTCCTTCACACATGTATTCTTAAACAGACGGAATAAAAGCTTTTCTAGAGAAAATTTATCATACATGGCATTACATGACCTCCTGAAAAGAAAATTAATACTTTTACTAGAGAAAAACAATATTGTTTGAGAAATCGTCTTCAATTCCCCACATAAACAAGGAAACCAGATCAAACAAAGGCCAAGATTACCATTACTATAGTGAACTGGGTACGTATAACATTATGGGGCAAAATTTACACACAGAATTAAGTTAGATCCTTTTACATGCATTCTTAGACCAACATATTATACTGCAAATTATCCATACATAGCATAGGATAATCTCATGAACAAAATTAAAACTTCTACTTAGAATAAAATGGAAAAAGAAGAGAGCAGAATCCTACTGTTCTTTTTCTTCTTGTTATGATCCGGATTTGAAAGAACATGAGCAGAAGCAGAGGCAGCATTATCCACTGTGGGAAGCAAAATTTACGCAAGGAATTGTGTTAGATTCATTCTACATACATTCTTAGACCAACATATTGTACTGCAAATTAATCATACAAAACATAGCATAATGTCCTGAAAACACTTTTACCTGGAATAAAATGAAAAAAAGAAGAGAATAGAAACCTACCATTCCCTCCGTCAGTGCTACGATGAGGACTCGATGGTACTTCAGCAGAAGCAGAGACAACATTAACCTCTGTGGGAGGCCAAATTTAAATAGAGAATTGAGTTAGATTTATTCTACATACATTCAAAGACAAACATAAAGTATTGCAAATTTATCATGCATAATCTCCTGAAAATAAATTAAGACTTTTTTAATTGGAATATCATGAATAAGAGAAGAGAAGAGAAGCCTACCATTCCCTGCATTAGTGCAAGGATGAGGAATCGAACGGACATGATGAGTAGAAGAAGAGACACCATTATCCACTGTAGGAGGCAAAGTTTACACAGAATTGGGTTAGATTCATTATACATAAATTCTTAGACCAACATATTAAACTGCAAATCAATCATTCATAGCATAGCATCATAGAACAAACTTAAGACATTTACTTGGAATAAAACAAGAAAAAGAAGAGAATTGAGTTAGATTCATTCAACGTTAAATGAATAGGGTAATAAAACAAAATTAAGACTGTTACAAGAGGAGGCTACTGTTCCCTTCGTCGGTGCTGAGTTAGATTCGTTCTACATCCATTCCTATAACAACATACATAATGTAGTGCAAATTTACCATGCAGATAATCTCCTGAAAACATAATCAAAACTTGGAATAAAATAAGAAAAGCAGAGAAGAGAAGCCTACCGTTCCCTTCAGTGGGAGCAGAGGCAACAAAACTCCCTCAAATAAACACGAATGCGACCCAGCGCTTCAATGAGGGTATTACTACGTAACAGCCTCATAGCTGTGTCTCGATCGCACAGTGACGCTTCGATTTCCTTTCTCCATTAAGCTAATCCCGGAGAAAGAAGGCCGGAGGTACCCGACACCTCCAAATCCTTAATTAACTTCCCCAAATACTCCTAACAGCATCATAATAGTCGTCCCACGAGACGGGTAACCAGCACAGAGTTCTGTGTACGGCGACGGCGTAAAAGTCTCTCTGCAAGGCGTCGGAGGGTGGAACACCTAAATGGCAGTCGAGTTCCTCGACCGCCAACTTTTTTATCATCGTCGAGGAACTCGACCGCCATTTAGGGGTTCCACCCTCCGACGCCTTGCAAAGAGCCTCTTGCGCCGTCGCCGTACACCGAACTCTGTGCTGGTTACCCGTCTCTGTTCTTGAGAAGGGATGAAACGCAAGGATCTGGCTCTAGCTCGTTAACAATCAAGAAATCCTCCATTTTCCCGCAACTTTTTCCACCTACTAGAATTCAAAATTCAAACCCTAAAGATTTATTGCTGGCCTTGGAATATTTTCATTATTTAATAATAAAAAATCGAGCTTTCTAATAGTATCTATCCTTTTAATTTATGAGAGTATTTGCTCGAGCCTATAAAAAAAAGTAGATAATGTTACTCTTAACTATTAATAATATGTATAATATTACAGTATTAATTGGTCAATTTAAAAAAATTTATAATTATATATCATATTATCAGAGGCGGATGGTGTATCGAGCCAATGAGAGCTCCGGCACCCCCAAATTTTTGAGAACTTGTATTATATCTTTAAAATATTTTTGAAATTACATTTAGCCCCTCTCAAAATTTATAAAAATTTCTCATAAAATTCTGAAAGTTTTCTATATTTTTAATTTTGCCCTCAAATTTATTAAAAAGTTTCGTTAAATTTTTCAAAAAAATCGATTAGACTCACATTTTAAAAATAAATTTCTCACTAAACCCTTCATTTTTTTTTTGAAAATTTTGGTTAGACCACTAAAATTTTGAAAATTTTAATTAGGCCTGCTCAAACTATAAGGTCAAGATCTGCCGCTACATATTATATATTTTATTCTTCCACATATGATATATATATTGATTAAAATCAATCTATTAACTATTAAAAAATTAGTTATTTAAGTTCTATTTTATAACTCAAAATTTACCTAAAACTTTTAAAGTTAACTCTATAATTTATAAAATTACAATTTGAATATTGATTTTTTGAGTCAAGTTTTGTTTACTCTTAATCTCGATAGCTTGTAATATTTGAATAATGTTTATTATTTGGTGCCCATGAAATGTCAAGCACTTGTAGAATAAAAATGTTGGCTTCATTTATATTTTTCGGTTTCTTGTTGATTTGGATGATGTTTGGATCTTCCTTATTGTTCCTCTATTTATGTTCTTATGTATGTGTGTGTTGTTGTTGAAATTGTGCTGAATCTCTGTTATTCTATTTATATTTGTTCTTTTGTTTTGAATGAAGTCGACATTTTATGTTAAAAAACATAAATGAGTTCGAGCCTTGAAAATGACATTGTTGAATGATTTCATGAAAAAATCGAACGCAATCTCTCTCTCTTTCTATATATATTGTTGTTGAAAAAAAAATTACTTGGCTTGTTTTTTTTTGAAGAAAAAAATAAATCATTTTGAATAATACGTAAATCAGAGTAGAACAAAACAGAGGAGATACATTGACATTCTAAATATATATTTACTCCATATAATATCATTTGCTTTTTCTCTCTTCCCTTTCAATGCCCTCTTCACCTTCATTTACATTCTTTTTGCTACTCCATATATCCGTCGCCGTAAGATCCTACAAATGTTTATTAACATTTTACCGGCTGTGCATCACGAAATGAACAATGCATGGAAACTTGTGTCGGTTTGAAACTCGAGGGTGAACCTACCGGACCGGAGCAATAGGGTTTATAGTTTCCAAAGCATTAGGACTAACAGCACCCACCCTTTTGAGCTGTCTCAGTTTCCGGGGTTTCTTCCGACGGTAGAACCACAGTCTTCCCGTTAAATGAAGATGACTCCGGCTTCTTGAGCTCGTGAGACATCATAACTTTCTTGCTCAATATTTTGTAGATCTCTTTTACAACCGTCTGAAAGGCAGCAGCTACATTGGAGGAATCAAGGGCAGAAGTCTCCATGAAAAACATACCCTGCGCCTCCGCCAAGGCCTTTCCTTCAGCTGTGGAAACTTCCCTGGCATCTCTAAGATCTGACTTGTTGCCTACTAAAATGGTGACGACATTCATGTCCGAGTGAGCTGTTCAAAATGATAAACCACACAAGTTAATCCTTTGCCATCAATGACTAAAGCTGACAATTCTACAACATTCCCAAGAAGGGCAATCAAAAGGAAAAACTTTCTATAGTTAGTAAAATATGCCATAATATGGCGAAGAGCCCCTTTGAAGTCTGAAAACAGGATAAAATCAACACATTTTAAATTTTGAGAGTTTTGATAAATCATAGAAATGAGATTCATATTGAGAAGGTTTATACTTGGATCGTAAGCATGTGTAATCAAGAAAACACAAGTTCATTATGGTTCTTACTCTGAAGTTCATTTAGCCATCTGCCGGTGCTATCAAAACTCTGTCGTCTGCTGATGTCATAAACAAGGAGAGCTCCGACTGCACCCCGGTAATATGCAGATGTGACAGCCCTAAAACGCTCTTGACCAGCTGTATCCCAGATCTGTGCCTTGACTTCCTTCCCATCTACATCCACCTTCTGGGTTTGAAACTCCACTCCTATGGTTGACTTCGAATTAGAGTAGAACTCATCCCTCGCGAATCTTGCAAGTAGATTCGATTTCCCAACAGCTGAATCACCGACCAATACAATCTTGAAAAGGTAATCATTAGTTTTCTCTTCCTCCGAAACAAAAGCCATTTTCCAACCTTCCAAAGATTGTCACTCTATAGAACCATATAAAGAAAGTAATAGCATTCAGGTTCTTTTCTGGGGCTAAAATTATCTCCTCGGAAACGCCAGCCTTTTCCTATTCAAGAACAAGTATGGGTTTAGAGAATAAAGGGACAAAAGCCTGTGGAAAAGGAAACTTGAAAGGAAGGGAAGGTATAATAAGTACAAAATGCCACTCAGCGATTGCTTATATGCAGAATCCGAGAAAATCCCTATCTTCTGAAGGAAATATTGCATCAATTGAATATAAAAGGATTAACTTCCACTCCACTCTCTGCATCCAGCAGCGTAGGCAAATCTATCCTGAACACTCTAAGTGTTTAAGTTCACTGCAGTGAAAACAGAAACAAGAGGGAAACACTAAAACCATCAACAAATACTGCAACTCGCCCCAAAGACTAGTCGGAAGAGCATACAACATCCAGCTAAAAGATTCATGATAAGTAAAAATTTCATCTGAACTTGAAATGTAAAATAGGAAAAAAGGTTTTATGCAACAAGTGATATGCTAGGCAAGGAACGGTACCTTGATCCCTCCAATGAACTTGCTTCCACCTTGCCTGGCACATGCAATCCCACTTAGCTCCCACAACGACTTCGATTACTAAAGCACAAAACAAGAACATAAGATAAATGTCAGATTATAAGTGGGAATCCATTATAACAGCAAGTCGATACTTTAGAGGATACTGAAAAAAATCTCATAAATGCCATATTACAAGTCTCGAACAAGAGCTAATACAATATGTGGCTAATAGACTGGAACCAAAAACAAATCACATATACATCCCAATTAGTAGTTCTCTAAGATTACTATGCAGTCTATGCTTCCACTTTGCCTCTTAACCAATAAAAGATCATTTTGATTTTTGTATAAACTTTAAACATTAAAAGCAAAAGTGACATTATATAACAAAAACTAGAGGCCATAGTTGGAAAGATAAGATTTCTTCATATTCTTTGAACAAAATTTCTATAGCTGCAAAGATCTTCAAGAAACCAACCATGCATTATCACCTACAACTGTAACATAAGTTGCTTGATACTATTGCAATAAGAATGAACTTATGCATTGCACTATACAATATAACTATTATAGCCCAATAGGCATGTTTTGAGCATTACTTTTGAACACGATCCACAAACAACATAAACTTTATTTATAAACGAAGCCTCGTACTTTCAGTTTTAAATGCGGGGGTCCATCAATAAGTTTTTTTTTGTCTTATTCCTTGTCCTAATTATTAAAGACACTGAAAAACCAGTCTTTAAAAGATATTTATTTCATCACAGAAAAGTTTTTCAAAAGAGTTAAAATTGCAGATCCTAAAACTTATGCTCTTGATTATAGAGTACTTCCACTGCGTATAATGAACAAGCGAGATCAAAAACAGGGATGGACCTAGAGGGGGACTGGAGGGGGCGGTCGCCCCCCCCCCCCGATAGAATTTTATAGGTTCACCCCTCTAACATAAAGTTCTGCGTTCGTCCATGCAAATTATGACATATCTAGACTCAGTTTTCCATCAAAGGGGTGCCCTTAGAAACTCAAATCACCAAGCAAACTACTAAAAAAATTTATAATTTGCAGTTGACCAAAAGAAGCTTACATACATAATAGCACCAACTAAGTCTCATATGGCTAAAGGAATTCACTTTGCAGAGTTACAAAATCCTAAATCAACTTTTTTTAATCAAAATTTAAAAAATAGTCAGTTTTAAGAAACAAAACTTTACGCATTAGATGGGCGAAACAATAATCTAATAAGAATCCTATATATTGAATCACTAAACCTCTAAGCTATTAACAAAACAAATATTACCAAAATCAGACAAATAAATGAAACAACAAAAAAGAAAGTGATTGAGAATCGGCATTCACAAATGATCCAGAAACAAGTGAAATGAAACCCAAACCAGTAATGAGAGCGACAAATCAAAGCCATTATAAACGCACCAAATTATAAAATAACAAAAATAATAAATACCCCACAAGATTAAAGAAAAAGATGGTGTTTTCATTGCACTCACCATCTGTATGAAGAATTGCGAGGCTGAAAGCAGAGCAGCCTTTGTTTTGTCTGAGAACGACGATGAAGAATGGATCAGACGTGGAAAAAATGCAATGATTTGGTAATGGCGAATGGGCTGCTGAGAGAACAACAAAAATCAAAGGATTATAATGAATGTTTGTTTGATTGAATGAAGAAACACAATAATGAAGGCTTAAGGCAATTGCGAGGAGGAAGCTCAGGCTCAGGCTTCAGGCTCAGGCTGAGTAGCGAGTCGGAGGCCAGAGCCAGCCAGATTTTTGCATTTACTCTGCCTACCGGCATTCGGGTATAGCCTTCCCCTATAATTTCATGGGCTCATTTTTGGGCCTATATTTTAACTTCCTAGGACACAATTTATTTTTTATAATACAAAAACGTTTTTTACATTGAATAGAAAAATTTATGTGTACTATGTTCAAAAAAAAATTATGTGTAGAATAATTTTTAATTCAAATAATATTTTTTTGGAAGATGTATTTCAAATATGTTTAAATGTAATTGTTTATAATTAGTCGATCTTTTTTATAAAGCAGATATAAATATACTTTTAAATTTAAATTTATATAAGATAAGATAATATGAAATTTGTCTCCCGAATTAGTCAGATTCGACTTGATTTCATGGTATTGTTGTAACTATCAGACAAAAGATTTCGGACAAAAATAGTACTATGTAGGTTTGAATTAAAATAAAATATGAATAACGTGTTAATAATAATAATAATAAAAAGTAGTGATAAAGCTCATAAATTTTGAAAACTGGGAAATGATACAGATACAGAGATCGAAGGAAATGTACTGGATTCAATAGCTGTCCATCATGTACGTAATATTTTGATTTAATAGCTGTCGACTTGACATGTTGATTAATTCGACATACGCAGTGAAGGTAAGCTAAATATATATATAATCAACTTACACGGTATAAAACTAAGTTTTACATATTTTTTTATCGTTAAATAGGGTAAGTGGATGGCTGAGATTAGATCTTTACTCTCTCTTTTTTCCAAGTGATACTGTTAATCTCATTCATCCGTTTCACTCATCTAACGATCCAATAAATATGTAAAACTTAAAAGTTTTACACTGTGTAATTGGATCATATATATATATAACACTAAGAGTACTACTCTATACTTACTCAAAATTCTTATAACATCAATGTTCATATCAAATTATAAATTTGATGTCATTTAAGAAAGATTTTGAATTGAGTCTTGTGAAAGTAAAAAAATAATATTAAGACAGTCTATCTTCTAAAACAGAGCTTGATTCAGTTGGACTCCGAACACAATCAAAACTCTTGTGATTATTGAATATGGAAAGTCTCTTGTGATTCGTATCAATATATATTATATATACACACGTGTGTGTATATATATGTCATATTTTGCAGCGGCTCGCCTACACAAAAACTAAAGGCTCTTGTGGGCTGCACAGCAGTTACCAACCTTGTTTGAAAAGAAAGAAATGGCAGCAGCAGATGGGAGTAGGCGGCCTTGCAGCTGCAGTAATGAAATGCCTATGCCATACCGTACGCGTCAGCTACCATTGTCACGTTTTGTTTTGACTATGCACCAATACTTGAGCTGAAAGCAGAAACTTTGGCCAGCTTCCATTCCATGTGGTTAAATTCAATGTTCTGACTCCTATCTAAACTAGGGTGGTAAATGAGACGAGACAGATCGCGAGCTACTCGAGCTCGACTCGGTTAAAGTTCGGTCAACACTCGATTCGGTTGAACTCGACTTGAGTTCTCAACGAGCCAAATCGAGCTACTCGATACCCGACTTGAAAAGCTCGCGAGATACTCGAAAATATAATATACTAAAATTTGTAAACTTTTAAATTTAAAATCTAAATTTCTAAACCTACATCCTAAAACATAAATCCTAAACATAAGTCCTAAACCCTAAAATATAAATCCCAAATTCTAAACCCAGCAACCTAAACCTCTAAATCATAAACTAGCACCATAAAACTTGTGTATCAAAGTTTTTTCCTAATAGGGCTTTAAATGGACGAGACAGATCGCGAGCTACTCGAGTCCGATTGGTCAAAGCTTGGTCAACACTCGACTCAAGCTCGAACTCGACTCGAGTTCTTAACGAGCCGAGCCGAACTCAGATTATTCATGCTTGTTAAAAATTACTCAAGCTCAAACTCGACTCGAAATTTTAACAAGCTGAGTTGAACTTTACAATACTCGAACTCGACTCGGCTCGTTTACACCCCTAATCTAAACCACCATTCGTTGTTCTTTTTCACTTTTTTCTTCTTTATAAATACTATAATCCTCTAATTTGTTCAGATATTCCATTTTAGGGTTATCTAGAAAAATACTCGCTTTGAAGAATATTTGAAAAAAATACTCCTATTTAGCTCACGTCAAGATAAATTGCGTTCTGTAAAATATGTTATCCAAAATCACATTCAACAAGGCGTGACTTTAGTCCGATGTGGATTATATTATCCGGTAAATATATTTAAAAATAAATAAATTGAAATCGCGGTGTATTGGACGCGATTTTCACAAGAATTCCAAACGATTCGTTACAATAAGATGAAGTCGCGTTGTATGGGTCGTGATTTCCGCATTAATAAATTGCATCATTTGAAAATTTAATTACCGCGTTAGGGTTATGAAGAAGTCGCGCTTTGTAGGGTGCGATTTTGCAAAGTCACATCCTGTAGCCTGTAGGACGCGATTTTTATTGAATAGTCGCACCTCAACCGGTACGATTTTCACTATAAATTAGTCCTCGCCCTCCCCTTCTACCCCACACCAAGACCATGGAAATTAACCATAAACAATATTTTTTATTTATTTTCTTCATGCAAAGAAACATGTTTCATGCAAAGAAACATGACAAGATAGCGTTTTTAACGTGATTTATATACCGTTTTGGATGTCTTATATACGCTGATTTTTACACCATTTTAAAGAGAAACATCACTACTATAAAATAAAAGATCAAAACCATAAAAAATTATCCCCCAAGACCATGTAAATTAAACATAAACAGTTTGAGGCAGAACGCGACTTCTGCATATTACTTGATAAATTCGCGATGAGTCGTTTGAAATTCTGGTGGAAGTCATGTCCTGTACACTGCGACTTCAATTTATTTTTTTAAAAATATATTTATCGAATAATATAATCTACATCAGACTAAAATCGCACCTTGTGGAACGCAATTTTGAATATCGCTTCCTGCTAAACGCAACTTGCCCTGACGTGCACCAAATAAGGGTATTTTTCTAAATGTTCATCAAAAGGGATATTTTTTCCAGATAAATTCTCAAAAAGATAATATCTGGCCAAAATACCCCACTATAATCAGTGTCAAAACACTTGCTTTCTCTGTATTGTATTTGTATAGTTATATATCAATAGGAACATATTCACAAATGTAGAGCTGAACCAAAATTGTCTTTTTTTTATTATTGAATTCATCTTATTCTCACACATAACATTATTTTATATTCACCATACCTATCCATGTTTTCGACCACAAACATATGTTCGCATTCATCCCCACACATTGCATGTTATAGATAATAAAATTGTATGAACGAGGAAACAACTCGAAACCGAAATGAAGAGGCTTCTTTTTTTACATATTGCATGCCCTCCTGAAAGTACTACGAGTCGAACTACGAGAATGCTATTCGGTTCAGTCAATTTGTGTTTAATAACAATTTTCCTAACCAAAGAAAAAGATTAGATTTAGAGTATACAAGGGCTCACTCTAGCGGTCTCTAGGCTCAAGGGAAGCGATTTCTTTCACAACTTGAGCTTTGTCTGCCTCAAACTGTTCATCCTCTGCAAGACATCAACACAGCAAACTACAAAATTAAAATTGCCAACCCTAAAACTTTACAAGCAAAAACAATCTTCCATGTGTTTCTCTTTCGCACCTTTATCAATCTTGAAATCCGCAAACAAACGTAGAAGCTTGCTTTTGTTTGCAACCAGTATGCTAACAATGTCAGGAGGCTTGTTCTGATTTGCAGCAAACAACTGTCGAGATATACACAAAAGGATATTGTAAGTAATTTATTGTATCAAGTTACCAAGTGTGCCCCGGAGGAGAATAAATATAACACCATACCTTAAAAACATGAAAAGCTTCTATTTGGATGCTCTTGCTTGATTCCTGTGTATAAACGAAATCACCATTTAGTTGGTCTTTAATACTTGAACAGGGAAAATAGCAGAATTTGCAGCTACCGGCATGATCATAGTTACAGCCTTACAGGCCAGTATTATGCTTAATATTTACCAGCATAAACTAAACCAAGAATGATAGTTGCTAACATATGCCTCAACTTTTTGACAAATGGCCAACTGGGATAAACTCTCAGAAAATTTGATCATTCCTGAATACCGTGGGACAAGGGAAATTCTAGGGTGAGGCACCCTTAGGGTGCAACTAAAATGAGGCGGATTTACACAAATTCTTACTCAATTGGTAATGATTTGTGTAATTACGCAAATTCTTAATTATAAGAATTTGTGTAGTTACACAAATTCTTTTCCGGTTAGTATGAATTTATGTAGTTACACAAATTCTTACCCAGTCCTACATAAATTCTTACTATTTTAATAAGAATTTATGTAGCGCCTCATTTTAGCCTCACCCTAAGGCCTAAGCTACCTCACCTTAGAATTTCCCGTGGGATAAACAAAACATGGAAGCAAGAAACCTGGGGCAGTGTCATACCCTTAGAAGATTCATAAGAATCCTTAAATTATCCCTTGAGCTCACATATCTGGTCATGACAGCAGAATTTGACCGGTCCAACAAAATATCTCCCAACAACTGTAAACATTAAGAAGAGAAAATATAAAATATGACAGGTCTCCTGGCAAAGAAAAATTAAAACTGCAATTGCTACTGTCATATCTTATTTAGTGAACTTTGGAAATAAAACAGCCATAATACTACAATGATTTCAACATTTAAAATAAGAACTTCAATTTGATTGAGTTATCAAATCTAAAGCAGCCAAACTATTCCATCCCGAGTCCCAGAATGGTACAACTATCATTCCACTCTTCAAACTTATTAGAACTTTAATTTTCAGTTTGAATCAGCAAATGAACCCTTTGAATGTACTGGTGAAGTCAAGCATGTTTAGAAGCACCGAACTTTTGTTTTGATTTCTTTTTCTTTTTCTTTTCTTTTTTTTTTTTTGGGGGGGGGGGGGGTTACAATAAGTCTCTCTTTTTTTTTCATTTCTGCAAGGGCCGTACCTTGACAGCTTGTCTTCTCGTAATATAGTTTCTAGATTCCAGCAACTTTGAGTTATAGTCTGCAAAAAACTGAAACAACAAAAGCTCGGTTGAGTTCATTGAGCTTCAATAAATAAAAATTTTGACATGAAAAATGAAATTTAGATCATTTTACTGTAGATATCTTTAGCATCATTACAAATTACAACAGTGTGAGTTGTGACAAAAAAATGAAAGAGAATAGAATGATTCTAATGGAAACAATTTACATGCTGACAGTAAAGGGGGAGGGGGAAAAGTACCATGACTTATGAGTTGACATGAGTAAGTACCATGTTAAGTCTTTAACATAAAAAAATATCAAAATTTAAAGGATGATGGTAATGGAGGAACAATACTTACCCAGTCATAGTTCTTGGAAAGAAATTCAGCCACAGTGGACTTATGCCTTGTCAAGAGCTCCTGCAAGAAAACAAGATATTACATGATGTCAAAAGTTGACTTGCTGTTTAAAACCCATGAATAAAGAAGGAAGAAGGGGAAGTTCATGACAGGATGATTGAAAAGCAATTCAGGTCCCTACTTCAAAAACAGGTTGTTCTGAAACTGGATTCTAATGGTAATTACAGATTAACTAGTGCAATAGTAAGATACACAGAAAACAAGAGAAGAAAGATCATTTTAACAAGCAATTAGATCAGCAGTAATCAACCTTAAAAGTTGCAGCAGCATCAGCAGCAATGTCAAAATTTGGAAGTTGTATATAGTCAAAAAATTTCTTCATGTGCTGTGACTCCAAAACATACCTGAAAATCAAACGACAAAATGTGACACATTAAGCTATTAATATACCAAAAATCATAAATTATTGTGAAAATTTTTCTACTAAAACCTTTAGGAGATGAGGCTCTCAAATAAAAAATCGTCATAAAAAAGGAAACTTTTCAAAGGTAAATAATCGACAAGATTGTCTCTTGAGTGCAAACATTATAAAAACATTGGCAGATTAGATAGAGGAATTAGAAGTAACTTGGGTATTGTTTATGGGTTATATTTTGATACACAGGCTATGTAAAAAAAATTACACAACCCTTCATATTTAAGCTATAAAATCTAAAATCTAAATCCCTAGCCATAACACCTAAACCTTAAACCCTAAACTCTAAATTCTAACCATAAACCTTAAATTCTACACCCTGCGCACTAAACGCCTAAACCCTAAAATTGAAAGGATTGTGTAAACTAAAGTTTACACAAACTTGTGCATCGAAGTATTTTCCATTGTTTATATCCACTAAATGATTGAGAATCCAAGTCATTAAGGAATGAATTAACTAGGTTGACCACTACACTCACCTTGCAACAGTCTGATGCCGTATGCATTCTCTCAACATTGCACCATAATGTAAAGCCATGTCTGTATTCTCGTAACTGAAAACACAACATTTAAGAATTAGAAGATGGTGATAAAATGATAGATACAAATAAACATAAAACATCCTAACGAAAAGATTGCATTATCATATATCAATATCATCCACAAATTAGAATTCTAGCTTCATTATAAACGGAGGCAAATATTTGCCACACATGTGAATTGTTCAATAAGTAGAATTCAGCAACAGAAGTGCCTCCATATTTACTTTTTTGCTTAATTAAAGAATAAAACTGAAAACCATCACTAACTTATAATCCTATCTCTAGCATTAAGTTGTTAAAGATACAAGGAGCTAATAAAGTCATATCGAAACCTTAAACACCATCCAGAAAAATAGAAAATAGTAACAAGAAGAACATAGCTGCTGTACACCTTCAGATTGCCACTTACCCTGCAATTAAAACATCCATGAGATCGATGTTTGCCTCCAAGTAATCGGAAGCAATCAACCGTGAATTCACTTGTTGCCTTTGCAAATTCGCAACAACCTGAGTTGCATCTTTCCTCGCCTGCAAAAAGGATGTTACTTTCAAATTTCAAAAGAATCAACAGTTAGGATAAGCTCACACTGATTCATACAACAATAACTCCCGCCAAGGCAAATTAGCATATCTAAACTAAAATCTACATAATTGGTGTTACCTCTAGGTTCAATTTAGGAAGAGAAGTGATCAAGAGTCGTAGCGTGTTCTCTGTGAAGAACTCTTGAGTCAGTCGTTGACAAGCTTCTGAGACTGGCTCAGATTCACTATTTCCGTAAAGAATACACTTTAAGTCCCGTATATGTTTAAATAAGTCCGCCATCTGCATCAACATTACCACCAATTTTAAGCATCAGATACTGATTTTTCATGCTCCTTTCAGTAAATCGAAAATAGCTGCTCAAATTCTGAAAAAAAAAATTCTCGCTAAAAGTTTAATTCTCCCTAGTTACTAACTAAAATCAAATGCTCACGTCAATTGAATTAAGAAATAATTATTGTGCTATTAGTGAAGGATTATTATTAAAAGCACCTTCTCTTCCCGCTTAGAATCGCGACCGCCGGCGGAGCGGCCGACATAGATGAGGAGATCGCGCGTTTGCCGCACGGTATCAACGGGAGTTCGCGGCTTTGGTTTGAAGAGTCCTTTCATCTCAGCCCGATGATTGCCGTTAATGTTTACAGCAGCACCGCCGGTAACCGGAGCTTCCACTCGCCACACCGCTCGGGTTCGACAAACAAAGTCCAATATTTTTCAAAAAAGAAGAAGACCTCTCACAATTTCTAAAATCTCTTTATTTTTGGTTAATTTTACTATATATATTATCCAACGGTTTAACAGTTTAACTCTGCTTTGGGATTTCTCTTTCAATATGAATCAACCACCCTTGTTGGTTAGTGTACTATTTGTCTTTGGATAAACTACACCATTAGTCACCAAAATATTATAGGGTTTTTATTTTAGTCATCAAACTATTTTTTGGCAAAAGCATCACTAACATTTCGTTTTAATTCTATTTTGGTCAAAAATCGTTAATTTTTCGTTAAAACTTAATAAAAATAGTCACATGACCTAGTATAATAATAATTTTAATCCTCAAAACTTATACAATCTACCAATTATGTCCTAACTCAAAATAACTTATTAAATTTAACTTTTATTTTAAAAATTTAGGCTAAACTCTATCAATTTGATCTCATTGACTAAAGTAGGCCTTAAAATTTTCAAGGTTCTCGGCAAAAGTACCTATTAAATCACTAAAATATCTCCCAGTATGTTAAACTCTTCCTCTTTGGAAGCTATAAAGTGTAGCATCTCACCAAATTCTCTTTGAAACTACTTATTGACAATCATCTCTTACATTGTTCCTCTTTTCTTTTTGTTATAATATTTTAAAAGATAACCATGTCATTTTCGACATCAAATATCTTACAATGTGCACTAATTTTGTTTTAACGGAAGCGGTCGGTTATCAAAATAAAATTAAAACGTAACGTTAGTGATGATTTTGTCAAAAAATAGTTTAATGGCCAAAATAAAAAGACAATAATAGTTGGGTGACTAATGGTGTAGTTTATCCATCTTTATATGCTGGCTTTGGCTAGGACTTAGAAGTTAGAATAGGTTCGGCATGCGTATTGAAGTAGGATTCGTTAACCAATGGTATTATGAACACTTTTTTCCCTATTAATTCGTATTATAATAATATTTTTCAATCAGGATTCTAATCCACATAAAGGGTGAAATAAATCATTCATGATCATCAGGTTAATTAGTGTATAATACTCATTAAAGAGAAGTCAATCAAAACACATCACTTATATTTTTATTCAGTTTAATTTTTTTTTAATATGATGGACATCTACTTTTTACCATCAGAACACGAGGAGTCAGTTTAATTCTTAAAAAATTATTTTATTTTAAATTGATTCTTAATCACTTTTACATAAATATTGTAACTGTTGAATTAAATCAAAAATGGGCTTCTATTATTGCCCAATTCTTATTATAGAATAATGAAATTAAATTAAACATCGAGAAGTAGGAAGGAGTAAAGCTTCTTCTGACCGGCCCTCTCCACAACGTGAGTCCAGTAGTAAGTGGCAGATCTTCCATCGGTCACCTTCAAAACCAGCTGATAATTCATCCCCGACAGCACCACAGTCTCGCCGCTGACCACCGCCAGCAAAGTTAATCCTGCATTTGCCCGCCTGTTGTACCCATCTACGGCGAACTCCGCCGCCTCGATCATGGCCGTGTCCCTCCTGTTAGTTATGGGCTTCCATTCTACAATGCCCAAACCATTGGGGCCGTAGGAGATGACCGAAGGAAGGAAAAGAAGAGGCAGCAAGAGGATCAGGAATTGCTGAAATTGTTGCATGGCGTTTGCTTCTCTAAAATAATAAAAACTATTATCATTATAATAAATATTTATTCCCTCGGGTTGGGTTTTATAATCGTAATTTATAGATGTATATTAAAGACAATATTAAAGCAATTTATTTATGAATCTGAACGTAAGGTACGTTGAGAACGGGGATTTATTAATATTATAACGAATGCGTTCCAAGCACAATAGATTTGATTAATTTTTTTTATTAATAACGGGGTACTACATAGAATAGATTTGATTATTTATCTATATTATATTTAAAAATCCATATAAACTTTTTTATTTTTTAATCTTAAGTACTAATTGAAATTTTTATTATTTTCCCTCTTTACTTTTTATTATTTTTTTAATCTCAAGTACTAATTGAAATTTTTAACAAATTTGATACCCGAGGAATAATTTAATTAATATGAAGACGAATTTAGATATAAAAAAATACTCGTAATTTGTAGATAATAAATAAATTTTATTTTTAAGAAAAATTATTGATTTAAATTTTACAAAAACTATCCAATCCACTGCCGTCTCTCATATGGATTATCTATCACAATGTGCTAGATCTATGACTTATAGACATCATTATTGCAACACGATTATTGATTTTGAGTTTAGTTTTTCTCAAATTTCATACCAATACAATAAAAAATTATAAAATTTTATTATCAAATCAATGTACCACTAAATATTAAAAGAAATAAAGAGAGACGAAATATATAATCTTATATGTTTACTGATCAAATAAACCTAATAAAAAATTAAAAAAATTATTATCAAATCAATGTACCACTAAAATTTTATACCAGCCTAAGATTCAACATAAAATTACCAAGAGCAAAAATTTAGGAAGGTGGCAAGTTTCTTCTTGCTTCTCGTAGAACTGGAACAGAAACTAATGCCTACACTTGTTTCTAAAGGTGTTTCATCTTTTACACTTCTGTTGATTCGTAAGATGAAAACTTCGATTGAACCACCCCCTTTGGACATCTGTTGATTACGCTCGTAATGTTCAGCTGACGAGTTTTTTCAACACTGCTTCAGCCCGATGCTCGAATTTAGGGAGTGCCCATTCGTGTTGGACTATGTCAAGACCGTCTTTCTCAGCACTCAGGCTCTGCCATGAAAGAAGAAAATCAAAGGGTTAGGAGGCATTCTAGGTTAAGAAATGGAAATAGCCAACTCACAGATAAATCTTTGCTTGTAAAAGCTGAGAAACAAGCAAAGTTTGTTTCACTGGAAACTCTTCTCAAGATGCTTTACAAATTTAAATGATATATATATCAACTGAATAAAATGACTATGCCGTCCCAAAATAACTGTTGATTTGATCTTTCATCGAACTAAAAATTCCAAACAATTCTTATCATTTTGTAATTGAATTGACCTGATAGCAAAGCAAAAAGGGAAGGAGACACGACAAGTTGAGGGTGAGGAAAAGCATCAGCTGAAATCCTACCCCAAAGGATTCTCAACAGGTAAATATCATGAAGCCAAAAGCAAGGGAGTTTTCTAAGTTATGAAGAAAGATTAAACCCTTACCTGATAAAAATGCCTCAAATGAAAAAGACACAAATTTGCAAAGAAAGAATACGACTTAAGATGTGAATATGATAAGATATAATAGTCTGGCAGCCCAAGTTGCACGAACATTACAAGAATTGTGGCAGCACAATAGCGACTAGTGGTGCTGCAGGTGGCAGTATTGGTCTATTGTTGTGGGAATTGAATGCCTATTTTCCCATCTGAAAAAATTTCTAATTGCGAAGCTATCTTTGCTGCCAACAGAATCATAAACAAACAACTGTCGACACATGCTACTTAATGATCTCGGTTAAAAAGATAAAGAACAGGCTGAGGAGGAATACAAGACCATGTGAATTTAATTTAGACGCCTGAAGCTTGCAACACTCAATGGAGATCAAATTGACTTAATACCTTTGATGGATCGAAGCCAAACCCACTCATCTGCATCATTCGTTGTGTATCATCCGTTGCTGCCAAAAGAAATCATAATTTACAGATGAAACTCTACCGATAGATAAGGAATCCAATAACCAGAGGAAGTGCAGAACACAATCTAAAATAAAAGTACATGACAGGAAGTTCATGATCCAATACTAACCATTTTCCTCTCCCAGAATCAGACTAAATAAACCCCTCAAACCAAACAAATTGAGGAAGTACCTGGAAGTGAAAGAATTTGTGAATAAATGGTAGTAGTAGTAAGCCAAGAAACTCTCTAGAAAACAGAAGAGCTCAGAGAGAGGGGAAAAAAACAATACCATGAGCGGCTACTAACATAGCTAACATCAACTGTGCTAAGGTCAATTCCATTCTGCAACATTGATCTGAACCTCTGAGTTAATGGGAAGGGTATTTTGGCTGTAAGATAGGAACACAGAAAAATAGAAGAGGAATCACATTACAGTTTACTAATAGTGAAATAACATCAGTAAATAACAGTAACAAGATCAGTTAAGAGAGTTTTGATTCCAATAAAACAAAAGATCGTGTCCATGACCATGCAGTAAAAAGTGAAAAATAAAACAGATCCAATCTAATAGAAAAGGGTTATATTTTAGCAAATTCAGAACATCAGATGCATGAAATCAATTTCATAAATAAAAATGTAAATTCAATCTTGATTGTAGAATTAAAAGGAAAATACTCAGAAATCTTGGGAGTAAAACCGTAATAAAGAATCTGACCTGCAACAAATCCAGAGAAGAAAAAGTTGACCCAGGCAAAAGTGAGAGTCTGACAGTAACAACAGTTTACACAAAACAGTCAATTCCAGAACAAAAGCAATCAAACCAAATCATATGAACACAAAAGGTCTAAGAACCATAAAAATACCTGAGGTATAATCATAGAGAGGTTTTTCTTCATCATGTCCATAGCCATGTTAGGGTCAGAAAACATTTGTGCTTGCGCATTTTGAGCCTGGCCCTTGGGGACAAACAGTAATCCATTTTCCTACAAAGTCCAATATAAACTTCCATTAGTTTTCTTCTTTTCTGTGGCAAATAATTACATAAATGGATCATTTTAATCAATATTCAATTTAACCCGACTTTTAAGTTTTAACACTCCCTTAAGCTTAATATTAGCTCCAACTCACACCTTCTTGATCAATGGCAGTTTTCTTCCTAAACAGAAACTAAATTGACTAAGGCTCCATTACAACATGTGATACTTAAATCTTCTCCTTTTCTGAGACATATATACATAAATGCACTATTTTCATCAATTTAACTTGACTTTTAACACTCCATTAAGTTTAATATTAGCTCCAATTCGCACCTTCTTGATTAATTGTAACTTTCTTCTTAAACAGAAACTATATATATATATATATATATATATATATATATATATATATATATAGAGAGAGAGAGAGAGAGAGAGAGAGAGAGAGTATTTTCATTAAGTTTAATATTAGCTCCATTAAGTTTCTCCTTTTCTGAGACACAAACAGACATATATAGATAGATTAGTTTCATAAATTCAACCAGACTTTTAACACTCAAATAAGCTGAAATTTACAGCTTCTAACTAATTGTAATTTGCTTCTAAAAACGAACCTAAACTCACAGAAACCTGATAACAAAATCTTACACTTAATCACATAATCAGCTAACAGTTCAAAAATAGCTTTAAGAAGGAAGAAATAAGCACCAATTTAGAAAAATAAACAATTATAGATAACAGAAGTTCTAAAAGAAGATGGAAAGCAAACCTCATTGCTGAAATAAACCCTACGAGAGCGAAAAGACTTCGGAGGGATGAAATTTGCAGCAGCTCGTAAATTCCGAGCCCTAACAATTACTTGTCTGCAAAATAGAAACTCGAGAATAAGTGAATCTGAGACCTATAATTAAACTTACGAAAATAAAAATTACAAAAGTATGAAAAATAGAGTTGTTCTGAGAGACGTGCCCTTCTTTGACGATCTTATGATCGGGGACTTGAAAAGAGCGCATGAGCTTGGAGACGAAGTAGCGGAGGATGCCGATGAGGACCATCACCACTGAAAGAGGTATCAGCACCCAATCTCTGATCGCCGTGTCGAGAACCAGATCTTCCGCCATCGTTGAATCCAACTCTGATCTTCGATCGGAAACAAAGATTTTGGCTTCTGCTTTATGTTTTTCTCTATAGTTTTGTTACCAATGTCGTATTGCTTGTGTCTTTTGTCGTTTTGATTCGCTCCTTCCCTCGATGGCGTTGAAATTTTATTTACCGGCAACGAGCTAGATGAAGTTGTAAAATAAAGATCTAATTTTGAATTGGCTTAATTCACAATTTTCACTTCCAATTATACATTTTTCTTACTTTGCACCATCACTTCCCCCCCCCCCCCCCCCCCCCCTCAATTTACCCTATAAATTATGGTTTTTTATTTTTATTTTAAAAAAAGTGGGCCTCATTAAACAACTGATAAACGTTGGGGTAAAATGAGACAAAAATAATAGTTTAGAGGACAAATTAAAAAAATAAAGTGAGAAAAGTGTATAGTTTGAGGGGAAATTATGAATAAAGCCTTTTGAATTTAATCCCTAACTTATAAAAATTGAGAAGTCAATCTAATTACATATTTAGACCTTATCGGTAAATTGTAGACCCGAAAATTAGAAGTTCAACGATTTATACGGAAGAAAATAATAAAATTCAACAAATTATATGTATCAAATTAATGAAGAGTAAAAATAATTTCTAATTACGACTTGAAAATTATTTAAAAATTTAAAAACCAATAACTTGATCCGAATGGTTAGTATTCTATTCATTCCATTTGGTTCGTATTGTTTAAGGTATAAAATATAATATCTAAACTAGACATAGGCTTCATTTTTAGTTGCAGTCGTGACCATGAACGCCCGTTACAGTTGTGATTTGATTGTCAAATAGTTTTATATTTGGCCTATACACTCCACCTATACACACAAGGAAGATCCTTAACTTGTAATTGCTGTTAATCTCATTCTTTTCTTTAGGGTATTATACAACTTTGTTTCTTTCGTGTGTGTGCATATATATATATATCATAAAAACAAACTCCATTTCATTTCCATGTTTGAGCTTTAATTTTGGATCCATTGATCAAACCTTGAAGATGAGTTCAGTCTCATTTTCAGCCCCTCTAGCTCTATACCAACACACAACAATTAGCTCAAAACCAATTCAGCATAGACCTTCCCTCCATAAAATCCATGGTGGAATAACTTGTATTCATAGCAATTTCCATTCATCGTATTCGAAGCAGTCTTTGGTTCCGGTGGCTTACCCTTCGCAGCAGCAACGAGGCCTATCGACTCTAGTGCCTCCTGATGCCAAGGGTTCCAGTTCTGGTGAGGAGGATTCACTAGGAGCCTTGGAAACAGTTCTCAAGCTTTACTCGGCGATCAAGAACCAAAACGTACGCGAACTATCCGATATCATCGACGATGAATGCCAATGCATCTGCAATTTCTTCTCGTATTTCCGACCTTTACAAGGGAAAAAGGTAACAAGCAAGCATTTGGTTTCCAGTCATTGCATTGTTTTTTATACGGATGGCCTGAAATATGTTCATGGTTGAATTGTTCTTTCCTGTTGGCAGCAAGTGATTGAATTTTTCACTTCTTTGATAAAGTATATGGGAAATCACATTGAATTTGTGGTGGAACCAACATTGACTGAAGGGATGGTTGTTGGCGTCCATTGGAAATTAGGTTTGCTCTTCCTTCACTCCATGTACCAATACATGTTAGGTCGAGTCATAAGGAGTTCGATGTCATTTAAGAAAGAACTCGGGTTTAGTCTTTTGAATTCCTGGCAGAGTTTAGAGTTCACATTTCTCTAATATTCTATGTTGCAGAGTGGGATAAAGCTAATGTGCCTCTGGGAAAAGGTTTCAGCTTCTATACTTGCCATGTCTACCATGGAAAAGTGATGATAAGGTAATGAAAGCATCACCACATGCAACAAGACATAATTTTCATTCTTCACATTTATTTCTGTCCTTTTCGTAATGCTAACAATAATAATATCCGGCGAATAACGACCAGGAATGTCGAAATGTTCATGGAACCACTCCTTCATGTGGAACCATTCAGGCTAGTAAGTGATCTACAAGTTTTCCTCAAAATTTAAACTATTGTAATCAACCAATCTTCTAATGCATTTGTGTGCAGAAACTAATCGGATACTTGACGACCGTAATGGACAATATAAGCTCGGGGGTGCCATCCAAAGCCTGGAAAAAGAAGGTCATAAGTGCAGTTCTTGCTCTGTTGTTTATAGCTACCATTCTGCTTTTCTCAATGTATTAGGTAGCTTCTTCTTTGTCTTGTTCGATTACTCTGTTTAAGAAACCGCTATCGACAATATAACCCTCCAATCTATGTAACTAGATGCAAACGCTGCTTGTTCTGAAAGTTAAAAACAACTTAAATTTCCTTTGGTTTAGTTTGCGGTTAGCATCGGAAAGACGGGTCTGTTTTTGAACAACATAAACAAGTACACCTACATGGCTACATCCAGGCTAATGGCTGGCAGAATAACTACAAAATACATCATTGCCAATGCCATGGCCCTATGCTACTACATTTTCATTCTTTACCATACACAAGCAACTAGTATAAAGCTTCTAAACAAGTCAATGCACAAAAAATAAATAAAGGTTAAAAGGTCTTAACTAATTGTTCCACCATCATAGATAAACCAGATGACCAAGCTCCCATGCTCCCTGCAAATAACGAGATCGAACAATTCTATTAAAAGCAGCGACAGAGCCTCACTTAAAAAACAATTGACAGATAAATTCATGCAAGTTTTGCAGGTATATAAGAACAAACTTATTCAAGCATTTGTGCTAACCTGTCGACACCACCAGATCTCAGGAGTGTTTAAATAAATGACGACGTAGTAACGAATCGTGTATCCCCATCACAGATATGCTTTCACATCCAAGAAGCTCCCGAAGCTTATCATCGCAGAGCACCACCATCGGATTTAATGGATCCTGAAACAATGACAAAGCATTTTAAGCTTCCAAAGTAAGCCGAAAGTTTGATAGAAAGAGTTGCACCAACCCACACCTCCAAATGATTGACCTTTATGTACTCCCATACATGTCTTTCTGCCTCGGTTGCTAGCATCTCTCGTCCTCCAGCATCCAAAAACTTGGCAAGGGCTTCAGATATTATAACAGGGCTGGCACTTGGTTCAACACTTTCGGTTTTAGGCTCGGTATCTACTTGCACTCGTTTAGTTTGACTTAACTCCTCTGAAATGATTAGCAAGATTATAATCGAATGATACAAACATCAAATCCAGCTCGTCAACAAACATATATTGCATCAAACACATACTTGAAGGCTCAAATGCGGTAATATGTTTTGCTAGTAGCTTATTCATCTTGAACATGTCCGTGCAGTCGGTCTCAAACACCAAGCGCAAGGCATCATCGCAGATTATTTTTCTCTTGTTACTTGGATCTTGTAGGCTGTTCTTCCTTATATATGCCCACAGCTGCTTCACAATCTAAATCAAGCAGAGACAGACATTTTTAAGCAGCAAATTCCACACATGAAAAGTTTCTTTAGAGAAGGGGGAGGAGACACGACACGCTGCAATCGCGGTTAATCTAGGAAACCAACCTCAGTCCTAGGCAAAGCTGGCTCACCAACAATCACTTGAAGTGCAGGTGAAACGCTACAAACTTTGTTCAGACCGCCTGGTCCGCCTCGTCTTTTGGTTCCAACTGGCCCTGGGGCACTGCAATAGCATTACATCACAGACAAACACTTGAATCCTTGTTCAAATGATCATGAATTCACGTTGCATAAAATATTAGTAAAGCTGACAATAAAGCAAATAAGAACACAAATATGCTTGCAGACTAACTTATTACTCAGCTAATCTAAAATCCATAAGAATTCAAATGAATAAGATGATAATTACACTAAAAATCCAAACTTTACAAGTCTAAACACTCAGGCATGAAACCCCAAACTTCAGTTGCACCAAACGTACAAAAAGGCCTAACCAACCCTAAAATGAATCTCATTTCTTACACAAGTCTCCTCAAAATGCTTGCAAAGGTAGTAAAAAAAGGGCAAACCTTCCTTTAGGCACTTCTGGAGTGGAAACGGTGGCAGCATTTTGAGAGAAGACTTGTGTTTTCGCGACAACCGGCTGCGGCTGAACCTGCGGCGGTGTTTGAGCCGTGAGTGGAGCATGCGAGTACGAGTGAGGGTGTTGGCGGAAGCTGAGGTCATGGGAAGGGAAATGAGAGTGATTTTGGAGGGCAAAATGGGAAGGAAATTGTTGGTGAGGGTGGTGTTGGAGGGTAAAATGGTCCCTCGAAGTGAGGTGAGTTTGAGTTTGAGTTTGGTGGGAGGAGCTGAGGAGGAGGCTGATATGGTCCCTGATGAAGCCAGCTTTATGGGAGAGGTCGAGCCCAAGCTTGGCCTCCAGCTGCTGAACGACGCCGTTCAAGGTGGTGGCGCCGGTGGGGTCCGGCTGCCGGAGAAGGGCCTCCACCCCTCTTGCTATCTCTTGGTCCGACACCGTACTCATGCTTGCTTCGTCCTTCGTATTCATGATATCAGCAATTGTTTTCTTAACTGAAAAAACGGACTCGCAAAAACAAAACGTTTCTCTCTT
Organism: Hibiscus tridactylites; assembly: GCA_958450335.1. Lineage (NCBI taxonomy): Eukaryota > Viridiplantae > Streptophyta > Magnoliopsida > Malvales > Malvaceae > Hibiscus > Hibiscus tridactylites. The sequence goes on from OY288279.1 coordinate 79,525,522, forward strand.
ATTATTCCCTGTCCCTGCTCTGTCTTTCTCTCTCTTTATATTTCATTCAAAAGACGAAAAGGTCCCTCTTTCCCCTCTTCTAATATTTCTTTGGTCAAATTTGGTTTTAATCCCTCTACTATGATCGAATTTTGATATTTAACAACTGAATTTTAATTTGGCATAGTTGAATCTCTTCTTTTTGTAATATCATTCAAAATAATTAACATCATTAAATATTTCGATTAATTCAATGGAAAATCTCGTTTGTTTTTTTTTAATTGATACAATAGTATATTTTGATTTTTGGGTTATGAATGATATTATAAAAATGATAAATATTCTATACACAGTTGGTGGAAACTAAAAATTTCCACAAGTGCCTTAGTTTTAGGGTATAGGGAGTTAGTTTAGAGTATAGGGTTTAGGGCTTTATGCGCATGGGGCTAGAATCTAGGGATAGTTGTTTCAATTTAAGGTTTAGGGTTATAATTTAGGGTTTGTAGGTTAAAACCTAAATTCTCACCATATTATCCTAAAAACTAAACCTCAACCTATAAACCCTAAATTATAACTCTAAACCTTAAATTGAAACAATTATCCCTAAATTCTAAACCCCTACACCTAAACCCCTAAACTAACTCCATATACCTTAAAACTAAGGTGCTTGTGAAAAATTTCAATTTTCACCACCAGTGTATAGGATATTAATCCTTATAAAAATAGAAAAATTAGACTGAATTTTAAAATTGAGTATAGTGGAGGGATCAAAACAAAAAAAGAGCTAAATATTTGGATGGAATTGGAAGCGTTGGATGAGAAATTAGTGGGGGGTGGGCCAACAACTGAAGTGGAGTGTTGTTGAGGTGGTGGCAGACGAGTATGGGTTTGACCCTAAACTATACTTTGTCTATTTTCTAATACTAATAGCTTATGTTATGTTGCAATTACATCATTCATTCATCATCATTCTCTCTTCTCTAAAATTCTCATTAATAAAACTCTTCTAACGATTTCAGTGAAAAAATATATTATATTTAAAAGATTCATATTTAAATCGTGTTTATAAGGTGTATGTACATTATTAAATGAGAAATCATATTAGGTGTTCAAAAAAATATTAAAAATACTTAAATTAGGTAAAAATTAAAGGATTAATCATCCTCAACACCCCTCGAGCTTCGATCAATCCTCTCTTACATTCGAATTCGAATTCGTTTTTACAAAGTAGAACATCGACTAGAATACAATCATCTTGATACACAATAGTCAATATGACCGTCTTTTATTTAATATCAGCTACTATGTTTTATGATATATATCGGTTAATATTTGATGCACCATAGTTAGTGGCAGAACTTGGGGTAAGAATTTGAGAGACAAATTTTTTTTAAATATATGACAATTTTAAAAAAAATGAGGGTTTAACTAATTTTTTTTAATAATTTTTAGAGTTTAATAAGAATTTTTAACAATTTTGAGGTGGCCAATTGAATATTTCAAAAATTTTAAGAGTAAAATTTGAGTTTTTCAAAATTTTGGGAGGCTACGACCCCCTTAATCCTTTAAAGGATTCGTCGCTAACAACAGTGAACATTCTTTTCTACAATCTAAATCTCTAAATCATAGATTAACCCCTAAATTGAATCCTCGTGAAAAATAACTCTTTCACTGCTCATGCATGAAATATTATATATATATTGGTATTTAAATTGTTTCTATAAGTTATCAAATGATAAAAAATTTACTATCATTTAAACAAAGTCGAATTAAAGTTTCGTAGATAAAATAATCAATGCTATAAATTAATGTGTTCAATATTCTAAATGATGAAATGGTTTTTAAAACTTGTATATTATTTGAAATTATGTTTAAATTAATAGAATATATGAATATTGAGATTTAATATTTTTATTATGTTGATTTGAAAATGATATACACTAACGATTCAATTAATTATTTAGTGATTAATAATCAAGATGATATTTTTTATAATAATTTAATGATTAAATAAAAATACACTAATAATTAGATGAACATACATTGTGAAATTTGGACCCTCAAATTTCATTTTCCTGTGTCGTTTTCTATAGATATGAAATGAGATTAGGTTAAATAGATATAGATCTTTCATATTTGAGGTTGACATATAATTTATTTTCTATACGTATGAAAATGACTAGAAATTCTCTAAAAACTCTATACTCGGCAACAAGTTTGCTATACGTGGCCACAAGAATTTCGTCCACGTGGAAAAGATTTATTAAACCCCATTCCTGACACAGCTCTTTTAAAGTACGGAAATAGGTAAATACACGACTTAGTCCTTAAACTATATCTCATCAGTCATTGTGGTACTCCGTGGGCACTGGCGGCACTTGGGTAAGAATTTAAAGGTCAACTTAATTTTTTTTATAAAATTGATTGTTTAACTAAAATTTTCAAAAAAAATGATTCTTTAACTAAATTTTTTAATAATTTTAAGAGATTAACTTTTAAAAATTATGAGATAAGATTTAATTAAAAATATTCAAAATTTTAAAGTTTAATAATATAAATTTTAAATTTTTTGAAGAGACTAAATTAAATTTTTAATTTTTTTGTAAATTAAATTAGAATTTCTCAAAATTTTAAGAAAATCATAACCCCTGCCCCTTAAAGCTTTCGCCACCAGTGGTACTTAAAAAAATACTCGAATATTGAATTTAATCAATCCATATTTCGTATCCTATTCCTAAGTTAAATGCAATAATTCAAACCTTCAGGAGTCGAGTAAATATGTAATGTCATATTTTTAAACTAACATTACATTATTTAATTAAGAGCTCTCAACTGACATCTTTCATTCTTTTCTTCTAACAATAGAGATACTATCTAAAATTGTTATTGTAAAAAATAATGATCTACAATGACCATAATACATTCATTATTGTTTATAACTTTAATAAAATAATGTGATAAAAAACGAGACTGCAATCACAATTTGAATCCCAGCTATTATCCCAAATTATCAAAATATATTATATAGGATCAAAATGCAATTCTACCTTAGTACAGAGACTTATACTATACTTTTACCTCTATTTGTTTTTCAAATATTCCAGAATCTTTAGTAACGAAACAAGAGGTCTCTCTTCCTTTCGGCTTTGCTTGGCCTGGCCTCCTTCTCCTTGCCTCTTTATTATTTACTGCAACTAATCAGGTTTCTAACTATCTCAGTTTTCATCTGCTCCTTCCATCGATATTTCAGGTTCAAGAAAGTTTTTTTTTTCTGCTTCTGATTTCATTTTGATTGGTTGTTTTTGTTCTTTGCCTTGTTTAATTTAAGTTTAGTTGGTTTCCTTTCTGGGTTTGCGTTATTTGATTCAGTTATGTAAAGTAATTAGCATAAGAGTTTGTGTGGAGTTCTGTTTTTTTTATATAACTCATGCAGTCCTGCTTGAAACTGGAATTATAAAGTTCAAATCTTGTTCATGGAAAGCTTGATGGGAATACTATATATTTATATATTGTAATTAGTCAACCTTCTTGGTGTAGGTATTGTTTTCATGATTTGAATCCATGAAACTCTTGCTTGGACCAAATCAATACTTGTATTTGAATACAAAATAGTTCACTTAATTGGTTTGTGCTCAGTTTTAAAGTGAAGTAGTTAAAGGTTTGAATTACCTAGCTTTAAGAAAGAATAAAGATGTGGTATCCTCCTGTTGGAATATCAGTATTGGACCCAAAATTCGAGTGGAGCATCTGATTCCAAAACCATGGTTATCTTTAAATTTCCATTAACAAAAATAGTGCTTTCTATTCATTACCTCCCCCCCCCCCCCCCTGCTTGAGATTTGGTTGAGTAGAATAGTAATTACAGACATATGAAGTATGATATGTGTGATGTTTGTCTGGATAGAAGTTTTATCGGTTTAAGGTTCGTTATTTTGAACCAGTAGGTGCTTTCTGACTATCATGATTCATATGTCTATTTGTTAGCTTTTTTGATTGGCAATGACTCTGCATTTAATTCATTATGTGTGTTTAGTCTATGTTGAAGTGTGTTTTAGAAAGAAGAAAAGGTCGAAATGGTTGCGTATTTAAGATATTTTATGTTCCTATGCTATTTAAAAAAGTGATATTTCTTTAACTAGTTGATTGTAGCTTTTCTTCCGGATACTGGCTCTGTTATTTGCGTAGATTCCATCCTTTGTTAATACCAATTCGTCTTCTATCTATCACTTGGCTCAATAGAATTGTTCATATTTGTTTCAGTAAGTCCCAGTTGTCATCTCTTGGAAGAGGGTGAAATTTGGCAGCTCAGGCAGCATTTTTTCCCCTGCACCATAAACATATGTTTGTTTTCCTTCAACGGTTGACATTAAAGTAAAGAAACATGCAAAAGGAGAATAATACATTCCACTCATCAGCAACTACTTCTCGGGTTCGGCACCGTAAACGATCTAATGAGGTCGGTTACTCAAATGTCAACGTGTGGTTGGGTGGGGTTTTTTTCAATGGTCATGGATTCTTGTTGTCGTCACATTTGTAAAGGATATTTCCATTTGCAAGAAAGTTTTTTTTCTTCTTATTAAAATTGAACTATGCTATCAGGTTATTCCAGAACCTAACAAAGCAAATGGTGGAAAATTACTTGTTGATGACAATAACAAATACAAATCAATGTGGATCCGGACATGCTCTACAGTATGGATGATTGGGGGTTTTGCATTAATCGTCTACATGGGTCATCTCTATATTACAGCTATGGTGGTGGTTATCCAAATATTTATGGCAAAAGAGCTATTCAATCTACTCAGGAAAGCACATGAAGATAGGCATCTTCCAGGTTTTAGGCTGTTAAATTGGTTAGAATATTACCTTTCCCTTCAATAGCTACCAAGATTTTTCATTCCGTAAACGAATCTTAATAGCATCCTTTTTCATACCATTGTGATGTATTTAGCTTTGCTTTTATGCGCACAGGCACTTCTTCCTCACTGCAATGTTGTTTGTATATGGTCGTCTTCTCAGTCAACCACTCGTCAATACCGTAACTTCGGAGAAATTTTTGTATCAGTTTGTCAGCAGCCTTGTCAAGTATCATATGGCTATTTGTTACTTCTCTTACATTGCAGGTTGGTTAAGCATATATTTTACTTCTAGATGTTATTTCTGTGAATATCTTTATTGTTTTCTCATATGTTAGATGGTGATTGCACCTTGAATTTCTCTTCCTTTTCATATAAAATATATATATATATATATATATATATTTATATAACCATTGATATCATTATTCATTGGTTTTCGGTTCTTGGGATCAGGTTTTATATGGTTTATTCTTACATTGAAGAAGAAGATGTACAAGTATCAGTTTGGCCAGTATGCATGGACACATATGATTCTCATCGTGGTGTTCACGCAGTCATCCTTTACCGTGGCCAATATCTTCGAAGGAATATTTTGGTAACTTTTCTTTCTCAGTCACCTCTTTACTTAGATGTGCAAATATATATGTAAGCAGTCAAAATGAAGAGAAAAAAATTTAGAGAAGGCATATATTCTTTAATTTTCAATAAATTCAATGTTGTTGGTGCTTTCACTTTCTTGCTCTCTCTAATCTTCTTCTTATTCCAGGTTTCTTCTTCCAGCATCACTTATCATTATCAATGACATTTTTGCTTATATCTTCGGTTTCTTCTTCGGAAGAACCCCGTTAATCAAATTATCTCCAAAGAAAACATGGGAGGGATTTATAGGAGCGTCTGTCACAACTATAATCTCTGCGTTTGTGGTAAGCTTTGTTTTTCCCTTTAAGTTGACTCCATCTTGTTTGTAGTTCGGGTTTCATTCATCATCCAATTTTACATCACAGTAGTAACTCATGTCGAATAATGCAACAATCCACGTGTCTATAAAAATTCTTGTTGAGCATCCTTCTCACTGTTCATTAATATAGGTCCAGGATTAGTGAAATGACTTGTACTCTTAGCAATAAACGTGTGAAAATTCATCCTAATCCCGTAATTGAATGAATTCTAATCCTTAATACTAGGGCTGATTGAAAAGTAAATTTTAAAATCTTATTTTGTGTTATCATTTTCTTTGCTCATTGTGTTCCTACAACAGGAATACATGAATCTTCAATGAAACGGGGAATGCTTTGTTATTTGCCTTTTGTTTTTGTTAGATTTTCATCCCAGTATGTCTGCATTAACATGGAGTGAGTTTTTGCACATGCAGCTTGCGAATATCTTGGGTCGTTTCCAGTGGCTAACCTGTCCCCGGAAGGTAATTATTATTTTCAACCTATTATCCTTTGATCCTTCAAGAAGTATGCAAGTTTCTTTTTCAGAAAATTTAGGATGTGAGGGTAATGATTGCAGGATTTATCAACTGGTTGGCTTCAATGTGACCCGGGTCCATTGTTTAAGCCAGAGTCGTACACTTTACCAGGATGGATTTCTCAATGGGTAAGCTTACATTCATATCTGAATTTATTTCCCTTAGACTTAGAGTCATCAGAAAACTTATTCAATTTGGATGCATTTCTTACCAAGAAATTAGCCTTTAAGAAATCTTCAAGTGTCTTCTTAAATGTCCATTAGTTGAATGGTTGTCACCTCAATTCGAAGTACCCGAGTCTCTTTAGGTCCCGTGGTCAAACTCGAATGCCAGGAACTTTGCTATGGATAGGTTAAAAAAGTGTAAATGTTAGTTTCCCGGTTACAATGCTCCATCACTTGTTGCAGTTTACTTGGAAAGAGATCTCTATTTTGCCGGTTCAATGGCATGCTTTATGCCTTGGTTTGTTTGCATCAATTATAGCACCGTTCGGGGGCTTCTTTGCTAGTGGTTTTAAAAGAGCTTTCAAGATCAAGGTACAAACTTCATTCATATTCTATATTCGGATTGCGACATAGATTTCTTTTGATACTGACTAAAGTATTACAAATCAACTCCGCTATGAATATCGCGACAGGATTTTGGTGATAGTATCCCAGGGCATGGTGGAATTACAGATAGAATGGACTGCCAGGTGAGAAAATTGAGACTTCAACGTTTCTGTTTAGCATTGTTGTCGGCACAGCTTTCGCGATCAAAAGGTTTTTTTCAGGGCAAAAGCAATGCCAAACGTGTTAACCATTTTGTCTTCTGCTGTTAGAATCATATGGTTTGGCAAACTGAACCAAAAAGCTAAGATGCTTTTGGATAAAATGATTTTATTATCCTCACATATTTAAATTTTCATTATTTTAAAATATGCTTTTTTGGCATTTCAATCCCTTACAACAATTTTTCATAGCAATGCCAAACACTTGCATGTCTTTAAAACTAAATTTTCACCGCACTTTTTAAACACTCCTTTTCCGAAGGCAATGTTAAACTAGCCCCGAGTTAAAAGATTTTGTATTTTAGCTCGAACAAACTGACATTTGGGTCATCTAAATCGTGATGTAGATGGTGATGGCGGTTTTTGCATATATCTATCTCCAGTCATTTGTTGTACGTGAAGGCATTTCAGTTGATATGATCTTGGACCAGGTAAAAATCATCATGCGGTTTTCTTGTTTTCACTTTGGTCTATCCATAGTACTGCTACAATCTACGTTGTTCGGACTTTTCATTTTTCTTAAAGCATCCATATTTGGAACTTGTGCCAAACACGTAGATATAAGGATCATCATACATGTATCCGACACTCACACCCGAGTTCGAGTGATATAGGCTGCAACTAATATAAAGCATAGATAGTTATACATGGTGTTTGTTGCTATGCAGATATTAACAAACCAAATACATGGAAAATCTTTAAAAAGTCTAATCTAGTCTAGTCATACCTATATTCGACACCTACACCCGAGCGCATATAACACAGGTTACTGGTATAAGCATAGATAAGTTATGCATGGTGTTTGTTTCTATTGCATATATCAACAAACCAAATACATAAAAAAATCTCAGAAAAGTCCGACCATACCCATATCTGACACTTACACCATATACACGGTGTTTGTTTGCATGCAGATATTGACAAGCCTTAGTTTGGAGGAACAACAAATTCTTGTGATGAAGCTTGGACAGATCTTGCAGGAAAGAGTTGGACAATCTTAAAATGTGTTTGGCTTATAGTTACGTGTGTCTGGAAATTACATTGGCTTATAGTTATGTTTCTGTATAATGTATATGGTGTTGTGTCTGGAAATTTTGAGCGTCGTGCATAAGTAGGGGCACCGAAAAGAGTGAGAGGATTTCCATCCATTTTTAGGAAAAGAGGTATTCTTTCTGAATAGTCAGCTTATTTAACTACTGTATATGAAACGTGATTTTTTTTACTAGTGTCGGTTTTTAATACTCGGTGATTTGGTCTTTTTATTTTTGAATAGTTTGGAATGTTCAATTTTTATGGATTTCTGAATTTTTATTTTCTTAAAAATTAAATCAAGTATAATTATGATTTGGATGAAACAAGAATTTAAAATATAAAAGTTAAAAATCAGAGAAATTTTAAGGTTTTTTTATGGATAAATATTTTAAACACTGGCGGAAACCGAAAGTTTCCACAAGCATTATAATTTTAGGGTATAGAGAGTTAGTTTAGGGTATAAGATTTAGGGGTTTAGGTGTAGTGGTTAGAATTTAGGGATAGTTGTTTTAATTTAAGGTTTAGAATTATAATTTAGGTTTCATAGGTTAAAACTTAAATTCTCACCATATTACTTTAAAAACTAAACTCTAACCTATAAACCTTCAATTATAACCCTAAACCTTAAATTGAAACTACTATCTATAAATTCTAACCCCCTACACCTAAACCTTTAAACTATATACCTCAAATTAACTCTCTATACCTTAAAATTAAGGTGTTTGTGGAAACTTCCAATTTTTACCGTCAAGATATAAGATATTATTTTTTATAACATGTGGTATGTTTTGATTATGTAACATGTGTTTTTTTAACATTAACGACAAACGTGACAGAGCATCAGACATAATGATAATACAAAAGTAATTTGGAAAAATAAAACACGGATCAAATTGAAAATTAGACTAAAAGTAGAAAGGTATTTCCTATATATTCAATACTATTTTATTTTGTTGTCAGTTATTTTTTTATATCTTCAAAATTAATCATAATATTTCATATTGGGCCAGTCGTTTAAACATAAACTGATAAAATCAATAAGTTCAATAACTGAATAAATAAAAGTGGCATAAATCGAATTAGAAATTAATACGACCATGAATTCAATATTTACAATATTGAATCAATGTGTAATAGTAAAACCCAGTAATGATTTTATATATTATAAATTAACTCCGGTGGACCAACCCTCGTTGGTTAAATATTATTTATTTTTTATTATAAATTAAAAGATTAAATATATTTAATTTCATCTTTTATATATTCTATCAATAATAATATCAATTAAATTACACTCAATCAACCTCTAAATGAATACATTAGATAACTTGGCTTAGTTGATATATATATGTTCGAAAGAGAAGAATTTGGATATTTATTTTTGATAAATTACATGTCTTTTTTATAGTCTGTATTTAAAATTTATAGCGCTCGCTCTTAATAATGTGTTCTCCAAAATTTGAACTCGAAATTTTTTAGAAAACAATATATTTTATCAATGTACCAACACTTATCAATGAAGAATTTAAATATTTATTATTAAAACTTTTGACAAAAAAATCACATGAAAATTGCAATAATATATTTTTGAAAGTGATAGTAGTATAGTATAACTTAATTATTTCATAGAGTTGTATACAATAGAGAATATACACTAGTGCATAAACAAAACACGTGGCGGAATATTCTTAAAAGGGACTGAATTTTCTACAATTATTGATTCATCACTTTTTCCACTAAAAAGAAAAATCATCCTTATTATAAATTAGACCAGGACATATACCTGAATTCATTTATTTAAAAAATAAATTTACTTCTATCCGCAAATTATCTGAATACTAATACATCTAGATATAAAATAAAGGATTATTATCATATGCACCGGCGGTATAAATTAAAAGTTTTTACAAGTGTTTTTATTTTAAGGTTTAAGAGTTTAGTTTAAGGTGTACGATTTAGGAGTTTATGAGTAGAGATTTAAAATTTAGGGATGATAGTTAGAATTTAGGGTTTAATGTTATAATTTAAGGTTTAGAGGTTAGAGTTTAATTTTTAAGATAATATGGTGAGAATTTAAGTTTTAATCTGTAAATCCTAAATTATAACCATGAAATGTAAATTTCAAGCACTATCCATAAATTCAAAACCCATATACCTAAACTCTTAAATCATACAACCTAAACTAAGTTACTAAACCTTAAAATTGAGGCGCTTGTGAAAATTTTTAATTTCCTCCGCCAGTGTATCAAATAATTACCCTAAAATAAATATCTTTATATATTATATGAGTAATTATTTCATGCACAAGCGCTTGTAGAAATTTTATTTACACAAAGTCACAAAACGTCTTAGTTTTAGGGTTTAGGAACCCCGTTTAGGGTTTAAATTTTTAAATCTAGTAGTTTTAAATTTAGGGGTTGTTGATAAAATTTCAGAGTTATGATTAAAATTTAGAGTTTGTAGGTTAAAACTTAAATCCTTAACCATATTTCCCTAAAACCTAAACCTCAACCCTAAACAATAAATCTTAACCCTAGATCTTAAATTCTAAACACCTCCACTAAACTTTAAACCCTAAAATTGACGCGCATGTGAAAACAAAAAAAAATCACCGCATGTATATTAGATAACAATCCACATTATATATTTGAATTTATACAAAAATTTAAATTTTAACATACGTTAAATATTCGAATCAACACAAATATGAATCTACAATTCATATTCACATATACCACTCAATGATTCGAATAACGAATACCAAAAGTATTTATATCTACCACTCAATTCACAACAAATAATAATTTTAATAGCTGAATTTGTAAAAAGAAAAATCAAATATTCATAAATATTATATCCACAATGTAAATCATCCTCCCTAATCATTTTATCATTTTATATAAAGAGAAAAACTTTGATGTATAATTTGTGTATATTAAAGTTTACATGTATTTGTCAAATTTAATATTAGAATTTAACTTAAAATTTAGAGTTTAGAAATTTAGATTATATAGTTTAAAACTTAAGATTTAGAGTTATAGTTCAGAGTTCGGCACTAAAGTTTAGAAAAATGTGTAAAAGATTTAGATGGACTATAACCCTTTATATAGATATAAATAACACCTACACCATGCTCATTTCATTATACAAATTCCAAACAAAAAAGCAGCAAATAGTGTCAAGACTCTCTTTATCTCTTTATCCTTTCTTGGTTCCCATTTTCTACCCACCATGACGGCCAAAGAAAAGGATTGCGGCAACCACGGGAAAGGCCGCCGGAGAATGACCCGAAGTATCATCGGTTGCATCCTAGTCTTCATCATCATCGTTCTCATCACAATCCTAATCATATGGGCCGTCCTCCGCCCCACCAAACCCCGGTTCCTCCTCCTAGACACCACCGTCTACGGCTTCAACGCCTCCACCCCGAATTTCCTCACCTCCAATTTCCAAGTCACCGTGTCGGCACGAAACCCGAATGACCGAATCAGTATCTACTACGACAGGCTCGTCATCTACGCCACGTACAGGAACCAACAAACCACCCTTCGGACATCACTCCCTCCGACATACCAGGGTCATAACGAAAACAGTGTCTGGTCGCCTTTCGTATTCGGGAACATGGTCCCCATAGCTCCCGACTTCTCGGTGGCTTTGAAGACCGAACAAGCTGCCGGCTTGGTTTTCATGGTGATCAAGATTGATGGACGGGTGAGATGGAAAGTTGGGACCTTCGTTTCGGGAAGATATCATCTCAACGTCCGATGTCCGGCTTATATTACTTTCGGGAGCAAAAGCACCGGAGTTTCCGTCGGAGAAAACGCCGTTAAGTATCAGCTCGTGACCCGGTGCAGTGTTAGTGTGTGAAGACTGAACAAGAAGAAGATGAGGCAAGTAACACCGTTAAATGTATCCTTGTTTTAGTATATTTATTTATTTTTCTTTATAATAGAAGGAAAATTGTACATTTTGCTATAAAATAAATGAACAAAAGAATTGAAAGGAAAAATAAAAACATATAGCAAAATCTACAATTAATAAGTATGTTATAACAATTAGATGTTTTAGTTTCTTTTTAATGTAAAATAAATTGTGCCGTTAATAAGAATGACTACTTTTCAATAGATTGATATTGTGGAATTAGTGGAAGTTGAGCTGTCTATTTCTTCACTTGTGTCGGTTGTATTTTTTAAATATAATTATTAATACACGATTTATTGATCAAGTAGTTCGACAGTTCATATGTTGAACAATTTTTTCAACTTAATTTATTTTATTTATAAGGATAAATATTTTATACACATGCGGTGAAAATTGAAAATTTTCACAAGCGTTTTAGTTTTAGGGTATAGAGAGTTAATTTATAGTATATAGTTTAGGGGTTTAGGTGTAGGGGTTAGAATTTAGAGATAATTGTTTTAATTTAAGGTTTAGGGTTATAATTTAGGGTTTATAGGTTAAAACCTAAATTCTCACCATATTACTCTAAAAACTAAACTCTGATTTATAAACCCTAAATTATAACTCTAAACCTTAAATTAAAACAATTATCCCTAAATTCTAAACCCATGCACCTAAACTCCTAAACCTTATACCTTAAACTAACCTTAAATTAAAACAGTTTATAGGTGGAAACTGTGTATAGAATATTAATCTTATTTATAATGTTAATATTCAAAATTTTAATTTTATTAAAAAAATCATACATTTATCTAATTAATCAACCATTAATTAACATTGCAAAAATTAAAAGCGAAATAATTGAAGTAGCACATAAAAGTGAAGTCTAGAATTAATATAGCCATCAATTAATTAAGGTAGTGGGTCGTTGTAGGACAAGTGGCCGAACCGAACATATAAATAGACAAGAAACAAGATAAGGATGGGTAATGGGTTGAAGCCATCCGATTTGTTGTATGCCACACATAAGAATTTACTCTTTTCTTCTTATTTTTTTACTATATAGTTGTACTTTTTTGTTTTGTTTTAGATACATTAATTTAGCCCAATGCCATAAGAATGAGTAAAATTTATATATATGTTGTAAAAATATTGTACAAATTTGCATAGTTATTCTCTAAAAATTAAATTTTATTTTTTTACTATATAGTTGTACTTTTTTGTTTTGTTTTAGATACATTAATTTAGCCCAATGCCATAAGAATGAGTAAAATTTATATATATGTTGTAAAAATATTGTACAAATTTGCATAGTTATTCTCTAAAAATTAAATTAAAATTTATAATCTTAAATTTTAATTTTTTTTAGTAAAAATGTATGATTATATTCATGAACAATCATAGATTAGGGATATTAGTATATGGCTCGTTAAAAATCCTCCTTAAACTTAAATGAAAAAAAAACTCATACTAATATTATATAACGAAGAAACCACATAAATATCCAATAAAACAAACAAACTAAAAACACATAGTGTCCATAATTAACAACGAGCTAAGCCAAATCGACGGATCTACATGAAATACTATCTCCAAACTATTCCAGCTCACACTCTTAGCTAATGCATCAGCTACCTTGTTACTTTCTCGTCGCGCATGTTGAATTCACACAATCCAGTTGCGACCCCGAAGCTCATCCAAGTGCTATTTAAGTCCATGATACCCGGCAAAATCTTCCTTCAAAACTTTAATAGCCTCCAGACTATCTAACTCAAGAATGATCTGACGATGTCCTACCTCTCATGCATACAACAAACCATAGTAGGCACCCCCACAACTCAGAATATAAAATCGAACATATGCCGAGAAATTTCGCAAACTCAAAACACCAATCCCTATCACTATTTCGGTCAACACCGTCATACGCAGTATATAAATTTTAAATTAAAATTTTAATCTTTAAAATAAAAAATTCTTTATAAAAACGACTCTTTCAACACACTCTATTGGTTAAAGTACATTAGAAGTCTTTGTATTATATCTAAACATTAGTTTTAATTCATCTACTATGAAAAGAAACATTTTAGGCCTTATATTATATCAAAAAGTTTATTTTAATCTATCTACTATGTAAAGGACACTTTAGTTCTTGTAAATTTGAAAAGTTAATTTTTTTTCAAAATTTATATGTTATTCTTAGCTGACTTAAATATTTAGGTTTAAATACCTTTTAAGTCTATGTTAACTTTAAAATTGAGGAAATTGACCCATCTTGAAAAAATGAGAACAATTTATTCAAAAATGTCTGTATAATTTTTAAAAGAAACTAACAAAAATTTATACTTTTTCTTATTTGTTAAATTTTAATGGAACTTTTATTTTTTTGTGTTTTTGTAGGATGTTTTTTTTCAATTAAACAGTTAACATCTCTCCAAATCTAAAAATTTAGATTATAATATTTTTTCAATTAAACATTTTTTTTATGTTTTGTCTTGTGATTGTAATTTGTAATATTATTGTAAGTAGAAAAATGAAGTTTGGAGTTAGAATATAAAATAATTTTGCATCCAGATTTCATAAGTGTTTAACATATATGTAAAAGTTCACACAAAATATTTTGAGAGATTAATTTTCTCAAGTTCAAATTTGAGAAGAACTTAAAGTGTGTTTATACCAAAATATTTGAGCCAATTAATAATGACTTTAATATTTTGGACCAAAATGTTAACTTTTCAAACATATAAGGACTAAAATGTTCCTTTTATAGTGGAGTGATTAAAAATGAACTTTTATGCATAGTACAAGGACTTAAATATTCTTTTTAATAGTAGAGGGACTAAACTAAACTTATAAGTATAGAACAAGGACTTGTAGTATACTTTAACCCACTCTACTCCATTCACAAAACTTTAGAACTTAAAACATTTATAATTTTAAGTAAAAATATTAATGAAATTATATTTTGATATTTTATAATTTTATAATGTAGTCTTGATTTTACTTAATTTTTTTAGTTTTTTTATTAAATAGAGAGATATTACGATCGAAGACAAATGTTGAGGTTTATACTCATATAAAATAAGATAAGATAAATATTTTCAATGCAAATGTTGAGATTTATACTTATATAAATATTTTTGATCATTCAATCAATTAGAAGATCTCTAATTTCTTTTAGTTTAGTATATGTTTTAAATAATATTTTTATTTTTTATATCTTAAATAATAGTAAGTAGTAATTTTCACACATGGAATTGTGGTCCTTTCGGTTTTCACTCAACCTAATAATAATGGCGTGTTAGAAAAGGACCTTTTGTAATTTGTCTACTCTCAAAAATCAGTCCTTATCCTCACTAACTTTAATTTTAGTCAAAATTTCAATCCCACCCAACTCATGTTTATGCTTACAATGTTAACAATATACATAAATAAAGTTATTAATTTTGGTGTCATGTGTTACGCTCGTGATATCTTCAAATTATAATATAGTATATTAATTAAAAATTCTAATAAAAATGAGATAGAATTACATTTTGAATTTCAACTTTTGTACATATATTTTAAATTTCAACTTAGAATATGGACAAATTTGAAAACCTTATGAAGTTATATCAATAGAAAAATAAATATATAATTACTCTATTTTATTTTTGTCTGCTTTTTATGCACAGAGTATTTAAAATATGAATACTAAAATAACTTATAATGAATTTTATCAAATTCATGTATAATTTGGAACAACAATATGTTGTTAGTCCATGTGTTTTGACGAAGTATGAGGTTCAATTCTTACCTAAAAAGTTTAAAAATTAGAACCTTTTCCTTTTAAAATTTAAAATTTTAGTTTAATCGATGACATTGTTAGTATTTATTATGGAAATTTTAGTTTAATTTTGCATGCATGTATAGATGACAATTTTTGAAGAAAAAAAAAATACTAATGGTGTCAACAATTGGATTGGGATTTTAAAATCGTTAAGGAGGGTTTAGTTTTAATCATTTTAAGCATGTGGACTAAATTGTAAGGTCCTGTTAAATATAGGGACTAACAATATATTTCAACATATATATATATATATATTTAAAAATGACGATTGATAATTTAATTGTAGGTAAAATTCTTTTAAAATAATTGAAAAGGTACAAGGATTTAAAACATGTATGATGTGACAATATCACATAAATATATAAAATTTACATTAAAAAAAAATAAAATTCGTTGTATTACATTGATATAAAAGTTTAAATTCTAAAATAAAATATAAATATAAAAAATAACACATAATATCAATAGAAAAATACATATATTTTACTCTAATTTATTTTTCTTTCTACAATTACTCATGAATTATTTAAAATATAAATATTATAATTATTTTTTAATTATACATTATTTATTTTAAGTCTACACCGAACAAGAAATCCCAAACACATTCTCATTGGCAAACTGCACCATACCAGAGATTTACGCCAATCCAGTTTTTAATATCTAATGCTAAAACCTCCTGCAATTTTTCATATTTAATCAGGCATTTCGCAAACCGAGACGGCCGACGGACATAAACGTAAAACACGATCAATATTTTCAAGGCTTAATCGTCAAATAAATGTCTAAATTATGCTTTTTTTATATTTAGTTGTCTAAATTATTTTTCGAGTTAAATTGAGACCTAAAGTTTAATTCCGTAACTCATTTAAGGTTCGCTAAATTAAATAATTTTCAAAAATCTCTAAATTTTCTAGATTTTATAAAACAACACCCAAAATCTAAACCTCGATTTGGGCTGATTCCACCACCGATTGCTACGCCGCCGCCAACCAAACCAATCGTCAAATCATCATGACTATTTCCCCCACTACCCTATCGCTGGAAATCAATCGACGCCGTGCGAATCGACAAAATTGTCAAATGAATCTTTCGAACAATTCACGACAAACGATGGTAAGATGGGCAATGAACGCCGTATGAGTTGTTTGATTAGGAAAGTGCACTTCATTTCGTCGCAGGCAACGCAACCTGCAGTGGCAGGAGTGGTCGAATTTGGGGAGTTTTAAATTTAGGGACTATTTTGAAAATGCTTAAAACTTTCATGATTATATATATATTTTTTAATATAATTTTGGATCTTACTAAAAGGGACACGTGTCAATCAACAAATGTCGGCAAACGTGTTCTTTGTTTGGGTTATGGAAAAGTTCTTAAAAAATTTATCAGCAAATCTTAAATGGATTATAGAATAAAATTTTAGGTTCTACTTTAGTCCAAAAAATAGTTTAGATACTTAATTAAAAAATAGTATAATTTAGACCCTTACTTAACAAATAAGTCTATATTCAAAATTTGCTCAACAAATTGGAGAACTGTCAAGTGTAAACCAAGAAATGTCAGCAAACATGTTCATTGTTTGCCATGAGCTCGTTTAATTTCCTTTGGCTTGCCTATTAATCTTGTAAATTTGGTCCGTCTTATAAATAAAATAAGTAAATTTTGGCTTGCCTACTAATCTCTACTTTCTTTCTTTAATTTTGGTTTTTTTATGGAAATATGGGCGGTTATTTTGCAGCTTTGTCAACAAAGCAAGAACTCCTTCGATGAGCTGCACTACATTCTACATATCACAATTTAAAAGGTAAACTCTCACAAGCTGCTTTACAGATAAATTCTGATGAAGCTTTGAACACATTGTGTATAAATTGGGCTCTAGTATTTTGTAGAAGAAAAGTATATTCTATTTTAGAGCTTCTTACTGTTTATAAGTTTATTTGTAAATTCTAAAATTATATTTTAAGAGGATAATTTGAATACAAGCACAAAATCACCAAAAAAATATAAGAAATAATTCTAATCATAATAATTCATTTTAATCGTATATTAGTTGTAATTTTATTTTTCAATCCTAATTGATATTAAGTGTAATCGTACAGACTTATAATTTTTGATAGTTATTTACAAATCAAATTGAAATTGTTACATAACTTTTTAAATTAAATTGGTTTCAAAATTGAGTTAATCTAGGTTCTGGACTTCTGGTTATTTCAAATTGAAATAATTCTAAATTTTAATCAAATTAATTACATACTAAAATTATGCATTGTTGAGTTAGATATATTTCGACTGTGAACTATATCAAACCAAAATTTGAGTTCAAATCTACCAGATCATATTTACGAATAAGAACTACCAAGTCCTCTTGCTAAGTGCCCAGTTTTATGAACCATAGTTAGGCTAGGCAAACTCACAAACACATTCTGGGCAAAAGAGTGTTGAACTCTGAAAACAAATACTTAAAATTTCACAGAAACCAAACGAATTGTAGTCACTCATAGACGCAAAACTGCGGATAATCAAAACAGATTGCCTGGAAAGCGACCAAAATCTCGCTGTTAGAGAAGGGTCTCTTGAAATAGCTAAATCCTATGCTATTCCCCTCTTCTCCCCCCCTCTCAAAAACCACAAAAAAAGAGAAAAAATTTGAAATATATGAAGTTCGGTAAGCAGATTTATCGACGGAGGACGATAACCGGCCAGTAAACTTCACAGCCGATTTGATTTCACTATAGCTACAGCCGCATTGGCAAGACAAGATCAAGGGCACTGGTTTGATTCAAGCCCTTCATCTTGGTACATGTAGCTTCATAACATACGAAAACTATATCAGAAAAGAGAAACTGAGAACAGAGAGTTGTAAAAAGTATTGCCGCTCATGCTTTCTGTAAAACCCTAGACGCTGTTATGTTTATATAGGGAAAAGGTAGACCCGAGTTGGATTCGGAGCGGAGGAGGAGAGATCTCAGCCGTATATCTATAGGGGATCATTATGTAATTTGGTTTTGGTCAAGTTGACCCAATTTATCCTTTAAAGCGATTAAACTAAATATTTAAAACATTTTTAATATCCAATTAAAAAGAAAGAAAAACTTCAATACAAAGGCGGTAAATCAAGCCTTTTAATTTTAAGAGTTTAGGGTTTTAAATTGTAGTATTTATAATTTAAGGCTAGTATTTAAAATTTAGAGTTTAAGGTTTAGATTTTGTGGTTTTATATTTTTAGGGTTTAGATTTAGTAATTTAAGATTTAAGTTTATACTTTATAATATAAATATGCATACTTGTGTACACATACTGTGTATCAAAATTAAACCCGAACATTTTAAATATCACAATTTGATTATAATCATGGCTTGGGATTAACTTACGTTTGAATTTTATTCAACTAAACTTAAATAACATGCTAATTGTAGTAATTATATTAATAATATGTATGGTTATTTTTAAACATTATTCAATGTATTAATAATATGCCAAATGTATAATTATTTTTTGAGTAAGTATAGTTGGTCAGTTAGTTAAGCTGTTTATTTTTTCTTTATATTTTTTTAAGTCATAAATTCTAAACCTATTAGGAGCACCCATTTTCTTCCCATTTCCTCTCCTCTCTAGATAAAATTAGGATTTGCAATAAAAAAAAGTTGTATTCTCTTTGTATAATAATCAGTATCAACTTATTGAATGATTATTTTTAATTAAGTACTATAGAGACCCATTACGAGAGCGATTCTCCTAATCTAATCGCTTCATTCACAACTTCAAACCCCTAACCTTATATAATAAATCTAATGCCTTATCTTGTTAGACCAAGTAGTCAATATCTTCTAATTAAATATTGAACATTCTTAAAGTGATCTCTTAATACTCTATGTTCTATTTTTTAGTATTCTTAACAAAATTTTATGATTATTTTTTAGTAAGCGTAGAGATAATTATATTATTAATGCAAATGTCAAGATTCAAAGATATATATAATGAGATAATATAAATTACGTTGATCACCCGACCAACTAATGAATCTTACCTAAGTTTTATATGTTCTATATTTCAACTCGTAATAAACCCACACGTCATTTTTTTCATATTAGGAAAATTAGCAAATTAATGAGCCACGTTTATGGGTCCTGATTCGGCCTAAACAAGTTGGAATCCGGAGCTTGAATCCGACCCGAACATTATAAACATAAAACCACAAAGGGAATTACTCCGTTTGGTGGAAAAGAGAGATAGAAACAAAGAAAATTCAGTTTAACAATAGAGCCGAGTCACAGCGAACTCGACACCGATCTGACGCAAACGACTCAATGGAAGGAGTGGGGGCTCGATACGGGCGGTCCTCCACTCGGTACGGACCAGCCACGGTGTTCACCGGGCCGGTCAGGAAATGGAAGAAGAAATGGGTCCACGTTTCCCCATCTAACACCGGCAACAATAATCACTCTTCTTCTAATAATGATCATAATAATAATAATAATAATAATCGCCACATCACCAACGGTACTTTTAACGGTAATAACGGCTCTCATCTCCTACTTTTTAAATGGACCCCTTTATCACAAAGCCAAAACAACGATTCCAACAAGGACGATGATGTGGCGGCGCCCGAGGAGCCTCCGAGGCGGAAATTTAAGTACATTCCGGTATTCTCTTCCTTGGGTTTTCATCAATTTTGAATTTTGGCTCTCATTTTACTTTGTTTTTTTTTTACTGAATTGAGCTTCTTGGTGTTTTTTTTATTGTTGAGAATTAGGATTTGATTTTGCTGTCTTTTGTATAATTGGTTGGGTTTTGGTTTGATAATGTTATGTGTTTCTTCAAGGCAACTATGAATTATGCTTTAAAGGTTGTGGAAAAGAATTTGCAAATGGTTTTTAAGGGAATGTTATTGATCAATGATTGATAATTTAGATGCTGAATGTTTGTCACATAAATTGTTGTTCACTACTATGTTACTCGGACTCCGGTGTGAGTGTTTCGTAAGGGTATGTATTTGCACACGGGTTTAGATTTTTCAAGTTTTTCGATATGCTCCGGTTCACTATGTTTTGGCAAGGCCTTGATGCATTGGATTCTTCATTTCTGCTTCACTATTGCAAATTTTATATTTTAGTAAAAATCTGTTCCCAGAACCATAGCTTGCTTATCAACAAACTTTTGATTGCATAGCTAATCTGAAAAATCATGCATAAGTACAAAATTGAGCTGCTTGCTATCCTCATGCTCATAGAGAGTACGACTGTACGAGTCCGAGTTCTGGAAAGCTTTTGAAACCAACAATATGATGTTTATAAAACTGTTGGAGTAGAGATTGAAAGGGAAGAGGACCGGGACTAGTATCTCATTTTTGTTCTCTGACTAATCGAAGTCTAGTGACACCCTATGCACTTGCTCTAAGATGAACACGATTGCGGTAATGCTTAGACCTATCTGATCCAATCTAGAATGTGAAATTATAGTAGCATGATACATGAATGTGAAAATATTATTGACAGCCCCACATTGTACAATTTGTTGTTTGGGCTGAAAATGTATAGCTTGCATGAGCATGATGCATAATGTTTCTATCTTTGTTCATGTCAAACTGAGAATGGGTGCTTTCTTGTAATTGTAGTTCGAATAGACTAACATGCACAGGTTTGACAAACTGCTTTGTATAACAATTCTAGATGGAAATAAGTTCTAATTTCGGTTCAGATTGTTCGATGATTCGATCTTATGATTGTTTTGAGTGCTTGAAATGTTGAACATGCAGATTGCTGTGCTAGAGGAACAGAAAAATGAAGCTGCTGAAAACATTGATGATGAAGCTAAACCGAGTGAGGCTGACCCTGGTGCTGCAGAGCCAACTTCCAGGAATGACGGTTTTGACGAAAAACCTGACATTAATGACACACCTATGGACGAAAGTCAGGTGAGAAGCAAACTGTCATTCTAGATACTTTCATAGATGACATACTTCGTTGAGAAGTTAACACATTAACATAAATGGTAAATGGCATCTCATTGCATTGGTTCGTAGAGAAGGTTGATGAAACTGAAGCCAATTTGACTGTTGTAGCACACTATTTTCATTTGTTGTGATTAGTCTCACAACAATGACTGAATATTTTTCCTTTTGAGTCTAATGGCTTAACTCCAATTTTGTGTCTCAGGAGGATACTAAAATAGGGAGGCAAGATCTGAATGAAAGCACTTTGGATTTGAGTTTGGGTTGAATGGTACATATGGTGAGTCTAATTCAAAAACAGATCGCAGTGGACGGTCGGAAAGAGTATAACTAGACATTAGCCTCCTCATTTACAGCTTTTTCTTAGAGATTCAATTTTCCCTTCGGCCTTCAAACTTGCAGTCCTTCATCTTTAAGCTAGAGAACATTGAAATGGCTTGTCTTTTTATATTTGACACTCCATTTGTGAGCTGATTGCAACTTGTATTGATTGAAACAGAATCTATTTTTTTGTTGTTTCCCCTGTGGACATACAGATTATATTGGTTCTCTCAATAGCTTTTTAATGGAAATATTTCAGACTTGTAAATATTTCAGACTAGTAGGGCTTTGAAAACCAGAATGACAGTTGTTATCAAATCTAGGCTCGAATGTACATTTACTCAGTCGATTGTTCATATTTTCTCTTCGATAATGTTGATTTCCTGGAACTGTTAGAAGGAAGGTAATCCAAGTAAGAATCATCAAACTTACAAGAGTGATTACAGTGCTGTAGCGTGACCAGATAACTCCAGTGCAAGTAACCGCTGTGTACCAGAAAATAACACTCAGAAAACCAGAAGAGGAATGCGTCACGATGTAGGAGAAATACTGTTAAAATGAAATGCAACAAATCGAACAAGTATTGAATGTGTAAATATAAAGAAGCAACAACTGGAATCGAATAAGAGGTGGTAAGAAATGTGCAACACAAAGATATAGGTACATCGAAACTCGATAAGCATTACATACCTATTTGCTGAGGGTAGGAAAGTTTTTCAGGTGGTTTAGAGAAGTCAGCTACATTGGCTATGCTAATGCCCCATTTAAAGGTTGGTGCCCAAAAATGAACTGATGAAAGAAACAACAAGCCATTAGCTTATGTATGCTTTAAGAATCGATACTCGGAATCGCTTAAAATACCTTTGTTAGTACGCAGATATAAGCGAAAATCGAGCATTTCAGCCTATCCATTATGTAATCTAAATGACAATCACAGTTGCAACCCAAATCTTCTACATCCAACATTAGCTCATAGAAAAGCATGGATCTTGTCAATGAAAATTGATTCACCAAAAAGATGATCTAATTGATACAATATTCATAATATAGGGACTCAGTTATAATATTTTAAAGTTTGAGACGAATTTAGAAATAAGGCAGTAATTTAAGAACCTCTATAGAATTATCCCATGGTGGCCTCGAGATTTATTTTGGAATTAGGATTCTGAGAGGTGATTTCAGTTTTCCATGGATTCTCCCACTCAAAACACTTCCTTGCAGCGGCTTCAAAATGTCGAGAAGGTAATTAATCAATTTCCACCCTCCAACTTATTCAACGAAAAACGTCATTTTTCTTAAGGAAATTAGCTTTTTTTGTGCTTCTTTTGCTTCGATGCAGAGAATTGTTAGGGTTTTGGAATTGGCGGGAGGTGTAATGGATGAACTCGCCACTCCAACAGGTCCCAGGAAAGAATTCATCAACAATCATTGCCTTGAATTCATGAAGATGATCAAGGTTTCTCCTTTCCTCCTTACATAGATCAAAATGTTTAGCTTCATTGTGGCGTGGATATGTTCTTAACCTTCAATTGCATCGTAAAAGTTTAAGTTAGGGTTTAACTCGTTAATTCTGAATGTTTGGATTGAATCGGAGCATTAATTATAGTATTTAAGCATTAAAATTTCCCTGTTTTGAAAAAAAAAACAGGACATCCAAGTGACATTGAGGGATGAAATCAAGAGTGCTTGTGAGTATCGTCCCTTCGAGAAGTGTGATTATAGTTCGAGAATATCGAACGAAATCTGTTGCAAGAAACTCGAGTATGTTCTCTCTCAGTTGAATTCAATGGAACAAACCATTGATGAATACCAAGCTACCATTTAAAGATAGATAGACTGCTTAATAGCCGGATAAGGTTCGTACCATCAATGCTTACTTGAAAATTTGTCTTAATGAAATATCACGGCGAAGCCGAGTACTCAAATGTAATATGCTTATTCATTTTGACAAAATCAAGTTCATCTCTTATATCCTTTGCTGAGATTTGCTTCTACATATTTGTATTTTTGGTAATTTTTATTATACTAGGAATCGAATCGTTTCTCTGGAGGCTGTAATGAGCTTGTGATACAGTTTCTTACTTGTTCTTAAAACCATTCTGTTGATGTCAATTTTTGTTTGGAGTTTCACCATGAATGAAAGTGGAACCTTTAAAGCCACCCTGCTGAGATTCTGTGCATAGTTTGCTAACTGGTATGGTAACTCAGTGCCAACATATAAATGAGCTCTGTACGTATAATATACGTATAACATATCCCAATTGGTTTTATAAACTTACTGATCTTTTTTTCATTTTTCATTTTTCCATTTCGAAGCAAATTAGAATCTGTTAAGTGATGTTAATATGCTTGATTTGTGAGTCAATTTTAGAACACTAAAAATGGGAGAAACAATAAGATAGAACCTTTCCTCATAGGGCTGGCATTTACTTAGTTACAAACATAAAAGGGATACCTATCAAGTAGATTATAAATTGAGATACATGTTATAAATCAATCATAAACCCCATCTTTGTTTAACCATTTTGTTTTCCTATTTCTTTGTTGCATTATTAATATTCGTATTCGTATTGGTATTAGTCAGTAATGTGTGTATGTGTGTAAAACATTGAATCAAGAGTGGTGTCTTAGGACAGTGCATCTCCCCTCTTTGGTTTTTGGCTATAGCTTTGAATGATGGAAATAGCAGAAAGAGTAAGTAGACAACACAAGAAAACTTCATTAGTCCCTATAGGCTATAGCTTGGCCTTTGGAGCTGTCATTTCTTTGGAAAGAAAAATCTATGAATAGCTTTACAGACTTAGAAAGGAAGCTAGCAAGGCCCCCAGTACAAAGGAACAAAAGCCGTTAATTAAACATATCGTAGAAAAATGGTACGGCCACCTGACTTAAAGTTAAGCCATGTCGACCGAAAATAGGGGCGAAGGTAATGTTGTTGGTAGCAAAGTCTCCAGGATTTCACAGCCTACGTGGTGTGACATCAGCCTCTAGATCGAAAGTCTCGAGGTGGAACACTGAGACTTGTAGCTGACCAAGCAATCCGCGGAACCCTCGCACCGTGAGACAAAAGGATGGCAAAATTCACGTCCAATGAAGAGATTTGAAACTTTGATGAAAAAGAAGGAAGAAAGAGGCTGCTGTTGTGAGTGAAGATCTTAGGGGTATGTATATTTGATGATGATCTAGTAATCATTAGAACTCTTTTCTTGCCATTCTAGCTATATGATGAATGTGTGATCCAAATTAAAGTTCACAGTGTCGGCCAGCCGCGTTTCGATCGTTTTCTCCGAAAACGAGATCACAAGAAAAAAGCAACATTAATCCATAGGTAAGATGTACGTGTATGTATATGCTCCATCAATGGCATGCATGTGAAAACAAGGGTTCTTATCTTAATTTTACTTTTTTAATGAATTGCATGCATGTGATATCTTTACTTCTTTATTTCTCATATATTTTCCCAACGATTTCCAGGTTCTTTTCTTTAAAGATCCCAAGCCTAAATAAAAAGGGTTGGTTCATCTTCAAATGCTTCATCTCTTTTTCCCTTTGTTTTTCCTTCACAATATTGCAAGATGCAAGTGGAAGGAACTTGTTGGGAACTCACGCACTTGTGAATTCTAACCTGAATAAAAATGGATTAATTATAAATTCCATCCTTCTATTTTACTAAAATTGCAAAGTTAGTCTTTTTACTTTAATTTTTCATAATTTAGTCATTTGGATAACATTGTTAATCATTACCAAGCAGTTCAACAAGACAGATTAGTAAAAATCAACTGTTTAAATTTGTCTACTAGGAATTGGATTAACTACTCTGATAGAGAGAGATCAAAATTCATAATTAGGTCAAATAAAAATCAAATTATCCTAGAGCTTTTGGAATCTTGGTTTTAGAAAGACATCATTGTGCATTAACTACTTGAAACCAAGCATGCAGTTGGTAAGCAAAAATTCTGCTAAAACCAATGCAAAAACCAAAATGGGTTTTCTTTAAAGAAAGAAAACAAAGAATATTCATTCATTCAATCAGTAAAAAATAGTAAAAAACAGTATCATTTATACTAAGGGAATCCAAGGTTCTACCCTTGTTGATGAATCACAGGGAAGGTCTTGGCTTTTACATATACTGTTTTCAATAGAATCAGTTAGAAGTAGAACAATAGAATAATTGATTCAAATCCTAAATCACTCTATGTAACTTCCAGCCTTGGATGATTAAAAGAACATCAAATATGTACAAATTATTATGAAATAATCTTGATCAGAAAAGAGGGAACTGCTTCTACAAGATAGATTCAAGCCTGTACAGGTATAGATGAGCTCATAGATACACATCCCTTTAACCGTTCGAGAATGGCATTTCGGCTGACCAGTCCCGAGTGGGAAATTAATGGAAGTCCCTCCTTTACGCATTCGTCGTACTTCTCCAAGGTGGAAACAATTTCGGATAAATCTGGCCGCTTTGCGGGGTTCGCTGCCCAGCAGCGCTTTATGAGGTGTGCAAGTGCTGGCTGACAGCTCTCTGGCAATGGAGGCCGTTCGTTCTGCCGGGGAAAAAAGGATGGATGTTAGAGGAGCTGCATCATAAGGTTAAGCATAGAGGAACAAGATTTTATAAACTGTATGAACCCACCTCATGTCTTTTATGTGTAAGAACTAAGAATGTATGAGCTTGTGTAGCATATAGAGTTCAAATGTTTGTTTCTTACAAACTCATAATTCTACAATTGATCTTAGGGTTTATATTGGGCTGCTATTATTTGCATTTTGCACTGCAGAAACAGATCATTGTCTCAAGAAACAAGAATGATTCTACACGATGAAATCTACGATACAAGAAGAAGCTACCATCGAAAGTGTGCTCATCGAAAATTTAAGTAAAGAAAATGGTGCTGTAAAGCCAGAGATATCAAACCTTTTCAGCCACGGCAAAAGCAGCTTGCACAGGGGTCATTCCCTGAAAGGGAAGCAGACACGTTGTAAGCTCCCATAACACAATCCCGAAGCTGTACACATCGACTTTCCTTGTATACGGTTTCTCTTTAATCATTTCGGGTGCCATCCATCGGTACGTTCCCATGTTTCCTTTAGTTTCAAGGCACTGTGTTTCTAGACACGATGTACCGAAATCCGCCACCTTTACCCGCATTTCATCATTTAGCAGCAGATTATTAGATTTGAGGTCTCTGTGGATCACACCTTGTGAATGAAGATACTCCATCCCCCGGGATATGTCGAGAGCTAACCTCAGTATCGTCTCCGTCGAAAGCGAGTAGGGCTCTTTCTTGTTCAGGTACATCCTCAGAGTCCCTTGTGACATGTATTCCGTGATGATACAGTACACAGGTGGCTTCTTACAAGCAGCAATAAACTGTAAAAAAGAGACAAACTTTAGCAATACAGACATGTATGTATGTATGTGTGTATGTATGTATGTATGTATGTTTCAGGTGTTACCTGAACTATATTCGGGTGGAACAGGCGTGAAAGCAGAGCTACTTCAGACTTAAACTGCTGCTCGAGTTTCGATCTGGTCTCCTCCTGCTGGTTTGGGATTCTCACCATTTTTACAGCAACAGCTCTCTGCTTGTAAATCCCACGATAGATCCTACTATGAGCACCAGAGGCAAACTTGTTACCTATGAACAATTGAGAAAGATCAGCGGTCCACTCCTCTTGATCCTCCTTCGAAACTTCCCACGTTTCGACATTCTCCGAGTCCAAAATCATCGACCACGATTCCAAGCTATCGAATCTCCTCTTCTCCATGTTCACCATATCAGAATTCATCGGTGTCTTGGACGACGAAGGGAGCTGCAGGCGTTTGCTCCTCAATTTTCGAAGGCGAAACGCATGGAAACATGAGGTTCCCATTGAAAAGCTTCTGGTTTTTGATGTGGTTTTAAAGGGTAAGTGTGTGTTTAGTGTCAAAACAAACAGTCAAAAGGCATCTTCCTTCTGAATGTGTGGGTTGATTTCAGGAACTTCATGAACTGATTCAAAAACATGGGATTTCCAGAAGAATGAAAAAGAGAGAATGGGTTTCATGAATTTCTCAGGAAAATAACAAAATCAAGTAATTCTGGATGTTGGTAGCAAATTCATGGGATTCGGGAAATGCAGAGTGTTTGCAGAGAAAGAAAAAGGTGCAAAATTTTCACGGCATCTAAGCTGGTTTAGCAGCAGAAAGATGAATTCAAAGCAGAGATTTTCAAGGGGTTCTCGTGATTGCTTGGTTCGAAAGTAAGAAACTTTTGAGATAGAAAAATGGGTATTTCGTTTCTTTGCATTTCCAGTTCTCCAAGTATTTTTCACTAATCACCCTTTGAAATTAGGATAATTGCACAAAATGTCCTTAAAATATATTTGAATTTTAAATCAATTAAGTCCTTTGGTAAATCTGGTTGTCACTTTAGGTATTAAATGTCCGTTTAAATTTAACATGAAGTATATCGTAGATTAAATTTATAAGCATATGTGTACCTAATGAAAGGATAAATTGAATTTTACAGGGTAAGAAGAATGCAATGCTAATGAAAATTAGTAAAGTTATTTTAAAAAAACACATCAAATCCGAACTATCTATCTATGTTAGTGGTGACAATGAGCCTAATCGGCTTGCAAGCTACTTAGGCTCAGTTTAGCAAAGTTCGGCTCGAGTTCGTGTTCGGCTCGAGACCTTAACAAGCCGAGACGATCAAGTTCGACTCGAAAAACTCATTAACAAGCTCAAAATAATCATATATATAATAACTTAGATTAAATTTAGAGATCTGTTAATTGGTCAAATTGTCAAGCATGCTTATGTTATCCAATTTTGTATGAGTTCGGATCTCAACAATTGCTTTAGACATATAAATATTTTTTTACTTAATTAAAATTAATTAGATTAAACTTAAACGTAATGAGATTCGAATCAATGGTCACTTTATTCCAAAACTAAAGAAACAAGAGATCATTATATAAACATTAATGAACTTTGGAGGGAATTGTTTGTGGTGGGGGAAGGGGATACCCATTTGAATATGTTTGGTCCATTGCTTATGGAATTTTTCTTCTTTTGACTTGCAATCTAAGCCAATGCCTTATGTTTCCTATGATTAATGACACACAATCTCTTTTAAAAGCATGGAATCAATATTTCTTTCTTATTACGAATAAATTACTCTTTATTTACGTTAAAATATTTTCCAATAAATAAAAGTCGCAGCTAGACAAGTTCAAATAGATTCATATTAAATTGTTTTTGATTTAAATAATTTCAAGTTTAAATCAGCTTAAACTCAAATGTTTCTTAAATTTAGGCCTTTTTAAATTTAGATTTAGATTGATTCCGATCAGACGAGTTTAGATTGATGCAAATGATTTTGAAGTTTTATAAGTTGTAAATATAGTATAACTATCTTATACCATATCACATGACTAATGAAAACTATGCTATATGTATTACTCATTTTCGATTATATGTATGTAAATGTCATAAACTTAATTTGCAAATTGTTATATTATATAATGCTATATTACATATGTTATAAAGTAATGTATGGTAATCAAAATTATATTATATATGTATTACTTATAATTAGTTATACATAAATAAATATACAAACATGGTTGATACAATATAAATTATTAATACTTTAGTTTTATTATAATTATATGTAAGGTGATATGATATATCATCATTAATTAATACTTTGGTTATATATATATATTAGTTTATATGCATTGATCGAATATGAAATACCTAATAAATGATTATAACTTATTACTTATAGTTAGTTATACGTAAATAAATATTATAAACATGCATTGATATAATATAAATCATTAATACTTCCAATTTTATTATAATTATATGTAAGGTGATATGATCATCATTAATATAGAACCCGACAAGTGTTCCAGTGAAAAAGCGGATCATGTTTATTTTAGAAGACACGAGTTTAAATCGTTCTAATTAAAGTTTCTCCTGTAATGTAAGAAGCATCATCCGAAGCTAAGAAAGCAATTGCAGACTTGCAGCTGCTATTTCTCCCGTCTTGCCAAGCCTTTTCAACACTGTGATGTTCTCAAAGGATTTTTTCTGTAACATTCAATGACATACAAATCGTGTTAGTAGTGTTACGTCACGTTTTTCCGAATCAAGTCACGTTATCACATCCGTAGAGAAAATCAACCTACCGTGACTTCATTTTCCGTTAGAAATGCGGTAAGTCGAGTCGGTACTAAACCAGGAGCAACACAATTGACACGAACATCCGGGGCCATTACGGTAGCCAAAGCCTAAAACAGAATCAATCAACAGTACCAGTGAGAGCAAGTTATGCATGTCTTGAACATAGATTATACATACATATATATATATATATGTAATAACTCGAACAAAAGCCAACCTTGGTGAGACCAAGAAGGGTTGTCTTAGTAACCCCGTACATAGCCGCAGAAGGCCGAGGTTGGTAACCACCGATCGACGAAATAAAGATAACCGATGAACCTTTCGGCAAGTGAGGAGCTGCATCCTGCATTATGCAGCAAAACAGATTGGCTATATAGTAAAACGAAGGTGTGTGTTTAGAATGTCCCTCCTATCTATACATTTGCCTCAATTGCATACCTTTCAAGTATGACTCATATTTTAAATTAAAGATTAAAATTTAAAATATTTCAATATAATCTTCAAAGTATTAATACTTACATAGGAAAATTTTATAACGTTCGACGAGTGTCGTTTAGTACTACTAACGATGAGCACCGTTAAGCTTAAGTTAACGGTAGATCTTGGTATAACAAGTTGAGGGGGCCAATTAAATTTTTTTGAAAATTTTAGAAACGTAAACAAAAATTTTCAAAACTTTTGAGGTTTAATGAGAAATTTTCAAATATTTAAAAGTGGACTTAATTAAAAATTATTTAAAGAAATAAAAACTTAATGAGAATTTTAAATTTTTTGAGGAAGCTAAATTAATATTTTTTTTAAAACTTAAGGGGTCGAATGTAAAATCTTTAAAATTTGGAGGGCAGGACCTCTCAGGCTCTTACCACTGTCTGCCCTAACTTAAGCATCATTAAATTAATTTATAGAGATTAAAAATTTAAAGGACTCAACTTATAATTACCTTAAGATTTTTAATCTTAATTAAATGATGTCCATCGTTAGTGATGCTCAACAGTATTCATCGAGCGTGATATACTCATCCTACTTACATATTAGTCGGATCCTTCCCCTGGCCATGCATTTGGATGTTAAATGTTACTAATATTATTTGAAATTTGGTCTCGTTTATAATCTTACTAATATTGAAACAAATAAGAAAAACACTAAAAACAAAGGAACATGTCCAGCTAATCTCAATGCCATTGAAAAATATCACAACTCAATTTTATTATAATATATAAAAGAGAAATAGCCAAATACAACAATGCCTATTTTATTTGTCTGAAGTTGCTCCACGTCAGACATTCTTTATTTTAATTATATTACATTGAAACCTGAGTAACAACAGACACAGAGTAAAGCAACACTTGTGTTGTATTAGTATGAATGTTTCTATGGTAGTTTAAATGTTTTTTTATTCGTTTTTATATTATATTCGAGTTCTTTTAATTTATATTTATTTATTTTTTTACAATAAGTTATTAACAACAAACTAAAATATATATTAGCCATGTTTGGTAAAGAGCGGTTTAGGCAAAAATTAGAGGTTTTAGACATAATTAGAGGTTTGATCAGTCAAATCCGCTAATATTGTTGTTTGGTGAATAACGGATTGAAAGAGTGAATTGAGGTGAAACTGCTAATTTTGAAAAAGCTCCTATTAGGAGCTTTTTGAGATTAGAAGTTTGATATTAGAGTTATGAAGACTCTTTTACCTTTACCGGTTACCAAAAATCTCCAAATAACCTAAATTAAATATTTTCTCACCCTATTATAAGTTAATTCTATTTATTTTTTCTTTTTATTATCACATATTTATACGTGTATTTAAATTTATTAATTAATTAAATTATATTAAAATAATTATATAAATAATAAATTAATATATAAACCATTCGAATATGTTTAGAAAAGTTATATTAAAAATAATTTTTATAAATCTAATTAATATTAATTAGATACAAAATATTGATAACTAATAAACTAGTTAAACAAGTATTCAATATAATCATGTCCTTATATGATATTTTACTTATTTAAATAATCTAATAGCTATCAGCTATCAGTTAATTTTACCAAACGCTTTTATACAATCAGCTAATACAATCCGCTAGTCAAATCAGCTAATGCAATCAGCTATCAACTGTCCGCTAATTGCCAAACAGAGCCATTGTATTTTATACTTTATATCACAATTGGCCACTTGGTTCAATGGCAAACTCATGTCACTTACACCCAAGGAAAACTGTGTTTGATTCCTAGCCAAGGCAAAATAGCTCTTTATTCTATTTTCCCCATACAATCAGGTAACACGTGTCACTACCTGATTAGAGGAGGAAAATAAATTTATTAAATAAAAATAATTAATTAAACTCCTCCAATAAGGTGATGACACGTGTCGTCACCTAATTGAGTGATTAATTTATTTAATTAAATTAAAATTAAGGTTAAATTAATATAATATGTAACTAACATGGACCAAATGTATAATTATATAAATTTATTTTAACAACCACGTCAAACGTGAATGATTATATATATCAAATTTAAAAATCGATGATCAAAATTGTACTGAACAAAAACATAAATAATTATTACAGTAGTTTACCTAAACTAAAATATCATATAACAAACACATTCTCAATTGTGCCTCAAGTGTAATTTTTGTTCCCATTCATGACCCCATTTAACATTGTTTCTCAAAAATGCTTTTAAAATCGAGTATTTTTGAAGTAAAAAGCAACAAAAAAACATATAAATTTTAAATAAAAAAATGCGTTAGAAAAGTGTTTGAACCCACACATAAGTACATATACAATATTTTAACATATCCGAAACACATGTTTGATCCTATTCTTATTTGAAACTCAAGCTAGTTGGTTCGGAATGAAAGAAGTTTCTATAACAAGTTCTATATTGTACAAAGACTAATCATATATTTTAAAATTTATTATTATCTGATTCATTAGTTCACTAATATAAATTAAATATTATAAAAGTTATGATCTTCTAACTTAATTTATTACATTTACAATATTAAAATTTAGTTCTAATATTACTAACAACAAGTTGGTCTAACGAGGTAAGACACTATGTCTTTTAAGCAAGATCAATGTTCAAATTCTGACGTTGTAAATGAAAAAAAAAATTGGGTTGGACTGATCATCCCATATTAGGCATCTACAAAATTCGATTTGAATTAATCGACCATATGAAGGATACTGATCTTAAAAGTAAAATACAATTTTTTTTCGAATTGAAAAGAGGACTGTAGAAAAGTTTACAACATATTCAACACATCATAACCAAGTTGAGCAGGGAAGGTTGGTGAACTTCGTGAGCATATCTGCAGGCTTATTCGTGGCGCGAGGCATCCATTGAGTGACGGTCGCTCATCTTAAGTTGCGCATCTTAACAATAGCACGAACCAGTGAGCAAGGATCGGAGTACGCATTTATGCTATTTAATCGGTCCATCGCTTCTTTGTTATCCGATTAGATTAAAAGTCTCTCAAAACTATTTTCTCATGTAAGTTGAAGGCCAATAAGTAATCTTTATAATTCTGCTTGAAGAGATCGAGTGATTCCTATCATTTTATTATAACTAAGAATCCATGAGCCATCATCCACGTACATAAATTTTTTTATGAATTAACCAAGAAAATACTATCAAGACCCACATTCACAAATCTATGCAAATAAGAGCCATAAGAGTCGGAGTTCAAAAAGAGGCACATCACATAAAATTGATTTAGATGGTTCATTTGGCGTCCATCACACAGAATTGAAGTTGTGGCGCGTAAAAGAGCAATCAATATTCAATTCCAACTACTTCAATGATATTGATGTTGTCGTCGGCTCGTTGCCTAACAGCTTTTTAATTAGGTTTTACTCCCTAGTCAATGGCTCCCTGTACTAGGGGTGTTCATTTCGAATATTAGATTAGATTCAATTTAAAAATTCAGATATCTAAAATTTTAGATCGGTAAAATAGTGATTCGTATCTGATTCGAAAAAAATTAGATATTCGGATATTCAGATGGTATATTTAGAAATCCAATTATCATAATATATAATTTGATTTAAGTATTTTTTTCAAAATTGACGGTCGTATCTATGAAAATTTTAGATTTTCGAATACAAAAATTAACAAATTGTCAAATATAACAAGATTAACATATATGAAAATTTTCATTTTTTGAATTTACGGATATAACAAACATTAAATTACTAAATATAACAAGATTTATCTCTATAAAAAATTTAAAATTTCAGATAGTTTGAAACTTGAATATTGTGATCGGAATCCGATCCGGAAAATAAAAAATCGGATCGAATATTTGATCCAAAAATAAAAA
Organism: Hibiscus tridactylites; assembly: GCA_958450335.1. Classification (NCBI taxonomy): domain Eukaryota; kingdom Viridiplantae; phylum Streptophyta; class Magnoliopsida; order Malvales; family Malvaceae; genus Hibiscus; species Hibiscus tridactylites. The sequence continues at coordinate 79,560,150 of OY288279.1, forward strand.
TCGGATCAAATATTCGTATTTTTAGATCAAATCAACGGATAACCGGATCGGTCGGATCAAATATTTTAAAACACATGTACTATATCTTAATTTTTAGATTTCTCTTTGAAGTTTTTTGGATTAAGTAATTTTTAGATCCCAAACTTGGAATGTTTTTCTAATTTGGTCTTCTAACATTTTTATGTCCATAATAGTCCCTAAAATTTTCAACTTTTCTTGTTTTAGTTATTTGGATTAAGTGACACTATAAGGCCACGTCACATGCTACAATACCAAAGTGTCACATTCTCAGAATGATTAAAATATTTTAAAAAATTCAATAAGGTATTGCGTTCGAATGTGTTGTTTCAAATAAATATTATTAGTTTAATATTTTTTGATTATTTCTCTCCTCTTATATTATTAATAAATATTAATTTTATAATAAATATTAATTTATAATAATTTTATAATAATAAATAAATATTTAATTAGTTTTGTTATTATCAATCAAAGTAAAAAAATTAGTTTGATTTTTTAATTTTAAACATAATTTAGTTAAATATACTTAATTTAAAAATAGCACAATTTACTAGTTTAACTTTGTGGTTAAATATTTAAAAAAAAAATTCAATAAGGTATTGCGTTGGAATGTGTTGTTTCTAATTTAAAAATATTTTTTTGGGTTAATTTGTACAGCTTAAATATAAATGTTAGTAGATTTGAATCAATTAACCAGCCTAGCATAGTTGGTTCACGCGCATGCCTTATGCGCTAGTGGTCTTGGGTTCGATTCCCAGCGGCACTAATTATGTTTTTAGGGTTTTTTGGGTTAATTTGTACAGCTTAAATATAATTGTTAGTACATTGGAATCAAGTATATAGCTTAGCCTGGTTGGTTCAAGCGCATGCTTGGTGCACTGGTGGTCTTGGGTTTGAATTCTAGCGGCACCAAGTTTATTTTTAAGGATTTTTGGTTTTTTTTTTCACCTAATAGTGTAGTGACACGTGTCACAACATGATTGGGTGAATAAAATTAAATAAAAATAATATATAAGAGGAGAGAGAAATGATTAAAAAAATATTAAAAAATGCCATGTCAGCCTTAAAAAATATTAAAAAATGCCACATCAGCAAAACCGTTAGTTATTTAACGTCGGGGGACCAAAACAGGAGAACTATGTAACGGAAGGGACTCTTTTGCCGAAAAACATAGTTTTGGGACCAAAGTAGGAAAACAGGCATAATTAAGGTACCACCGATGTAGTTTTCCCATTTATATATTCATCTCTAATTAAAATTTCGAAGTAACATTATTGTGTCGATTAAATTTTTTGTCATTTATATATTAAATGTCAGTTCACATCTTGCATAAATTTAAAATATATATCTATTACATTAACGGTTGAAATCTGACATGTTTTTTTAAAATTTAATAATTTTTTAATATTTAATGTTATTACAAGATAATATTTGTTTAATTTTTTAACCATTTAATAAGGCACATATACCGTGCTCGAACCTGAGTTACCTAAATAAAATACATCATCCTTTAATACTGAGACCACTTCACGAGTTCAATTTAAATTTTTTAATATTTAATGTAATTACAAGATAATATTTGTTTAATTTTTTAACCATTTAATAAGGCACATATACCGTACTCGAACCTGAGTTACTTAAATAAAATACATCATCCTTTAATACTGAGACCACTTCACGAGTTCAATTTAAATTGTTTGCACATTAAACACAAACATGGGTGAAACTAAAAATTCTATATTCAGAGATCAAAATCATAAATTTTTAAAGGACAAATATATAATTTTGTCATTATAATAATTTACAATTTACGATTCATAAAAGGATCGAACTATAAATTTTCTATGTTTTGATTGGCCCTCCATGTAGTCGCGCATTTATTTTTTATCGTATTTGAATTGTCATAGTCTAAATATTAAACTAAACCATTATTATCCTATACACAAACCTCTTAATTTTAAGGCTTATGGGCTTAGTTTAGTTCGTAGGGTTTAAGAATTTTAGTGTAAGAATTTAAAATTTAGGGATGACATTTAGAATTTAAGGTTTAGAGTTTAAGATTTAGTTTTTAGGGTAATATAGTAAAGATTATAACCCTAAATTGTAAATTTCAATCACTATCCCTAAATTCAAAACACATACTCCTAAACCCCAAATCATACACCCTAAACTATGTCCCTAAACTCTAAAATTAAGGCGCTTGTGGAAACTAAAATTTTTCATGGCCAATATATAAAATAATTATCACCCCTAACTAAATTGACGAAAAAAATTTAATTCATATAGTAATATCGAAAGGATTTAATTATAATATTTACAGATAAAGATTAGTTTAAACTCTTAATCATAATACATAAATATCTAGTGAAATTATTCTTATTATTTTTTTGTCTTAAAAACATATTCAGGGAAATTCATAATTAACCCGTACTATTTTATGATAAAATAATAAAAATGTACTATTTTTTTTAATATGTAGAAAATCCTTTTAGGAAATGCCTATAAATAAATGATTGTCTTATGTATTGAAGTTGAACCAGAACAAGGAAAAGCACCCTCCCAACGTGTTCCTTTATCACCCTCACAAAAAATCTTTCCCTTCCCCCCCTGCAATCACTCAACATTCACTTCTTCATAAAACACAAACTCCATTTTCTTTCCATTTCAATACTGCACATTTATCTCAGACGGCTAAATGTGCCCAACAAAATCCGAACCGCCGCCGTCGGAAAGCATCGCGCCTTCTTCGCCTCCGCTGCCGCGGTCCTCGGAGGAGGAAAAAGAGCCGGCGGAAGCTGACATTGAAAAGGATGTGCTCTGTCCGATATGCATGCAGATCATCAAAGACGCTTTTACGACGGCTTGTGGTCATAGCTTTTGTTATACGTGCATTTCGATTCATCTTCGAAATAAGAGCGATTGCCCTTGCTGTTCTCGTTATCTCTCTAATAGCCATATCTTCCCTAATTTCTTGCTTAATAAGGTTTGTTTTTCCTTTTAATCTTAAATTACTGCTTAATGCAAAGGACATCGAAATCGAATCCTGATAAATTAGAAGCTGCATTTGCACTCTTAACAGTTTAATTGAGTACTGTAGAAACGGATTCATTATACGCTGCAGATTTATTTGATTAACGCCGTCCTTTTACATTTTGTAGTTATTGAAGAAGATCTCTGCTCGTCAATCAGCAAAGGATGCCTCTCCAGTAGAACATTTTCGTCAAACAATACTGCAGGTCAGTTATCCTATATTAGAGCATTAAGTTGCCAGATAGACTAATTATAATAGTAACTATTGTGCTCTGATTGTTTGTGGAACCTAATCATCATTGGGAAGTTGTTTTGGTGTTTGTTTGAAAACTTCATGTTCATTAATGATTAATGTATAATATCTAAGGAGCTCTTTGAATTTTCCCTAATAAGTGTAGTTGATGCTCTCCTTCTGATCCTTAGACAGGGATGTGAGGTGTCAACTAAGGAGCTAGACAATTTGTTGTTTCTACTTGTTGACAAGAAGAGAGCAATGGAGCAAAGTGATGCAGAGATGAACATGCAGATTCTACTTGATTTCTTGAACTGCCTAAGGAAGAAAAAGCTTGAAGAACTTAATCAGGTTTTTAACTTGAATTTGTATTTTCCTAGGATTATAAATTCTTCTAGAAAATATAAGTGGCAAGAGAGTTCTCTAGTTGATAAAAAAAATCTCACGAAAGCGCAATCTGATTTTATGGACACGATTCATTTTTGATTATGTAAACTGATAATTGCTTGTAAAAGGTGAGTTCTTAGCTACAAACTTGTAAGAATATTGGTGCAAGAGAAAATGAGCTAAATAAGAGTTGGTAGTTAGGAAGGCATAAAATGCTCATTCTGTCATTCACACAACTCTATAGTTGAGCCCATAGAAATCTGAGTCCATCATATAAACAAGGTGAAAGATAGCATCACCCCACCTTTTGGTTTTATGCCTATGATATTCCCTAGATGCATCTGCTTGAGCACCTTAACACCTTTCATGTAATTTAAATGGTTCTAAAGTAATCTTTTTGCCTGTCAAATAGTGGGTGGTGAATGGAAAAATTATTTTACTTTTTGATTGATGATATTTTGTGTTTTCATTTTCTTAATGAAGATTAAAACAGATCTCCAATATATTAAGGAGGACACAACTGCTGTAAAGAAACGTACCATGGAATTGTATACGGCGAAAAAGAGATGCTCAAGGAATCTAAGGATGCTTGTTGATGATTCTTTTGCGGCAAAAACCTTGCCTTTATTGATTGATCAACATAACAACGGCACTACATCTGGTGGTTGCAACTCACAAGGCTGGATAGGTTCAGCCAGTCCACAGAGGAAGGTTAGTTTGAAAGATCAAGCGAGTTCACAGGGATTCAGAAGTAAGGATGCCTATGATGGGTCAGATTCTGTATACGATACTAATTCAGGAGTGTCTGTAGCAAGAAAGAGGCGGATCCATTCACAGGTTACTGTCTTTGCTTATTTCCTATATTTCTTGACCTTTGTGTTGGTTGGTGCAATGCTGTATATATAGGTGTTTAATAGAAAAGAGAAGGTCCAAGTTTCTTGGTCCATCAATGAATAGCCTATTTACTAATGATCCTATTGTGTCCTTTTATTATAATTCTGTTGATCAACTACTCTAAATAGCATTCTGTTCAAAAGATTTATGGAGCAACTGAAGATCTCTCATTGTGTTTTTTTGTTCATTAATATCTCTCATTTTTTTATAATTATTATCTTTTGCCACAGTTTAATGACCTACAAGAGTGTTACTTGCAAAAGAGGCAGCATTGGACGAAACAAGTTAGTAAACAGGAAGATAAAGGCCCAAATTTTATGGATATAGATGGTTATAATCCTGGTCTTGAAGATTTTCAGTCAGTGCTAAGTAGTTTTACACGATACAGGTACAAAGCTTTCACACGAGTTTCGCCTTTCCTTAGAACTAATATTTTCCTTTTTCAGGAAATGTTTTGGATTTTGCTCTAATTGTTCTTTCCTTTCATGTAACATTTGTAATTGTTGTTCACATTAGCCGATTGAGGGTCACTGCTGAACTTAGGCATGGGGATATTTTCCACTCTGCTAACATTGTCTCAAGGTGAATCAAAAGTTTATCATTCTATGTATTTCTTCATAGTCATTAGTTGGGTCATCAATCAGTCGTAGTTGCACAAAGTTTGGATACCTCATACCTTTGTTATGTTTTCTTACCAATCTTTAATTGATTTGTTTAATAATATGCTTAGACTTATTTGAAATTTGATGTCTGGTAACAAAGTAATGTTTATTTTGAACTTCCATTCATAAAATATCCTTTCCTGTGCGCCCTTAGAATTTCTAACTAGAATGAATCTGCAGCATAGAATTTGATCGTGATGATGAAATGTTTGCTATTGCTGGGGTGTCAAGGCGCATCAAGGTTTTTGAGTTTTCTTCGGTAAGCATTAGATGAAATATCTTTGATTAAAGTGATCACTTTATGCTTACTTGAACACTATTAGCTACCCGTTCTTCTAGAATGATGACACCTGTATTAGTGTACTATAATGATAGTTCTTTGATTCACCAACCAACACTTACCTGTTTGATTTTCTGCAGATTGTGAATGAACCAGCAGATGTGCATTGTCCTATTGTTGAAATGTCCACCAGATCTAAGCTTAGTTGTTTGAGTTGGAATAAGTACACAAAAAACCATATTGCTAGTTGTGATTATGATGGGATAGTAACTGTCTGGGACATTACTACTCGGCAGGTATGAAATAATAGCTCTTTCACTTTCCTAACCTCAATATTTAATTGTCATGTAGGTCTTCACCCAAAGAATTTTTATTGTAGTATTTGCTTAAGTCATGTACAGTTGCTTAATCTTCATTATAATGGTTCTTAATTGTACAGAGCTTGATGGAATATGAGGAACACGAAAAGCGAGCTTGGAGTATTGATTTTTGTCACACTGAACCTTCAATGCTTGTCTCTGGTAGTGATGACTGCAAGGTAAAAGTAACTTTTCCGTAAAATCTTGATGGTATTTACTGAACATCTTGCAGTGTAACTGAAATAGATGAGATTGACAATCTAATTACATTGGGTTATGGTGAAAAAGAAATGGAGACATGAGAAAAGGGAATTGTTGTGTTTTCCCCTGTAGTAGTCTGTTAAGACATTTGAAATCACCTTTTGTATTATTGGTTCTACAAGAGAATTACATGTTAGATTCGATGTACTTTTCCTAACTTAATTGGTTCTACAAAGTTCTTATTTCAACTAATATTCCTGGGACCGAAAGCTTATTGTAGTACATGTTCTCAATTGATTGAAGATTAAAAAGTTCTGAGATGCGAGTTGTTGCAGTGGTTTTTATGTTTGTTAGTTATATCATTTCACATACTGTTGGTCCACTAGACGAAGCCTGTACTTGATTTTGCAATTCACTCTGTGTCACCCCATTTGTATTTCATAGGTAAAAGTTTGGTGCACGAAGCAAGAAGCTAGTGTTCTCGGCATCAACTTGAAAGCGAATGTCTGCTCTGTCAAGTACAATCCTGGATCCAGTGTTCATGTTGCAGTATGTCTTTGTTAATTAATATGTAATTATAACATTCCAAAGTATCTCAATAAGGGAAAAGAAATTATTTCACGTCCGCATTCTTTCCCATCTTTCTGGAGGAATGGAGGACATGAATGTTTCATCTTTCGATTGGAAATCAACTCTAACAGAAATCCTTGGATCGTTTTGAGACAAAATCATGAATAAAAAAGGGTTTATTGAAGTAGCTGATTTTTTATTTTTATTTTTGCAGGTCGGAACTGCTGATCATCAGATTCACTATTATGACTTGAGAAACATCAGCAAACCGCTGTATGTATTTGGTGGGCATAAGAAAGCTGTTTCATATGTGAAATTTTTGTCTAACCATGAATTGGCTTCCGCATCAACCGACAACACACTGCGCTTATGGGATGTAAAAGAAAATTCATTAGTAAGTACTCTTTCTCGTATTCCAGAGTTTTTAAGGTTTATCAACTGCTAACAAGACTATCTTATACTATCAGGTATCGGTTCTTGACTTCGGTCAGGGCATTTTACATTTTTACAAGTATCATCTCTTTGTTATTTTCAAATTTGATCTTAGAAAAATAACAGAATAAGTTACATGGTTAAGAATGGAAATTAGTCTATGGAAAGATAAGTTAGCGATAACTGATGGTTTATTTATCGAACATGAATGTCTATGGAGTTACTATCTCCCTTAGCATTCCATATTATGCACAGACTAAATCCCCTTCATTGTTATATTATTCTGTCAGCTGCGCACGTTTAGGGGTCACAAAAATGAGAGGAACTTTGTGGGCCTCACAGCAAACAACGATTACATTGCTTGTGGCAGCGAAACAAATGAAGTGTTCGTATATCACAAGGTTAGTTAATACATTGGATTATGGTACTATTTTGGCATCAAATCAGTTTGTAATTGACTTACATTGACCCTTGCAGGCCATATCTAAACCTGCAGCTTGGTATAGTTTTGGTTCGGACATGGCTGATGTGAATGAAGAAGCTGGATCTTACTTCATCAGTGCTGTATGTTGGAAGAGTGATAGCCACACAATGCTTTCGGCAAACAGTCAGGGAACAATTAAAGCATTTGTGCTTGCAGCTTGAATGGTAATCAATCCTATAATCAACATTGAGAAAGAATCCTAATTTATCGCTTAACCCCCGATACCTCTAGGCTCTAACTAATAGTACTCACCCGAGGTTGAGGAGAGGTTATTATGCGCCTAAGTCCACTTGAATCCGCAACATATATATATAAGCCTTCGGTTTATCATGGCTTGTAAATTGTAATAGTCCCGATATGTTTTTTTCTCTTCGTTTGAAAGAAATCCCGATCCGTCCCGATGGTGAAAATAGGAATTTATTATGATAAAAGTTAGATTTCTTGCTTCCAAAGCAAGGTATCGTTGTGTTTGTGAATGCTTTCTCATTTGAAGTTTTATCTATTTAAGTAACTTTTCTTACTAACTCGATTAGGACAAGGTTCCATTTATGATATTGTGAATGGAACAAAAACTCTATTAAAAAGATTGCCTCGTAATGTGCTTATACAATATTTAATTTAGATTAGTCGACCAATAAATCTAATACCATAATTATTAAAAAAAGAAAATGATGTTGAAAGGAGGTGATTAGGTTATACTAGTTTTTTCTTCTTATATATATATATATATATATATATATATATATATATATATATATATATATATATATATATATATATATATATATATATATATATAAGACATTATACAAATAAAAGGGTCAAAATACGTCAAATGAAATAATAGACTAATTTCCAAATCCAAATGTAGCAGAGGGACCGAAACCAGAATTTTCCCTTAATGTTTCTTTAGTTACAATTTTTTAATTAAATTTAAAAAGAAAAAGAAAAAGGGGACTCGAGCTGTGTGACTAGCCGTCCCATCCGTTTCGATCCCAATCTTTTACTTTATATCATCCGCTCATAATTAAAGAGAAAGTAAAAACCTAAAGATCCATGAATCAAAGATCCTTTCTTTAGATTCGCTGTTGAAAAATTCGTCCATCTTCTCTCCCCAAAAGATCCATCAAGATTGCATTCCACCCCTTCTTTTCCCTGTTTTTCAAAAAAATTGGCGCGAAAAAGTGGACATGAGAGTCGAAGGATTCGAGGGAAAGGCTTACGAGGCGGCTGGCGACCACTCGCCGCCGCCTAATTATCCGTTCACTGGTGGAGATAGCGAGATCAACGGAGAGGAGCTGTTCGTGCCTCCTTTGAATTTCGCGATGGTCGATAATGGGGTTTTCAGGTCTGGTTTCCCTGATTCTGCCAATTTTAGCTTCTTGCAATCTCTAGGGCTCCGTTCTATCATGTGAGTTTCTTGAACCTGCCAATTTGTGTGGATCCTGGCTATCGATAACGTAAATTTCATTGATTCTAAATTTTAAACTGCTTTTCTGTGTTCCCTTTTTCTTTATAGAAATCTTTGCCCTGAGACCTATCCGGAAGCCAACAATGAGTTTTTAAAGGCTAATGGAATCAGGCTTTTCCAATTCGGTATCGATGGATGCAAGGTATGAAATTGGATTAATTCTCTCTCTGATTATTGATTGCCATGATTATATCTCAAGGTTCAAGATTTTTTAGTTCTTGGCTGTTACCAATTCCATTTGCTGAAATTGACACCGAAAATGGTTCTTCATAAGCAAGCTAAAATCAAAATGTTAATTTTGATAATTGAGTCCTATTTTTCTCTATATCAATCCCTGAACTGTGTTCTTTACGGTATATAAGATTATAGGATCCTTTGGAAAGTTAAAATTGGTAGCTAAGCAGCATCCTTCATCGCATCATCATCGAAGCACAAGCTTTTGCTCAAGTCTTTTTTCTTCTTAGTGGTGAAATTTAAGGTTTACCAATTGGATAAATATTCTATACACAGGCGGGGAAACTGAAAGTTCCCACATGCGCCTTAGTTTTAGGTTATAGGGGTTAGTTTAGGGTATATGGTTTATGGGTTTAGGTGTAGGGGTTAGAATTTAGGGATAGTTGTTTCAATTTAAGGTTATAATTTAGATTTTATAATTTAAAATTTAAATTCTAACCATATTACCTAAAAACTAAACCCTAAATTATAACCGTAAATCTTAAATTGAAATAACTATCCTTAAATTCTAAACTCTTACACCTAAACTCCTAAACCTTATACCCTAAACTAACTCCCTATACCCTAAAACTAAGGCGCTTGTGGAAACTTTCAGTTTCTACCGCCAGTGTATAGGATATTAATCCTTACCAATTTATATCTACTCAAAACGGGTATCTGTATTTTGACTGGTTTGCCAATTTATTGAACTAAAAAGTAGAATTGTGGATATAATCTTTTATTCAGGTCGTGGTTTGCTTGCACCAGTGTTTAAAAAGGCGCGCCTAGGCGCTAAGGCGAGGCGAGGGTGAAACGCCTAATTGGGTCTAGGCGAGGCGACTTCAATGAGGCGCAGCAAGGCGCGCCTAAGGCACACAAGGTGCTGAGGCGTCGAGGCGCAGAAAGGCGCCGCCTGTTCAATTTTTTTGTTCTTTTTGGCTTTTTTTAATTTTTTTATTATTTTTTACATACTAACTTGGCCAAAAGTGAGACCAAACAAAAATAACATTAATCAAATGAAATTTAAATTAATTTGGTTGGGTTAATGTGTAATTTGAACTTAAAGCATAACACACTATATATATAAAAATTAATTAAATTGGATCAAATTTAAATTCAAATGAATTTGGTTGAGTTTTAAAATTTGAACTAAATTTAATTGAGTTTAGGGGTTTTAGTGTAGAGGTTTAGAATTAAGGGTTTATGGGTAGAATTTAGGGGTTAGGGTTAGAAATTAGGGTTTAGGATAATATGGTTAGTGATTTAGATTTTAACCTACAAACCTTAAATTTTAACCCTAAATCATAAATTCTATTAACAACCCATAAATTCAAAACTACTAAACTTAAACCCATAAACTCTAAATAAACTCCCTAAACCCTAAACTAAGACATTGTGTAAACAAAATTTCTACAAGCGCTTGTGCATGGAATAATTACTCATATCATATATCCTTTTGAGATTATTATATAACTAGCTTTGTGTATTTACAGTATAAAAGATTTCATATTGCATGATAAAATGCAATGTCATATGCTTTTTGATTGAAAAGTTAAAAGGTAAATAAAAAGAAGAGCTTTTGTTGAACTTATATTCCTTTTTAAAGTACTAATTTTCTTTCTTGTTTTGTACTAAAATGCAATGTCACGTGCATTTATACATTCTCCTTGATTTTTCATGTTGAAGTTGAACATTTCAAAGAATTTCATTATTCTTATTATCCAAAATTTTATTGAATGTAAAGAATTTTCAAGTGATGTTTTATGTAACTTATATATCTTTTATTTTCAAAATGTGCGCCTTACTTCAATAAGGCGTGCGACTCTCGCCTCTCGCCTTGCGCCTCGGATATAAAACCCCTATCGCCTTAGGGCGCCTTTTGCCTTTTTTTAAAACTGGCTTGCACATTCTTGTGGTTGTTTATGGTGAAGGACGGATGGTACGATTTGCTACATGAATGGTATCTTACTTTCATATATGATTAGGTTCTCCTTGTTTTGATATGATTATCTGCTTCATGAATGGTATCTTACTTTCATATATGTGTCATGAATACAGCAATATTCACAAGGTTATCTAACATGGATTGTTTTGCACAAAATTTATTCACTTCTGATGTGATTCTGGCCAAATACTTGGTACAGGAACCTTTTGTAAACATTCCGGAGGAAACAATCCGGGAAGCATTGAGTGTAGTCCTTGGTATTTAATTGTACTTTTTTTACTTGTGGCCTATACTTTTCTTCTTTATCACCTGCTTATATTCAGCATTGTATGTTTCCATACCAGATGTAAAGAACCATCCGGTGCTAATCCATTGTAAACGAGGAAAGGTAGTATTTTCATCCTATGCTTTCTCACCTTAGTGCTATGTTTTTCAACCCAACTTATTGGTTCACCATTATATCGCTGCATATGCTGTGCAGCACCGTACTGGTTGTGTTGTGGGATGCTTAAGAAAATTGCAGAGATGGTGCCTGTCTTCAATTTTCGACGAGTACCAGCGTTTTGCTGCTGCAAAAGCGAGGGTGTCTGACCAGAGGTTCATAGAGACGTTTGACGTTTCCAGCATGAACAACATACCGTTAACGTTTTCGTGTTCAAAGAGATAGCAAGCAACACATCAAATATAGCTTGAAGTTTTACTGCCAACCCATAATCGAAACAAAGGCAACCTACCGCACGAGAGTTTGAGCTTTGAAACAACTTATTTAATAATATGGTTTGAAGCATGGCATGGATGGTTAACTTTTTGCTATTTTGGAAAATCACATATAAATAATTTCTGGGTGTGGGTTTATTCATTCGATCGGCTCCAACCCGAAATTAACCCTAATCCTAAGGGAAACTGCTGGTGCCGATGTACATTGTAAATAAGCAGAAAAACTTTCACCATTGCTTCCATTTCTTTAAAAAAAGCCAATGGAAAACGGTGTTTAAATCTCCTTTATCATCTGGTGTGAATCACCCCCGGCAAGATTGGCTTACGTTGTACAATGTCATCAGCAAGCTCCATCCTGAATTTTAATTTAATCAACTTTATAATATATCTATGATTGTTTTAACATTTTTTTTCTTCTGTTTATGCTTTTTCAACTAGTGAAGCAAAGTGCAGATTCCAGAGTATATTTCACCTGCAACACTTCCTCAAATACTAAAATATCACAGTATCTATAAAATTCCCCAGGCATTGCCTCTATCATCTTCGCACCCTCAAAGCGAAAGAGAGATCGACCATCAATGGCTAAAGAAATTATGATCTCAACATCAGAGATGGCTTCTTTCGACCAAATGAGTGATCCATACGCAAAAGTGCTGGAAAACGACGCTCAGGGCTTGCAGAGAGTCTACGAGAACAACCCCGACGCATTGTTCCATCGAATCAACGCTTGCAGAGACACCATTTTCCACATTGCAGCTTACAACGGATGCCTCGTATCGCTCCAAGTGCTGCTCAAAATGGTGCCGCAGTCAAGGAAGCGTGAGCTGATGAAGATGAAGAACAGTTTCGGGAACACGATTCTCCATGAGGTGGCCACCACTACCAATGTAAGAGCAGCTGATCTGTTGATCAGAGAGCTGTTGGTGTTCCATGAAAACGATATTCGTCAAAGGGAAGAGATACTGGCGGCACGAAACAAACTGGGCGAAACCCCATTGTTCAGGGCTGCTGAATATAGCAACAAGACGATGGTGGTGTATTTGACGAGGGAGATCGAACGAGCTGGAAATCTTCTGAGTCATTATAAAAGGAACGACGGGACCTCCATTCTTCATATTGCTGTGATCGGCCAAAACTTTGGTATGCATCTTAAACTCACCCACCTCTTCATTCTATTTATCGTTTTGGGTTTGATTAGTTTGGATCGAGTCGATTTGGATTATTTCGGTACGTGTCCGTTGTCATTTTTAGTTCGGGTCATTTCGGTTTTCGGTCGTTTTACATATGTATTATTCAAGTAGAGGGGTGAAATTAACAATTAAACCTTAATTAATTCGATATTATGTTATTGATTTTTGCATTTTCAATCTCAGAGACTGCTATTTGGTTTCTGAAAAAGGATCCTCAGCTTGCAACTTACAGAGACAAGAATGGAAAAACAAGCCTCCATGTCCTAGCTGGCATGTCCTCTGCTTTTAAGAGTAGCTCCCCTTCTCAAGGAATTCTCAAGGACTCTTTCTATAATTGTATGTCTTCTATTTCTTTGATCTAAAATTACTAAATATTAAGGGCCACTATTACTCATTTCAATGTAGGAATATAGAATCAAAGAATATTTTTTGAGATCGAGTTTAGATATTACGACTAAATATAATCAAATTAGAAGCTGGAATATAGAATCATGTTGAGATCGGGGTGAGAAAAAAACCGTCCTTTCCGTCGTCATCCCTATTTTAATGGCATTGGCATTGTTGTTTGAAAGGCCTTCATGGTGGTGAATGTCATGAGGATGAGACAGATGAGCTTCCATTGAATCTGCAAAGCATAGATTTAGAGCAGGGTAGGCCAAGCAAAGGTCTCAAGGACTCAGAGCTCTGCAAAGGTAATTTCTTTTTTTGGCATTTTGTCCGTGTTTAGAACTCGTGATTGTCCCTTTCAAAAATGTCTAATTATTGTTTTATGAATCTTTAGTAAGACACGATGATTATATATGTTTGAGCCTCTCTGTGTGTAGGATGGAAAATGATCGATGGGATTCGGGCACAAAAGAGAATGCACGAATCAGCCGTTAAATTGGCGAAGATGCTAGTGAGAACTGACTCGTCTTGGTTTGATCCTCACGAACCGGAGGAGGACGACACGGTTTGCTTGGAAAGGAGGGAAGAAGAAAACGTGAAGAGTAGTGCAGCGCCTGGCATGGAGTACCCACCCGAACCGGATACGCCTTTGTTCATCGCGGCCAGAGCGGGCATTGTGGAGGTAGTGACTGAGATACTCACGGTGTACCCTCAAGCCATCGATCACATTAACAGAAACGGACAGAACGTGCTTCATGTCGCCATCATGCATCGGCAATACAAAGTGTACGATCTCCTTAAGAACAAGGTGGAGGCGAAGAGGTTGGTTCGGGGCATCGATAACCGTGGCTGCACCATATTGCACCGAGCTGCGGACACCAAATTTTACCATGGAGGAACCAAACCTACTCCTGCCCTCAAATTACAACAGGAGTTGATATGGTTTGAGGTGAGAAATCAAGTTGGTATACATTTTTTATGGTTCAAACTTTATCAGTTAATTGGGCAAGTGAATTTTCCGTGTCTGTTCACTGTGGATTTTTCATTCGAGTTATGTTATTTCGAGTTATTTGTTTACATAATTTCGGGTTCGAATTGTTTCGGATTCAAGTTTAAATTGTTGACTTTTTATGTTTTAATCAAATTGATGCAGCAAGTGAAAGCTCAAATGCCCTCGCATTTTATCATGCACATCAACCAAAAGAACAACACAGCAGATCAGCTTTTCAAGGATAAGCACCGAGAGCAACTCAAAGCCGCCCAAGACTGGGTGAAGAACACCTCTCAGTCGTGCTCGACAGTCGCCATTCTCGTTGCTACCGTAGTCTTCACTGCCGCATACACTGCACCGGGAGGTTTCTTGCAGAGTAAGTAACAAATCTAGTACCAGATAATCAACTGCATATGTTATGGACTTACGGTATGGCTATTAACAGCAGATGGCAGTCCGATCCTCCTCGATAAGCCTCTCTACTCGTTTTTCACCGTGATGGACGTGGCCGGCCTAGCGAGCTCGTTGACCTCGGTGGTGATCTTCCTCTCCATCCTCACTTCTTCGCTCGAGTTCGAAGATTTTCATCACCGGCTCCCTCGGAACCTCTCGCTCGGTTTCACCTTTCTGTTCTTCTCCGTCACCTCGACCATGCTAACTTTCACGGCCACCATTTTGCTGCTGGTTCATTTGGACAAGAAGTGGACAACATCTCTAACGTATGCCGCCGCGTTCCTTCCGATAGGCGTATTCGCGCTGTTTCAATTCCCTTTGTATTACCAGTACTTCAGGGCTGCAGTCAAAAGCGTTCTCGATTTCCTTAGGAGGAATTTACCTGGAAACTGGGATTTTCTTGAAATCAAAGATGATTGAAGGGGAAACCTTCTCTTAAAGTATTACCATTCAAAATTGAAGTTTAGATTTTAAATCACTCCTAAACTTTTATAGTATTCAAAGTATCAATATAATATTAATCAAGTTTTCCCATCAATTTAACTTTTAATTTAATGTAAAAATTAACGTGAAATACACTTTGATCGATCGAATTATCCGTTAATGGTATCAATTTTTATTTTCATTTTCTTTTTGGCCATGTTTGATAAATAACATTTTGAGCAAAATTAGAAGTTTGATCAGTTAAATTTGCTGATTTGGTTGTTTGGTAAATATCAGATTAAAATAATAGATTGAGGTTAAACTTCTAATTTTGAGGAAGTTGCTAATATGAGTTTTTGGAATTGGGGTCGTAATGACTGTTTTACCAATTACCAAAAATTGACGTGAAATACACTTCGATTGATCGGATTATTCATTTAATAATATCTATTTTTATTTTCATTTTCTCTTTATCTTGTTTCAGAGTCTAGAGATAACAGAGGAGTAAACGAATGTTATTAAACACACCATTGTTCTACAATTGAAACTTTTTTTTATCATTGTTCTATACCTGGATCGATTAGTTAATGGAATTGTTTTAGTGAATATTTCCTGAAATTTAAAAAATATAATAATACTTTTTGAAAGAAATTATAATAATATTAAAAACAAAGAATATTAAACGAGATACGTTACTTTTTAGCTTCTCATTTCTACCGCCAATGCACCAACCCAATACCAACCAATTTCAGTGTTAGGTAAAGTAAAAACACCCATCCACCAACCTTTCTATGCACTTTTAATTTGAGAAAAAAAGGGAAAATATATTGGTTCAATTACAAATAAACAAACAAATAAACCAATCAATTTAATTATCAATACTATATTTTAATTGACTAATTAATTTCGGGTCTGATATCATTCGGTTCAAATTTTATTTCGGTTCGTTTTAGTTTTATTTCGGGTCTGTTATGATTCGTGTCATTTCTGGTCAGTTGATTTTCGGGTCGGTTAATATCGGTTCGGTTATTTTTGTTCGGTTCAATATCGGGTCAATGTGAGATCAGTCGATTTTAATCGAGTTTTTAGGTCGGTCAGTTTTTTTTATACTTTATATATGATTTATAAAGCCAATATATTTGACTTTTTGGTGGATTGTGCGGCTGTTAATATCTCATCTTTCTTTATTTCTATTCATATTTTTTTCTTTATTTCGAATTGTCTTCGGTTCGGGTTGCTTTCGGTTCGAGTCCATTCAATTCGGTTAAAAATCAATTCGAATTCATGTCGATTCAGTTAAAATTCAAGTCGATTTTAATTCGGTTCAGCTTATTTCGGTTTTCATATCAAATTTTAAGTCGAGTTCTAGTATTGAATCAAACCTAATTACTTCCTCTCTATTATTTAAACTTCCCTCCATTAATACCGAAACGGCGTCGATTCGTTCCTTCAAACAAAACACGAATACAACACAAAATAACTACTTGTAATAAAATTCACTGTTCTGCCCTGTACAAATTTCTATCTTTTTCTTACAGATTTCCACGCTCCAATCGCAAGTCGCCTCCGCTCTCAGTGGAGACATAGTTCTTGACTTCTTGTAACGACCACCAACTAACACACAAACTAATAAAAACCAATGCCTGCTGCTTCTTTCCAGTACACTAACGGCGGAGCTGCCGCCTTCGGAACGGCGTCGGTTTCGGGACGTCTCGCTTCCGTTTACAGTCAAGTCCAGACAAGTCGTATCGACCACGCTCTTCCTCTTCCTTCTGTTATCAGAAACCCTTTCAAAATCGTCGACGGTCCTCCTAGCTCCGCCGCCGGCAACCCTGGTACTTCACTCTTCATTTCTCTGTTTATAAAGCTCGAGGTTGTGAATGTGAATCTAAAAGATCTGTTTTTGGCAGATGAGATTGCTAAGCTGTTTCCGAATCTGTTCGGGCAACCACCGGCAATGTTGGTGCCGAATGGAGCCGACTCTCTCCGATCTGATCTCAAGCTTAAGATCGGCGTCGTTTTGTCTGGAGGACAGGCACCTGGTGGTCACAATGTGATTTCTGGAATATTCGGTTTGTACTTACACTTTTCGATTCCACTTTTTCAAAGTAATGCTAGTGTTTTTTTAGCTTTGTTATTCGAATTCGGGTGTGAATCTCCGATTTGATTCTTATATTTAAACTTTTTCTATGGTTTTCCATGTATTGGAGAATACCGGGAAGTCGTATACTCGTATCCGAATGTCGTCGAATACAAGTGTACTTCAAGAAAAATGAAGATTCGTATGCTATTTATGATAGTGGAAGTATAATGTGGTCCTTATGTTTTTCCCTTTGGAATGACAGATTACTTGCAAGATCGGACCAAAGGTAGCATTTTGTATGGATTTAAGGGAGGTCCTGCTGGGATCATGAAATGCAAATACATTGAATTGACTTCAGATTATATTTACCCTTACAGAAACCAGGTTTCTTTTCCTAGTTTTTACATGTTTTGTTTCTATTTTGGTCTTAGATTGCCTTCGGACACTCTCGAGGGCTGTACATGTTTTGTTTCTATTTTGGTCTTAGACTCCTTAATCATATATCCGAACTAATTGCATTTCTTTACTTATTTTAACCAGGGTGGCTTTGATATGATCTGTAGTGGGAGAGACAAGATTGAAACTCCTGAACAGGTAAGAGCCTTTCCATGATTCATATAAGTTTTTCGAGTTTTTATCCACTAATGTTGTCTGAGGAAAGTGGGTACAATTTTCAGTTTAAGCAAGCCGAAGAAACAGCAGCGAAGCTTGACTTGGATGGGCTCGTGGTTATCGGTGGGGATGACTCGAACACAAATGCTTGCCTCCTTGCTGAAAACTTCAGGTACAGTTTGTTGATATATAATACATATACCCGTTGGTGTAACATGCAGTCATGCACCTTGTACATTCTCTTCGCTGGTGTGACTTTGTTTCTTAATTTGTCACTCAGAGGTAAAAATTTGAAAACTCGGGTGATTGGGTGCCCGAAAACCATCGATGGTGATTTGAAATGCAAAGAGGTACCTACAAGTTTCGGGTTCGATACTGCTTGCAAGGTAAAGCTATTTTTCTTTTCACATTCTATATACTGCTTCCATTGTACATGCCACTCTGGTTGGAGGTGTACTCATATTTGGTTACCTTCGTATAGATATATGCTGAAATGATCGGAAACGTCATGATTGATGCACGATCAACTGGAAAATATTATCATTGTAAGTGCTTCAAACTTTCAAACTTCACGAACCGTTTGAAGACGGTTCATACTTGTATGATTTGTGATATAAAAGACTTCTCTCTCTTGCTTACATTTTGTGTTTTTGTTGTTAACACTTTTCAACTTCATCTGTCTGCAGTTGTACGGCTCATGGGGCGTGCAGCTTCACACATTACTTTGGAGTGTGCTCTGCAGACTCATCCGAACATTACCATTATCGGGGAAGAGGTATTATTTATAGGGCATTTTCTGCTTGAAGATAAGATCTTTGGCAAAAGTTTCTCTAGATACTTCACAAATAAAGTTGATTGGAGTATATCTTTTCACAGGTTGCTGCCGAGAAGCAGACGCTTAAAAACGTTACAGACTACATGGTCGATGTCATTTGCAAACGTGCTGAACTTGGTTACAACTATGGTGTTATTCTCATACCCGAAGGTCTTATTGACTTCATTCCCGAGGTACATTTGGTCTTCAGCTGGCCTATTCTCATTTATCATTCCATCATCAGAACAACTAATCCTATGCTATTTGCAAACATCTGCATATTTCTACGACTTGTGTGATATATGTGTCCACTTTTATGTGCTTCCAGGTCCAGCAGCTTATTGCTGAACTAAATGAAATTCTGGCACATGATATCGTTGATGAGAACGGACTATGGAAAAAGAAACTTACCGAACAATCTCTTAAGCTTTTTGACTTCTTGCCTCCAGCAATTCAAGAACAATTGATGCTTGAAAGAGATCCTCATGGAAATGTTCAGGTATTCACTTTGTAACGATGTTCCTCTACCGATCTTTGTTTGCGAAAGTATTCCTTGGCTTTCAATATTCATGTCCGCCGTTGTTACCATTAGGTCGCCAAAATCGAAACGGAGAAAATGCTCATTCAAATGGTTGAAACAGAATTGGAGAAGAGGAAGCAGGAAGGCTCTTATATAGGCCATTTTAAAGGACAGTCACACTTTTTTGGGTACATACTGCTATATCTATGTAGGCCATAGAGTGTATCTATCATGGGACAAAACTCTCGAATCTTGCTAAAGCCGTCTTTCCTTGTCCAATTAACAATTTGCAGATACGAAGGCAGATGTGGTTTGCCAACTAACTTTGATGCATCATACTGCTATGCTTTGGGCTATGCTGCTGGAGCTCTCCTCCACAGTGGAAAAACCGGGTTGATATCATCGGTTCGTTTTCCTCCTTCCTCTGCCTTCTTGCCAAGTCTCAAGCACTTATCCTTTTGTACTTCATCCACGGACCACGTTGATGTTGTTATTCGACCATGCTTTTAAACTTATGAACTAATTATTATTAGTTTACATTCATAATGTCTACAGGTAGGAAATTTGGCAGCCCCGGTTGAAGAATGGACGGTCGGAGGGACTGCTCTTACATCATTAATGGATGTCGAAAGGAGGCACGGTTAGTTTCTTCACCTTAACTTCCATTTCTTATTTTGTCAACGGTATGCTAGTGAAGAACACTCTTAGAATGTGCCTGTCCTCAAATCTTGCCTTATTATTCCACACCATGTACTCATATGGCATATGCACCATATTTTCTGGTCAAAATATGTGATTAGTCCTTGTACTTTGAGTCAACGTTTGGCTTATGATTTTTAAGGTACATAGACTAATCTCAAGCTGCATTCAAATACAGGGACTAATAGTAGAATTTGACCTATTTAAGTAGTCCGGCATTGCAAGCTTTTCTCCATGCTAACTTAGGCTAGCACTTCATTGGTCATTGCAATGTTTTTGCAGGTAAATTCAAGCCTGTTATCAAAAAGGCAATGGTGGAACTTGATGGTAAGATTTCACTGGCTTTTCTGTTAAACCAACTTTAAGCTAAGCCACAATGTGATAACGATTCGGACCGGATCTTGCCATTTTGGATCGGTTCGATTCATCTGTTTTAAATAATTTAATAAAACCATACCAAACATTACAATTCGAAACAATTTACGGTTTTCCTTTTTCTGTTATTTTTCTTCCCTTTGCCATGGCAACAGGTGATTTTAATTTGTTGTAACGATCATGCAGGTGCACCATTCAAGAAATTTGCTTCCATGAGGAAGGATTGGGCCCTTAAGAACTGCTATATTAGTCCCGGTAAGTTATGAATCCTGTATAATACCTTCTGGTGTTCGATAATCACATAAGTTCTGACTATATTTAAGGTTGAGTCGCGTCGGATTTGTCAACAAAACTCGAACTTTAGATTTTGCTTAAATATTTCTAACTCTATTATATTGTGCTTTCAATGCTGCAGGTCCTATTCAATTTGTTGGGGCAGCTTCAAATGTTGTTAACCACACTCTTCTCCTCGAGCTTGGTGCTCAATCTTAGAATTATATTGATTAAAAGTAGTGTTTCCGCAAAAGCTGAGAGCCAAACTTACTTTTGCTTGTGATGCACGTTACGTTTCCTTCAAGAATTGTCATTATTTTTTTTTTCCACTGGTACTCTGAAGTTTTTGGAGGATGAAATTATTGATAAGTGGACTTTGAAGCCATCATTATTGTCATCGTTTATGACTTAACTGTAGTCTGATTTTCACCATTCGAATTTAAAAAATATTTTTTTATTTTTATTTTCAGTTTCAGTTTTTTAAAAATTAAAAAACAAGTTTGGTTTATAGGGATGGAAGCTTATTTTCAAAAATGAAAATAGTGAAAATGTATTTGGTATCTAGCTTTTTTTAAATAGAAATAAAAAAATAATTATTAAAAAATTAAAATATAATATAATTAAAAGAATATTATTATAATAATACATAAATAAAATATGAGTAAAATAAATTAAAGTTTTAAAAAATAATATTATAAGTATTTGAACTCGGGTTGAAATGAAGTTAAAATTTAAAAAAATTTATTTTCATATTTTCCGATTTCCTAAAACATTTTCAATGAAAAGGATGAAAATATCTTTTTATGTTTTCAATTTTTTACTTATTTTTGTTTTCATTTTTTAAAAATTATATTTTGTGTTTATTTATATTTTTTTAATTATTTAAAAATACATTCACACTTTACACACACAATACTTAAATTCAAATTTTCTAATATGAGGATCATCATCCTTTTCACCAAAGCCCCTCACTAAGTTCTGAGAGGTTTATAAAGATTAAAAATGAATTGTAGTATCTAAAAAATGAATTTATAGAAATTAAAGAGTTTGTACATGGTTTTTTTGTAAACTATAGAATAAGTACTTAAACTATGTTTATTTTTTAATAGTTTCCTAAAATATTTTTTGTTTGAAATAGGTGTCTATATTTTCATTTTAGCTGAAATATGTGTCTATATTTTCATTTTGGCTGAAATAGGTGCCTAAACTATTTTTTGGCTGAAATAGATGTCTAAACTTTTATTTTTGGCACCTACTTGGGTACCTATTTCAACCAAAAATGAAAGTTTAGGCACATATTTCAGCTAAAAATACTTTAGACACCTATTACAAAAAAATGCATAGTTTGAGCACTTATACTGTAGTTAAATCTTTTGTTTACCAAAAGAGTTTGTACATGGTGACACTTGAATCTATGACCTTTTAACATATAAAGGGGTATTCAAAATCAGCCCAATATGTAATATTTAAAATAATTATGGTCAAAATTTTAAAAAATAACTTTTAAAAAGTCAATATTAAACATATTGAGTGAGACAGAATGAGTATTATATTTCATCCTCCTTTCTATTGTTTTTAACTTGCATTATGAGCTTATTAGGCTTTTAGGTACTTGTGAGCCGAATTTTGAACACCTCTATATTATAAAGGATCTATATATAGGTATGGTATTTCATATTATATAAACTATTAGGGTTCACGATAAAGCTTAGAGATAAATTGTATTTATAGTTAAGAGAAAAATAACAATTAAACATGTCTAGAAAAGGTTACATCTAGAGACAAATGCAAAAATTTTATATTAATGGTCTAAATTCTTAGATGATTATATTACAAATATTACAAATATGAAATTATTAAAAATAAAAATATCTAAATTATACAGAAGTTAAAAAGTTTAAAGAATGACACCGCACTCTAACACTACTCAATCAGTCCCGTATAAAGACCTACCAAGACTCTTGGCAAAACAAGGAACAATATTTCTTTTTTTGAATTTGGATTATATTCAATAGCGAAAGGAGTACAAATGATTCACACCTTTTACAAGATAAATACAATGCAGAATAAAATAATAAAATTTTAAAGGTGTGAAAAACGTTAAAATACCTTACCTAACACTGTCAGAAGAAATATTCTGATAAAAATTCAGAAAAATTATAACTTTGCCTTGAGTGCTCTTTGAATATACAAAAAATTCTTCTGTTACTTGTTCTTGGCATGTCGGCACAACCACAAAAGGGAATCATAGCATGTATAGAAGGACCTCCTTCGTTGAAAAGCGCTTGTTGATACTCGTCACTCGAACGCGTAACTGTCAAAAGACAAACTACTGTCATGAAGACAGACAAAAACTGCTAAAAAGCAGACGAAAGAACTACAACCAAGCAGACAAAAGAACTGCCATAAAAGCAGATTTGAATAAGAATCCGGCAAAGTAAAAGAAAAACCAGAAACAAACTTGAAAAACGAAATATTCATCGAAAAAGATAAATTTTATTTATGTACAGAACCAGCAGAATGACCAAAGGTCGCCGCCGAAAAAAAAAACGATTAAAAAAGAAGAAGAAAGACTTAGAGAAATTTTGTAACCGCCTCAAAGAAATGAAGAAGTGGAGAAGTGAAATTTTTGAATGTTATAATGACATTTGTATAAACTTTGAGAGATCATATGTCATTTGTATAAACTTTAAAGTTTCGAACCTTGTCAAATTTAGACCAAATTAAATATAATTATTTGAGTTTTTAATTATAATTATTATAAAAAAATCATTTTACTCATATTCTTAACATATAAATATATTTTTATTGGGCTAACTAAGAAAGCAAAAAGCTTGTAAAAAAAAGAAGCATCTAAACCGTTAGGTTCAACGACTCCAAATCTCACCAAACTCAACGGTAAAAAAAAGGAAAGAAAGAAGATAAAAGGCCAACAATGAAAAAGAACTTTATTTTATTCTTAGGGTAAATTGCATATTTAGTCAATCAATTTTGCTTTATTTATGTTTTGATTATCTAACTTTCAAAAAAAAATATCACTCAACTCTCGAATTCCATTTTTGGTCATCCAGTCGTTAGTTGTGTAACGACAGTAGCAAAACTTTGTGTTTTTGGACAATTTATTTATGAAATGAACTTAATATTTTACCCTTACTTTTCATGGCTGACATCCTTCTACATCGTCGTTTGACCATCATTTGTGATGTAATCTGTTCTCATCTTTCTTATTTCCAATTCGATTTTTCTTAAAATCAACAAAATTCAAGTCAAACCTTCGACCTTATCTTGGTATGATCTGCAATCCCCGCCATCTGGTCATTGTGGAATCGAGATATATTTCTTTTCTCATCCTTCTCGACCTTTCCACCATTCAAATTCGAAAAAAATACCTCATGACATTAATAAATCAAATAGAGTCCAAAATATCTGAGCTTGAAAGGATAGTTTCAGAGGCTTTTTGTACAAGTTTATCCAAAAAAAAGGCGTCGGGCATTAAACGATCTAGTGAAAAAATGAAAGTTGGGTGATAAAATTAAAAAAAATGAAAAGTTAAAATGAGCAAAATATAAATGAATGCAAGGTTAAGGGAGTTTTTACCCTAATATGATTTTTGATTTTTTTCCAACAATGTGGTTCATCCTTGTTTATTTCTCAAATTATGGTGATGTACTGTTTAAACTAGAAGTCAAGTAGATTACACTTCGTTTTTTAACAATATTTTTTAAAAATATATTAAAAAATTAAGATTTAAGCCGTCTTTCATTGAAATGCATGTATCGACGCACGTCATCTGTAAAAACACTGTTTGAAGTCGGAGTGTAATCTATCTAACTTTAATATTTTAATATTACTTTACAAAACACTGTTTAAAGACGAGAATAATCTACCCGACATCTGTGAAAACCCTATGAAATCAAAACAATGTAAATTGTAATCCCCAACATACGACATCAATGGGTCAAATGAAATCATTACGTTGAAAATGGATTTGGACTTCTAATAAATGTTTCATGTCACTCTCAATCCTAATCTAAATTCAAAATTTTAAAACATCTCATAATTCTCTTAAAATCTTTAGATAGAAGGCAGTTTTATTTAAAAGTAATTAAATTTACGGTTTATACAAAATATTAATTAAGTTAAGATTTAAGTTAATTTGACTCGTGACCTCAATAAGTGGTTTTAATGAAAACCGGATGATATTCATCCAGGGATAAAATTAGAATTGAACTACGAGGGGGCATACCGATTAATTTTGAATAATAAGGTCTTAAAAAGTAATTAAATCGTAAACATTAAGGTATTTTAGGTTTAATTTTATAAATTTTAAATTTGAAAGGTCTCAAAAAGTAATTAAACTAGAAAAAGAGGGGTCAAAGTTTAATATTGTTAATTTTAGGAGGGACAAAGAAGGGAAAATGGCTTAATTGCAATGGTTTCAAAATTATTAGGGACTAAAATATTATTAGCCCATAAAATTTAGGGGTTAATTGCCCCCTCCCACATTGTATATAGATCAGTCCCTGTATTCATCTTAAAAGACCCGATTCAATCAATATTTACAAAATAAATGTGCATTGTTAAGAGACTCGAGTTCGATCACAATGAACTTGCATTTATCATAAAGTTTGTAACGGTATTAACAATTAGACTTAAATTTATAAATTCAAAAAGCAATGGGACTAAATTCCTGAAACAGAAGCAGGAGACTAAATTCCAAATATGTATATAGTTCAAGGACTTGAAACGTATTTTAATCATTTGTTTATCGTCCTCCTTTTCTTTCTCGTGGTCGTGGATCAAATTTGTTTCATAATTACTAGTTCAGTCCTTACGATTCCAAAACGCTGCCGTTTTTGCGAATTCGTTTACGTTTCGTTGCTATTCACACCGGTTCGCTCTGTTTCAGGAACGGTCAAGGTGAGGTGACTCATCGTCAGCTCGAGGAAAGCAAAGTTTGAACGGCAAACCAGAAAGTAAAGCGTTTATGATTTGGTCTTTGTCAGGTTATTTATTTGATTCTTTATAATAGAGAAATGAACAAGAAAGCGTTGGCAATTTTGATGCGAGCCAGAATGAGACCTAATCATCTCACTAATTTTGCCCTCCCTCCCGTTTCTGTAAGTTTTCTTTTTAAAAAAAGTTATTACGACGTGAATTTTGTCCAAAATTACGTTTGATTCATCCTATTCTGTTAATCGAATTGCTTTACTAATCGCGAATTTAATGAATTTGTTTGGATTATTGATTTTAAACCAGAATGAGGTGAATCAACTGCTATCGAATTCTCAAGGAACCCAATCCGGTTCAAACGGACATGAAAATGGAAACCTCAACGATCAAAGGTCTGTTATTTGTTGTAAAGTATTCATGTTATCAATTTATGGCGTGAGTGTGTATTTTGAAGATTCATGGAGGTTGTATCCTATATTCATTTGTTCTTTCTTGATGCTTAAATCTGGAAACTGTTTTCTGTTAAACTAGATCGTTTGAGGCTGTTCGAGAATCGATGCACTCTGCGATATCGATGCATAAAACTGAAGTTCTAGATTCTGTACTTAATGATTTTTCGGAGGTAAGTTATGGTTAATAATTAACAAGAAATTACTAATTATCCAGACTTCTCGTTGTTTATGGCTGTGCTTGATAATGTTGTGAATTGTGATATAATGCAGGGTTATTTCAGCCTTTCTTTCGAGAACCGGCGGAAATTATTGCTCACACTTGCTAAAGAGTATGATCTCAGCAGGACACAAGTTCGTGAGCTGATAAAACAGTATCTTGGACTTCAACCACCTGGTGATGAGCTTACTGTTGGTATTTAACCTTTTTGTGGAGTATTGTTTTTGTGTTTAGTGGAGATGAATGGTGTGGAGGTTAATTGTTTCAGGGAATGAAGCTCAATCAGGAGGAGTTGAAGACGAATGCTCTCTTTCGACTTTCTATCGCATAGAGAAAAATTTGAGACATTCCCTTAAGCCAGTGTATGAAACTCTATTTGAGAGAATTAACTCGCACCCTGAAGGGCTGAAGTTTTTGACCATCCTTCGAGCTGATATATTATCCGTTCTCGCGTAAGGTTATTGTCCTTTTTGTTTTATTTAACTGAAAAGTGTGTCAGAGAATGTCAGAAACTCGTTAGAGTTTTCACTTCTAATTCATCATGCAAAGTCATAAAAAAATCACATGCTATGGTTGTAAGGAACTTCCTAAGGGCTTTGGATTATCGTGAATTATTATCAATCACTTGTGTATTATCTTGAATCATAACCAATCATTTGGGCATTGGAATTTTCTTTGTTCGAGTAGAATTTAGGTATTGTTGCTGGCTTGTTGCATATCTAGAACTTAGTTATACATTCATTTCTTAAAAAACTGAAATATGGTTACTTCAAATGTAACAGAATTTTTTTGTAAATTTCAGAGAAGGAAATATTGCCTCACTGCGAGCAATGGATTCCAATCTGAAAGACAAGCTTAGCACTTGGCTTAGCCCTGCTGCTTTAGAGCTCCATCAGATTACATGGGATGATCCTGCTTCTTTGCTGGAGAAAATTGTAGCTTATGAGGTTTGTTTCTATTCTCCCTCTTGAGCTTGTTCGTATTTTATATTTTGCATTGTGCAGCCTTGTATTGTCTGGTATTCAAATTTTATCCAGGCAGTACATCCGATCAGTAACCTTATTGATCTTAAGAGAAGACTAGGAGTTGGTCGTCGTTGTTTTGCGTATTTTCATTCAGCCATCCCTTGTAAGTAGTTCCTTTCACTGCTTAGCGGGGACTCGGGGTGTTAAGTACTGTATTGCCTGCAATTTCATCTGTTCTCTTTAGTCTCTCTCTCTCTCTCTCTCTATCTAAGTGTTCTGTATTTTAGGTGAACCTCTTATTTTTATTGAAGTTGCACTTTTGAAGAACATAGCAGAGACAATACAGGTGAACCTTCTTTTAACTGTACCGTATTTCTTCCATCATCTTCTTGTTCATAATATTTCTGTGAATGATAGGAAGTTCTGTGGGATTATCCTCCAATTGTTGAAAGCGAGGCATCATGTGCATTATTTTACTCGATATCATCAACTCAGGTATAATGTTCTT
Organism: Hibiscus tridactylites; assembly: GCA_958450335.1. Lineage (NCBI taxonomy): Eukaryota > Viridiplantae > Streptophyta > Magnoliopsida > Malvales > Malvaceae > Hibiscus > Hibiscus tridactylites. Next base: position 79,587,963 of record OY288279.1, read on the forward strand.
CGCTCCCTCCTTTATTTGTAAAAGATATTAACTATATGGAGCATAAAGAAAAATATCATAGCAGCTGTTTATATGGTCTAGGCAAATGGTGTAGTTTCTTGTTCTAATGGGCTTTCACACTTTCCTTATTACGTTCCCTTGAACCTGACTGCCTTTTTCCAACTTTCCCAGCCTGGCTTGGCAGGAATCAACCTAGGAAAGTTTCTTATTAAACGTGTTATTACATTGGTTAAAAGAGATATGCCACATATTTCTGTAAGTATTCCTTTTCTCCGATCTGATTCCTTATTCAAACTAGCTGCAAGATTATTTTTGCATTTTCAGTTATAATATAAGTTTGCTTTTTCCTGTTCTATGCTTCATGGTAATTGCTCCGCCTTTAATGATATCAGGCATTTATCATTTTAATTTCTGAAAACGTGGTTTCGCTGCACTCTCTGCAATCTGTGCTTTGAGTCGGTGTTTGATCTTTGTTAGTTATCTTGCACAACACAATAGATATTTCAATAGATTTTTGATAATATACTTGGCACTTTACAGGACATTCCCTTGACCGGTTTTCTTACATATTCCTTGACACCGCTGGGTTGCACAGCTTAAGTTTTGCTTGAGATGATGCTTACTGACACTTCTTTTCCACTTAGGTGTTTGCTACACTTAGCCCTATCCCAGGATTCATGCCTTGGCTTCTATCCAAGTTGGCTTCTCAATCAAGACTTGCTGAAGCAGAAAACATATCATGCTCATCAGCTGATAATCCCGGATTAACTTTTTATGAGAATGTACTTGAACCAGAAGAAGAAAGAGCACTAATAAACTCATTGGGGTAAGCTCCATTTTGTATGTGTGCTTGTGGTCAACCAGAAGATGAATGGTTTCTAGAACATTGGCCTGTGATGCATATTGATTTCCCAGTTTGTGACCAGTGTGATTCTTAAAGCTTAATGGAGTGAGAATGAAGTACATTGGGTTATGAAAATGATATCGATTTGTTGTTTTTCCCAATAAATAGAAATAGTTTAACACTTAGATTATTTGTTCAAGCTCTATACTTAAATAGAGGGGGAGATCAACTTTTGGAACCATTTAGGGGGGACTTAGCTCACGAGTCATGTCTGTCATCATTATTCTGTATTCTCCAACCCTTATTCTGCTCCTGAAATGTGATTTACGGAGTCTGCATGTTGCCATAATGCCATTATCTGTTTCAGGGATCTTGCTGCTGGAAAAAGTGGCATGGAAATACTGTTGAACGTGTTAACACCAACAACTCATGAGTGGACTGATTCAGATAAATTGCTTTCTGCATTAAAACCGCCTCTAATGCGACTATGTGTGAGGTATGTTACTCCATTTGAAATTTCTGTTTTTTGACCAAATATCATTATCTTCAATTTCTTCTATTCTTGCGTGACTAGGAACAGAAGAATAGAAACTTGTTGATATGTATACAGTCAGATTAATTGGTTCTGTGCCTAATATCCTCTTTGGGTAAAATCAATTGATGCCGATTCTTCAAATGTAGGTACCTTCTGCTAGAGAAAAAGAGAGGAAAAGCTCTAGATTCTGTCGCAAACTTCCATTTGCAGAATGGAGCGGTACGTAATGCGATTGCAATCATAGACCAACGAAGTCCTATTGACAAGTTTCTAGATTTTCCACTATACGTCTAAACCAATCGTAACCGAGAGAAAATGTTCTTGAAGATGCACGCTCCTCTCTCCCTCTTGCTTGTACATTCACTTCCTCTTGTTTAAGTACCGGTTTCCACACTCATTTGATCATTTTGAATATGGAACAGATGGTTCAAAGAATAAACTGGATGGCCGATCGATCAGAAAAAGGCTTGAGTCAAAGTGCAGGTATCATGGTGAACTATGTCTACAGGTAATTTCTCTGTTTCAACTAAAATCCAACTTTTATAATTTATTTTAAATGAGAAATTTGTACTCAGTAAAGAAACTTCTGAATTAGTTAGTCTTCAGACGTGATTGCTTCCTCCTTAGATGTATGGAGAAGTAAAGTATTACCGTTTAAACCTTTTCGAAATTCTTGCCGTGTTCTCGAGCTTTACCAGAACACCAAACGACTGTTTATGTAATCATGTCTACCTTGGACCTAAAATGGATTTGCAGCCTTTTAAAGAAATTTCTATATTTATTAGAATTTCCCTTTTTGAGCAGCATTCTTACATAAAACGATGACTTGCAGGCCGGAGAATATCGAAGAATATGCTCAGTCGTATTTCAGCAAAGGACATATCCACTCTTCCGATGAAGTGAAACAATACACTCAGGTATTTAAGTAGTGCATTCAAGAGTACGACTTTTTGCTATATATCGATAATCGTCGATTCGTTAAAGATTTGCTTATTGGCATGCTCCCATATCATACGTTTGATGTGTGCCCTTTGCCTTGATTTTGCTATTGCTATGGTTTCAGCCATTAACGGAAATGAATCCAAGGACAGCTTAGGATGATTGAAGGGAGACAATTCGAGTATGTTTTATGGCTTACAAACTTGTTTATACACTTTACTTATGATTCAATAATGCAATTTCCTCTTCAATGAAAAACGCCATCGCGAGTGATAGAAGAAACCACACATCCAAGAATCTGCATATAACTTTCAATAATGCTTCTATATGTTACTTTTTTATACTCTGTTATGTACTGTATATTTCGATAAAACCAGATAGAATACACCAGTACAGGGCACACCACAATAATTCCATCCTTCATGCATTATGTATCTGATATATCATATCAGTCGAAAGAGGCATGGGCGAGCTCAAGCCAAGAGTCTGATCCGAGTCGGATCAGTCGGATCCCTTGCCGGTCTCTTTTTCGGTGATATGACTGGTTTCTAAAACATATTCCCTCATGAGTTTTGTGTTGGATTCATCCACCATCTGCACACCAGACCAACACATACATATAAATATAATCTCGAGGACTGACCAAAGAGAAAATGGTTAACTGACCTTGAAAGCCAAGCGTTTTAAGTTGTCCCATTCGAAATCATGTTTGCAATATGCAGACCGAACCTATACAATGATATATAACAAGCTTTAGCCTATCAATTTTCAGCAGAAAAATGCAGAAGAAATGAATATTTTGGCAGAAAATCTCTAATGTACTGACCGTTAAGATGCGCAGGGCTGTGGTCGTGCCGAATGGAGATTCATCACAAATTGAATTGGAAACATTAATTTTAAAAAAATATCTAACCATTATTTATATCCGAATCCGAATACTATATAATAACATGGATAAAAATCTTCTACCCTTTTTCGGTGCCTCTATTTATACCCAACACTAAAAAATTAAATTCCAAACCCTAACCTTAAATTCTATATCATAAACTTAATATCCTAAAAAATACACCCTACCCTAAAATCCCTAAGCCCTAACTTAAAACACTAAAATTTAAACTTAAGCGTTGGGCATAAGTAGGAGCACCGAAAAGGGACAAATAATTTTTATCATAATAACATACCTAGAGCTTTATGGCTTGAGGATTCCCTCATCAAGCTGGCACAAAACTCATCCCCATCGTTCAACGAGTGGGTCTCCACAAACTCCATCAAGTCCTTATAAGCTTCAGGGTTATAGCTCTGCTCCAGGAAGATGAAATATTCATAAGCAATTTTTTTTTTTTTTTTACTTTTGTCATTTTATATAAATTATTTTAAAAATTAATTTATTTCTGAATTTGCGCCTTCACTTTCAAACATTTATATTTTGTCTCCATAATCCCAAATCATGGCCCTGTTCATAAGGTGAACAGTAATTAAACGAAGAGAAAATATGAGCAACAATCGGTTGGTTTAGTGGGATGAGATATATTAGATTGGAAGGATCGATTTCATAATAAAATTTTGTAGTATTTTATTTGAATTAGTCGGTCAATGAATTAGAAATCGGATGCATAAAGGTGGGGTGACACCAGAGAGAGAACCTCAAGCTGTGCACTGACTATCTTAACAGCTACGTAATTGAAGAAATGGTGCAGATTCTTGGCTGCCTTTGCCTCTGATGATGCCTCTCCAAACCCTGCAGAAAGTTTAAAACAAAAAAAGACCCTCAAATCTTGGACGTGCATGGAAGAACATAAAAGGAAAAAGGGGTTAATTACATACCAGGGACATACATTTTGTGACAGTTTGAGACATGGGAGCTGCTTCTCCTTTGCTTGCATGGTGGCCAAGAAGGGAAACCCTTTTCTCTACGTGCTGGTTTAGAGTGGAAAAAAGAGGGTTTGGGGAGTGGAAGAACACTAACAGCAAGACTCTCCATTGATGCTTCTTTGGATTCAGTTGAAAATACCTTCGATTTTTTGATAGTTTTAAGCCTGGAAAAGGCTGTGTGTTTATGAACCGAAATATCTGCAAAAATATCTGCCCCTACATGTGGGAAGTACACTTGTCGTAGAACAGCGTGGACCACCCTTACAGGTGGAAGCCACACTGCAAATGGAACATCCCAGGCTTAAGTTATAGTTTTAGTTCCTTCGCTATTCCAAAAATTTGAATTTATATAAAAAATTATACTGATTGTTCAAGTGATAAAAAATACATATGTTATCATGTCTTGAACTCAAAGAGTGGTTCAAGAGAAAAAAAGAGATGATATTCTCGGTAAGAGATTTGAGTTTGAAAATTTTTGTTTGGATTAATATCCTATATACTGGCAGTAGAAACTGAAAATTTCTACAAACGCTTTAGTTTTAGGGTATAGAGAGTTAGTATAGGGTATAGGGTTTAGGTGTAGGGGTTTAGAATTTAAGGATAGTTGTTTCAATTTAAGGTTTAGGGTTATAATTTAGGGTTTATAGATTAGGGTTTAGTTTTTAGGGTAATATGGTGAGGATTTAGGTTTTAACCCTAAACCCCAAACTCTAAACAATAAACCATAAATCCCAAACTCTAAACCATAAACCCTAAACCTTAAATTAAAATAATTATCCCTAAATTCTAACCCTAAACCTTAAATTGAAATAACTATCTCTAAATTCTAACCCCTACACCTAAACCATATACCATAAACTAACTTTCTAAACCCTAAAACTAAGGCGCTTGTGGAAACTTTCAGTTTTCACCGTCAGTGTATAGAATATTTATCCTTTTTGTTTATAGGGTGTCCTTGAATTATATATCATGGACTAAAAACAAAACGAATATTGAATTATGTAAAATTGACCAAATTATTTGAGTCATGAATGAATTTTTAAATTTTAGAAAGGACTAAAATTGACCAAATTAAAATATATAAACTAATCCACGACTTATGGATAAAACATATTAATCATAGAATTTGACCATTATATTATGTAAAATTAAAATAAATGAATTAATTCTCAAAATTTATCATAATAAAAGATTAATTTGTATGAATGGACAGTAATGGGCCCTTTTTTGAACAATTAGAAAATAAGCAACCCATTCGTCTATTGGGTTTGATTCCGCAATCATGACCCAAGTCTCAAGAATAGGAGTGAGCAAAACTCGACTCGAAAAAATTGAATTATTTAACTTAACTCGAGGCAAAAAAATTGACTGACTTTGATTCGACTCGTAATTTTATAAACTCGACTCGAAAAAATTTCAAGTAAAGTTTGAATTATGAAATAGAAATTCGAATAACTCGAAACTTTTAGTAATTAGTTGATGTTTTATATTCGAGTTGGGTATGTACGTCAATTCTGCATGATATATTATGTATATCACATGTGAAAATATGAAAAAATATATATGTATATCGTATATGCATATAAAAGGCCATTGAAATTAGAATCAATATGCATTATAATATAATAAATAATTACAATTAAATTTGTACAAAAACTCGACTCAACTCAAATTTCATAAACTCGACTCGAAAAAAATTCAAATAAAGTTTGAATAGTAGAATAGGACTTGCAAATTCAAATAACTTAAAATTTTTTTACTCGACTCGATTAGATCAAACGCCTAACCTTACTCAAGAAGATTGGAAAAGAATGGTTACAACCTAACTGCAAACACTAAAAACCCAATCCTAAGTCTAGCCTCTAAAGACTAAAAACTAAGCGTTTGTGAAATTTTTTTTTCTCTACCCATACATAAAATATTTTTCCTTGGAACAATTCGAATTCAAAAAGACTAAAATTTATTCAATAAATCGTATATCCTAATCTAAATCAACCCAAATTTGAAATAACATAGATTAAAAACAATATTAATTTAAAAAAAAAAACTTTAAACTCCAGATGACTGGAACTTAAATTTAACACGATCCAAAATAAATCTAAAAATTAAATTCCAAACTAATGTATCCAACATGTATAATTGACCGGGTCTATGTATACTTTTTTTTAAGACAAGATTTTCAAGGGAAGAGAATCATAGGTGAAGCAACAAGACAAAACTCAGCATACTTAATTCCTTGTCGGACATTCAAGACCAAACAAAGAAACGAAGCTGTCAATACACCTATTGCATCACCCGCTCTTGTCATTTTGCCCCCATCATCTTCAAAACCCCAAACTGATACCACCATGGCTATGGTGAAACCATTCGAATTCGAGTTTCAGGATTGAAATTTCAAACTCCGAAATCGATCTTTATTTATCTTTTTTTATTGTGTCGCAAAAATGATCATTTTAATCGTTTTTCACGTTCTCGTCCATTGTTTGTTGGTCCAAGTCGAGGCCAACTGCAAAACCGGCTGCAGCCTCGCCCTCGCTTCGTATTACGTACGGCAAGGCTCGAACCTCACGTACATCAGCACCATCTTCAACAAGCCAATCCCCGAAATCATTATTTACAACCCGCACGTTTCGAACCCGGACAAAATCGATGCGGGGACCCGAATCGACGTACCGTTTACTTGCGACTGCTTGAACGGTGAATTCTTGGGACACACTTTCGATTACTTTACGCAGTTCGGCGATACGTACGACACAGTCGCTAGCAACACTTATGCTAACTTGACGACCGAGGATTGGTTGCGAAGGGTGAACGTTTATGATTACACGAGGATACCTGATCATGTGACTATAAATGTTACCGTGAATTGTTCGTGTGGTGATCGACATGTTTCGAGAGATTACGGGCTGTTCTCGACGTATCCAAGCAGGCCGGGTGAGGATTTATCGGTCATTGCGGCGGAGGCGAACGTATCGGTGGAGCTGATACGAAGGTATAATCCGGGGGTTGATTTTCCTGCTGGGAGTGGACTCGTGTTTGTGCCGGCAAAAGGTTAGTGATTAGATTGTTTTTGGTCTAATTTGGTTTTAGTCCATTTACTATACTAAAATTTTGAGGTTAAACTCCTCTACTTTTATTAGATGATTTAAAACTTAAATTAAAACATAGCAGAAGGATTAAATCCATAATTAGACCATTACTTTTGGAACTTGTGTTATTAGGTGTTCATATCATAAAGAACTGTTTATTTGCTTTTTATTGGTTGAATATGAGTGATTGAATTTAGATTTAACTCGATTAGTCGAATAATAATTAAAAAATAAATTATTATTTAAATGGTAGAAACTAAGTTATCAGTTTGCACCTATTAGTAACATTATAAAAGTTAAAAGTAAAGAGATTAAATTATGTCAAATTAAAATAAAAAATTAAATCTCAAGTATAGCAGAAGGACTAAATCCATAATTAGACCAAATTACTTTTTGAAAATCACGTATTACTATTAGACGTTGACCTATTAAGAACTGTTTAACATATTATTTATCATTATTATTATTTTCTTTCAAAAACATTGGAAAGACCAAAAACAAAGAATAAGTCAAGGTATGTTGAATTCAAAGCTGCCTAAGATTTTATCTTTTGATTTTGATTATATGTATGTCTGTCTTACGGTCTATATTTGAAGTGCGGGACTGCTTCTCTCAACAATATCATTTCTAAGGATCAAACTCACGTCCTCTCTTTAAGAGTGCAATATGCCTTACCAATGCAACCAACATTTGTTGGTTAAGTTGGGAGAACTTTTATAGGGTGGAACTCAATAAATAATATTGGGAGTTCATTTAAAAATATCTAAATTTAAAGGTAAACAATATAAATTATATATTTTTAAGAGATTAAAATATAATTTTAATCATTACTCAATTTTTTTTTTAATTTTTAAAATTTTAAGAGGGGTTGTGTCCTCCACGGTCCCTCTTGAGTAACGCCATGTACTTTTGTTTTATGGTATATGATGGGACCAAAATATGTAACCAAGGATGGATCGAGAGGGAGCGGTTGTCCCTCTGAAAATTTAAAATTCATATATAATTTAAAATTTTTTATGTATTTTTTTTTATCAAAAATCTATATTTGTTCCTAAAGTTTTATAAATTCGACACCTAAAATTTTATAAGTTTGTCCCTAACATACAATCTTGCGTCTGTCTTTGTAACGGGAGACACAGACACAGCCCATAACATAGTTTGGTTGGTCACCTGGTTTTTTCAACACGGTATGGTCTTAATAATCAGAATTTTAATTATGGCCTTTCTTCTTCTTCTTCCTTCCTATGCAGACCAAACTGGAAATTTCCCACCATTAAAGACCAGGTAATGGATATGCCATCTTTCTTACATCCTTAAACTGAAATTTTAATCACAACTTTATTCAGTTTAACTAATGGATTGTGTCAATTGTTCTTTGCTCTTTTATTGCAGCACCACTGGTAAGGATCCATCATTCTCTACACATAATCATGTACCTTTCATTCCTCAATGTCCTGATGTTGTCTTGATCAGGAATCTCGAGTCGAGTTATTGCCGGCATATCGGTTGCCGGAGTCGCCGGGGCTTTGTTGTTGGGACTTTTTATATATGCCGGTCTTTACCGTAGGAAGAAAGTTACCGAAGCATCGTTACTCCTACAAGCATCATCGGACCACTACATTCAACATGGACGTGGTGAGCTTTTAGCCTTTTACGGTCTTTCTATCGCCGTCGAGAGTATTTTAAGCACTTAATTCCGGTCGATAATGTTGATTAGTCCTCTGTATCCTGTGGCATTGTGTATGTAGGTACCCCGAAGACGAATTCGGAAACAACTGCTCTTTTCGCTTCTCCGGGGCTCACCGGTATCACGGTGGAAAAATCTGTGGAGTTCTCGTATGAAGAGCTCGCCAAGGCGACCGATGACTTCAGCATTGCTAATAAGATCGGACAAGGAGGGTTTGGATCCGTTTACCTCGCGGAACTACGAGGCGAGGTACCGTCTCGTAACATCTCGCTCGATGTTAATATAGACTACGGTTATTGCAGGGCACGGAATCATGTTTAGGCCTGTTAATGATTGCAGAAAGCTGCAATCAAGAAAATGGATATGCAAGCGTCGAAGGAATTTCTCGCCGAATTGAAGGTTTTAACACATGTTCATCACTTGAATCTGGTATTCCCTTATTTGCTTCTCCTCCTATGGTGATTCCAAGCATTCATGAGTCGTATAATCACGAATGCATACATGACCGTATCTTAAAATTTGATTGCAGGTGCGTTTGATCGGATATTGTGTCGAAGGTTCGTTGTTCTTAGTCTACGAGTTCATCGAGAATGGTAATTTAAGTCGGCATTTGCGCCGGCAAGGTGAGAAACAAGTACTTGTCTGGCTGATCTATGCACAATAAGTATCTTATCATCTCGGTGATACATCATGTTATGTTCTGCTTTTTTTCAGATAGAGATCCGTTGCCGTGGTCTGCAAGGGTGCAAATCGCTTTGGACTCGGCCAGAGGGCTCGAATACATCCATGAGCATACCGTCCCGTTATACATTCATCGCGATATTAAATCAGCAAATATATTAATAGACAAGAACTTTCGTGCTAAGGTTATCAAATATATCCGTATAACATGTCGAAAACTAATCTAAAATTGAGATGCATTGGCCTAATTGATTGGTGTATATATCGGTGAACAGGTAGCTGATTTCGGGTTGACGAAACTAACCGAATTCGGAAACAATTCATTGCAAACTCGTCTGGTCGGTACTTTCGGATACATGCCACCAGAGTAAGAATAAACTCATCCAATCGCGGTGCATATACAAACCTTTAGCCACCATGCTTGTTGAACAAGTAACTAATTTGCCTCAATGTGGCATTGTTTAAAGGTATGCTCAATACGGTGATGTTTCCCCCAAGGTTGATGTATATGCTTTCGGAGTTGTTCTCTACGAACTGATATCTGCCAGGGAAGCTGTCGTCAAGACGAACGAAGAAGTCGCTGAATCGACAGGACTCGTCGCAATGGTATTCATCGGTTACCATCTTTCTCTTAGTCATGACCCGTAAATTTCCGATTCTCCGTAATCATGTTTAAATGAATTTGGTTCAATATTCGCAGTTCGAAGGTGTTCTTAATCAGCCTGATCCAAAAGAAGATCTGCAGAAACTTGTTGACCCCAGGCTAGGCGATGGCTACTCCTTCGACGCGATCTGCAAGGTGAATTATAATTCCGGCCCGTAAACTAAATGTAAGTATATACTTATATGTGCTCATCGATCTCGGTTCTAACAAGCTGTCATCGGTAGCAGATAGCGCGCCTCGCCCAAGCTTGCACGCAAGAAAATCCGCAGCTGAGGCCGAGCATGAGAACGATCGTCGTCGCACTTATGACACTGTCGTCTTCGACCGAGGATTGGGATGTTGGATCCTTGTATGAAAATAATGCTCTAATCAGCCTCATGTCTGGAAGATAGCTTAGCCATTGAAGTTAGGTTATCGAAAATAATTTAATCATTTATGTATTGTATTTTCACAAAAGTTTAGGTCTTAATGTGAATGAAAATTAGTAACATTATAAAAATTAATGATTAAACTATATTTGATTAAAATAGAGGGATTAAAACCCAAATTTCATACATAATAGTGTCACTAAAATCTTTAAGTAAATCTATATGTTCATCACTTGTTTAAATATACGATTTTGTATTTGAATGTCAATTTTAATATAATGTCTATGTTTCTAAAATTCGATTTGATACTCAAATTTATTTATTTTTCTAATGCAATACTTATGTTTTGTGTAAAATATGTCGCATGAATTTGATAATTTTATGATGTGATTATATGATATTTTTGTCATGTTATTTTTTTGGTAAAAATAAGGATATGCACATAAACCTCGTTAATATTTTTGTTATATGTTAGACTCCTGCTAAATATTGAAATTTTATCTACATGTATATGTTTAAAAAATTAATTTAAATAGCTCACCCCTTGTTGTTTAAGTGGTAAAGGATGATGTAATTCATCCAGGTGATTTGGGCTTGAACACAAATTCTGCACAATGCATGTGCCTTATTAAAAAAGATTAAAAAAATTTATTTTTGTTTAGTTAGTTTCCCCTTTTGTATGTAAATAGTAGATTTTTTATGCTTTTGTGATATGCTGTTCTTTTATTAATTCTTTCAGAGTTAAATTTGACGTCACCTCTTTAAATGATATTTTTTTATGTAATATTGTTGATTTATTTATGTTTCGGACCATCAAACTGAATATCGATATACATTCACAATCATTAAAGATAGGTCGTAATTGAGTTGTGGTAATATCATTTTGTCAATAAATCATCGTTGTTATATGTACGGTTCAAGTACAATTTTAAAAAAAAATTATATTTTCAATGTATGAAATAATTATCCTCACTATTATTCTAATAAAATTCCTATTTCCTTCCTCTCTCTTCAATAAAATTAATAGTTATTATTGTCCTCATTGTATAAATTTAGATAAAAACGCAAATATCATATTAAAAATCAAATTCAAATATTATTTAGTATATTTTACCATAAATACGTTACTTCTTTGTAGATAAACTTTAATTTAATTCATTCAAGCCAAATTAGATATTTTACTTAATAAGGTGCTTTTATTTTCAAATAAAAAAAAGGTGCTTTTATTTAAGGAATATAAAATCAAGGCAAACGAGAAGTCCGCCAATAACCGGATACTGCCTCTGTTTCAGGTCTGTTCCCAGAGCCTGGCCCATTCAAAACGACCGCCCTATCACACTATATAAACCTACTGCACACTGCACTACTCCAAGTCGTCGTCTAAACCAAGTCTTTCTCCGGCGTTTTCCCGATTTCTTCAAAAAGAACCATTAGCCGTACATAATTCTAAATCAATAAGGAAAATTAATAATTAATTCTTCGCCTTACAATCTTTTTCTTCAAGCAATCAGGTCGGTCTCAGATTCTTCGACTCTTGATTTTTTTTTTTTGATTTTTTTTGCGTGTGATTTCGTTTATGAATTCTCCATTATGATTCCTTTCGATGTTGATCTTTTTATCAGCTGGCTTTATTTTGTTCTTTTGTTCTTTGCGTTGCTTTGCCGCCTTAATGAGATTCACCGGTGACTGAGTTTCTTGATGATCACGAATCCGCATTATTAGTCTGTATTTAGATGAAAATCCTCATTCAATTTAGTGTTTCTTTTGAATGATATCTTCGGTGGATCGAGGATAATTGATTTGAGTTAATCTGAGTAAATGCAGGTGGTTTTAGTAACAGATTTTTGTTTGGTTGCTAATGATCATGGATTGAATAAATTTAACTTTTCCAGATAATGTTTAGAGATATTATGTATGAGCTTTCTGGCTTGATAGTCACACTGAATCCATGACTGAAGTTTGTTGTTATTCAAAGAATTGTATGAATGTTAAGAATGCCAATTTCTTTGGATTTTGATTAGCATTAGTTGTTATAAAGTATGAATGTTGGTTTAATCTTTGCAGTGTGACTTGAAGCCATGATTGCGGACCGAGGTCGGTTCAATGGTCTTACTGGTTGTGGTAAGCAGATATCCTTAAGTTGGAATGTGACAAAGAAAAAGAATCCCAACATAATTCACAGCGAAAATAATAGGAAGGGCAATGGTGGCCGGTTTTCGACTAGAAGAACCAAAAATCTCATTGAATCCTTGGAGGATGAGGAAATTCCCAAGAGGCGTCAGAATGGAATAGACAAGAGAACTACTTCTCTCGAGGAAGATGTAGTAGATGAATGGGATGAGGAGGCTGTTGCTATGATGAACATTAAAGCGCGGAACAAACGTAGAAAGTTGGACATTGATGAGGAGGCTATTGCTATTATGAACATTAAAGAGCGGAGCAAAAGCAGGAAGTCAGACAGTGTGAGGACCAAAAGAAGCCATCGGGAGGTTATGGAGAAAAACAGTGATCCTATTGATGCTTCAGGGCTTTCTTCCTCCTCATTGACATCATCTTCTTCAGTCTCATCATGTTCACATTTGAAATGTGATGGTAGCAGCCGTGATAGGTGCACAAAGAAGAATGTTGAGGTATTGGATTTAGTTTTGGTTCTGCAATTGATATTTCCTTTTTGTATGTTCTTTTTCATATATATGATTTTACTGACAGTTGAGAAATATTGAATCAATTAGGCCAAGAGAAAAAATCTCAAGTGTCATCAGTGTGGGAAAGATAGAATAACCGTTGTTCCGTGCTTGAAATGTAAAGACAAAGTATATTGCACCCGTTGTATCAAACAATGGTAAAATTTTCAACATAGGCTTCAATCTTCTATTAATAATAATCTTAAAGTATTTCTCACTTTTTCTCCTGCTGTGATGTGTATAGGTATCCCAATATACCAGAAGAAGAAATTGCAAAGCAGTGCCCATTTTGTAGCAGGAATTGCAACTGCAGCATCTGTTTGCACTCAAGTGGATTAATTAAGGTCTGTTTTTCTCCTTAAGTAACTTGAAAATGAAATATGTACTGGAGTCAGATTTATTCTTTTGGATGAACCATCTACTCTGTATTTGTCACTGAGATTGTTGATTATTTCTTTTGCTAGCCTGGGGCTGTGAGTGATCAATGAAACTTACACCCAATAATTCTCTTTCTGCCTATTCTACAGACCTCAAAGAGAGACATCACAGATGAGGAAAAAATTAAGCATTTGCAGTACTTGATTGAGTCACTGCGTCCCTTTATGAAACAAATTTGCAAGATTCAAAAGCAGGAGACAGAGGTTGAGGCTGACATTCAAGGTACGCTTTTCATTCTTTAAAGCTTTGGCTGCAAGCTTTCTATGAAGATTCAATTAGTTCTTGACAAAAGATTCTTTATATAGGGTTACTGCCTTCTAAAGTTGAAATACCGGAGACTCTTTCTTATACTGATGAGCGTGTCTATTGGTAAGCAATTCCTATACACAAGAATACGATAAATCTTGCAATTGCATCTGTTATTTACAAGTTATTGTTAACCATAAATCTTGCAATTGCATCTGTTATTTACAAGTTATTGTTAACCATAAATCTTGCAATTGCATCTGTTATTTACAAGTTATTGTTAACCATAAATCTTGCAATTGCATCTGTTATTTACAAGTTATTGTTAACCATCTCCCTGGACCTGATTTTTTTCTCCTTGGAACAGTGACCATTGTGCAACCTCAATATTTGACCTTCATCGTAGTTGCCCAAAATGCTCATATGAACTCTGTCTTAGTTGTTGTAAGGAAGTTCGTGAGGGAAGCCTTTCTAGCCGTGGTGAAGTTGCTTACCAATACAGGAACAGAGGTCCGGGTTATATTCATGGTGGAGACCCTTTACCAGAATCTGATCTTCAAGAAACAGCTAATAACCAGGCTGAGCCTTCAATTCTGTGGAAAGCTAACAATGATGGAAGTATTACCTGTCCTCCAAAGGAAATCGGTGGTTGCTGTGATTGCATATTGGAGCTTAAACGTATCCTTCCAGCTGGGTGGATTTCAAATTTGGAAGAAAAGGCATTGCAAATGTTGAGCGCTTGCAGAATGAGACAATGGCTTCGAGATTTACATAGGGGTGCTTCTAGAGAAGAATATTTTGACGATAGCTTATATTCAACTTCAAATGATGACCATGAGGAAGGCCTAAGTTGCTTTCAAACACGCTGGGCTAAAGGTGAACCAATTATAGTTAAGAATACTCTTGCAGATTCATCTGGTTTAAGCTGGGAACCGATGGTAATGTGGCGTGCTTTATGTGAAAATGGGAGTTTGGAAATGTCTGAAGTTAAGGCTATTGATTGTCTAGCTGGCTGTGAGGTTAGTTTCATCATTTCCCATTCATTCTTTTCATACTTGTTATTTTTGAATTCTAACTTCGTTAAGGTATGCAGGTTGAGATTAATACTCGACAATTTTTCAAAGGCTATACAGAAGGGAGAACATATAAAAACTTATGGCCAGAGATGCTAAAGTTGAAGGACTGGCCACCATCGGATAAGTTTGACGATCTCTTGCCTCGGCATTGTGACGAGTTTATAAGCATGCTGCCACTTCAGGAATACACTGATCCTAGGTCCGGCATCCTTAACCTTGCTGTAAAGTTGCCACCAGGTGTTATCAAACCAGACTTGGGCCCGAAAACATATATTGCTTATGGGATTGCCGAGGAGCTTGGAAGAGGGGACTCTGTCACCAAACTTCACTGTGATTTGTCAGATGCGGTATGCTTCTATATTCACTGTGTGTGCATATATATAGGTGTTGTTCGTCCCCTCTTCCAAGCTCTATTGTGATCTTTCGGATGCGATACGCCTTAATTAGCCAAATGATCTTGCAGCCTAGAATATTATATTCACTATTTGTGTGTACATATAGACATTGATGCTATACAAAATTCATTTAATTTTTCACCTTTTATATATATAGATTAACACCTATTTTATACCGTTAATTAGCCAAAAGCTAGAAAATTATATTCTTGTTTTATAACGTTAATCTCAGTCCTCTATTGATGTTCCAAAGTTGATGGTTTAAACGTATTCACATGAGGGTGCAACATGATGGAGCTAGATAAACAGTTCTGTTTTTGAATGTCATGCAACAACTTGGTTATAACATCTACTAACCTTTGTCTTAATTAACCTTTGGTGGATAGGTAAACATTTTGACACATACGGCTGAGGTAGCTTTGAGCAACGCACAGATCGCTGAGATGGAAAAATTGAAAATGAAACACAAAGCACAGGATGAAAAGGAGCGTTTAGAGAGAGATAACGCCCATGGAATTCAACAGGGGTTTGCTGCTGCAAAAACTGCAGATCAGAAAGATCACAACTTGGGTGGCAATGTTCGTAATGTTTACAGATATGAGCTTGGAGGTTCGATTTCCGAAGCCTCCACCAGTGGAAAGGGGACCGGTGGTGCCCTGTGGGACATTTTTAGGAGGGAGGATGTTCCTAAACTGGAAGATTATCTTCGGAAGTACTCGAATGAATTCAGGCATACTTATTGCTCACCAGTTGAAGAGGTAAACCTTTTCTCGTGGCTGTCCGGTAAAAGAGAATACTAATTGAGCCTTTGCCACTCATAACACTTTTCAACTACAACAACAATACTAGATTAACCCATAATCATATGTATTGAAAGAAACATTTCTTATATGACATTTGCTCGACATTCTTGATGGTTTTGCGTTTATGATCAGGTTATCCATCCGATTCACGACCAGTCATTTTACCTAACTGTGGAGCACAAAAGGAGATTGAAGGAGGAATTTGGTTAGTACAGTGAATGCATCTGCATCTCAGTGTTTACTATGAAAACTTCGTTATCCTCACTCGAGTGTTTGCGTGATCTCCAGGAGTCGTACCCTGGACGTTCGAGCAAAAGCTTGGAGAGGCTGTTTTCATTCCTGCAGGATGTCCACACCAAGTTAGAAATCTCAAGGTATTTATTCAATACACCCGTTGATGTTCAATTTATGTTAGTGGACTCTCATACCTTGTGTTTTTCCCAGTCATGCACCAAAGTGGCTGTGGACTTCGTGTCTCCGGAGAACATCAAGGAGTGTCTTCGTTTAACGGAGGAGTTCCGGCAACTACCCAAGAACCATAGAGCCAGAGAAGACAAACTCGAGGTAGGTGCATCCTTTCATCAATGTTTTGAATAGCTTGACATCTCCTGCAAAACCTTATACGGTTTTCAATTTCATGTGTAACAGATCAAGAAGATGATAATTTATGCAGTAGAACGAGCCGTTAACGAATTGTCCGAACTGATATAAACTCCGAACTGATTCCCCATTGAAGGCAGGATTCCCCAACTGCAGAACCGGCATGTTCTGTTGGCCAACTAATAGAGGCTAGCCCGGCTGGAAGTTTATTTGTTGATTGGAACTTACCTTTTGTACTTATATCTCATCTCTTATATTCTATTTTTTGTTGTTCAACTCTTATATTCTAATATTAAACATGATATGATTACATAAATTCGAAACTGACACCGAAAAATAATTAAATCATTATACGAATTTTTTTAATTCCACATCACATCATAAAAAATAAATTATTATTTGATATATTGATAGCGAATTTTTCTAACTACAGAATACATATAATGTAACAAAAATAATAATCCATTAAAAGATGATAAACAAAATGTGTGAAATCAATATAGCAACATGAGTGATCAAAACTTAGATATGACACATGTCCTATTTATATAATTTTTAGATTTGTAAAGGATACTTGTTATTATGTCAATCCCAAAACATATCAAATATTAAATTATATGTATCACGCTACACAAGAACTATAAAAGTTAAATTATAGTGTAAAATTTTTTAAAAAATAATGTCGAATTTTAATTACGGTATCAAAATTTTTAGAAAATAGTATAAATAATTTTTAAATTTATTTTTTAATATTTTTTATATATAATTTCAATACCAAATATTTTTTTAGAAAGAGATGAGCAATAACAAGCGAAAGGCTTAGGGTGCGTTTGGTTCAAGAGAATGGAGTGTGTTTTTATTTTTATTTTTTGGGAAATAAAAAATGACTTTTAGAAAATAAAAATAAGTAAAATTTTGAAAACATAAAAAAAATGTTTTAATTGAAAATGTTTTAGGAAATTGAAAAATATGAAAAACAAAGGTTTTTTTATTTTAACTTCATTTTAACTTGGGTTCGAATCCTTCTAATGCTATTTTTTAAAACTTTAAATTATTTACTCATATTTTATTTATTATTTTAATTATTTAATAATTATTTTTTTTCAATTTTTTCATTCCTATTTTGAAAAGCTATAAACCAAACACATTTTCACTATTTTATTTTTGAAAATAACTTTCCATCTCTATTAACCAAAAATGTTTTCTAAATTTTAGAAATTTGAAAATAATATTTATTTTTTAAAAATAAATACTGAAAATAAAAATTATTTTCTAAAGTTAAATACAAAAAATAAAAACAAAAAATATTTTTTAAAACCAAACGGGCCTTATTTTTCTAAACAAAACTTCACAAGCTAAAATTTTTATATCACCACAATAAAAAATATTATTTGATATTGAAGTTTTTAAAATTCATAAGCGATTTTAAACTACTATCATATGATTTTTATTAATAATTAAATAAATGAATAAACAATACACATAATAATAGATTAAAATCATTTGAGAATATAAAACCTATCTACTTCTAATATATTAAATAATCATTTTTAAAAAATAAAATACATTTTTTATTTTTTAAAAATGATAAGTAAAACATAACATGAATATACATGTATTCAAAAATAATGTTGATTTGATTGCAAGATAATATCTATTCATTAATTTTAATATTTTAATAAGGTATACACGCTTAGAGGCGGAGCTACATTGAGGCCTAAAGGAGTCCAAACTTCTGTTAAAATTTTTAAATATTTGATAAATTTTGATCTAATAACATTTTGT
Source organism: Hibiscus tridactylites (assembly GCA_958450335.1). NCBI lineage: Eukaryota > Viridiplantae > Streptophyta > Magnoliopsida > Malvales > Malvaceae > Hibiscus > Hibiscus tridactylites. Next base: position 79,606,669 of record OY288279.1, read on the forward strand.
TCCGTGTAAAAAGTAATTATTTAAATTTAAAAAGTATAAGGGCAGAACTAAATAAGGATGAACTTATGCTCTCAATTTTTTGGTCTAATAATAATTTAGATCTTTGGAAGTTTAAATATTAGATAAATTAGATCTGAAGTCTTGTTCCCTAAATACTTAATAATTCATTGTATTTTAAAATTTAATATTTCAACCCCTCTCAATGTTCATTTCTGGCTTCGTTCAGATACATACCGTACAGACAAGCTATACTATGAATAAATACTTAATGAGATTTAAATTAAAGATTTAATATTTTAAATCTAGTTCTTTAAATTTCCAATGAATTGTTCATCACAAAGAACAAAAAAGAAAAAGAATCCTAATTCCCTCTCAATGGATCTCTTAATTCAAAAAGGAAATTGATCAAAGATTCAAATTGGAGATGGAAATTCATACACAAAAACAAAAGAAAAGTTTCAATAGAATAACTTACATGATTCCAAGCACCATCATCTTCATGAGATCCTAAGGTCTTTCACCCACAAATGACAACAAAGAGAATACAGTTGGAGGCCCCCTTTTATATATGCTAAACATTCTTAGGGTTTCAATGTGTTCAAATGAAATGACAAAATTACCCTTTTTTTAAGAATCTTATTACCCATAGAGTCTTTGAATTAGTCTTTGAGTTGGATTGAGATACAATTCATATTTGTTTATAAAATATTAATGTGCAGTATTTATAAATAAATAAAAAAATAAATAAGATATTGTGTAAAACTCAATTACTTTTACACAGTTTTTGGACCGTTAGATGATGATAATTAATGGCTAAGATTATTTCCTTATTTTTTTCCCAAGTGATAATTTAAAACTGTTAGATGATAGTAATTAATGGTTAAGATTATTTCCTTATCTTTTTTTCTCAAGTGATAATCTTCACATTTTTTACTGTTAATCTCACTCATCCATTTTCCTTATCTAATGATCCTAGATTAGTGTAAAACTCAATTACTTTTACACAGTTTTTGGATCGTTGGATGATGGTAATTAATGGCTCAGATTATTTCCTTATTTTTTTTTCAAGTGATAATCTTCACATTTTTTACTTTTAATCTCATTCATCCATTTCACTAATCCAATGACTATGAATTAGTGTAAAACTCAATGAGTTTTACATCATGTAACTTGATCTTATCCCATTATATTGATACACAACACAATCCTTCATATTTAAGCTATAAAATCTAAAACATGAATCCCCATCCTAACACCCTAAAACCTAAACTTTAAACCCTAAAATAAAAAGGATTGTGTGGACTAAAGTTTACACAAGTTTGTGTATCAAAGTATTTATCGAATAACTGCCACCAAGGAGACAAAATAACTGCCATAAAACAAAATTGAATAAGAATCCGACAAAGTAGAAGAAAAACAAAAAACAAACTTGAAAAACGAAATATTTATCGAAAACGATAAATTTTATTTATGTACAGAACCAGCATAACGACCAAAGGTTGTTACCGGTAAAAAAACGATGAAGAAGAAGAACTTAAAAAATTTTGTAACCGCTTCAGAGAAAATAGAAAAGTGAAAAAAATAGAGAAAGTATTTATCCCTTTTGACGTGATATTTGTGTGCAAAGTATTTGAATTAGTGTAGCGTTATTACTTTTATATTTCAAGATTTTTTTTATGTAAGACTAATGTCTCTCGTATTTTTATGACGTGATATTTTCTTTCAAACAATTTTTGACGTCTTTGTCACGAGTCATCTGTCCTCGTGACAGACCACTATTACGATTGTTTACTTTGTCTACCTTATTCCTGAAGCGTTTGGCAGAGTTGCTCCGATATCATTTATCCGAGTTATTATTCATTTTTTAAAAGACATGTCTGATTAGATGTAAAACTTCATCATTTTTATATCCCAAAACTTCTTACTTCCTCAAAAGAATTAAAAGATCTGTCAACATGTATATATATACACACGCACATAATACTAATTGATTATTGAAGGTTTAATCGGTTGTTTAATGGACAATATTTTATAAATTTTCCTCGAAAAAAATTGAAAGATCTGTCAACATATAAATATACATATTGGCTATTGCCTCGTGATTTTGTTTTAAGATTTGAGTTGTGGATATATTTGTACTCAACTATAGCTATTTTGTTTATACATATTGGCTATGGCCAAATGCATGCACACAAATGCAAACTTTTATTGCTAGTTTGAAAATACAAGACCCAAAACACTTCATGTGATCGCAATCAATTTAACATCATATTTCACATCATATTTGGGTTGAATTTAACACCAATGATTAAGATGGTGTTTATTTAGTTATTCGGTTGATTTTCCCTATTTGGACCCTCGGATTGAATTTGGATACATGATTTGCGTTCGTGGATGGTTTTGTCATGACGCCCAGCTCTCATTTGCGGTTGTCAGCGGTCTTTCAGTAGCTTGATCTCTTTTTCAGTTCGTTTATCGATGCAGTCAGATCTATTCGTATTTATCTTTTGTTCAAGTCTTTCGATTAAGTTTTTAACCTTTTCTTTGTATGGTCATGTATGATCTATTCGTATCTATCGTTTATCAATACAATCAAATCTATTTGTATCTATTTTTAATAAAACTAGATGGTTTTATCAAATATATGTGTGTGTATTATATGAATTAATTATAATGATTTAAAGTTGAGTTTTAAACCGGAACGTAACTTTCCTATAGTATATGTTTGTAAATCATTGAAATTTCCCTCAAAATACGTAGACATTTAGATCCGTACACAAAAGTCCATATGATGAGAAGAATCAAGAAATTAAGCAATAGAAAGGATGTGGCCTGTGGTCACATGGGATGAATGATTATAATTGTACGGTTGCATGACCCACAATATTTCACGTTCCAGATATTGGACAATTTCTGATCTTGGTCCCTATACATTATATTTAAAAAATCATTTCATTTTATCTTGATGGCGTGAATTTCTGTTTGTTGGAAGTAATGTTATAACTTATAAGAATTAGACAATTGGTACAATTGGTCAGACCTAAGGGTGGCAAACTGATCCGAGATCCGAACAGGATGATTCGAGCTTGATTTGAAATCTGAAACAAATTGAATTGAAACATACCTGATTTTTAGTTAAACCGATATGGACCCGATTCGATTTTTCAACCGAACCAAACGAACCTGAATCGATTTTCAACCTAACAGAACGGACCCGAATCGATTTCATTCGAACCGAAAGTAACCCGAACCGAAGGCAACCAAAAATAAAAAAAAAATATTAAAAGAAATAATGAAAGATTTGATTTGAATCGTCGCACAACTCACAAAAAATCTAATATAATAGCTTTATAAAGCCATATATGGGTTTAAAAAACTAATCCGGCCTAAAAACCCGACTGAAACATATTGATCTCTCATTGAACCGATTTTGACCCGACCCAAAAATCAGCCGAACCGATGTGACTCGATCCGGGCTGATACTCGACCCGAAAATCAATTGAGTCGATGTGACCTGATCTGGACTGATACCCGATCCGAACTAATACCCAACTCGAACTGAACCGAAACCGAACTTGACCCAAACTAAAATAACCCGATCCGAATGACCCGTTTGTCACCTCTAATCAGACCATTTGTTCCTGATTGAATAATAGTTAAAAAAAATTAAATTTTAATATATATATATATATATATATATATATCATATTTGGCTCAACTAGTTGAACCGCCAATGTTTCGATTTATAATTTCTATTTTAACGGTTCAAAACATTCCACTTAAATTCCTGTTTTGATTCTAATTTCTGGTCTGGTTTTGACAATCACAATTGAAGAATGGTGTTGTTCAAGAGAAAGAAAAAAAAAACCATATCGACATTTTAATCGGACTTGTTAACAATATTAAAATTACTGATATTATAAAAGTAAAAGGATCATAGTACGACAAATCAAAGTACAAGAACTAAATATCATAACAAAGGGACTAAAATCAGAATTGGACCAAAATATTCACACAAGACAAGATGTTTTAATTAGCATGATAATGACAATGAAGTGGATGCACGGAAAGTCAAAAACAAACGTGTGTGTGAGTTGTCCATTAAAATAATTGCAACCTCAACCCCACAAATTCCACGAAATTACATTCTACACCCCCAACATATCATTATCTTCTTCCCCCATTAACTTTTCTTTTCGTTATAATCAATGCAGACGTAGTTGCCTTGAAGTCTCCTAGAAAAAAGTCCACCGTTTCTCAGTATACGTATAAGTTACGTGTCAAAGTATAGTAGCCGTACTTTCTTGACTGATTAATTTATTGCAGAATATTCCAGAAATTATCCCTTTTGTTTTCTTGTGGGAAAATCATTTCATACTTTTGTATGTTTCTATTTCTTCAAGATTACTCCTTTGTTTTGTTGTGTTATATGCTATTGTTCATTGTTCTAAATAGGGTTGTAAATGAGACGAGACAGATTACGAGCTACTCGAGCTCGACTCGGTCAAAGCTCGATTTAATTGAACTCGACTCGAGCTTGAACTCGGCTCGAGTTTTTGACGAGCCGAGTTACTGGTTATCCGACTCGAAAATATAATATACTAATTTTTTTTATAATTTAAATCTAAATTCTTAAACTTAAAATCTTAAATATAAACACTAAACATAAGTATTAAACCCTAAAATCTAAATCATAAATTCGAAACCTAACAACCTAAACCTCTAAACCCTAAACTAACACCCTAAACCCCAAAATTAACAAGCTTGAGTTTACAAAACTTTTGTATCAAAATTTTTTCTTCATAGGATTTTAAATGAGACGTGATAGATGAAGAGTTACTCGAGTCCAATGCGATCAAATATCGGTCAACACTTGACTCGATTGGGATCGAATCAAGCTCGAACACGACTCGAGTTCTAAACGAGTAGAGTCGAGCTCAGATTTCTCAGACTCGTTAGAAATTATGCAAGCTCAAACTCGACTCGAAATCTTAACGAGCAGCCGAGCCAAGCTTAGCACTACTCGAGCTCGATTCGGCTCGTTTACACCCCTAGTTCTAAACACAACAGATGAAAGCTTTCAAGTTTGGGGACTGATTGTGTAATTAATCCTTTTAAAAACAGAAGGAAATGGAAAAGGAAATTGTGTTCTTTTTTGTATTTACTCGAAAATCTGAACTGAATTATTCAAAATGGAACAATGATAATAAAAAAAAAAGAATGGCGTTGTGTGTGTGTTCTAACCCTCCTTCCAACAACAAAGTACAATATATATATATATAAACATGTCTCTAAGATCTTAATTATTGCCCATTGTGTGATGTGTTGTTGTTGTTGGAAGTGTTGCTGCTACTATTCGGGTGAGCACCGCCTATGATGGACGTGATGGCAGCCGCGAGGGCGGCGGTGAAGCTGGGGTCGTTCGTGATGGCGGCCGTGGCGGCACTAACAGTGTCGGCCAACGAAGGCTGTTGAGGCTGTTGCAATTGTGGATGTGGAACTTGGTGCTGTTGGTGGCTTAATTGTGAAGACCCCATTTCTTGTGACAACTGTAGGCCTGAGAATTTTGACTGGTTATACAATGGCTGACCAAAAACTTGAGGCAAGTTTTGGGGTTGGCAGGGGAAAGGGACATGGAACTGCGTAGGCTGCGGCGGTGGCGGTGGCGGGCTTCGGAATTGTAGAGGGTTCGGTGAGTGTGTGAGGTCCAATGTCACCGTCGGGAATGGCGCCGAGGCCGATATGGTTGCCATGCCTGAGGAGTTCGGAAGGATTGCCTTGGCAAGCAAGTTTTGGTTCATGATACCATCTGCACTTGGCATTGACCCTGAAAGCAACATGCTGGCGGCGGCTGCCGTTGTCGATGCCATTGCCATCGCCGCCGGTGGCAGTGGGTGGTTGTGGTTGCCCTCGTATGTTGTTATCAAGATCGTTCTATCATCCGCGCAGCGTTGAACCTGAGATTAATCATAGAAAATAAGTTAACCCTCAAACTATGGCTTAAATTCTAAATTAGTCCCTAACCTTTAAATCATTATAATTCAGTCTTCAAATATTTTCATAGCCTAAACAGATACAATTAACCTTTAAAAATTCACAAGAATAAGACTGTAACATACTTGTTTTCGGACAGGACAACCAACAGCCATGGTGCATCGGTAATAAGCTCGAGGACATGGGTTTCCTTTAGCCATCTTCTGTCCATATTTTCTCCACTGGCATCCATCTGTGATCTGTATATCAAATTAAGAACCAATTAGCTTCTCAACAATCTGACAATTTCACAGCTAAAGAAGTGATTAAATTAGGCTATAACACATACCATGGGAGCTTCGGATCGAGCTCGAACCGAAACACGAGCTTTCCTCATGGCGGCCTCTGTGGATTGATCAATTGGTTTCCCCGAATTCAGCTTCGGGACCTTACAATTAGGTCCCCAGCTCTCGGATTCAGGGCTTTCTTCTCTGCCAATTCTTTTTTCCACGTTGTTTTGAGGTGTTTCTGAACGTGTTCGTTCTTCTGACGACGAATGAGTCGACATCATCTCCGCTGTTTCGGCTCCACCGGAGGGGCGTGGATCTAATACTTTCAAAGGCATTACCTCTTCACCATGTTTGGTCTCTTCGGATTTCACTTCTTGAATCTGAAAATCCATATAAACAAACATATTTTATGTCAGAGTTGAATCGAGTAGTAAAAAGCTCGATACCCATCGTTGAAAGGATTGACACGGTTCGACATTAAATATAATCGAATTTAATACGATAATCACCTGATGTTGTTCTCGGGTGGTTTCGGTTTCTTGGTTTCTTTGCTGTTGCATGAAGTTGACAAGGTGCATCTGGAGAGCAGTGTAATTGCTGCTGACATGACTAAGCATGTCTTTAAGCTTTTGATTTTCAGCGTTCATGCGTTTCAACTCCACATGCAATTGCGCCAGCTGAAAACCAAGGGAAACAAAAAAAGGTTTAATTATGCTCTTAGTCCCTATACTGTTCGGAATTTTGAAGTTCAATCCATCCTCTTTTATTTCCAGAAATCTAGTCCTCTATCAATAACATGTGTCCAAAACAGTGTTACAAATTAGATTTAGACCTTAATTTTTAAATCAGTAGAGAGACTAAATTCTTTAAACTAAAGTATATGGACTAAATTTCAAAAGTTTAGAGAGTAGAGGGACTGAATTTTATTTTAATACTAGTACTATTGTCTTACTTCATTCTTGGCTCGCCGGTCTTCCATTTCCGATGATACTCCATCATCAACAGTCGATTGATCACTTCCGGCAGTCAGAAGAAGCAATCCAGTCTATATTTAGAAAACAGAAAGAAATTCATAATTAATTACAACATAACTAATTAAAAGTAAAAAAATAAATGATAATTCAAAAGATTTGTTATAAAATCTTCAGTTAACAATCGGTAAAGGGAAAATCCAGCTTACATTTACATCCAAATCGGAGGTAAGAGCAGGTTCGCCGTGTTCCTTCTTTACACGATCCTCATCAACGACTCTCAATCTCCTGTCGGCGAAAAAGTCAACTTCGTCGACGGGAATCCGTGTATCATCGGACGGCGAGGAGGAAGAAGCGGAGGTTATCCGGCGGTCGTCCCTAGATCCGGCGAAGCTGACCGGAAACTGAAACATGTCTCGTTGCTGATTCAACCTAAAGAAATCGTTCGTAACGGGATCAGATTCAAGGGCAAGGCCCCATCCTTTTTCCATAAATTAAACGAAATGAGCTGCGAGAAAACACAGAAGAGAAAGCTTGGGAAAAGATTGAAGAAATTGTGTGAAGTCTTGAAACGGTGCAATTGGGTTGCCTATAAAAAGGGTTTGGAAATTGCAACGTAGACCATTATTTTTTTATTTCCTTTTTTTTAATTAGTTTGATTTGATTTGTATTTTTCACGTCATCTGGTGCGTCAGATTTCCAGCTGGATATTGACCTTTTTTTCCCTTTCGCTTTCACCTTGTTGGAAACTCAAGCAAACTACACTTTTGCCATTTTGCCTAAATTACTAGTGGAGCTGAGTTCATTGATTGGTGGTTGTGGATTTTATCTCTTTACCTCGGGTCAAATTAGGATTTTGTTTGAATTTTTTTTTAATTCGAGTCATGTCGTGTTTTTGAGTTCTTATACAAATTTAATTATAATTATTTATCATGTTATAGTACGGTTTGATTCTAATTTAAACAACTTTTTCTAATTATATAAGATATGCATATATATATTTCTTCATATTTTTTCGAGTTTAAATTGAGTCGTATTTTCGAACTTAAAAAGCAACCCACTAATTATTATAATTTTCGAGCTATTCAAAATTTCATTTATCAATTTAAACTTTATTTGAAATTTTACGGGTGTGTTTATAAAATTTCTAATCGAGTCAAAACGAGTTGAATTTTTTCGCCTCGAATATAGTCTAAAATATTATTTTTTTTAGAGTTGAGACGAGTTTTACTCACCCCTAATTAACATAATTGAAATTCGAGATGTTTAAAGTCTATCACATTTTTTTAAATGTAACACAACATATGTTAACTCGTTGTTATACTTCAATTTAACGTAATTCAATCTTCATTTAACATAGTTAACTATTCAAGTTAAAATGTTGTGAACTTTTTTATTCTAAAATCACTATTATATTGACATAATTTATTTATTGTCGGAAGTAATTTTTTAAGATAAATCACATAGCTTGGAAATAAAATTATCCGAATTTTATTGAGATCGTGGTTGGATTCAACCATTTTATTTTTTTAAAGTTGAAACTATGCAGCTTTATTAATAAACAAAATAAAAATAAAAATATAAACACAGATTTTTTTGCATCTCAAAGGTTTCACAACATTAAAAAAACAATAAAAAAACGACGAATCTAAAAAAAATTTAAAAGTTGCTCTAGTTAGATTAGGCACTTTCTCTTTTTATCACTGTAAATTGTTGAAATTTGTTGTAGAAAGAGTCCCTAGAAAGTTGTCAAAACATGAACTAGATGAAATCCCCACTAGAAAACTGCAAATACCTTTTCGCTTCCGTTTCAAATGACTGATCTGCTCCACTTCTGATTACATCGGCAAACAACCACAAAAAGATGAAACTATCCATGACCACTGACAAACTCAAATTGAAAACAAACGTTGTGAAGAACACTACACGAGCATCAAGCGGCCACAAAGGTATTCAGGAAACGTGTCATGAGATAAAAGACGTGTCATAAGACAGAGATGTACTATAAAGGCAGTGAAAAGACGCATCATATAGACAAAAAAAATAAGCGCAACAAAATGTGCGAAAAAGAGATAACCCAAACACGTAAAATTTATAAAAAATTAAAAAATAAAATTCAAAACAAAATAAAAAAATAAAGAAGATAAAATACCGACAATCGACTATTAATATCAAAATTAGTATCGCCGACAACGACCAAAATACAATTAAAGAAAACAAGAGGATGAGATGGGAGGAAACCTATCTTTTTATCTTGCTGAGTAACTTTTTCATTTCATACTTCCTTTATAAACCATAAGAATTAATTTTGAATTTAAGAACCAATGTTACAATTAAACCTAATTTTGTAAATATTTAGGAAAATAATTTTAAACCTTTCAATATAATAAAGAAGTAAAAAGAGGTTTCGTCCACATTTTGTCAATCATAATTTGACTCGTTCCTTTAAAAATATCAAAAAAGCGGAAAAAGGAGATATGAAAATATCCACCGCCCCGAAGGGTGCGGCGCGTTCCACGTGATTTAATAAAAGAGAGAAAAACAAAGGAGATCTAAATCCAAGTCAACGAATTTGACGGCCCGGCTCTCTTATATATACGACCGGCGACCGGGTGGGGCAGTGCCTTGGTCTTTCCTTGGCCCCACGTTTCAGATCTGTTCTCTATTGACCGTTTACGGTGGGACCGAGTCATTTGCTTTGACTTTCTTTTTTTTTAAAAAAAATCATTATTATATTACAAGATAACTCCGTTTAAACTGATTTTATATATTTTAAAAAATAATATAAAATTCAACCAAAAGTGAAAAAGTCTACAATCAAAACGTTGAATAAGTTGCATGACTAATGTTGTTAGATAAAAGACTTTTGGTTCACTTCATCTGGGTCCCCAAATTTTGGTCTATATTTTAAATTGACCACAAAAATTTTAAATATTTCAATTGAATCCTTGAAGTACTAATATTGTATCGATCGGATCCTTCCGTTAGCCTAGTTATCATCTTCAGCATTAAATACCCGCGAGCACATCAACATAGAGATGGGAGACGAGTACAGTTTTACGAATTCCGCACCACACCTGCTCCAGTTGGGGCGTGGATGGGTATGCGTTTTATGGATAGTGGGCGGATGTGGATGTAAAAAGTCATACACGTCGTGGGTAATGGGTAGGTGATAGATTTGAGACCTTACTCGCACTATGTCCGCCCGCATCCACATGCCACACCCCACATCCTCCCGTCTCGCCCACTAACTAGACACCATATGAATTTTGGACCATTATGAATTTAGGAATTAGTTCACAACCTATTCTGTAAACCCTAATATTTTAAAAGACGTCCCTTATAATTTAATCAAATCTTAGGGTATAAACATTCTTTACAATTGTCTACCGCTACTAGTTAGTTATATGTAGTTAAGTAAAATTTATAGCTGCATAAATGAGCTTTAGTTAAGTTAGCTATAATTAGTTTTCATTAGCTGCAGTTAAGTTTATACATGTGTAAATAGATTATATATATGCACTTGATCAATCAATAAAATATGTGAAGTTTTACTCTTCTTTACATAAGTCTATGATTTATTTTTACGGTCGGACGGGTACGAGTTGGGTGGTGGCACCCAGTTAAATAATGGGTGTGGGGCTGGATTTGAGAATGTACCCGCTTGGGCTGATGTGAATTTGAAAAATAGTACCCACTTGGGTGAGTGTGGATTTAAAAAATAGTACCTACTGTGGGTGGTGATAGGTGATGAATATAAAAATTTCAAGTAAATAAGAGTATAGAGGAAAGATATCTACACCCGCCCGGCGGGGCGGGTTGCCATCCCTACATCAACACGAGCTTTGTTATGATCCATCTTTCGATGTATGTAATCCGAGATTGTTATGTATTTTCGTTTTAGTATCAATAAATATTGAGTATTCTTTTTCTTCTTTCGTTCTCCAGATTGAACTTTGTTTTAACCTTATTAAGAAGGAATTTTAACAAGGCATTATTTTTCAATGTATATAGTTTTAAAATTTAAGGCTAATTTAAGAACATAAAGCGTATTTTAGGGAGTATGGTGCAATTAATCCGAAGAAAATAAATGAAAAAATATATTAAGACAATATCAATTTAATCTATTTTATGGATCGGACAATCTTGATGAGAATTTACTTTGATTAAAATATCAAAATAAAATAATAAAAATTGAGATAATTAAGTAGTTGGGAATTTTGACAATTTGGTAAATCAAGGTTTATATATAATACTCCGTAACAAGCTGCCTAGTTGAATTGTCAACTTCACAATAAGGAAATTCAAGTCCTTATGAAAGCACAAGCGGGTCATTGTCTTTTATATCATATCTTGACCTATAATTTAAATTAAAAAAATTACTTCTACCAATCAAAGTATACTAAATATAGAGCTATCTAATAATTAAAAAAATTTATTATGAAATAACCTCAACATTAAAAGGGTAAATTATAAATATCATCATACAACTTTCTTTCATTTCTATTTTGATCAATATAAATAAAAAAATAATTTAAGCATTAAACTTTTGGTTTGCTCACTTTGTCGTTAATTACTTAACAAAGTTATGACTGAATACATGTCATTTAAAATTATGAAATAACCTCGAATTTTTTTTTTGAATAAACACCGATATTAGATTTCCTTTGTTTTTCTTGCTGATGAAGCATCTTTTTTCAAATTTTAATGGTAAGGAGTTGGAAGAGAAAATGAGGTGTATATTCTGATTCCATGCTAATCAAACGATTGATATTAAAGATTAGAGTGTTTTGGGGTTTTATGAGTTTCAGATTTTATGTGAGTTTCAAGAGTTTTAAAGTGGTTTTGGATAAATTTAAACTGATAGAGTGATATGAGACGGTGAGATGAGTTCGTCTATGTCTTGAGTAGTTGAAGAAAAATGACAGATGACACTTGATTGTCATGTTATTCTTTCATTTATGATTTAACATCCAAGTGATCAAAATATGAGCAATTTAAAAAGGTAAATGATTATATCAAAATTTTTTAAACTATAATGATCAAAATAATAGAAATATGATTAAAATTGAGTGATAAAATTTATAATTTATTTCATTCAAAACAACTTAAAATATCAATAAAAACGTTACATGCAATCCATTACTTGAATAAACGTGTACTTATTGGCAAGAACAAACACAAGACCTTAAGCGAACATATAAGGCTTCGTTTGGTTGTAGAAAATATTTTTTGTTTTTGTTTTCTGTTTTTATTTTTAAAAAATAGTTTTTATTTTTAATCTTTTAAAAATTTAAAAAAAACATGTTTGGTTAATAAGATGGAAAGTTATTTTAAAAAATAAAAATAGTGAGAATGTATTTGGCATATAACTTTTCATAGAAATGAAAAAAAAACAATTATTAAATAATTGAAATAAAATATAGTTATAAAATATAATAATAATAGATAAATAAAATATGAAAATAAACCAAAGTTTTAAAAAAATGACATTAGAAAGATTCGAATCCGGGTTAAAATTTAAAAACCCTTGTTTTTTTATATTTTCCATTTTCCGAAAACATTTTCAATAAAATAATGAAAACATCTTTTTTTTATGTTTTCAAACTTTCACTTATTTCTTTTTCATTTTCTAAAAATTATTTTTTATTTTCACAACCAAACGCATTTTCTTCAACGTTTTTCATTTTCTAAGAAAATAAAAATGAAAACGAACTCATTTCTCTAGAACCAAACACACCCTAAGTTTCGCGGGCTCGGGGGGGGGGGGGGGGGAACTTATAGATGTTTAGGATGGCGAAAATAGATTTTTAATAGAAAATGCATAAAAAATTCTAACAATTTTCTAACTTGTATAAAATTTTAGGGGGGACCGCCCTCGCCAGCCCTCTCAGTCCATCCATGGTTATTGGTTGTTATAAATTTCTAGGGGACGAACTTATAAAAGTTTAGGGGACGAAAATAAATTTTTAATAAAAAATAATAAAAAATTCTAACAATTTTCTAACTCCTATAGAAAATTTAAAATTTTAAAGGGTAACGACCACCCGTCAGCCCCCTCGGTCCATACCCGCTTATTGGTTGGCACTTGGCAATGTGTTTTTTATGTACTTTTTAACCCCCTACTGGCAAATCATGAATGTAGACACATTAGAAGATAAAAAGGCGACAACGAGAAAAAGAACAAAGCGATGTCTGCAGAATCAAAATATGCCCCCTACATACATTGCATGGAGATGATTAGATGCATCCTTTTGCTCCGTTTACTAATTTGCCTTTTGTTTCTTCCCCACATTTTATATAAAAATTCAATCTTGATAACTTTTTTATAATAGTTTTTCTTCCTTAATTAAACGGGAAGGTTAAAAATATTATCACATATCCTTTAATTAATTGGATTAATAGGTACCTAAATTATGCCATTTTTTCTAGTTAAGTGCTTAAACTATTTTTCGGGCCAAATAGGTGTCAAACGTTTCATTCTGTGACACATTTAAGATTCTCCATTAATTTTCATTGTCACGTGTCACCTTCTGAAAAATCTAAAATTATATTATAAATAAATAAAATTAATAAAATAAAATAAAAATATATCCTAAAATTTTCAAATATTCTCAAAATAGTCCCCAAATCCCTAAACCCCAAATCCGACCACTCATGTCGGCGGCCTCTGCGTTGCCGGAAATGGAATGAAGCGCCCTCCCCTCGCTGAGCAACCCACATGCCATTCGTCGCCCCTCCCACCGCTGTTCATCGCGAATCGTTCGAAAGAACTATCCGACAATTTCGTAGATTCGAATGGCGTCAGGCGATTTCCGGCGACGGGGTGATCGAATGGTCATGATGGTCTGGAATCGGCCCAAATCGAGATTTAGTTTTTGGTTGTTTGGGGATTTTGGAATTTAGGGATTGTTTTGTAAAATCTGGAAAATTTAGAGATTTTTTAAAAAAATAATTAATTTTATTTATTTTAATATAATTTTGGATTTTTCTGAAGGTGGTGTCATTTAACGGTTGAAATTAATGAAAAACCTTAAATGGGTCATGAAATGAAACTTTAGTCACATACTTAGCCCGAAAAATAGTTTGAGTACCTAACTGAAAAAATAGCATAGTTTGAGCTCCTATTTGTCTATTAAACCTAATTAATTTCTTAATATATATCTTAAAAATATATACGTGGAACAATTTATTAACATGATATGTACATATTATTAAAGTGTTCGGTTTTCATCAACAACCTCATCCGGTAAGTAATATGCTAATACCACTTTTAGGCTATAAAAAAACAAATTCAGTTGCATATGAGATTGGCTCGGTTTCATCAATTTTTTTAATATTTGTTTAATTTTCTTAGTCTTTTTAAAGACTGCACACACAATATGCATTACTGGTGCTCAAACCCGAGTCCTAAGGGATGCTGAACATCTACCTTTGCCACAAGAGCATAAGGGATGAGCCGATTTCATCAATTTTACTGTTGGGTTGGGGTTGATTTTTGAACATATAAACTTTAGACTAGAATAATATTTTTGTAAAAAAGTAAAATAATAAAAATATAACTTTCACTTCTTTTAAAAGTTTTGGAGTGTTTTTCAACATCCAGTGACAACTTTAATTTGCTTTTTCTTTCCTCATTTAAGTGTTTTATTTGAATTGTTTCCCCCCAACAATATGCTTTTATTAGATTCATTTATTTGCCCGGGGGCTTCTTTCAAAGAAACGTCGACATCAAAGGACGTGGGCATAATTTGACCATTTTGATTGGACCCAAAGACTTCTTGCACTCTTGTTTGGCGTGGCTCCGTACTCTTTTAGGCAAACTAAGCGGTCGGACTTGGAAATTCCCATGCATTCACGTTGTCTTGTTCACATTCTAACAAGCACGGCGATGGTCGTCGTTCTCTTAAAAATTTAAAATTTTTATACGACATATAAATTTTTAAACTTTTTTATGTATATTATATTAAAAATTATCCTCTAAAATTTTATAATTTTACCCTTTAACATAATATTCCGCGTCTGTCTCTGAGCACGAGGTTCCATCCTTGTAATATCTGTATATTCAAAGTTTCAAACATATGGGGTATGAGATTCCTGCATTTATATGGTCAAAAGCTGCGTCTCCTAGTTAAGTGAAATGTTGGAATTTTCTTTTTATCTCTTTTAAATA
Organism: Hibiscus tridactylites; assembly: GCA_958450335.1. Classification (NCBI taxonomy): domain Eukaryota; kingdom Viridiplantae; phylum Streptophyta; class Magnoliopsida; order Malvales; family Malvaceae; genus Hibiscus; species Hibiscus tridactylites. The sequence continues at coordinate 79,622,076 of OY288279.1, forward strand.
ACTTTAAATATTAAGGATGATCCATTGATTTCCAAGTCAAAGAAATGGCAGCCATTGCTGGTGAAACCTCGAAGAAAAGTGGAGCAGCAGACGTGCGGGAAGAATACACAGTGAAAACCCACCAACTTTTTTGACGATTATAAGGAGGCCCGTAGACCAAATTTCTGGTCAATTTACAAGTGTCGTGTCGCTCATGCACGTAATATTGTATCCTAGATGCATGCATGTGATTGGAAGAGAAATTCTATGGAGAGGCCGACTAAAAAAAATAAAAAGAGACTGTACAAAAATTGTAAGAATTTGTGTATCGACTTTTGTGTACAAACATAAATTCTTACAATTTTATAAAGTATTTGTGTATATACACAAATCCTTACCATTTTAGAAAATTTTAGAAACGGTAAGAATTTGTGTATATACACAAATCCTTACCATTTTAGAAAATTTTAGAAACGGTAAGAATTTGTGTATATACACAATTCCTTCAAAATTATAAGGATTTGTGTTTATACACAAAAGTCGGTACACAAATCCTTATAATTTTTGTAAAAATTTATGTATAGCCTTTTTTAGCTTCTTTTTAACTCGCATTCTTTTAAAATTTTCCGTGATTGAAAACCTATCGACATATCAATGTCGGAGCCATGATTTCTATAGTGGGGTCATAGTGAGATATAGGATTTGAAAAATTCCTATAACGTATAATAAGTATCGTTGATCTCATATCCCAAAAAATTAAAGGGTTAATTCTTATATTTTTTTATGAAAAATTTTAATTTTATTTGTACTTGATAACGGGTTCGAAAGACATTTTAGTTAAATTAATGAGGTCATTTGCACCCTAAAATTTCTTAATGCATCCGGCCATGAACTAAATTATACCTAACCTAATAACAATTCCAAATAGCCATGCAATTTAAAATTAGGAGAAGGTTGATTAGGTTAGCTTGTTTTATTATTCTATACCTATTCTCGTTGTTGAATACTTAATTAGTGTCCTGATTAATCGGTTGATATTAATTAATAGTATTATGCACATGGACATGAGCGATAATAAAGAGGGATCGGTGTGGGCCGTGACCCTCCAAAATAAACAGCAAAGAAAAACATATCAAATGTCAACAAACCTTAATCCTTCACACTTAACTATGTATTATATATTTTTCTCCAAAAAATAAAAAGAAAATTATATTATATATATGCAAATAATTTTTAAAGCAAGTGGTTAAAGATTTCAGTTGACACTTTTTTTCTTCTTTTTTTTAAGTTGTGAGTTCAAAACCCATTAGCAGCAGTATCTTCTATGTCTGGCCTTGAGTGTGCTGGAGGGGTTCGCGGGTCGTTGGGTGAGTGGTTGGTCGACCTCTCTGCTTGTCGATCGTACGAGGCATTGCTACTTTGGTCTTTTTTTATTGTAAAATTGTTTGATCTTAACCCTTAAACTCGAACCTTTTCAATTAAAAAATAATAATTATATTATATATATAAACAAAACCCAAAATTTCAAACCAAACATTAAAGCAAAATCAACCATGGAGAAAAAAGATGAGTTGACTGAGATTCACGTTGACCATGTGAAGTTACCCACGTGGCTCACGTACTTTACGTAGAAATTTGGTGTACGATTAAGGTTGTAGTTGTGGAGTACAATTTTTCTTCTAAGCACTATTGCAATATAAATATCATATACTAACGTGGATTAAGGAAAAATAGGATAAGATGATATTTGATAAAATAATAACGATAATAATACAGTTATACACAAAGGTGTTACCCTACTCTACCAATCTGTCCATCTAGGACTGTAAACGAACCGAACGAGAGGGTGTTCATGTTCGTTCGTTTAACTTTAACCGAATAAATGAATAAACACGAACATAAACGAACACAAAATTTTTTGTTCGTGTTCGTTCATTAAGGAATGTAACTTGTTCGTGTTCGTTCATGTTCGTTCGTTTAAATGGTAAACGAACATAAACGAACACAAACGAACATAAACGAACATATATAATTTGTTAAATATTTAATATTTTTGGTTAGTTCGATTAATTCAGTTAATTAACTGATTTTGAACCGAATTAATCGATAATTGAAATTTGAAAAAACTCTTAATCATTAGCCGAAACCTAAAATTATCTAATAGATTAACCAATTTTGTTTTGGTTCGGTCGGTTAGTTCGGTTTAACGAATAATGAACACCCATAGACATATGTGAATAAACTTAAATGAACATAAACGAACATAAATGAATGAACATAAACGAACGAACATAAACGAATGGATTACCGAACGTTCACAAACATAAATGAATGAACAGGCCCTTTGTTCGTGTTCGTTCATTTAATTAAACGAACAATTTTTTTTCATGTTCGTTCGTTTAATAAATAAACGAACATAAACGAACGGTTCACTGAACGTTCGGTTCATTTACAGCCCTAGTTCCATCCCTATACTTCAACGGCAATTATTAGATATTATTGTTGCTATTACAATATGGTTAGATTTGTTTAGTGGATCGAGTTTTAGTTCGGTTTATATCATCGTTATTGTCATATGTAAAACAGAAGGACATGACTTTGAATGTGATTAAACGTGTAATATCTTTCGATTTATGTGTGGAAAATCGTATCTTACCCCTAAAAAAAATTAATTTAGCCCTCTCAACATTTTTAAAAAGTTATTATTAAAGCTCTCGAAATTACTAAAATTTATAATTAAATTCTCAATTGTTTGATTTGCCATGTGATATTTACCCATAAAGTTGACATTTGGAAGTGATAGCTCAACTTAAAACAGCTGCTCTAGTGTTTTCATATACAAATTGGTCCGCCATTTTAGTTCAATATTTCCAACACAATGTTACTTAATTTCTTCAAGAATATACACACATATATATGAGATGCCTTTCACACACTGATTTTATGGGTTTGGTCTGCCATTTTAGGCTCACCTTTTTTGAACTTTTTTTTTTCTTAAACAACACACAATGTGAAGACCCTTTAGGTCACATTAAATTTTCGGTCAAAAAATATTTATAAATAAAATCAGTTGATCTAACAAGATAAGATATTAAATCTTTTAAGTAAAATCAGAGGCTTAAATTCAAATGTTGTGAACAAAAAAAATTAGATTTAAAAGATCGCTCTCATAATAAATGTCTGCAGTACATATTAGGGGTGTTCAAAATTACCTGACCCGGTTGACCCGGCCCAATGACCCAATGCAAAATAGGCGGGCAATTATAGGTTTATTTTTTTCCCTCGGGTCGTGTACCCAGCCCGATAATTATCTCGGATACTGAGGTCGGGCTTGGGCGAAAAATATGGCTCCAGTCGGGTACCCAATTACCCGATAATATGTATATATATATATATATATTATATTTTAATTTTAATTAATTAAATATATATATATATATTAATTAAAAATAAAAAACAGACGGGACATACCTAAACCAAACAAAACATTTCAACCTTCTTTTTCCCTCCAAATCCCTAAATTGAAATCCCTAAAAAGTCATATAGGCTCCTCCATCGCTCCTCCCTCTCGTGAGTTGTCGATCTCGTTTATTGTCCCGCCGACTTGTCATTCGCCATTCGCTCTTCCATCACCGTTTAAAAGTATCAACGATTCAACAACAAGTCAGAATCTCCCCTCTCTCCATCCAGCAAGCAAGCAGCCAAACGCATGTAATTAATTAATTAAAAAGAGAGAGGTCGGTATCCGATTACTTGAGTAGCCGAGTTTTATGAGTACCCGAACAACGGGTACCTGAATATAATAGGTCAGGATGCGGGTCGAGCAATGAGGTACCCAAATAAATCGAATACCTAATTTTTTAGATACCCGACAATGAACACCCTCAATACATATTCTCAATTAATCGATTAAAATATCATAAAAAAACAGACCCAAAATCACTTTTCTGATCTTACTACATTCAAATTTTTTTCTCCTCTCTCTTCGCTAAGCCTTAGACAAATGTAGAAAATTTGTGGCTATTCTTTGAATTTTAGCCCAAAAGTTGGATATTTCTATAGCATATGAGTATTATTCCCGACAAAGTAATTCATTCACGGCTGTTGAACACCATCACCCACGACTTCGTGTCTATGTAATTTCCCCCATCTTTTTTCCCTTAGCTTTTTGACGATCTGAAATGGGAACAAGAAGAAAATAATAAAAATGGGATTTTGACAAAATGTAGAGAATTCTGTTTAGATAATAAAGCATTCATATATAAGAACGATAATTCTTTTTAGTAGCTAGACATTTTTTAAACATTCATTATATAATGCTTATACTAGTTAGACCCGTCACCACCCATAAACACGAAGATATTAGATACTTAAGCATACTTAATCTCATATTCTCTTGTATATTGTACCAACGACAATATCAACCGAACTATACTCAATCAGCTTAGCTAGATATTTGTATTGAGAGGTCTCATAAAAAGGGATATGAATAGTCTATATCAAATAGGGGTGTTCAAATATGGGTATCCGGGTCTTTGGGTACCCGAGGTATTGGGTAGTGATTTAACCGCTCGTGTTGGTCGGGTACCCGCTAGTCGGGTAATTGGATACCCGGATATAAAAATATGTATTTTTTAAATATAAAAGTATTTTAATAGTTTAATATAAAAATACATATATATAGGTTTGGCGGATTTCCTCTTCGCTAAGCAATCACCTTGCGGAGATGATTGGTAGGGCATGGGAGGTGAGGTTTACATGGGTTCGGCGGGAAGCGAACAAGGTTGCGGACAAGCTTGCAAGGGTGGTGAGGGACTTGCCGATGGAGTATTATAGGTTTTTGGAACCGCCAATGGAGGTTGGTGATCTTCTTTTTGATGATTGGGGGTGATGTTCCGTTGTTTCTCCTAGGGGTTTTTGATTCTTTGGCTTATTGATTAGTTTTTTTCGTATCCTATGTATCGATTATCATGAGCACTCTTTTTCCTCCATTAGGTTTAGGGAGGTTTTTTTAATGAGGCTCATGGTTGTCGCCATTTTCCTCAAAAAAATATATATTGAATATAAAAAATATTAATTTTAAATATATCCGGAGTATTTGGGTACCCAAAAATTAATTTTGTGACTCGGGTCTGACCCGTAAAATAACGGATCAAATATTTGACCCGAATAAATCTCCAGTTATTTATGTTTGGATAATCAATCAAATCAGTCGAGTTGAGTATTTTTTTAACACCCTAATATTAAGTATATATCTTCTGCTCGAGACACTTAAAAATAGTGTGACTCTATTGTAGTAACTAGTAACTTCGTAACCTACAACACTCGTCTAAGCTTTTGACTGTCAAGAACGAGGTCTAAGCTTTATAAATTGAATTATAAAGTTTTGATGATGATATATAGCAAATTTATTAATATTTTGACATATTATATTCGAATTAGTTAGTGAATATATTAGATATCGATAATTATTAAAAAAAGGTAAACTACAATGGAGGTCATTAAATTATGGGTAATGTTACATTTGTATCACCCGATCATTAAAAGTTATATTTTGGTCATTTAATTATGGGCAAATTTACATTTGGGTCACCCAATTATTAAAGGTTATATTTGGAGCACTCAATTATGTATAAAGTTACATTTAGGTTACTCTTTATATTTAAGAAAAGTATATCAATTTGTGTATTAGATTAATTAATAATTTCAAATGATGTAATCTAATGTTAACAAGGGTCTACAAATGATTTGGAAGAAAAAAATAACTAAATTGATGTATTTTTTTAAATATGAAAAGTGACTCAAACGTAACCTTGCCCATAATTGACTAATTGAGTGACTCAAATGTAACCTTTAATAATTGGATGACCCAAGTGTAACCTTACCTATAATTAAGTGACCCAAATATAATTTTTAATAATTGGGCATTCATCCGGCTGATGCAAAAGGCCCAATTGAGACTTCAAAATCGTATGAGCTCTCAATTTTCTTAGGCCCTAACTCGTAGGCTTTAAATCCAAGTCCAAAATCAGCAAAACGGCATCGTTTCTTGCGGCTAACAGAGTAATACGCTCATGTAAACAGAATCTTATGAAACTCCAAAAATCACGACCTTACAGCCACGTACTCGTTTCAGTTTTACCCGCGAAATCCAAACGCCCCGAATCCACCGCAGCATAACAACCGTCCATTTTCTTCATCAACCGCCATAACAAGAAAATCGTGATAAGGATCAACGGCTGAGGTTAAAGCAAAGAATCATCAGCTTAAATGTCGGATATTATCGGGTATGGTGAGTTGGACCCCACCGAGTCTAGGGAAGTGACAGGTAGCTAAACTTTCAGGTATTTTCTGTTTGTTTCTCGGGATTCTTGTTCTCCCCCCTCCCCTTTATATTTTCTCTTTCTGATTCTATTTTTTCTTCACCTCATCGACTTTACCTTTCTCTTTGTTTTCCTTCGTCTAAGCGGTGAGCATTGTTCTATCTGTTCCTCCATTTTCTTCTTATTATTATTTTTAATTTTTGTTTATAGTTACTGTTTTTATGCTGATATTTTGTTGATCGGATTGGATTATTTTTATGCGATGTGAAGTTGTGAACCTTTACGGTTTTTTTCTTGAAAGTTTCTATTCACTTTGTTAAATCGATTTTACTTGAATCAAGCTGATATCAAATATGGCATGAAATGAGAACTCATACTTTTTGACCTGACAGGAGATTAGGATTTAGTATAAATTTTGAAGGATTAAATAGTTGTTGAACTTTGTTTCTTCTTCGTGCTAAATAGCTATAGCAGTTTAAAATTGAAATGGATATGCATGTCCACTAAGGAAAGCTGGAAACAATAAAATATTTAAATTGTTTTGAAGTTTTTTAGGAATTTATGACTTTCCGGGTTCAATGTTATGGAAAATGGTGTTGATTTTAGCATTCCTTCATACATGCAGCATACTGCATAATCTTCTTCTTTGCCCGTCTGTGTGTTATCTTACAACTGAGTGGCGATTTGTGGCTGTATAGGTTAATATGGGAACGGCTTTCAATGTGGTGCTGCTGCCACTGTTTATCTCCTCCCTGTTGTTTTCTGTTGTAACTGCATCTAGTGATGGGTTGGTTAGAATAGGGCTGAAAAAGCTGAAATTGGATCCGAACAACCGGCTTGCTTCCTGGCTTGAATCCAAGGATCGAGAGGCTCTCATAGCATCTATGCAAAAGTATGGCTTCCGTAACAATCTCGGAGACTCTGAGGATATTGATATTGTTGCCTTGAAGAACTACATGGATGCTCAATACTACGGTGAGATTGGTGTAGGAACTCCACCACAAAATTTCACTGTTATATTTGACACCGGCAGCTCAAATTTGTGGGTACCATCATCTAAGTGTTATTTCTCGGTGAGCTCCTGCATATATGCTTACTATGAATGTGTAGGAAAAAAACTGTTTGCTTTGATAGTTGGGAAAGAAAACTTGTTTCAGAGCAAAGGATTTATGTTCTTACAATATGATGTAGGTTTCATGTTATTTCCATTCCAAGTACAAGGCGAGTGAGTCAAAAACATATAAGAAGAATGGTATGTCAGTCTCTTTTTATTGCATTCATAATTGTTTTATAAACCTGTTATTCTTTATTTTATGGACTTAGAACAATCTTAAGTTCCTGATTGTATACATTTTAATGGTAACAAGTGGAACTTTTATTTTCAAAATAATGGTGGTGTAATTTATGGTTGTCTCTGTGGTTGGTCTATTATTGGTAGGATTATTTCAGTCGGAAGATGGTGATGGTTTTATACAACTCGAAACATTATGCATGCTTTTCTGGCCTATTAGTAATGAAATTGCACTAGGTCTTTATGTAACCAGTTTCTAATAGGCATTTATAGGCTTACTTGGTAAATTGAATTATGGTACCTATTTCCAATGGATGCTTAAATAATATAGTTGTATTATCATATTTAATGCAGGGAAATCTGCCGCTATTCACTATGGCACTGGTGCTATATCTGGTTTCTTTAGTTATGACCATGTTCAAGTTGGTGACTTGGTTGTGGAAGATCAGGTAAGTGGAGCTAATCTTCTTCACTTCCATTTGCCCATGATACAGTATTTTGAAACTTTAAATTCGGTAACTTATTAATTAATTTCTTTACCAGGAATTTATTGAGGCTACTAGGGAGCCAGGTCTTACATTTTTGGTGGCCAAATTTGATGGGATATTAGGACTTGGGTTTAAGGAGATTTCAGTTGGGAAAGCTGTCCCAGTGTGGTATGTTTGCATTTTAACTTCTATAGGCTATTTAAGATATTTGTTTCCATTAGTAGCTTATGTTGGACCACTTGTTTGTTTTACAGGTATAACATGATCAAGCAAGGTCTTATCAAGGACCCAGTATTTTCATTTTGGCTTAACCGCAATGTAGATGAAGAAGTGGGCGGTGAAATTGTTTTTGGTGGGGTTGATCCAAACCATTATAGGGGGAAGCACACATATGTCCCTGTAACACAAAAAGGCTACTGGCAGGTTGACCTTTCAAAACTCAAATCATCATTTTCTGATAGATGCTTTATATATTGTTCTGTCTTTCTCTTCTTCTTTTTTTCTTAATTATCACTTCTTTTTGGTAGTTTGACATGGGTGATGTTCTTATCGGTGACAAACCATCCGGTATGTTTTTTTCCCAATGCCTATAGTACTTTAAAAGTGGGATTAAATAATTTCTTCAAGCTCTTCAATTACCTTCTTTCAAGCAACAACATTTCTTGGAATTGATCTTTGTGGTTCTGACATGGGCATTTGCTATTCAGGATATTGTGCTGGAGGCTGTGCGGCAATTGCAGATTCTGGAACTTCTTTGCTTGCAGGTCCAACGGTAAGCCATAACAATTGGTAGTATTGTTTTTAAATAGTTGATAATAGTCAATTGGGTAGCTTTCTTAATGCCGACTAAGTCCATTCTGTTTTGTCTTACTTGTTAACCTAGTTATTGATGTGATTCCCCGCTGTCTGTTTGTCTTGGTGCAGACTGTAATAACCATGATAAACCATGAAATTGGTGCCGCTGGAGTGGTTAGTCAGGAGTGCAAGGCCGTGGTTCAACAATATGGGCAAACCATTGTCGATTTACTTTTAGCTGAGGTGACTTCTAGCTTTACTCTGAAAGTAAATTATCATATACTCAGCTGTGTGATCGGTTTTCGGGTTCTATACTTCATTCCTAGTGACTGGTTTTCCCCTACAGACACAACCAAACAAAATCTGCTCACAAATTGGATTGTGCACTTTTGATGGTGATCGTGGTGTAAGGTCAGGCTCTAAGGTTTTTATGTGTGTTTGGTCACTTGACTACAATCTTTCTACTTTGTTTAAGGTGTAAAACTAAGGTTGCTCAAATGTATTTATATAGCATGGGCATTGAGAGTGTGGTGGAAGAGAGCAACAGCAAATCATCTGGACTTCAGGACAGCGCTATGTGCCCTGCTTGTGAGATGGCAGTTGTTTGGATGCAGAACCAATTAAGGCAGAATCAGACTCAAGACATCGTATTGAAATATGTCAATCAGGTGATATCTGATGGACTTGAATACTTTATACTTGTTCAATAATTCGCGAGCTCCGATTTTTACCATTTGATACTTGTCCAGCTATGCGATCGGATGCCAAGTCCAATGGGAGAATCTGCTGTCGACTGCAAGAGTCTTTCGTCCATGCCCACAGTTTCCTTCACTATTGGCGACAAAGTTTTCAAACTTGCCCCGGAAGAGGTAAATAAAACCCATCCTTATTTTGCATCAGTACCATGTTATTGCTCTTTAGTTTTCAACTTTTGGATGGTTCTTATATCTGTTGCTTAAATGTATCATTTTATGTTGGGTGGTGTGATCAGTATATTCTCAAGGTCGGCGAAGGTCCTGAAACTCAGTGCATCAGCGGCTTTACTGCTTTGGATGTTCCTCCTCCTCGCGGGCCTCTCTGGTACGTCGTTTATGAAAATAATATGAATTCATTAGAAGCATTTTCATATTGTTTTGGTTTGATGCAGGATTTTGGGAGATGTTTTCATGGGCCGCTACCACACTGTCTTCGATTTCGGTGAACTGAGAGTTGGCTTCGCAGAAGCGGCATAAAATATGTATGACCATGGATAGGGGACCCTAGTTTTTTAATGTCCATTCATGTCTGTGTTATGTAGAACTCTATAAAGATGGTTGGAAACATAGTCACTTGTCTCGGGCATAAATGCTTGTAAATATTTATGTTGAGTTGCATTTGCTGCTTTGTTTTATCAATGGTTTGGTTACTTATTAATCAGTTTACATATCCATTTCTTTTTGCTTTCTTTTCATCAGTTTCTACTAAAAAAATTAAATTTCTCGACTCAACTTGACGTAAAAAAAACTCGACTCATTTTGACTTGACTCAAAAAAATTCAAATAAAATTTAAGTTATAAAATAAAAATTTGAATAACTCAAAACTTTTAATAATTAGTGAATCCGTTTTTAAGTTCGAGTCAGATCCTTCAATTCTATCTATAATATATATACCGTGTGAAAAATATATATATATATATGTATTGTATATGAATATAAAAAGTCGCTTAAATTAAAATCAATCTATATTATAACATCAATTACAATTAAATTTATATAGAAACTCAAAACTTCGACTCGAATTGAAAATTCGCAAATAAAATTTAAGTCGTAAAACAAACTCGACTAAGTCAAAAAAATTTGACTCGATTCAATCGAACACCCGCCTTTATTTCAAACCAAACATTCACATTTCACATAAAGTGTTGATCAAGTCAATTAGCATCGACTTTTACTGCACTATTTTAAAAAATATATATATAAACTTGACCCAACAAGACTGAAGATGTTGATTAAGTTGATTTGCGTCGACTTTTGCTGACCGATCAGACTCATGAAAATGGATGAACAACATTTTCATTTATCAAAATACCTTAACTAAAACCATATAAGAACAATTGGAAATCAAAGTTGGCTTCAGACATTCAATTTATAGAAAATAAAGTTCCAAGTTCAGGCAGTTAAAGAACTGTCATATTGTTAAGGAAAGAGCATTGACTGAAAGTGAAACCATAGAGAATTTACACCTTTCTTTTACCTATATACATCAGATTGCATCGTGTATTGCATCATGCTAAAACCAAAGGGGAACCAAATGTGTTTTCTCCACTGTAAGTCATATAGAGAAACCCGTCTTCGTCCTTGTTTTCCTCGTAGATCGCAGACATCAAGGCAGCTGCAATGAAACTCAAGAAATAAGCCTTGTAAATAGAACGAAAAGTGCTGATTTAAGTTATAATACTCTAAGCTATGATGTTATCAACTCACCAGTAGGTGGGAGGGTGTTCTTCACAAAGACAAATATAGCTTTCTCAGCACTAAGCTTAATCCGTTTACGAACAACATAAACAAATTGCCCCACAGTCAAATCAGCAGGAACGAGATACCTGAAGCCGTAATAAGAGGCATCATTCACTAGAAAGTGCATTTGGCAAGTAACATATTAAAGAACACGAATATTGATCGATCTTCTTCCAATGGATCGTAGCCAAAGACTACACGAGCATACCAGAAGTAAATTGAATAACTTTTGGAGAAGTGTGATTTGAGTGTATATGCATTTGGCAAGTAACATATTAAAGAACACGAATATTGATGATCTTCTTCCAATGGATCGTAGCCAAAGACTACACGAGCATACCAGAAGTAAATTGAATAACTTTTGGAGAAGTGTGATTTGAGTGTATATGCATTTGGCAAGTAACATATTAAAGAACACGAATATTGATCGATCTTCTTCCAATGGATAGTAGCCAAAGACTACACGAGCATACCGGAAGTAAATTGAATAACTTTTGGAGAAGTGTGATTTGAGGTTATACACTCATACTACAACAAGATAAATTTTACTATAAACAAGGGAAATGGTACTAACTTCTTTTTATCAATATCAGGAATGTCACCTCGTTCAGCCTTCTCTACGATAACCTGCACAGATGTCCATTAACATTGACGAATATTAGGATTAATACACAATATAAAAAGATTTTAGCAGAAAGGGAAGATGACTTAGTTATTCTTACAGGAATTCTATCCGGATACTTTTCCCTGATGCGACTGGCTTCAGCCTGCCTCCTTTCTGAGAATTAGAAAATTTCAAAATAGGAGGACGAGTATTAACAACATTTTATTCGATTAATTGGATCAAAAAATAGGAGCAGCAGAGACAACAACAAAGGCAATGAGGATGCAGCAAATTTACTCGAGAGGTGAGACAAATTACATCCATTCATGCATATCATGAAAGATTGGAAATAATGAAAGGAGAACAAATAATGACAAAAGAAGATGATATCCTCTGCAAAGCAATTGTTTCTGCACACATATATCGAAGTTACAAGTCTGTTTAAAGATACAATTATAATTGCAACTTGCAAGTACAAATAATATACATCCGAATAACTATAACTAGAATTAACCGTTACAAAGCACGGTCGGACTGAGAACCGGAATAATATCCGGACCATCTATACAAACCAATCTATAGGATAATCACTATACAGAACATATGAACATCTCATGAGCTCAACCAAGAAAGATTCATCCAATTTAAAACAATCCAATAAACTACCCCAAATTTAAGTTACAAGTATGTTTAAAGATACAATTATAATTGCAACTTGCAAGTACAAATAATATACATCCGAATAACTATAACTAGAATTAACCGTTACAAAGCACGATCGGACTGAGAACCGGAATAATATCCGGACCATCTAAACAAACCAATCTATAGGATAATCACTATACAGAACATATGAACATCTCATGAACTCAACCAAGAAAGATTCATCCAATTTAAAACAATCCAATAAACTACCCCAAATTTAAGTTACAAGTATGTTTAAAGATACAATTATAATTGCAACTTGCAAGTACAAATAATATACATCCGAATAACTATAACTAGAATTATCCATTACAAAGCACGATCAGACTACGAAGGAATAATATCCGGACCATCTAAACAAACCAATCTATAGGATAATCACTATACAGAACATATGAACATCTCATGAACTCAACCAAGAAAGATTCATCCAATTTGTAAACAATCCAATAAACTACCCCAAATTTATCCAACGTTTCATGAAAGTATACTAATTTCCTAAAATTTCCATAATATAGTCCACATCAAGATAGCAGATTTACAATAAGAATTAATAATAATATTAAAAAAAGACTAATTTTTCAAACAAAAAAGATAAAACAAAGAATACCCAAATCAAATCCAACAGCAATTCAGTCAAGCATATTTATAAAAAGGCGAAAACATATATAAAAACTAACCCAAAGGATGTTCAAGCTTGAAGGAACTTTTCGCCATTATTGCAAAATTCAACACCTGATTAAATCACCTGCGAATTTCAAACAACGAAACATCAACAAGAAACTCAAATCTGTGTTCTTTCTTCTAAAAACAAAAGGCGAAAACCTATAAAAAAATTCGCAGAAAATAACTTTCAGAAAACATACCCAACACGGAAAAACAAAGGAAACGCTTAAAGAACACAATTGATCGGTGGCAAGCAAAGGAATTTATAAGAAAGTTGTAACCTTTTTAAGGGTTTACTTGAATTCGAGGCGTTACACGGAACCAAAAAGCTTTAGGAGATTTCTTAATGAAAATTATACATTAGTACATTTCCCTTATTTGTTGCCCTTGCCCTGCTTACAAGGAATCTAATCCGGGCCTGCTTAGAGTAAAGGTTAAATAAGCTAAAGGTCCTTACACTATTTCCAAATTTATAATTTAGTTCATACACTTTATTTTTTGCAAAATTGAGTCTTGTACCATTTTTTATTTGAAAATTTTGGTACATTCTTTAACTTATGTTCACATTTACACTTAATTGTTGACCTAACATTTATAAACATGATAAAATGATTTTTTAGTCCTATATGTTTACATTTTTCTTTATCAATTTGACCTTAAAAGCTTTAAAGGTAGATGGTAGAAAAATAAATATTTTCCGGTTAATGATAATTAATTAATTATTTTTAAATATTAAGGGTTAAACTAATAAAAACTATAAATTTAGGGAACTAAATATCTTCTTTTATAGTTGTCAAGTCAACCGTTGACAATATAATTGGATAAAAATTAAGAGAGGCTCTAGATTTTCAAATAAAAATAATGCAAGGACTCGATTTTATAAAAATAAAGTATAGTGACTAAATTTTAAATTCTGAAATAGTATAGAGACCTCTGGTATATTTAAACCTATAATAAATGATTAAAGTAAGTTTAAGAAAGGTTTAAATGTGCCTAATACAGTTTTTATTTGACAATTTTGGTATATCTTTAATTTCTATTCAGTTTTACCATTAATCGCTGATCTGATAACTATAAAAGGTAAAATAACTTTTTAGTCATCCATGTTTACATTTTTATCAACTTGGTCTTAAAAGCGGTTTACATAGATGACTGAAAACTTGTATTTTTTTTAAATTAATTTTTAAAGATTAAGAGTCAAATTGATAAAAATGATACAATGGAGGGACAATAAAAGTTATTTTGTCTTTTTATAGTTGATATGTTAACAATTAACGATAAATATAAATAGAAATTTAGAGATGAAGCAAAATTTTCAAATGAAAAGTAGTACAAAGATTCAATTTTGCAAAGTACAATATAAGGACTAAAATGTAAATTTTAAAATAGTATGGGGACACTGTCACGTTTAAACCTTTAAGAAACCAATTAAGTTTAGGATTTTTTTATTGCAGTTGGGGCTCGAATGGGCTGCCATGAACAACAGTGAATGGGTTGGCTAAGAATATGTATGGGCTAATTATGGGGTTAGATTGATTTTGGACTTGGTAAATTCAAATGATCTTTTCGGTTCGGATGAAATTTAGATTCAGTTAATTTTTAGTGTTGATTGTTTTTATTAAGTAAAGAGATATATGTTTTCAAGATAAATGTCGAGAACCGAACTCATATAAGATGAGATATGATGAGCATTTTTGGCCACTCAGCTAATTGGATTCAGATGATCTTTTAGGTTCAGATGGAATTTAGATTCAGTTAAATTTGGTGTTGATTGTTTTTTATTAAGTAGAGAGATATAGATTTTCGAGATAAATATCGGGATTCGAACTCATAAGACAAGATGAGCATCATTTATCACTCGGTCAATTAATGAAATTGTTTTTAGTTTGGAATTATTGTTTGATTTTTTTTGAATTGAATCCTTGGGTTCATATTATTTTAGATTCATATTATCTTTTTTTTATCTTTCGAATTTGATTGGTTGATTTTTAATCAAATCAAATTGGGTTAAACATAAATCCAAATCGATAAAATTTACTAGGTTACCTATTTTTTATGTATTTTCTTTTTTAGAAAGGGTGTGAGTATACTTACATGGATTGGAAATTATAATAAATATTAGAGTTTAGAGTTTAGAGTTTAAATTTTAACTATAATTTTAAATTTTATAGTTTAAATATTATAAAAATTATAAAAATTACATATTAAAATATAAATCTTAATTTAATTGCGAAAAATATAATTTTTTAATACAATACACAATGTAGATATAATAACATAATTATTGTGGTTCAAAAGAAAATAACATAATTATTGAAGTGATGACGCATCTAATTAATTAATGAATGTGGTGTATGGAAATCCTATGCCCTAATGCTGCCCCATCCCCACCATTGTCTGAAATTTTGACATCTGTCCCTTTATAAATTGTTTCTAATTTCACTTCATTTGCTTTTTAAGTTTTTTTTTTTTCTTTTCAAAAATGTTATTAAATTATAACTGTTTTCATGATTTATTTTAATTTAATTTTTAAGTGATTTATCTACACTAATGATTGTGGTATATAAGTATAACAAAGAAGAAATGGTTAACTGTTTTTCCCCTTTCTTCATAAAAAAGAAGAGAAGAAATGGTTAGAATATGTAATTTTATCTAAGTGTTTATTTAAAAAAAATATGTTACTGGTTTTGACAATTCATAATTTGGGTTAAGAAATTGTTACTTATCTCTTCTATTTTTTTAAATATCAATGGAAGACGTGTCAGTTTTTAATTTGTTTGGACTTTTTTAATTGCACCATTTTTTAATTACAACCCTATTCTACTTCTACCTAATGGGAAGAGAGAAAATTTAGGTGAAGATAACACTTTTAAGAAGTCTTGAACTCGAAATTTAAAGAGAAAGAAATGAAGCAGGTGAGCGTGCTCTGACCACCAGGCCGTCCTCGCATGCTCTTTAATGCACACTTAATTGTTTTGGCCGTTTAAACTTAAAGTTTATGTTATTTCTCTAAAGATTAGAAAATATGAAAAATGTAATTAAAATAAAGATTAAACAAAAAGAAGCATGATATTTTGAATAAGAAAATTATTAATCATATTCTAATATTCTTTTAATTTTATTTATCTTGATAACAAATATTTTTACTATAAATATTATTATACTATTGAACTTATAATTTATGGATTTATATATAATATATTTGCGGTGGAAACTTTTAATTTCCACAAATACCTTAGTTATAGGCTTTAGGGACTTAGTTTAGGGTGTAAGGTTTAGGGGTTTAGTTGTACATGTCCAGAGTTTAAAGGTAATGGTTAGAATTTAGGGGTTAGGATTAGGATTTAGGGTGTAGAGGTTAGGGTTAAGTTTTAGAGTAATATGATGATGATTTAAGTTTTAATCTATAAACCCTAAATTCTAACCCAAATCCTAAATTATATTCACAATCATTAAATTCTAAACTACTAAATCTTAACCCCTTAACCTTACCCCTAAATTAAGTCTCTAAACCCTAAAACTAAAATGTTTGTGAAAACTAAAAGTTGAATGCTACCATTGTTTCACACTAGCATATTAAAAGAAAGACTAAGAAAGTTGAACAGATGATACCCTTATATCACACCAGCATATTAAAAAAAATTATTCCATTTTATATTAAAAATATTTTTTTCGTTTTTCTTTTAATTTCCAATGTATAATTACATTAAAGTTTTCTTTTTCAATCGACTCTGATAATTGTTTTGATTTTATTTGTGGAATTTAAAATTCTCCTACTGTAACAAATAATTATCTAGAAAAAATCTCTTAATTGCATCAAGTTCAACTTGTGATTAAAGTAGGTAAAATGACAAGGCTACAACCAGTAAAACTCTATAGCTGTTAATCAAAATATCTTGAATATGATCAAACTTTATTAGTTGAATAATAGCCAGCTAATACTAATTTCATTCGAGTAGAAACTAATTCAAAATAGCTAGGGTTTATGGTCAAGAATTTAGGGTTATATATATCTGAATATTTATCTGAATTTAAACTCGAGACTTGATTTCAACGCAAATCTTTTATCACTATATTAATAATTTGTTGAGAAATGGAGAGTTTATGGTTAAGAATTTAAGGTTATATATATAATTATATATAATATATGTGTGTGACATTTAGTGCTGAAAAGAAATCCTCAAAAGAATGAAGAATTTTACTGTTGCATTCTTTCTTTAAATTTTCAATGTATATACCCTATACTGATTAGAAAGAAAATATTAGTAAAGGATGATGCAATTCATTTATGTGACTCGAGTTCGAGTATCAGTTTTGCACGGTATGTGTGCTTTATTAAAAAAATTAAGAAAATTAAACAGATACTACCCTTGTATCACACCAACATATTAAAAAAACAGCAACCACAAAAATTCACCTAGCCAAAACCAATAATGGCGGGAGGTCACTTCTTATAAATCAATATCAAAACTTTGTACGGAGAGTAATAATGCATGTAAACAACCCTAAAGTTCTACTGATTTTTTCAAGGGAATGAGATTTATCCATCACAGAAATTTGATTCCATACGTATATACATATACATACATATATATATATATGGACCTAAATAAAAGGGCAAAGCACAAGGAAAAAGAATAACATCGGCCTGCATTTAGTATAGGAGAGAGTACGGTCCATTAGGTTTACTACTCCATTTAAGACCCCTTCTGCAAGTAATATCTCACTGTCACACAATTTGCAGTGTCCCCAGAAACCATGGGTCAATGTCGCTCAGCGCCAACGATGGTAGGCGATGTCGAAGAAGGGGAGCGTTGCGAGGACGACGAGGAAACGTGGTCGAGCTTGAAGAACAAGTGCTTAACCATTGGAAGGGAACAACGGTCGAGGTTTTACATATTGAGGAGGTGCGTTACTATGTTACTATGTTGGCATAAGTACGACAGTTAAGTAGTGTTAACTTCATCCATAAACTTGTGTAATAATGTTCACTGTATTAAGGGTATAAAGTATGGCTAAAAAATAGAGAGAACCTAGGGTTTTTTTCTGGAGAAAACAGACATGACATTTGGGGCTGCTTTAGTTTGTGCTGTAAGATATGTGTGGGAGAGAGGGACAGATATTCCTTTCGGTAGGACATCCCCATATTACAAGGGCATGTTATTTTGTACACTTCAGACATTGTGTGTCTGTAATTACAGATTATGAGCCTTATCTGACAGGGCTTAAGATGCTTTAATTTGTTGTTTATTGCCAACACAAAGGCACTGCTTTTCCTCATCAAAACCAAATAATGATCCCACTAATTTGGTTCAAGCCTAATTCTAAACTTTAGTGGTCTAGTAGGTAAGCATACACCATCAAACAATACACTATCTATCTACTAGCAAAATTAAAGTAATTGCATTAGGCTTAGGCAACCTGTAAGTGGTGGTAGCCAACCCAATTCATCATTAAACAAATGGAAAATGGTAAGCTCTTTTGGCTATATTTTCTTTGTGATTCTGAAAATATTATATCGAGTTTCAATTATATTCGAAGTTAAATCAAACCGGTCTCTTAAACAAAATGAAAATACAATTTTCTTTCCATTCAAATTTCCGACTCGATTCAACAAACATTGATCAACATTTCATATATAGGAATGGTAGGCTGAGATCCACTTACGCACAACTTTATACGTTTTTTGATCATTGGATGGTGAAATAGTAGGCTGAGATAATTTCCTTACTTTTATTTCAAGTGATAATCTTCACATAACCAAAAGTGTAATCTTAGTTATATATATATATATATAGATGAGATCAAGTTACATGGTGTAAAATTCATTTAGTTTTATACTAATCTAGGACTATTGGATGAGTGAAATGTATGGATGAGATTAACAGTAAAAAATGTGAAGATTATTACTTGGGAAAAAAAATAAAGAAATAATCTGGGTCATTAATTACCATCATCCAATGGTCCAAAAACTGTGTAAAAGTAATTGAGTTTTACACGGGGTAAGTTGATCCTAACCCATATATATATGGATAAAATTTGTCTGCCCCTTCCGGTGTCCCTACATATGCCCCAACACTAAAAAACACTACAAAATTAAATTTTAAATCCTAAACTCTACACCATATACCCTAAATTCTCTAAACCCTAACCTAAAACACTAAACCCTAAACCCTAAAGTTAATTTTGAGCATTAGATGAGTGAAACGAATGGATGAGATTAACAGTAAATATTTGAAGATTATCACTTAGAAAACAAAGAGTAAGGAGTTAATCTGAGCCATCCATTCCCCCATCTAACGATTTAAAAAATGTATAAAACTTAAAGAATTTTACATTGTGTAGGTTGATCTTAACTCTCTGTATATACAGCGGCCACTTGGGGTTTCTCACAAAGGGCTATGGTTCAATATTATTAGTTGTTTTTCTGTGTTAACCGGCAGTGCTTTTATTAGGGGAACAAGCTTCAACCATACATTCACCATTGCTGAACAAGGGGTCTGGTCTGCAAGTGACATGATCAGAGCATTCTTGGAGACAATGTATTTAACTTGTAGGGCCCACATGGGGTCAATCTTCATTTATTTTGTGTCTTAACTCTTACCCCCATGGTCCTTTTTCTTTTTGTTCATACATACATGATGCAGATGCATACATATCATCTTGGGTTTCATTTTTTTCCATCTTAATATTGAGTAAGAACATGCTGTGGCAGGCAAGTTAGACAAAAACCAGGCCTGGCATTTCTAGTAATGCAACAAATGAGGAGGATGCATGTAAGAAATAGGGAAAAGAACTCTCGGACACAACACAACTGGATGAAACATATATATGCTACATAAACCTAGTTGAGCTAACTAATTTCTCGGCCATTTGTTTCTTGGTAATTGCTTACTGAACTCCCTGACTCCAAGCCACAGGGTTACTTCACAGGCCACAATTAATTCGCCTTTGAAACCCTGAAAATAAAAGATGGAAATTCTCTAGCCTTTTCTGTACCTATATTTATGTCCCACGCTCAAAATTAGGTTTAAGGTTTAGGGTTAGTATTTTAAGTTAGGAGTTGTGGTTAAGGTTTAAGTAATTTAGGGTATGATGTATTTTTTAGAATATAGGGTGTAGGGTTTAAGATTTAGAATTTAAGTCTAAGATTTAAGGGGCACCGAAAAGGAACAGAAGAATTTTATCCGAAAATAAATGCTTTCGCTGCTCGACTTTTAGGGGAGCTAGAAAACCCTAAAAGAAACTCTAGCGGTTTGTGGTTCAGCTTCAATACTTAATGATTTACTCACAATCGCCTTTGTACGTTATTCCTTTCCATTTTTTTATATTCAAAGGTTTTTAAAGATATATATATTTGGCTCAAACAAGTTATTTAGGGTTCGAATTCTTATATTGAGAATGAAATAATTTAGTTTGGAAGTATATTAAAATTTTACAATATTTAACGTTAGAACATAAAATGGACATGCGTATTACTATTTTTTTTACAATATTTAACATTGGAACGTTTCATTGGCTCTGAATATGTGTTTATATACAAAACGCTAATAGGGTTGTAAATGAGACAAGGCAGATCTCGAGCTATTCGAGTTCGATTCGGTCAAAACTTGGTCAACACTCGACTTGAGATCAAACTCAACTCGAGTTCTTAACGAGTCGAGTCGAGCTCAATACTACTCAAGCTCGACTCAAGTTACACGAGCCGAGTAGAGATCAACACTATTCAGGGTTTCACTCAGACTCAATTACACAAATAAAAATCTTCTGCCCCTTTTCTGTGTCCTTATTTATGCACCAACACTAAAAAATACTACAAAATTAAATTCCACGCCCTAACCCTAAATTCTAAATCCTACACCATATACCCTAAAAATACATCTTACTCTAAATTCTCTAACTTAAAACTCTAAACCCTAAACTCCAAACCGGAAAGTGGCAGAGAATTAAGTTCACCCATTTACAAATTACACCCCCTATCCTAGATATGTGATTTTGTAGAAAGATTCAGATTGACACAAGACCTAAAAAAGAGGAATTAAGTTCACCAACCGAGGACTTTATTCCAAAGCTTTTTAATTTTTTTGAAATTCAAAGAATTCTGGTGGTGGAACCACACCATTGACATGCCCTCTTCGACCTCATCATAAATACAGAATTGAAAGCTCAAGGGTTCTTTTCAGTGAGCTTTTCCCACTGTCTCTCTAAAAAACTTTATAATTTAATATAGGCACCTCCTTTTTGTTCTTGGGTTGGTGCCCTTATTTAATTCTTTCCATACCATTTTCATGGCCACTGCCCACTTCCATCTCTCTCTCTCATTCATTTAGTATAGGAGAATCTCTATTAATGTTTCTGAAGCTGTTCTTTTTTTTGTGTCTTTCTATTGAGTTATTTGTTCATCATCTTCCTTATCAGTTGAAGTTTGAAGCTGAAGGTGTATATATAAATATATATATGTGTGTGTGTATCCCTTATTATAAGTGTTATTTCTGTTGTACTTCTTCTCCAGGAAGATTGGTGAGAGAGATCTCATATGGAAAGCATAGTGAAATATTCGAATGCGAGTTCGAGATATTGGTGCGGTTCAATCAGAGAGCTTTCACTCTTAAGGACAGAGTTTTGTTATTTGATTGAGCCGTGCCAATATCACGTACAATTGTATATAATATATATATATATATGTATATACCTTTGCTTTCACTTAATCAAGGTATGCCCTCCTTAACACCTGCAGCTAAATGTTTCTCAAAGCATGCTCAAGTCTCAACCTGTTAATTACCTGAGACATACATACATACATACATACATACATACATACATACATACATACATACATACATACATACATACATACACACACAAATTATAACCTAGTCATCTCTCTCTCTATCATGTTAACCATTTTTTAGTTGCATGGAAGCATATAAGAGCTGTCTGAATGGTTTCATGGTGTATTATCTTTTCATGCAGGAAATCCTACCAAAAACTTCCAGATGTTCTTGTTTTCTAAAAGGAAATGGAGGGTGTTTGTTGAATATTTCAGATAACTTTTTAAAATTGAACTTTTTTGACAAATTTGATATTTGGGGTAGTTGACAAGATTCTCTCTGTTGGCTTCTTTATTATAACACACTTAAATATAATATGTATGTATATCTCTGAAAAGATACAAAACAATTGGAGGTCTAGAATGACTGCCAGCACCATGTCCACTTAAAAAGTTTTCTTCATTTGAATCATACAATTAAAAAGAACTGTTCATGTACATATACATATATATATATACACATACATGGAAATAGTATTACATAACTACTATATATATACATACATGTGTTGCAAGTGTTTGCACTGTTTTCCCAGCTGCCATGACCATTTTGTTTAAGAAAAGCATGCCAGGTGATGGCCCAGAGGAGCTTGCGGCGGAGGGAATGGTGTTAGGTAACATTATAATCAGTGAGTCAGTGCTTCTAAAGCTGGTTATTAGGTTACAGTCATGTCTTTATCTTTATCTTTATCATCAGTGCGCTGGTTATTAGGTTATCTACTGATCTTCTGATTCGATATACAATCGATAGCTGCCGGCATAAATCCATGTCAGCGAGCTTTACGGTTACGTCGAACATTGTTGAACAAGAGAGATAAGTATTGCAGATATAAAATGTGTAATGTATTGCTTTTATTGAGTAGGAAGCAGCAAAATGCTGCCCACAAAGATTACAACTCTAGTTATGGATCCCATCACTATGGCAGGGAACTTGTCATACAGCTCTCCACTATTCAAAGAATTGAGGGTTTTGAGGTGTGTAGTTCTATCTGCATGCTATTGGGGATAGGCATCCCCTAAAGTAGAGGGATACCCTTGTAACAAGGGGCCTCTATAGTTTCTATATCTTAGTATACTATCACACATCTTTTGCACCTACGAATGTCAATGCATGCTCTCTCGTGTGTACCTTCCCCGAGTCGGAATTTCTAGTCGTTTGCGTAAAGTTTGTGGTCCATAACGCGTTTTTGTCTTCGCCACATCGATTGTGAACATCCATAATCCTCTTCACAGACATGCAAATTCCACTGCACTGCCAGTCGAACGAAGCGGCACAGACATTACCGGCTTGAGCTTTCCGCTCACAATCTGCAAGAAAAAAATGAAATAATACACACAAAATCAGTTTATCCTTCCCAACACAGAAAACTGCCTTATCTTTAAGTGTAAGAGTTACCTGGCGGAGTAGCGCAGCAGAGTCTCCTATCATCCACATGCTCTACGTCTAAACCAATAAACCAAGATCCCAATGAAACATCTTCATTCGCGTATTTATGCAGTACGTTTCTGAAATCGAGCATAACTGTTATCACTAGAGCTCGGCATATCAACTGAACAAATATAACAGGGTTGAACTCACTGATTTATCGATATGTAAGTGGCCAAATCGTTCGATATAGCATACAATTGCCCGGTAGCATGTCGGAAGTATTTGTTTCCAACATCACCAAATTTCCAGTACTCAGGTTCATGGTATTTCACTCCCCTGTTAAATAAAGATCAAATGTGTAAGAACAACCAACACTGTCAATATCTTAATGTAAGATAATTTGGAAGAAACTCGGAAATTCTGCTTACTTTCGAGCAAGAACAGGGCCAGACTTCATGCAGCCGATATAAACTCGAGGTTTCTTTCTATGTTCGGCTAAAGTAGTTCCAAGCGTTGCTACAGTGTATTTCAAGCATATAAACTCAATAAGGAGTGATTAATTTTATAGGTAATACTCAGAAAACTTGGTTAATGACTCTTATCTCATTCTATAAAGAAATTATGGCATATTCATGAAGGAACTATGTTGCCTACAAAGATTTTTACACATGAAAAATGAAAGAAATTTTTTTTTTTACCTAGATTTACATGGACATCATCGTCAACTTTGACATAAAACTCTGCATCCCACAAGGAAACAGCAGTGGCAAAATAAGTTTTCGTCTTGCCGGACAACTCCAGGTAGCCCTCAATGTGTTGCTGCATTTGGTATGGAAAACAGAAGTAAAGGCCTGTTACATATTCTTCTATGTACTATTCGAACTTACGACTATTAAGAGTTAAGTACTCGATATATGTAACGACTAATAACAAGTATTACCAATCTCAAAAAGTCTCCATGCACTCTTTCCTCAGCTTCGATGGCTTTATCAAGAATGCCGCCTAATGTCGAACTGGAGAAAAGACCAACCGGATATTTTAGTTTTCTACTCCCTAATTTACAGTCAAATAGTTTACCAACAGATGGAAATTACCTGTGACCTATAACGAATCGTATGATGATGCCTTTCTCTTCCTCCAGCTTTTTCCGCATCTCAGCTGGGATGTTTATAGTAAGATTCCATATATTCATAGACCAGAAGGAAGATCATAGAAAAATAAAATGTAAGAACCATTAAACGAAAGACTTGTATGAAACAATTATGCACCTTGAGGCATCCAAGTAGCACGCACGGAATCTCTCCGCTTACGACTACTAAAAGCAGTATTGATTCCTATAACCATAAGATATTTTCTTTTTGAAGTTGATACACCATTCTTTAAGTCCTCAGATATCATAGGGTCGTTAAGAACCGTCTCACGTTCCGCCCTAGCAGCCGTTAGTTTCATCTCCAAATTTGAAATTGCTTTATCCACTGTCCTACATTCCATGTAAACCAATAAGTTATGCATTTAAGTCCACATTAGATTACAATACCTCAAAGTTAGATTAAAAAACACATTAGCTTGGCTTACTGAATAGATTGTTGAGACCCCGGAATGCCTCTAGAGCTATTGGCTTTGTTCTTCAGAACCCTCTAAATTTGAGAAAAATATCAATTATTACAAAAAAAGTTACCTGGAAAAACTTTAGTGTGCTCTTCAAAGCTCAATCAAACATATAAGAACAGAACAAACTCTGATAAGAAGCACTCACAATTTTCAGATCACAGTCCATATGTCGTTTGTCCTCGGTTTTAGACATCCTTGGAATGCCTTTGGCATCAGGTATATTCAACATCCTGATTTACACATGTTGTAGAGTAAGCCATGGGAAAAAAAAAGACTAAATATTGAACAAAGTTTACCTTAGATGTCTGAGCTTTCCAAAACATTGACAAAAGAAACTCAGCAGACACAACAAGAAATTGTACCATATGGTGAAAACACTAATCTTTAGAAGAATTAGGACTTTCCTAGGGCACTATTTAAAGTTCTAATTGCAATTTAAAGGAATAGTTTCAGCTATTTGCAAAAGGGTGGCTGAGAAAATATTAATCATAGCAGATTAAGAATAGCAGTTTTTCCCAACAATGATCACCACAATTTACAAAAGCATGCTTATCAAAGTACTTCCAATTTCCAAAAGCTTCTTTCAAGAGATCTAATACTCACAAATACAAAATTGACCAAAATGCATCATTTATAAATAAAAAGGAAGAAGCAACTAAAAACTGCAAATTTAGGATTAAAAACAGAATCCCAGAAAGCCAAAAGTACCTGTTGGTGAAGAACATTCCAGCAAAGAAGCTAGCAAAACAAAGCAAAAGAGCCAAGTTCTTCGGTACAAGATGCTTTGAAGCATACTCTCCTCTACTCTTGACAGACATATTGGTACAACCAAGTTGCTTTCTCTCTCAAAAATGTAAAATTTAAACAAAAAGATGGAAACTTTGAAGTAGAAAAGTAAACCCAGAAACAGATTCAGAAAGGACAAGGCATCAATAGTTTAAAGACCTAGTTTTTTTTTTGTTAATGACACACACACACACTCTCCCACCTTAAAGAGAGACATAGGGGGAGAGGGAAACAATTGGTGAAAATAGACACACGAGCTGCCCTCTCTTAATACTTCCAAATTACAAAACCGTCCACTACTACAACAAACGGACATCACCATAAATGTCTCGTTTTTTATGTTTCTATTACCTCCTCTGAGTAACAGTCTTGCAGTTTTCTTTCACTTTGTGCAGTAACAGCAAGTTTTCTTTTGTTCATATGACTTGCCATTTTGGGTGGGGGCCGAGGCCCGATGGAACCCATGATCTGAACTTGGACTGGTTATCTATTGGGCGTTTTGTCGAACTCAGGAACCAAGGTAATCATTGGTTTAAAGTAGCCACACCCACACAGGACAAAATCAGAAACAACTTTAAGCTCAAACTTACTGTAGTAATGAAGTTTTAAAGTAGATAATGATAACACAAAGGACCAAAGGTGACAACAGAAATGAAAGCAATATCAACAAATGCAAAACTAGTCCAAATGAGTAAATTATTAAGTGTTGGAGGATTTTTTTTAGCTTGGATTTGTTTCATTTTAATGGGAGAACCACTTATATACCATGTTGAAATTATCCCTCATGTGTCAAAATTAGTAATTTTATGTGATTTTTTTTAACAACTTCATGTCATAATATTATTTGTTATATGGTGAAAGTAATTATTGGAATTTAACTAGGTATAAAAGTAGGATATTGTTGAGTAGATCAATCAAAGGAATTCACTTTACCACTATCAGAAACATCTTGTTGATTTAAATATCGAAAAACATCTCGAAGCACAATCTTCGATACTAAAAAGGGGTTGGTCTCAAGAATGTTACAACTTCATCTTTATTTTGAAGATGAAACATTGCTTTATGCTACACAAAAATGGATGTAAAAGTCCTTTTAAGAGCTAAAACTATGGCAGCAAAAGGAAATTTTTGAAAAGGAGTGAAACCCTAACAGATAGTTATCACCAAATGATGTACAAGCTAATGAAATGGGGCATTGATTTGTAGCGTGATTTTTGCTTGACCAGCTTCTTTTCTACTAGTATTTCTTAGCCGCATGGTAAAGCTCGATATAATCGAGTGCAGGCCGATTCCACGACCAGTCTTGCTCCATCACCCTCTTGCACAATGAGTTGAACCAATCCCGACCATCGTACCAAGCCGCGATCGCCCTACAATATCGATGAACAATAAATTCAACTCGACTTCATTGTAATATTTGCGAAAACATATGGTAGAACAAGAACAGGAAAATGCGGCGGATGCTAGTTGTGTGTGAATTAGTTAGCGCTTGAAGCTACTTGAGTTGAAAACCAACCGATATTGATAAAAAAAACCGGTTTTACCAACTTCAGTGTTGAGACATGAACTCACCTATTGAGGGCATAATCGACTCCACCACAATCAGCTCCGTCGAAATTGAATCCGTTGGGTTCAAGACCTTGTGCTTCTGCTCTAGCTTTGTCGTTATCAACATCGAATACAGTGTCGTATAGTCCTTACAGAAAAAGTAATCGAAACACGGTGTCAGTATACTTTTGAGCGCGTATCAACACATGTCAGACAGAAGAATCAAAATTACAGACTTAAGATGAGTATGCACCTCCTGTTTTACGAACAACGGGTATGGAACCATATCTCATTGCAGTCAGTTGAGTCAGTCCACAAGGCTCGAAAATGGATGGGACTAGAATGAAATCAGCACCAGCATATATCTGTAAAAAGAATCATATACAAGTACACTCATAGTGGGAACAATAGTACATCAAAATGAACTTTTAAGAGTTCAGACCAAGTGAGAAAGTGGCTCATCATAAGTCAAACAAAGGCAAGCACGATCCGCTTGAGATGAACGCAGCTGGTTGGCCAACTTTACAAAATCATTTTGGATACGAGGATCTGGGGCTGAGCCAAGCAATACAACCTGTAGCAGAAACGAAAATTCCACCATTTGCTTATGAAGATGCATTAAGTAGTAATATACAACCAAGGAGATTCCCACAAGTTGTTTATTCAATCATTCAAAGAATTCATGGTGCGTGTCAATCACATTAATGTCACTACTGAGGGAGTTTGGACTCGTATAAAACCTGTCCGTCGTGTTCTAAGGTGCGTGAAATTGCATGCTTGATGAGATGGATTCCTTTCTGATGAGTTAAACGAGTAATAATTCCAACCAAAGGAACATCATATTTTTTCAAACCAAGCCTTTGCTGTAAGGCTTCCTTAGCAGCTCGTTTGCCTTCAACAACATTTTCTGAATTGTAAGATATCTGGAGTAAAAGAGCATAAAAAATCAAGAACAATAATGGGGAAAACAGGGGAAAAGCTTCAAGTAAAATGCTCTAGAGGCCAATCTTACACTTTTTCTTTAGAGGATTAACCACTAAAGTTGATATGATAAAGGCATAGCATATTTAATAAAATACAACTCTAAACAGTATCTTCGAGATTCAAAATCGGTCAAAGGAATGAAAAGGCAAAGATCAATGGTGGAAATTTCCGTAGAAAAAGGTAGAGGAACGTCTCCTTATCAGAAAAAAGAAGTCCAAAGATGTATAACAGTTCTTTCATTTTCTCTTCTATGGATTGAGGAAAAGCTCATAGATACAATATTTACTTAAAAAGGGTTTATCTACTTACAGGAATGAACTTATCATTATAGGGATCCCAAATATCTAAGTCGATTCCATTTAATATTCCATGGAACTTGTGGAGATGAGGAGAGACCGCAGGATTTCCGGCAACTTCCTTTGAATATGTGCGTGAAACCTGCATCATATGAATAAGAACTAACTCGGCCACTATCATTGTAACTCTGAATGATAAACGACCTCAAACTATCTCGTATCCTGGTGGTACGAGTACCCCAAAGATACAAACAGTTCATATAAAGGGCAATTAAGAACCACAAAAGGATCAAATAAAAAAATCATGTGTATACATGTATGATTCTGGAAAACATAGATATCGAGGAAGTAAAAATTTTAGGTACATACGGTTGTAGCTTTGTCTGCATATGCCATAGCCTTCGAGATGAAGTGTGCTCCGAATTCAAGGTTATGTATGGTGAAGACAACCCGGGATTTGGTAAGACCATAATGCATATAATGGTCCTTCAACAGCCATATGACCGGGGCACTAGACCAATCATGGCAATGAATTATATCCTGCCAAGGGTTAAGCACACTTGAAATGAATTGTAAAGACAGAGCTGAACAGAAAAACACTAGCTAGGAAAAATAATACCACCATACATATAGGTGATTAACCGATGCCGTGCACTGTGCATTTAAATATTTAAGCCAGATTTATGGGTTGAATCATAAACTCACAGGGTTAAATCCACCTTGCTGTAGAAATTCGAGAGCAGCATGGCAAAAGAAACCAAACCTCTGCGCATCGTTTCCACAACCATATACACACCCTTTCGAGAAGAATCTGCAAGCAACAGTACATGAGAGGAATCTTATGATTATAATTTGTTTAACAAAATGAAAAATTTTGATTCCGCAAGGTGCATCGGGATTACTAAAGTTTACACACCCATTAAGTGGCTCCAGAAAGTAAACCGAAAGGCCTTCCACTTTACCAAACCAAACTTTAATTTCAGTGCCACCCCAAGAAAAGCTTCTTTGGTGATGCAGGTCTGTTACCTACAGCATAAAACATCCCATTTGACGGACATGAATTATTAAAAGGACGAGTTTGATAAAAATGAAAACAGATAAATGATTTTCCTTTTTTTCATTCTCAAATACTAAGATATGAATGAATCATTGTAAGAAGCAGATTATGCGATAAGAACGACGGAAATTAAGCCAGGTACGAGACTTTGTTTTTCAAGAAAACCCTGCAACAACCTTGCCGTGATATTAAAAAAATCTTATTTCAGCCACCTCATGCAATAGCTAACACCACATACAAGCTCAGAAACAGTATGCCTAGTATGCAAGAACGGAATCAGAAGAGTCTATAGTTAAGAAAATTGACGGAAATATCTCCGGTGAGGATAATGAAGCTGAAATATCAGGCTAAAGTGACAATAAGCTTACATGGTTAAGGTTCAAGCAGTCATACTTCGGGAAAATGATGTCCACGTTGTGGTTAAGATCTTGAACAGCACGTGAAAGACTAGTAACAACATCACCGAGGCCTCCAACCTGCAAAGTTATAAAATGGAAGCAACTGAGAAAAATATGCAGACCGAAAAAATATAAACTAGAAGAACCTTCTTATAGGCAAGTACAATGGAATTTTTTTTAAAAAAAAACTCCCTTAATGTCCAAAAGGTACCTTTGCAATGGGGGCCATCTCAACTGCAATATGCACAATGTGCAGTGGTGGCTCTTTCACAATTCCTCCAAAGACGGGTAAATGATAATCCATACGGTCTTTGTTGTCAAAAATTCCACCATCTTCCCTCTCGGAGAAAACAAAGTCCATCATATATGCATCCATTGGAACCTTGACTGCAAAGACACATAAAGTAAGTCAGTCTTTGCATTCGAAAGTAGAGAAACCCTCTAAATTGCAGGCACATAAGAATGGAACATTAATACAAAGGTTTAATACTGTAAAAGCCAAATACGAAGAGAACACCACATGTCACTTAACAAGATAATATAAAGCAACAACAAATCAGTCATATATGCATCACACTTGGGCACAAATTAGAAATAAGTTATCTGCAGCGGAGGAGATAAAGAAAGCTTTACTCTCCATGTTAAAGAGAAGTATCTATAATGGGAAAAGCAAAACAGATCCCATATAAATTAAAATCCCGAAAAGGTTGACAAAATTTACCAGTGGCTTTTACATGAGAACCATTATCTGCAGGCAACATTCTTTGAGGTGGCAATGGACCCATACTGTGAGTCCAACGATTAAATGAACATCTGAACCATACTTCCGGTTTTCCATTAAGAATGGTATTAGCAGGATTATAAAAAACTGTCGCCGTCCTTCCTGCTTGAACATCAAGAGGTTCAGTATAAACTACATTCTTCTGAGAAAGAAAAAATCTCTTCAAAGTTCTTTCCTTCATGTCAGCTTTCATTTGTGCTGCTTTTTCGGCCTATGACAAGTAAAGAATAAGAAATTCAAATCAGTATAGTGGGATGAATTAATGATTAAACTTTTTTATCTTCTATTCTACCGGAAGTCTGGAACACGAGAACATAAGTCAATGCAATGCAGAAAATGCATTTTCAGTAGCAATCTTTACCATTCTAAAAGTGGTTCAAACTTCACATTATTGTCATAAGAAGAAAAGGCATTGAAGAGAAGCCAACAGTAAACAACAAAATGCCCTTATTGCACGCACATCGTAAAAATTACATCATTAATAGATCGAAAATGAGACGATAGAATGATATTTGAATCTTCACCTCTATTTTGCAGAAATTGACTGTAGTTATTCATTTCCTCAAAAAAAGACTGTAGCTTTTCAGAATATAGTTTCATGGAAACTGACCTTGGCTCGAATGGCCTCCTCTCTAAGTTTCCTCTCCTTTTGAAGCTTCCTGACTATTTGTTGTTCTTCCTCATCCCAGTACAGCTCTTCAGGAATGCCTTTTGGGACAATAGCATGGAAGTCTTGACGATTATTGTTATCATAGATAGTGGCCGTCTTGGGTGGTCCATCAGCGAAGACCCAATCCAACAAAAGTGCTCGACCTGGTATAACAACTGTAGAAAAATTCCATCTCAGTCGAATGATGACATACCACAGAAATGTCCCTCTACTTAGAAGGTATTATCTCAATCAACTATGAAGCAAGTCCAATCAGATGACCCGAAGAGCAACTACATTTTAAAAGGAATAAATGGTTCTCTACCCAAGCCGAATCAAAAGACATTAAAGCACCCAAGATTCTGTGTCTCCTCTATGTAATTATATGCAAACAGAAGTTCCCATGTAATCAAGAAAGCATGATTATAGCCATAACAATCATTTCATTTGCCAAAGCTCAATTACACAATATCTTGTATATAACATTTCATAGCATTTTCATAAGTATAAAAAGGAAGAGCAACATACCTTCCGCGTACCACCAGTCACCACCCTCATTCTCTTCTGATTTGACAAGCTTTTCGGAAATTGTTAATCCGTCGTTCCAATTATTATGACCACCATGAATCCAAAGCTCATTGGCATAAGCAAGAGGGCCTGAACTTTTGTTATAATGTATCTTGACCTTGTCAGTCCCTTTGAATTCATTAGGCTCTATGAACCAAACATTATCAATTGATCGAGCAGCATTTTTTATCAATTGTTGCAATATCTCTCGCCTCCTTTTAGTCTCAGTTTTTGCTTGTGCCCTATCTACTTCACTTGCTGCCTTCTCTGCTTTCATTCTTCTTTTTTCTGCTTCTATTCTTCTTTTCTCTTCTTCTTGTCTTTCCTTTTCAGCCTTCTCTTTTGCAAGTTTCTCTTGCTCCCTTTGTTTCTCCTTAACTAAGAAATCTTCAAATGCAAATTCATCCATTCCACCCTCGACAGGAATGCAAAAGTCAGTTTCATCGTTATTATCATAAATCTTCTGCCCATTAAAGAACACAAAATCCATCTTGTAAGCTTCCTTAGGTACATGAATCACACAAGACCACCAATCCCCTTTGAGATGGCTCTTATTCAACCTTTCGGTGAATGATCTCCATCGCCAGTGATTGAAGGATCCCTTGATCAGAACATCTGGCTCATATTTGAGAGGGGAGAAACTCCGATTAAAGAACACTTCTACCTCCTCGTCGGGTTTAATAATTTGAGGATAAACAAAAAGTTTGTCTCCATTCAATAAGTTTTCCTCTGCAAGCCCCTCGATTTCCTGCCTACGCAAATTTGCTTCCATCTCCAATTCCAATTGTAGAGAATTATCTTCAACTCTTTCTTCATTAGTCTCACCCCTTTCAATCTTCACAGCACCATTGTCATAAGCTTTTGTACCATCTATATGCTTCCCTTCAAAGAAGAAATCTCTTGGGATACTCGCGCCATTTCCCGAAGTTGCACCATTTTCCGAAGTTATTTCTTTCTTCTCTAACCCCGCAACATCTTCAAGAATCTTACTTATACTTCCATTTACCACATTCAGGTTGTTCATACCATTTACCACATTCAGGTTGCTCATACCATTTACCACATTCGGGTTGCCCATACTTCCATTTACCACATTCAGGTTGCCTGCACCTCCATTTGCCACATCAAGGTTGCTTATGGCAACATCTAACCTGATACTTCCATTTACCACATTCAAGTTGCTTACATCAGCATCTAACTCTTCTCCCACTGATGGTAAATCCTCTTTTGCCTCCTCGTTTTGACCTTCATCTACCTTATTCTTATGATAAAACTCAGTGATTGATTCCTCCTCAAGAGCAACCTTTGATTCAATTGCAATATTGTTAGGTACCACAGACTCAATCAACATGGGCATGCTAAGGCCCTCTTTGTCACCATTAATCTTTGGCTTCCTCTTCTGGGTGCTCGATTCTGTCTCAAGACCAACCTTTGATTCAACTTCAATATCGTTAGGCTTTACAGACTCTGTCAACGTGGGCATACCGGAGTCCTCTTTCTCACCATTTATCTTTGGCTTTCTCTTCTGCATGTTCGTCGAATCTCCTTGTGTTTCCGAGATGAAATCCTCTGGAACTGGACCTTTTGAGCTCGGGTTAGACGATATTCTTGGTCTCTCCTTTGAAAAATCTACAGACAAACTCAAATTTGTAATCAACATTCAATAACAAAAACATTAAACTGAAACCAAAACACATCAGTTAGCAATAACTAACCAGCTGCACTAGCAGTAACTCTACGCGAAAGACTGCTGGTTCGGCGCTCGCTACACGATGGGGTAAACTGCAACCATTAAATCACAATTAGAACAAACGTTCGAAGCAAATGAGATCCCAGTACAATTCAACTTCTAATCATATAACCAGGGTAAAGCTACAAAGTACAAACAGGAACAACACTGCTGAAGCAATTATATGAAAAAAATGGGATTTTTACAAGGAAAATAATATACTCAGCTAAAAAGGAATGGTAATACATATGATAACACATAATTACTACATTACTTAATATTTCAATTAAGAAAAAAGAACCCCAAGAATCTTTCAACCAGATACACACTAAAAATCCAAGCTTTTTACTGTTAAAAATCAAACAAGAACACTGATCAACCAAAAAGCAAAAGAAAGAAAACAAACACCAAAAAAAAATATATATCACCTGTCTAGAACCCAGAAAAGGTTTGATCTTGAAGCAGACATTGGTGTGATTCAACACAACCTTATAACTCGGAGGTCTCTGTAATTGCAAACTCAGGTCCATGGCTGAGTTTGTCAGAACAGAAAAGGAAATGCTTGTAGTTAAAAGAGAGTTCACAGAAAATCTATAACAGTACACTTTATTGATTGATTCATTTATGGAACTCACTTAATATCTCATAAAAATCCAAAATTTAAATCACAGGATAACAGCATCAGCAGAGAGGTATATTCTAAATTTGGAACAATCTGATGACCAGCATTTCAATAGGCTGATGATGACAAATGGACATATGATTCTGGGAATTCCCAAGAGGTTTGGCGGCAGAAAAACAACCCTGACAACTGATGTATACGATATTATAAAGATATTTGTGAAGATCGTGACAGTAAAAAAATGAGTCCTTTTTAGCGGCTGCTAGTTGTTGTGGGCTTGAGATGAAGAAGAACCGTAGAAATCAGCCATGAATTTGACACGTCAAATCGCGAGGTGCCTGTTTGGCAGAGAGGGTTTGTTTGCATATTGTGAGAGCCCACACCATTGGGTTGTTGTTTGGGGTGTGAATGTATCCAGCTTCAACGATGTGTTCGTTTATTTATTTTTAAAGATGTTAATGTTCATTTATTTGGTATTTACGGATATGTTCGTTTAATGTTCTTAAACATATACATTTATTGTTCATGTCCATACAACTTTCGTGAACATATTGGTTTATAGTCAAAATGATGAAATTACAACATTAGTTCTTAAGCTCTTTAGACTTCACAGTTTGAATTCCAAAATTCACCTTATGTTTAATTTAACCCCTATCTTCGTCAATATTTGAAATATATAAAAATAAAAGAAAAAAGGGAACCGGGTAAACGAGTTATAAACGAGTTTGTTCGTGAACATAAACGAACCGAATGCACATGTGTTCGTGTATCGTTTGTTTATTAAACGAATATAAAATTTTATTTGTACTCGTTTATTTAGCTTATAAACGAACATAAACGAATGGTTCACGAACAATACATCGAACGTTGTTTTTATTTACATACCTAGTTGTTGTTTAGTTTGTTTGTTATGGTCTAATTCTAAGTTTAGTCCCTCTCTTTTGCTGAAAAGGTAATTTTAATATCCATACTCCATGAATTGACACGTCCAATTGCAAAATGCCATGTATGTACACATCTTTGGGTTTGAGCTTATTTGTAAATAGCATTATAGCAATACCCCACCTTTGTTGTTTTGTTTGTAATGGTTTAATCTAGTCTCCATATACGGTTTTAATCCCTCTACTTTAATCTAGTCTCCATATACGCCATGATAGTTATTTCAACACAATTCTCGTACCATTTTAAGCTGATGGGATGTTGACATGATAAAATGAATTAATTTTTTTATTTAGACAAACACATTAGCCCTCTATTGATGAATATGTCAACTAACTGGTATCAGATGCAATAATAATATATATCGTATTTTTAATAAGAAAAAAATAAGTTCGAGGTTTGGAAAGGATATTGTTGGACAATATTAGCCCAACAATATACATTATTATTGCATCTGATACCAATTAGTCCTCTATTTTCTCTTTCTTTTAATGATATTGTTCGGGTTATTTAGAAAAAATTCACATTAGCCCTCTATTTTCTTTTTCTTTTTTCGAGTTCTCTCTATGTCTGATAGTCACCCAGTCCTTAACTATATCTAAAGTTGAGTTGGATTAGATTCTTAAATCGGAGTAACATTCTTCGGACATTCACTTTTTTATCCACCAGACTTGAATCTAAGACCTTGCTTATGGTACAATAAGTCTCCTTATTGCTCGACCTAAATTTTCGATGAATATTTTTGTTCTATTTTATTAAAGTAAACATGCTACAAACTGTAAGCAACTAAGCATTGATACTGGTATGAGATGTGCCAACATTATAACCCGAATTTTAAATTGATTTCCAAATTTTATAAATGTTCTAATTGAGTGATTGAAGTATTAGTGCCATATCATTAAATCCATAAAACACGAGAATCAATAACCGGCAAATGAACAATTTAAGAATTATAAGTAAGGGGGCTAAATTAAAAAGGTATAAAAAGTACAAGAACTTGAGACATAATTAAACCGGATTTTGACCGTTGGAGATGGGTGGAGGAAGCAATTTGTTGATTGCTGGTGGGGTATATCCGTCAGGTTACATTTTGGCCCCTAGCCATGTTTCCTTGGTGCCTGTGTTGAAGGGCTTGAACAAAATGAAAAATTAGAGGTGAGTAAAATTCGAATAAAATTCGAATAAAGTTAATTCGGTTAAATAAATTTAGTATACTTATATACCTACTCAATTAATTCGGTCAGAATTCAAACTCATACAAAGGGTGAAGTAGATGAGCATCCGTAACTACTAAATCGATTAGTGAATTTTCATTCAATAAAAATTTTATTCTCAACTATTAATTTAATTAATCCAACAATTCTAAATCAATATAAAATTAAAATTTTTACATCGTGTGTATATATATATGGATAAATATTTTATACACGGGTGGTGAAAAACTTCCACAACCGCCTTAATTTTAGGGCATAGGGAGTTAGTTTAGGGGTTTAGGTGTAGGGGGTTAGAATTTATGGATAGTTGTTTGAGTTTAAAGTTTAGGATTATAATTTAGGGTTTATAGGTTAAAACCTAAATCCTCACCATATTATCCTAAAAACTAAACCATAATCTATAAAACCTAAATTATAACCCTAAACTTTAAACTGAAACAATTATACCTAAATTCTAAACCCCTACGCCTAAACCCCTAAACCATATACTCTAAACTAACTCCTTATACCTTAAAACTAAGGTGCTTGTAGAAACTTTCAGTTTCTACCGCCAGTATATAGGATATTAATAGATAAATGACACGACGTCCATCAAATTAGTATAAAATGTTTGTTTGATGCAAAATTGGTAATTTATTCATCAAATGAATGATGCAAACTGAGGAGTACAATACTCATGGCCCCATAATACTTGTATCTATCAAGGTTCAAATTGCATTTATACCACAGCTTTGGTTTACCAATTTCCTTTCTTGAGATGATAATTTACAAGAAAAATCTTATAAATGCATATCTGATCCACTATCTGCAGCTGGCTAATGCATCTTTCGGTTCATCGAACTGCTATCCGAGTCACGGTCATGTTCCGAGGATGCCGAAACATTCTTCCTGGGAGTAAAACAACTGGAGGAAGGGTGGTTGTAATAAGGCCGGGGATGGATGGCTAAGTAGTTCGCATTAGTCGGAAAGGATCGGTAGCCGTATGTAGTGGGATAAGGACTAGGAGGGAAGGCATTTAGTGGAGGCCAAAATACCATAGGCATGAAACTGTTTGCTGGTTGTGGCGGAAACAAGTGATACGGGGTTTGGTTATGGTAGGAGATATCGTTACCGAGACTCTTCGTCGTCGTGTTCAAGACTCGTGAAGTATTGGCCGCGGCTTGGGATTGAATGGTTGTAAATGCTGCTGTCCCATGAGATTGAATCGATGTGTAGCCCATGAGGCCGAACTGAGCAGCATGTGTCGAGCTCGATGGTGCCGATTGTTGATGCGAGGCTTTCGGTAAATTTTGAGACTTGCTGTTGGAGTTTGTTTGCCTTCTTCCTCTTGTTTTTGTTGAGGTAGTTTTCGAAGTTAATGGCTGAGAGCTAGGACTAGCCTGCTGAAAAAGCAAGATAATCAGCATAACGAAAACCATCTTTCATACGAAGCGAAAATCAACAACAAATACAAGATTAGATCATATCACGTATACAGCATTGTATTGTATACGTATCCACTTAATTTTCTAAAGTCGGTTCCGTTTTATAACCGATGAAAACATACAAATGGTGACAGAAGAGAAGGAAACCAAAATCTTCAATAACTAAAAACGAACTGTAGAACGATTTGATTCGAGAATTGTGATCTTACAGTGTTGTAATGTGAAAGAAACAACTCTTCACCTTCGGCGTCCTTGTCGGTCCTGTAATATCAAGGTTGAATATCAAGTGAACTGCTGAACCAGATTAACTTCAAAGCTAAGACATAACGGTGGCAAAGTGCAACCTAATCCATTTCTTACCTATAATACTTTTGCAGCAAATCTAAGTTCCTATATTTTGTTTCTCTTTGAACGAGGTCATCGGGGAAACCTGCCATGAAGAGAAGTGTGATGCCCAAGGCCTTGAAGAAGAAGCTCCCACTGCGAATATGGACTAACACCGCCATTCGGCACATGATAGGTCCAAAAGACTTCAGTTTATTTCTTCCCATTTGCTGCCTGACATATCTGGAAATATGCAGCAAAAAATGTTGCTAGATCATTAGGCTCATGAGGTATAAGCTCTATAAAATTATGGGGTCGATAAAAAAAATCATTCACAAGGCAGTACTCGGTCGTTACTCACTCGTTTTGAGGAAGATTTCTCGTCCTTCCACCATACTTGATGCACAAAAATAAGCATGATGGACAGCTAGGATCAGAAGGGCGCATAGCCTTCTCTTCCTCAAGTATTTGAACAGGGCATAGTGTTGGATTCCGTCGATTCGGATAAAAAATCTTCCTCTGGATGCCGGGATTCTCGTATAAGACATGCTCCTGCAATATATGAGTTTAGTTTCTTTTCTTCAACCATTAAACTATTAGTTCCGACCACATCTAGAAGCCTGGAACTTATATGTCCAAAGCAACTAGCAAGCAAGCAGAAGACAATCGACAAACAATAGAAACCGAGGTTGCTTACCCCCGGGTTCTTTGGAGACACATATGGATCCCCCTTCCTTAAAATGCTGAAGTGATTGAAGTCTAACTCATGCATATCTTCACATCCATGCCTTATGCCAAGGGAAGCAAAAACAATGATCTTCCTTATGGTGTGTGACTGAGCATTTTTCGATAAAAGGGCATCTGATTCTAGTATTTTCTTTACTTCTTTCGGACAGAAGGGGACTTTCTGAGGTTTCTTATTCCGCGATGTCTTTCCGGATGATACCATTTGACAAAGCTCTTCCCCTGAAGGTGGCATATCAGCAGGCACTTGTATATCCTTCAGATTGCTTCGGGTTAAAGGCACCTGTATATCCTGTAATTTGTAGTCCTTTTCTCGATTTTCTTTCATTAATCGGCTAGTGTTTGCCAATGGCAGCTCACTCGGACCACTGGAAAAACTTTGGAGACGAGATATAGGCTCTTCATCACAAGTACTTCTTAGATTCTCTTCACTTTCCCCATTTTTATAACCAATGTTGGAATCATCCTCTTCGTAATATTCATCTTCATCATCACTGTCATCCATTTCTTCATGATCTCCGGCAATGTCACCGACTTTAAGTTTATCAAAACCTGAAAAGTGGGTCTCGTCCATGCTCATCCAATTAATTAACCGGTCTTCATGAGTTTCAGCCATGCGAGGCATGTTTGGCGTTCCGTTTCCTGCCTTAGAAGCCATTTCACTTTCGATACCATTTCCATCTCCGGTTCTACCACCAGCGGCTTCCATTTTCCGTCTTTTGAAGCTTTGTTCTGCAGTATCAATACAGTTGCCCTGTCCGATAACATAAGAGACACTCATTAAGCAGTGAAAGTACATGCAATTAGTTACTTTGAATATACATACATGCATTTGAAAACGAAAAGGAAAAAGACATAACCATGAAT
Organism: Hibiscus tridactylites; assembly: GCA_958450335.1. Lineage (NCBI taxonomy): Eukaryota > Viridiplantae > Streptophyta > Magnoliopsida > Malvales > Malvaceae > Hibiscus > Hibiscus tridactylites. The sequence goes on from OY288279.1 coordinate 79,662,162, forward strand.
TACAATACCATGCTTCATTAACCAGAACATTCATCGAAAAAGTCCATTTGGACCATTTATCAACGACCAAGAACTTGAGAAGGCAAAAACATAGAAGTTAATCCGCAAAAAAACGACTTTAATGTCGCCAAAGCTCTCCTATTACAAGAGAGGCCTTAAACAAATGCATAATAGCCAGAGCACACCAGAGGTAAAAAGAAATGTACATTTACTTTTGGAAAATGATGCATATTACTGAGATCAAAATCACTAAGATTACAGAAACAGATTAAAAAAAGGATTGGTGAAGCAATACTTGTTCATTTGTTATAAGAGATTCCTTGTCCCTATGTTGCATTTGGGCTTCGAGTGATGATATTCTCTCCATAAGCTCGGCATTTTTCGCCCTTTCTCGTTGCAGTTCAGCTGCAATCTCTGCAATGAAATTTACAGTAGTACTCTCGCCCTTCATTCCTTTCTCTATTGCACACATTGCCGATGTGTTAACCAAGCTCGCACACGGTTGAAGTTCCGTTTCCACCATTAATGTAATGACGAGATACTCCAAAAACGAATAATCCGATTAACATAAAAAAAATACCAAAGAACCTTCCAAGGAAAACCTCGGATAACAGCTACAAAACAAACACTTTCACATCCAAAAGCAAGTTAGAACAACATGAAGAAAGACTATTAACTTTTTTCTATATCAAAAGGAGACGAAAACATGGGAAGTTTCTCTCGAATACAAAGTCAAAAGCTTTCAGAGTCGAAAACAATCAACTCGTTTACTTGCAAACAAAGAAAAAGTTAATGAGGAGAAAAACTAAGAAGTAAGAAGAGGGCAATGAACTGATCTTTACAGGGAAAGAGAGAGAGATTTATATGAGCCCTTGGTATTTCAGTTTTGAAAAAGAAAAGAGAATGGTGAGAGCAATATGGCATACAACCCCACGTGCATCTCTTTCTTTTTCCTTTTATTAATCACAAACTATAAAAGATCATAAATAGAAATGGCACCTATGTTTCTATCTTAGGATATGTTAAGTCCCCAGGTTTATTAGATTAACATTTCTTTCTTCAGTTGACAGCAGTTTTTTTATTTAACAATAGCTGCATTGTCTTGTTATATAGTGGTAAAGGCTGTGCCACCATTGTTAAGCATCCGAGGCACCAGATTATATACATACAGAACAACAAAAAGAAAGATGTATGAATATAAATTATACAAGAATGTATATATAAAATTTAAATTTAACCCCGGACAAAAATGGGTGTATACATCTGCAGCTATATTTTTTTCCTGGTTTAGGTATATCAAGAAACTCTAACCATAGATCACCTGTCTTTCATTGTGTTGATATGCAATTTCTGGTTTATGTACAAGTTGATTAATATGGTTACTGCATTGAACTGGTGAAGGCTTTACCTGAAGGTCATAATATAAAAGTATTTTACCCTAATTATGAATACATAAATGAAAAATGACTGACCATGTGTTTACTATAAAAGGTGAAAAAAGATGGGAAATTTACTGTCTTGGTTAGGGAGCAGGGAAGCACTTCATTTTCCTAGGTATAAAGAAAATGTGTGCACACGTGCATGTACTTTGCTTAATGGTGGGGTAACAAAAATAAATAGGAGTATATTATAAAATAAATAAAAAAACAAACTCACGTGGAAATGTTAACTTAAATGGTTCTCTAATGCAGTTTATGTCAGGGGAATATGAAGCTTAAGCCTTGGATACCATCCTTCTAATTTTAAACTAAACCCCCTACTTTTTAAAAACAAATATATCATGATGAACAAGACAGATCAGCCATTGTCTGTTCTTATTACAAAACACAGTTCTGAAATGGACAATGTAGTATTTTTACCAGAAAGGGTTAGCTTAGATATATAAAAAGAGGACATCCAGCAAGGATAGTATCAGAATTTGTTAAGAATTAAGATGTTATTCTTAGGGTTCTGTGATAAAAAAAAAAGTGTGTTGTTTCAGAAGAAGGGAGTTCTATAATAATGATGGACACTACTTTGACAGTAAAAATATTAACTTTGTAGCTAAAAAATTGCAAGTGGCCCTGGGGTGGTGTAAGATGCAATTTGTTTTTTGTCTAGTGAAGTGTGTTTAAGATATTTGATCCCCAGATACCTTGTGTTTTCTATAAAGAAATGGGGGACTCTGAGAGCTTTAACGTTGCCTAGCGAGCAACTTCAATCGATACGAGATTGAACAACAGTTTTCAGTCAATGTCTGTCATTTGCTTGTGAACATTAAACATAAGCAAGCAGACAGTTGACAATTCGATATTTTGCAGCCTCTACAAGCATTGAGAGATTATGCAAGAGTAGTGAGAGAAAAGAACACAATGGAGTCGCGAATTGTGAGTGATTTCATTTCGATAAACCGAAACACCTTAAAAGTTTAAAAACAATGAAAGAACTTGGGAACTGATAGATAATTTTACTCGGAAAGTAGATATACACATGCAATACTGCAACTTGAACCAATTCTAATTTATACCCTCAAATTCTCAAAGCACTCACTTTTAGAAGCAGGATAGCTATTAGCTAAGGACCCAAAAAAACTTATCCTGGACTACAACTCTCTATCCAACCCATACCTTCCGCGGTGATTGCTCCTACTCCTGCACAGTTAGATCGGCTCAGTCTTCGCTAACTCATTTGTGGCGATGAAAGGTAAGGGGAGCATCAATAGTATCTAAAAAAGCTTTCCAGTTTGGTGTGCTCCGCTTCTCATCATCGTGCAGAACTCCTCGTAGTTAATTTTCCCATCCTGTTGAATTCAAATAGCTTCAGTACAGTAACGTGATAACCTTATAAGAAGTTTCCATTGATTTGTGAACTTACATTATCAGTATCGACTTCGGAGATTACTGCCCTGATGCTGGCTTCATCACCCATTCCATACTCTTTCATAGCAGTCTCTAGTTCGTCCTTTGTAATGTACCTGCAAAGTATGATATATATGGAGATGAAATTATATCAAACAAGCGGCGGTCTATGAATGTGTCCTGGAAACCTCTCGGGTCTTAGCTCCTCAAAATCTTCCTAACCATTCTCAAGCATGTGCATTTCAACATTCAACAAGAAGTTTCTTGAGTTCTTTAGCAGAAAACTAGAAATTACAGTTCAACAACGAATGCAGATAGTTTAACATTATCAATAAAGGATGAAGCTATAATACTGAAAACAAGAAAACTCAGAACTCACCCACTGTTATCTTTATCAAAATATTGGAATGCTTTGTACAGGTGCTCATCTCTTTCGAGTCTGTATCTATTCATTGTAGCCGAGATAAATTCAATATAGTCTATCGTTCCGTTTCCATCCACATCGGCCTGAAATGTATGGAATGTAATTCCAAGGATCCAATTTGAGCGTAAAAAGCAATAATCAACTATAAACAAATTGACCAGTAGGTGAATACTTACAGCTTCCATTAATTGCTTGACTTCAGCTTCAGAGAGCTTTGATCCAAGACAAGCCAAACCTGCCTTCAGTTCTTCATAGGTGATCGTGCCACTCTTGTCCGTGTCCATGTTTTTGAACATGGCTTTAAGACCTTTAATCTCTTCTTCGGATAGATTTTTTGCGATGACCTATAGGGTGTTTCAGACAAACCAACATTATTAGGCGATGACAGAAAGAATTAAAACTCACAGGTATAAAGAATTTCAGGATCTGTTGTAAGAATACGAGTGTACTGCATAAATTGTCATGCTTAGAGAGTTATCGAACAAGAAAGGCCAACCCTCATTAGCACACATATTTCGCAATTTTAACTGTACTTTATCACAAACTTTTTTGATGCAGTTTTGATACCGCACCTTCAATGCGAGCTTCTTCAGCTTATTCATTGCCCTGAACTGCTTCAATCTGGAGAGAACAGCACTGTCTATTGGCTTGTCTGATGCTTCTCCATCTACTTTCATCCAAGGATGCTCTGAACATACCAGTATTATATGTTAATCAAACGCATCAAAAGAACCGAATAAGACTAACATGATATCGAAAGATAATTAAAACCTATCTTAATCAACTGACAAAGTACAAAAGCCTGAAGGTCATATACTGTCATATGAATGGATCGAAATTTTATAAGAAACAATCATAAAATTAAAATTCGGAACTATAACCAACAACTAAAGAGAGTACATACCAAGAACTTGCGCAGAAGTGATCCGCTTTTTGGGGTCCATTGTCAGCATCTTTCTCACTAGATCTTTGGCACTATCAGAAATCGAAGGCCATGGTTGACTTTCAAAATCTAGTTTTCCTTCAATAATGGTATCAAATATTCCTTTCTCCGTTTCTGCAAACACAATTTCAGCAAAATATATAGATTTTTGTTATCGAACATGACAGACAATTTCTAAAACAAATCAAGGTAGCAAATTCTTGATCTTTTTATATTACCAGCCCAAAATGGAGGGACACCACTAAGTAGAATATACAAAATAACTCCTGCACTCCATATGTCAACTTCCTTTCCGTAACTACGTCGCAGAATTTCGGGAGCAACATAGTATGCACTACCTACTATATCTCGATACACCTTCCCTGAGACGAATATAAAATAATTAATACATTTGCAACACATAAATCATAGAATCATAGATTATAGCAGGGAAACATTATTTAGTGACCATTGCATCTTAACAACTCTGCCAAGTTTCAATAATGTCAATTACTCTCCTACCAATTTGAGGGTTCAACTTCAAACTTAAAATACCACAAAATAAGCAAGAAGAAGATATATTCACTAAAAACTACTATAAAAACACAGGGGAGATTGGGAATTTAACCTTCTTCAATGAATACAGACAAGCCAAAATCAGTTGCCTTCAACATAGCTCCATCATCCTTGCTAGAGAGCAAGAAGTTCTCCGGCTTGAGATCGCGGTGGATCACGCCCATGAAATGGCAAATATGAACCACATTCACCACAACCCTGAAAATAGCAGCTGCAGCTCTCTCCGAGTAATGTCCCTGAGCAATAATCCTATCAAAAAGCTCTCCCCCAGCACAAAGCTCCATCACAAGATGAACAGATTGCCTGTCCTCAAAAGCACCCTTGAATTCCACAACACATTGCTGACCAGACAAATGCTGCATGATTTGGACCTCCCTCTTCACATCCTCCCTGTCTTGTCTACTCCTCAGCTTCCTCTTCAATATCGATTTGCAAGCATAAACAGCACCGGTGGAATTCTCTGTGCACAAGTAAGTTATCCCAAACTGGCCTTTACCGAGTTCTTTCCCAAGGGTATAGTGTTGCTTAATGTCTTCCAATGGCTTCCCTAACACTGTTTCTTCCATTAGAACTGGCCTTGTGCTTGCTGGTGGAGGCTTCAAAGGGACAGAGACTGCTTGGGGCGGCTGTCTTGTCCGAGGAACATCAGTTTGAGGCAACATTTTCTGGGTTTGAACTTGCTGATGCTGTGTGGGTCTTGGTCTTGCAGGAGGATCTGGCAATTTATGCTTGCTGCTAAAACAACCCATCTTTTCAAGGAAACAAATTCTTGGGGTTTTGGAAACTGGGTCTAAAAAAGTAAAGGTTAAAGCTTTACACGAAAAAATACAAGATTTGATAAAGTTGAAGACATTGAAGGGAATATTCCGTGGTTTAGAGAACAGAAACCGTGGGTTGGACAACCATTGAAGGAAAATGTATCTTCCTAATCCTCGCAATTAACGATGCGAGATGAGTGTACCATAATAAATTTCTTGCCTCTTCAAAACATTTCTTCTTCCATAATAAATGAAATGGAATTATGAGAGATTTTCAGGGATTTTCAAGATACCAACTTTTCATTTTATCCAAATTGCATCATTGTGATGTGAAAGGGACACAGCAGCAATATGGATATCATCGTATTCTAATTTTATCATTATCATACAAAAAGTAAATTAATAAAATGATTAATATCATATACACCGACAAACAATCACCTTAATTTTAGGGTATAGGTCGTTAGTTTAGGGGTTTAGGTGTAGTAGTTTAGAATTTAAGGATAGTTGTTTCAATTTAAGGTTTAGGTTATAATTTAGGGTTTATAGGTTAGAGTTTAGTTTTTAGGGTAATATGGTGAGGATTTAAGTTTTAACCTATAAACCTTAAATTAAAACAATTATCGTTAAATTCTAACCTCTTACATCTAAATCTCTAAATAAAATAAAATAGAATATAAATAAAATATTTATCCTAAATAAAATAGATAATTATCTCATATATATAATATAAAAAAAGGATTAATATCCTATACACTGGCGGTGGAAAGTTTTTATTTCCACAAGCGCCTCAATTATAGGGTTTAGGGTTAGTGTTTAGGGTTTAGAGTTTAGGGGTTTTACTGTAAAGGTTTAGAATTTAGGGTTCATGTTTAGAATTTAAGAATTAGGGTTAGAATTTAGGGTTTAGGGTTAGGGTTTAGTTTTAGGGTAATATGGGTGGGGATTTAGGTTTTAACCTATAAACCCTAAATTTTAACCCTAAACGCAAAATTCTATCAACAATTCCTAAATTCAAAACTACTACACTTATACCCCTAAATTTTAAACCCTAAACGAAGTCCCTAACCCCTAAAACTAAGGCGCTTGTGTAAAAAAGTTTCCACAAGCGCTTGTGTATAGAACAATTACCCATAAAAAAATTGAAGATATAAATGACTTTAAATAAATGATTTGATATAAAAGTACTTCGACAAAAGTTAAAAGTAATAATTTTTTTGAGAAAATAATTCTAAACACTAGTTAAAAAGTTCTTTTTGGCATGAAAATTATTTGTTAGTTATTACTTTTTGGTCTCAGAAATAGAGTTAGGATCGAACATAAAAATATTAAATTATTGAATTTTAAAAATATATGAGTTTATTAAATATTTAAACTTAAAATTTAGGACTGAGACTCAATTTATCTAATATTTAAACTTAAATTTCTTAAAATTATTATTAGACAAAAAAAAATTGTGGGCACAAGCCCACACTTCTTTATCTTTGTCCCTACTTGATTACTACTTAATAAACACTTGAATAACTATGTTATGTTATTTTCAAAAAAAATTAATAAACACTTGTATTTTCAACAGAATTATAGTGTTATAAATGAAGTAATTAGATTAAGGTTTATCTTTATAATGAGCTATGCAGTATTCAATCTAAATTAGTTAAACTAAAAAAATAAACTCTTGTATTTTCAAGAGAGGCCTAAACTCCTTTACTTGATCTCAATATTATTTTTAACTCTAAAACACTTCTAAAAAGTGATGGAGACGTACACTAATTTTATCCATGGACTTTGTTATGTGTTAGTGGTAACTTATACACTAAAATAGTTAAAGTATATTAATTTTATGTTAAAAAAAAGTTATCAAACACAAGAAAAAATTGTTATATGAATTCCGCTCGTTACATTATCTATGATCACAGTTAATAAAGCTTGTTCATCTTAAAGAAAATTCTAAATAACTATCTATTCCTTATTTATATGTAAGAAAGAGGTAAAAATTTTATAACTTTAAATTTCTTTAAATATTGTTAATACATGCAAACATCCACCGTCACGTGTCGATGAGTCACAGCCAACGAACACATATCGCAGGCGAACGACGGTAACCTACTCATGCGAACCCTCATATAGGCGAACAAGTAGAAGCAACCTGCGATAAACATGCAGGCCCACGAACGTATCCAAGGGACCACGTGTCAAAACACATGATCGTTACCGATGACAAAGCAAACCTAGGACGCCAAGTCATAGCCAGTCTAATCATAGCGTCACGATAACCCTTTTGTGACACATGTCTGAGTGGTATAAAAAGACACATGTTACAAGAAAAACATACGATCTTCCACTCTGAGACACTACTTTTCACATCAGATAAACCACGCTTGAACTCAAACTCATGACCACCACCGAACCATCGCTTTTGACTCTTGTTCACTTTACTGGTCAACAAATTTACTTTTATAGGATGATAATAATTTTATAACTTTAAATTTCTTTCATTTTAATTGTTCGAGTCGAGTTCGAAAAAAGATAATGAGGATTTGAAGCACAAGACATTCCATTTCACCCTCCAACTTTCGGCTATGATATATGTAAGCCCATCAGTTTAATGAAATGAATACACAAGTTACATAAATTGTACTGAATAAAGAAAAACAAATGGAGTTCGGACAAATGACAATAGAGATAGATATTGTTCCTCTTTTGGCTTCTTCCCTTTTAAAACTCATTATTTCATATTTTCAATGGATGGATCAAACCATGGGTCCTCAAAATATCTCATCAATATATATATTTTATCACACGAATAAAAATATTAAAATTGAATTTGTATACGAATAAATGGTTGTAAAAGTTTTGATGCTTAATCATGAGAGACCCATCAAATGGGGACTTGAAGTCATCTTCTTACAAAATGGCAAAGCAGCCCCCACATGAGAGCTTTGGCTAAAATACAAACCTTTTTTCTCTCTCTAAAATGTCCTTTTTGTATTTTTTGTGTTATACGAGAATTTTTAGGGTGAAGCGCCTTAAAATATGAGACTAAAATAAGGTGTAACTTAAATTCTTACAATTTGGTGAAGCGCTTTAAAATGAGGCGCAACCGAAATTCTTATAAAAATTGTAAGAATTTCGGTATCGGTTTTTTTAGGTATATACCGAGTTTCTTACAAAAAGTTTAAAATTTTTGAAAGGGTAAAAATTTTGTTATATACCAAAATTCTTAAACTTGTTTATAAGAAATTCAGCATATACTAAAAAATCGATACTAAAATTTTTAAATTTTTATAAAAATTTCGGCTGCACTTCTTTTTAGCCTCATTTTAAGGCGCATCGCGTTAGAAAAACAATGTATTATACTATCATTGACCCCATCTCTTGTCCACCCATCACCTTCCATCAAAAGCATTTCTTGGTTGGGACTTTGGACCACCACTTTTGCTCATTTTTTTACTATCATTTTATTTTTAATATAACCTATTCGATTTTCGATTTAGTCCAATTTAATGTAATAATTAAACATTGTACTTTATTTTATTTGTTATGGTTATTGTAACATTATTAGGACGAAGTCATTTTATGGATTAATGGGATGTTGTCTCTTTTAGTTTTTTTTATATAGAACTCAACAAGTAGTTTCAACAAAAAAGCGGGTGATGTTCATCTTAGAAGACCTGAGTTTAATCGCAATGTCTGTAAGGTGTGTGTGTTTTGTCAAAAGATTAAGAATATCTACGAACAGATATTACATAGTAATCACCATTAAACTATTTAATTTTTTTATATAATGATATTTGAGGGTTTTTTAATTTAAATAAAGTTTTTTAATTTTTTAATTTAAATTTTCCCAACAGCTATTGATTAAAAAACTGAGATTTTCCCCTTAATTTGTAAATAGAAAATGAAATACACTTATTTTTTCTGATTTCAATTTAAGAACATCATTCTTTTAGCACCATTCAAAATCCAGCTTGCTTGAGCTCACTCGCTACCGAGTTGACTCAACTGTGTCCGAATCACCATTGCTCGAGCTTTTAAAAAAAAATATTTATGTAAATAGTTAAGTTGGTTTTTCATTTTGGCTTAAACAAATTGGTTTAACATTAACCGTAGAACCCGGTTTGGCTCCATACGGCATCCCTGACCCGTCTCATGTCCCGGCCCTTGAGGGTCCGACCCACGCCTTCACAAACCGAAGCCCCACCCGCTTTCTTATTCCGAGCGTACTCACGCGCCAAGTACTCGTGTGGGGGCATCATATCCGACTCGCCGCCATCATCCGAGTCATGCATCGACTCCACCGAATCGGCCCTGTAAATCTTACTCCAGTCAGGCACGTTCAACGGCGCTGACGTGGCCAATTGCCGTACACGTGGCGCTTCCACTTCGGCCGCCACCGTGTCGTGGCCGGTACGATACTGATGCACGATCCCGCGTTTTGTCGAAGAAGAATCATCGAAAGCCAAGGAAAGCCCGCCCACAAGACAATCACCGCCGCCACCTCGTGGGATACGGCGACGGCTGCCTCTCGTTTCGAAGTTGCCGGTCTCGCTACTCTCGGAATGCTCGTCACGGTCGGTGCCGTTATCGACCATCGACCAGACATCTTCCTCACGAAGCTCCGATTCGCCGGCGACGGTTTCACCTTGACTGTGGCTGTAACTGTAACTTCCTAGAAACCGTTCGCTTCTGCTGGTGGTCAACCGCCGGCCCTTCGCCATTGAAAACAATCAAAACAATATTCGATACCAAAATAAAAAAAAATATAAAAGGAAAATGAAATTCAGAAAATCTAATTCCTAGAAAAAGAGGAGGAAAATACATTAGTTAGAGTCCATTAGAGAAGGGACTCGAGCATAAGGAGGCAAATAAGGTGAAGCTATGTATTTATACTAAACTTTTTTTTAAATTTCGATATCCGATAATCACACGAATCTTTATTATATTTAAAAATAAATTAGGTCGAACTTTTAAATAAAAATTAAATTGTTTTCTATATTACTTTTACATCTCTAAAATTTAATTTAATATTTTATTATTATGAGTATTGAACTTTTTATTACTTGACTCTTCTGAAAATGGGAGAATGGAAAACAATTTCATTTCATGTGAATTTGGAATTCATTTCATAGATGAGAAATTAAAAAAACATAAAATTAAGAAAATAAAAAAGAATAAGAGTATGTTCACGCGCTGCTATGAAGTAGCGTGTACAACACCCCACTAGGTGGTATGACGAAATTTTTGAGGTAAACGACAGTAACCAAATCTGAATTTTGGATAATGAATAATGGTCATAATTCCTTATTATATAACAAAAGTAAATAAAACTAAATTATCAATTTGAATTTTGTTTAAGATATTGTTATGAATAATAGTCATGGATTTCGAACATAAATCGTATATTATTATTGATCAGAATGAATAGACACATCAAAATAATTGGAATATATTGAAATCATAAACTAAAACTTAAACTACTTGGAATTAATCGGTACAGGCTAGATAGAAATTGTTCAAAAAATATCCGCACAAGCAGTACTAGTACAATATTTATGGTCATGATTGTTAGATTGACGCGAGTCAAGTAAAAAATATGAAATTGCTAGAGTTTACGAGTCCTATTTTATAACTCAAATTTTACTTGATTTTTTACGAATCGAGTTATTCAAGTTTCTGTAAATATTTATGATGTCATGATATTCGTTTTTTTCCGATTCCAAGAGAACTTGTTATGGTATTAGTTAGTTTCAATTTAAAAGAATTTTTTTAAATAATAAAAGACTTTCTATAACTTGATACAATATACAAACATATTTATTCATATATTTTTTTCATATGTGAAATGCATATATTAAGTACATTTGAGAGATTCGACTCGAAATTAAAAATCGATCCACTAATTACTAAGGTATCTAAAGCATTTTTTAATTAATGACATGTGTTAACTTTTAGGAATAAAAATCTTCTACCCTTTTCGATGCCCATATTTATGCATCTGCACGAAAAAAATAGGTATAAGGTTTAATGTTTATGAATATGGTTTAACGAATTGGGGATATGATGTATTTTCAAGGTATAGAGGGAAAATGACTTAGAATTTAAATTTTTTGACTCTGCTTGGTTGGGTGGAAAAGTATAATAGAGGAATGAAGGAATAGAAAATTGGAAAAAAATGAATTCAAAAGTTGCTTGGTAGAGTAGAAAATTGGAAGGAAAGAAAATAGGAGGGAGATGGTTTTACTTGCTCCTATACAAATAGTTTTCTCTCCGAAATTGGGTAGAAAACAGGAAAGAAAAGTGAAAGCTATCATATTTTAATAATAAAATCATCAAATTATATTTCAAAAAATTAATTTTATTTTTACAATACTTATTATTATTTTTTATAATTTTATCTAATAGTTTTATAATGATTTTATATTTGTTTAATTTAATCCTTAAAAATTTTATTTAATCTAAAATTTACCTTTATTTGTTTCTAATTTTTTTATTAAATTAAATAATTTTAATATAATAATATTTTTGTTCAATTTAGTAGCTAAATTTTTTATTTAATCTAAAACATTTATTTTATAATTTATTTTAATATCTTATAATTTCAAACTTTACGTTTCAGTCACTAATTATATAATTGCAATTAAGGATTCATTTTAGCCCGGATTAACTTGAAACTGGGTATATATTTCAATGGTGATATTAATTTCATAAATGAAGTTTTAATTCTACTTTTCGAAAAAATGGTCCCTATATTTTATAAATATTTTTAAAATGACTCATAAACTACTTATTTTTTCAATTAACATTATATTTGAAATCCGATTTCAAAATGAATTTACCATTAAGTCTCATTGGAATTAGTGATTCTAAAATGGACATGAAACTGAGTTTTTAAATTAAAATTAAACTTATGAGTTATTTACATTTTAATCCCTAAACCTCGATTCAGTTAAATTTACTTCGATTTGAACTTCTTCTTTTTTTAGCAAAATAGAGGTATAAGATGTTTCTACTTATATTAAACTTGTAATTAAGTTTTAAATGTTTTTTGGATTTAAATTTTGTAAAATTACCGAAATCCGTCAAAAGGGTTGATTTTGCTCCTTGGATGAATTGGCTAAAAACCGAAATAAAGATGGACAATTTGCACAAGGGTTTTAGAGTGGTTCGACTACCCAACCGAGTCTACATCCACTACCTTAGCACACCACTGAGAATTTCTCAATTCACTAAGAATTCGTCCCCTTTTCAAGGCTTAGGAGGAAACCTTTACAACCCTATCTTTTATATGGCTAAGATAGAACCACTCTAGTTTTTGTCTAAGGCTAAACTAGAACCTTCCTTTTACAAGGGATTTGTTGGGTAAACTTAATACCTCACAAGGTGTGTGTTTACACAAATTTAAGCTCACAATAGTACAATGATTTACAATAAAGCTCACTCTTTAAAGACCATTTACAAGATAAATGAAGAGATAAGAATTTGACTCAATTTCTCTTGAACATGTTGCTTGGATGTTGTCTCTCTTTATCTTCAAGTGTTCCAACCTTCATAATATAGTTAGGAACAAGTTTGTGGTCGTTGGAGATCGTTGGGGATGATTTGGACCCGTTGTGGCATTTATTTCTCGCAATAAATGCAGTTCTGGTGATGTCTGTTTTGATACGCTCAAAGCAGTATCGGAACTTCCTTCTTCAGAACTAGCGGATGAAGTCTGATGCTGCATTCCGCACCGAAACACTTGGGGCCGTATCGAAGCGCCTTGTGCCGTATTGAAACGTTCTGCAATTCAAATGACCGTTAGGAAATAGTCGTTGGGGGTTTTGACCTTTGGGGTGTCTGCCACGTAGGCGTATCAAAACATCAAAGGGTGTTTCGAAACAACTCATATCCGTATCGAAACAATTAAGCCATGTATTGAAACATGTTCTGGCAATTTCAAAACGTATCAATACAGATTGTGTGTGTATCGAAACGAGTACATTAAAAGCAATGGTTTGCTACTTAAAAATGTTTCAAACATTGTCAAAACCTTTTGAAAACACCTCAAACTTATTTTTCAAGTTGTTTTTTACTTAGAGAATATTTTAAATTCTTCTCAATTTAGTCAAAAATATTTTTCAATTATTATATCAAAACATGTATTTCTACAATCTTTCTTTTTTTGATATAATAAAACCAACTTGAAAAATTGTTTGAGATTCTCCCCTCAGTATTTAAAAATTTGAATAAGAGATTTTAAATTTGAATACAATTAAGGTCCCTCTTATTCATTTGAAAAATCAATTTTCAAGTCATTCCCCCCTTTTTGTTATATCAAAAAGAATTTAAAAGACATTAAGCTCAAAATAACATAGGAGGTTTAAAATTTTTGACACAATTAAAAACTTTGATTTTAAAATTGGCTCTCCCTTACTCAAGCATCAAAAATAGGCTTAACAAATTATCCAAGACTTTAAAACGAAAATTAGATAACCAAAGAAGAAACAAAATAAAAGCTTTAAGCTTAGAGGTTACCCAATTTCTTCACTTGTGTGACTAGAGCATTTTCATGATTTTGCTTTGATTGTCATTTGCTCCAACACACCTACAAAAGACATTTACTTGATTTTTGGTATCCAAATTGATTTGGATCCATTTACGTTAGTCACAATGTCTTTAGTTCCCTTAGGAACCCATACTTGTCTAACCCTATAAGATTTTCTCTTCTTAATAGAACAAGTATGTAAGGAATGATCATGATAATGACAATGTGAGCATTTTACTATTATGTGACTAGATGAATTATTAAAAATAATTTTTTTCTTTAATTAAGCTTTCAAGCTTAACCTTCAAATCGAGATTTCCTTTTTCTAAAACATCTTTGCTTGTTTTTGAAAACTCTAAATCATCTTTCAAAATTTCATTTTGATTTTCAAAATCCAATTTTGTTTTCAAAAAAATCATTTTCAATTTCAAGTTTAGAAATTATTTTCTTAAATTTGGAATTCATGGTCTCAAATTTCAAAAACAATTCATCAAAAGCATCTTGTAACTCGTCAAATGAATATGCATTTGGATCATTAGAGTTCGAAGATACCTTAGGCTCATCGAGAGCCAAAACACCATCCACCTTTGGATTGGAGAGAAGGTTTGCACAAGATTTAGCATCATCTTTCTTTTCTCATTTCTTGTTGCCATAAATCTTCTTAAGCTTCTCCCATATATCTTTGGCACTTTTGCATGTGGAGACTTTCTTGGAAACGTCTTCATTGAGGCCACGGAGAAGAATGTACATCGTCTTGTTGTTTAGTTTTGCCTTCGTGTCGTTGACACTCTTTTTCTTCTTCCTTTTCTTAGGAGCTTCTACATACCCATCTTCGATGATATCCCAAAGCTCAAAATCATGAGACTTGATGAATAACTTTATGATGATGCTCCAATGGAAGTATGCTTCTCATTCAAAGAGCGGAGAACAAGAGATAGATTGACCTTCTTCAAATCTTGAACGGTAGATTGCGAGCGAAGGATCTTTACTCCCAGATGTTAGTTCTTCGATGGAGACGAGGCTCTGATATCAATTGTTATGCTTGTTGCACGCTCGAATCGATCACCGAAATTCGTCAAGAGGGTTGATTTGCTCCTTGGATGAATTGGCTAAAAACTGAAATAAAGATGGACAGTTTGCACAAGAATTTTAGAGTCGTTCGACTACCCAACCGAGTCTACATCCACTACCTTAGTACAACACTGAGGATTTCACAATTCACTAAAATTCGTCCCCTTTTCAAGGCTTAGAAGGAAACCTTTGCAACGCTATCTTTTATACGGCTAAGATAGAATCACTCTAGTTTTTGTCTAAGGCTAAACTAGAACATCTTTTTTACAAGAGATTTCTTTGGTAAACTTAATACCTCACAAGGTGGGTGTTTACACAAATTTAAGCTCACAAGAGTACAAGGATTTACAATAAAGCTCACTCTCTAAATACTATTTACAAGATAAATGAAGAGATAAGAATTTGACTCAATTTCTCTTGACACATGTTGCTTGGATGTTGTCTCTCTCTATCTTCAAGTGTTCCAGCATTCATAATATATTTAGAAACAAGCTTGTGGCTGTTGGAGACCGTTGGGGATGATTTGGAGCCGTTGTAGCATTTATTTCCCGCAATAAATACAGTTCTGGTGATGTCCGTTTCGATACGCTCAAAGCCGTATTAGAACACCCTTCTTCAGAACTAGCCGTTGAAGTCTGATACAGCATGTCGTACCAAAACACTTGGGGCCGTATCGAAACGCCTTGTGCCGTATCGAAATGCCTTGTGCCGCATCGAAACGTCCTGCAATTCAAATGACCGTTGGAAAATAGCCGTTGAGGGTTTTGACCTTTGGGGTGTCTACCACGTATGCCTAACGAAACACCAAAGGGTGTTTCGAAACAACCCCTATCCGTGCCGAAACAGTTAAGCACTGTATCGAAACGGGTTCTGGTAGTTTCAAAACGTATCGATACAGATTGTGCCTGTATCAAAACAAGTACATTAAAAGCACTGGTTTGGCTACTTAAAAATGTTTCAAACATTGCCAAAACCTTTTGAAAACACCTCAAACTTATTTTTAAGTTGGTTTTGACTTAGAGATTATTTTAAATTCTTTTCAATTTAATCCAAAATATTTTTCAATTATTATATCAAAACATATATTTCTACACTTTTTGTTAAATTGTTTATTTTTCTAAAGTTTTTAAAAGTTTATTTTATCTGGTAACTTTAGTTAATTGTTTCCGCTTTATTTTCATGTTGTTTGTTTACTTTCAGGTAATCAAATATATATATTTTTTAATTTGTTTTAGGCCGCAAATGGCCATTTGTAGCATTCGATATTCGGGCTGAATTCGTCTAGACCGAATATTAGGTGTTACATTGACAATTAAACTCTTAGTATTAAATTATAAAAATTAGAAATAAATAGATGTCAATTTATGATTAAATAATAATTTATGAACTAAACTTGGAAAAAATAAAACCATATTAAAAATATTGGACTCAATTATAAAAAAACATTAGAAATACAAACGAGCCAATTTTGAATTAAAGAAAATTTTTAGGGATTAAATTGAATAAAAATAAAATTATTTTAAAAGTATTAGATTAAATTATAAAAATAGAAAGCAATAGAGGTCAATTTTAGATTAAATAAAAAAATTAGGGATTAAATAAAATAAAAATAATCATATTAAAATATTAGACTAAATCATAAAATTAAAAATAAATTATAATTTTCAAGGCTTAGTTTTCTTTCCTCTCATTTTTCTATTGTACCAAACAATAGAGAGCAAAGAAACTTATTTTCTTTCTCGTTTTTCATCATCTCGACCAAGCACACAAATAAAAAGAAAAAATATATTTTCCATCCTTTATTTTTTTTATCACTTCAATTCCATCCTTCCAATTTTCTTTCCTCTCTACCAAACAAGACCTTAGTGCTTTTTAGTGTTGAAGCATAGAAAGAGGCAGAAAATTTTTGTCGAACTTTTAAAAACCTTGATGAAAAATAT
Organism: Hibiscus tridactylites; assembly: GCA_958450335.1. NCBI lineage: Eukaryota > Viridiplantae > Streptophyta > Magnoliopsida > Malvales > Malvaceae > Hibiscus > Hibiscus tridactylites. Next base: position 79,679,214 of record OY288279.1, read on the forward strand.
GGTATACTTTAGGTATTTAGACAAAAACATAATATACTTTAGTTACTTATTTGTGATATAAACTTGATTAATTTAAGGCTTAATACAACTTTTTCCCCCTAAACTATACCTGTTTTCCCAACTTGCCCCCTAAACTTCATTTTGCCCACTTTTTCCCCTTAAACTTTTCAGCGTTACCCATATTCCCCCAAAAACTGATGCCGTTAAAATAAAAACACGACAGCCAATCACAAGCCGCCACGTCCCCTCTTTATTTCTTATTTCTTATTTTCTAAATATTAAACATAAAATACCGAAAATAAAAAAGAAAATAATATACACTACACCAGATTTGTTCTATCGCGGCATTTTTCGTGGCGTTTTTTAAACAAACGCCACTAATATTTTATTTATAACGGCGTTTTAAGGAGAAGTGCCACAAACTAGCAACTATCGCAACGTTTGAGTTTAAAAACGCCGTAATAGATGTATTTTTAGCGGCGTTTATTGAAAACGTCGCAATAACTCTTGAATTGGCTGCGTTTGATTTTTAAAAACGCCATAAATATTTTCGTTTAGTGGCGTTTCCTTTTAATAAACGCTGCAATATAGATTCTGTTTCGGCGATTCATTCATAAACGCCGCTAGGTTGAATATATCATAACTGAGTTGTCGTGAAAAAACCCCCAAATCTAACGTGGAAAAATAAATCCCTAACACTCCCAGTCCTCCTCATCGTCGTCGACCGTCCCTCAGGCCGCTCGGTCACACCTCCTTGCCGTCCTCCTCATCGCCGTCGATCGTACCTCAGGCCGTTCGGTCGCACCAGCAACCAAGCGTCGTCGTCGATCCAAGGGTAAGTGAACTGTAATTTCTTGTGATTTTTTCACGATAACTATGACCGTTCTTCCAGTTTCTCTCGCTTCTCTCACTTTTGATCAATTTCGATCTCAAATCAAGTATTCTTCCTCTAATCTCTATTTGAAATCATTTGCTGTGGTTTTCATTTTCAAGATTTTGTTCACCGAAAAAAGTATGTCAAAAATGAAATTTGAGTTTTGCTTCTTATTGTTCATTTTCATTTTCTGTTATAGGAACTGAATGGAGTTCGTAGCTTATTGTTTTCGATCATTTTCTGTTATAGGAACTGAATGGAGTTCATTTGCTTCTTATTCTTCCTCTAATCTCTATTTGAAATCATATGCAAATTTTGTGCGTGCTTCTGATTTGTCAACATTAGGTGGTTTAATTTACTTGATGGTGGACTTCTTGTTTTTTTTTGCTGCAGCATCAAAAACTGTTGACAAGTATATATTTGTTTTGTTAATAAAAAACATCCTTGATCTTTCATTTCAAGGAAAACTAGCACCATGGATAAATCATAGCTTTTACTGCGCTTTTGCTCATAGAACTTTGCATGTTAAAATCACTGATCCATCTTGATATTGAAATTAGCAGTTCTGGTCGAAGTTTTCTTAAAAGAAAATATTTGTATCTGTGTTGTGCTTCTTTACAGTACCAATAATATATCAAGTTAGTCGTAACATCACTGTTATATTATGTTATATGTATCTGTGAAGAACTATTATGGTCTACTTTTTTACCTTCATGGGATAATAAGTTTCTTTATTTGTAGGCTGATATCGATGGGAATAAAATAATATGAGTGGCGAGTGGTGATTTTAAAGAACACTAAAGATAAGAGATCTGTGTAACATCACTTACTCTGTTAATAAACAAGTTGAACTGTTATGTTGTCGACTTGTTAATAAAACATTTTTTATCCATAAAAATATTTGAAGATATTTAAAATTTTAGGTGTGGAAGTAGGTGTTTGATAATGATGATATACATTACAATATTTTATCCAGCATCCATTTTCTCTATTTATTGTACTGAGGAAGTGCCTTCTTGTTTGTTGTTTAAACTTAAGGTTATCGAATTTTTGTGCTTTAAAGATGAGGAAGATTGTATGAGAAAGGCAAATGGTGCATCTCTCGAGAATTTTACGATACGTACGTACCTCGATGAAGAAGAGCTCAACAAATATATGTTGACCTCGTGGATAAATTCTATTGTTTGCTTAAGTTGTTGGCGCTTATTATATCTCCTAAGAATTCATTCTTAAAGATGAGTATCAAAGTGTTTAATGGAATAGAGGTTTTCAATTTCAAAGACCTTTTGCTTTTACATTGTGATTATTCTCATTCATTGAAGGTCGTAACTACACTTCTAACAAGATTGAAACATTCTATTCTCAGTAACTTGTTTTGCTGGAATCACTTCTTCCGTGTTCTTCACCCTCTCAAAGGAAAATCAGGACTTCATTGTTTCGTCCCTAGTAAGTCATGATGTAGTATTATTTAAAACCTGAATTTTTGTTCCCCTTCTCCTGTGGTGATCTTACATAAAGTTTATTTTCTTATGATTTATGTTGGATAAATAAAAATGCAGATCAGTGCTGCTGAGAATGATAAGGTTCCTTCGGTTAGGTCAGCTGCTTGTCGAGTAATTGGTGTTGTCTCATGTTTCTAAAAAACTTCTGAGAGGTGATTCTGCAATGTTGCTAGGATATAAGTTTTTATTATTTAATGGGTTGTGTGTGCAAAAATCATGAACTTAAAGTTTACAGAATGCCTAAACTATTTAGTGTAGAGATCCTTGACAAGTTTATCCATGCTGTTGAGATTAACACTTGTGATCCTGTGGTTTTGGTAATTCTTATCTCCTGTTGAGATTTACAGCTTTTCACTATGTAAATTCTTCTTCGGGCTTGTGATATATTGTTGTTAATGGTGACATGTAACAATGTAATGGTTTATTATCAAGTTCTTGCCTTATGCTTGATTTATTGTGATTTCTTTCTGGTTTATAGGTGGTTCTCATCTCAAGTCAAGTGTAGTTAGTTTCAATAAGACCAGCACCTTTGGGAAAACACCAAGTTTGGCAGTTTGCCTGAAAGTGAATGACATAGTTTACCTTAAACCTTTGTCACCATCATCATCATGTTGTTTCCCACGACAAATAGATATGGGCATCTTAACTTTAAAAGTTTGCTTATTACTGCTCTTTGTGGGTTTGCGATTACTCATATTAGCCTTGACATAAAATCTATGATAGTCCAAACTTTTCAGCTTGTCTCATGCATGTTCTCCAGATTTTTTTACAAGACCTGAAGTGTATTATTTGTTTTTATTAGTCCTGAAGATTATTTTTTATTGTGCAACCTTCTGATTGAACTCTATGCATCAATACTATTGATGTTTTTCCGAGAGAATCAACTTTTGCAAAGATTATTCACTCTTTCTCTTGCTCAAAGATATGAAGAATTATACAAAGAGAACGGTGTCAAATTTTTGAAGGTACCGTCTCTTTGAGTGCCTCTTTAGAAACAAGTGTGGGTAAAGCTGTAGATGTAGCTGTTAGCAATTCATCTGGATGACTCCCGTAGAAGATGGTGCAATTGCTGGGTTATTCCATTTCAAAAGTGGTGAACGAGCTGAAAGAAGAAAAGAGGCAAGCGAACTTGTTGCCATTCTGAATTTTTTTATTTCTTTAGTTTAAAGATGGACTTTAATGTATCTATTCTTTTTTTCATAAAATGTTATCAATTCTTAATGAAATTGGAAGAAAAATTTATGGACCACATTCAAGGGATCACAATTTTCTCTTTTAGTTTAAGACTTTAATGTAATGCATTTTAAATTATTATATAATTTATATGCTTTATTTGATTTTTTTTTGAAACATGGTGTTATTCGCGGCGTTTGTAAACTCAAACGCCGCGAAAGAACTTGACTTTTTGCGGCGTTTGTATTTAAAAACGCCACCATAGAACATGATCTCGTGGCGTTTGTATTTAAAAACGCCACTATAGAACATGATCTCGCGGCGTTTGTGTTTACAAACGCCGCTATAGAACTTAACTTTTTGCGGCGTTTTCAAAAACAAACGCCGCTAAAGAACACTTATTCGCGGCGTTTGTATTTAAAAACGCCACTATAGATCTTGACCTTTTGCGGCGTTTGTTACCTAAAAACGCCGCGAACTATTGCGGCGCTACTTTAAGCGGCGTTTCTTGCGGCGCTTTTCTAAGCGCCGGGAAAGTTTTTAGCGGCGCTAAAAAACGCCGCTATAGGGTTAAAAAAGCGCCGCTAAAGAACTGTTTTGTTGTAGTGATAATAATAATAAAATAATAATTTCACCCCCCCCAAATTAAAAGCACAGGTTGCTTACCTTGAACCCTAAATCCGAAATTAGTTCGATTCAGGGTTCGTCAATCATTTGATTTGGGGGAAAAAATTGTAAATGTTGTTTTGAACTCGATTTAGGGTTCTTCAATTTCGTTCGATTCTTCACCATCTTCACCTTCTTTGTTTTGTTTTGTAGGATACCCAATAATACAAAAGAAGCATGTCAACCGATAGTTCGAAATTTGTCGTTGAAGGAGATGTTCAATGTAACTGTGAGTTGAAAGCTCGAATTTGCACTTCTACTGTTTCGCGAAGCAAAGGTAGAAGATTCTATGGATGTCCTAAAGGCCGAGATGTAAGTTGTTGTTTTTTGGTAATGTTAAATTAATTTCTTTAGGTAGAAGATTCGGTTGAAATATTGTGCTAAATGTTCAATGTTTGATTGGATGTTCAATGGATGTTCAATGGATGTCCTAAAGGTAGAAGACTCTACTGTTAGTTATATTGAACTCACAATTACATTGAACTCACAATTCTACTGTTAGTTATATTGGTTAGAAATATTGGTTACATTGAACTCACAATTCTACTGTTAGTTATATTGGTTAGAAATATTGAACTCATAATTTGTTGTACATATTTTGTAGATTGGATGTAATTTCTTTAGGTGGCTTGACTATGATGATGCAACATTGAATGAATATGAAAACTTAAGGAATGAGGTTCATAAATTATTGGTGGAGAACAGGGAAATAAGAATTGAGAATGCAGAATTGAAGAAGATGGTCAATATTGATGAAGTTAGAAGATTAGAGAAAAAGCTAGAAAAGGTGAAAGAAAAAATCAAAGTTGAAACAAGCAAATTGAAGAATGATGCAATGTTCTACAAGAGTATTTTAATTGTTTTATGTTTCTGTTATGTTGTACTAAATTTTTTCATTTAAAGTGAACTGAGAATGGTAGGTTTAATGTTGTGAAGGATGAAATGTTATGAAAGATTAGTTTATGATATGTGACTGGTGAAATGTGAATGATGAATTGATGTTGTTTTGTTATGTAAATGGATTATTATGTCAATGGTGAATTGTGTGTTGTCAATGGAGTGTTAGTTTCCTTAAAACATAAAATGAATTGATTTGAATAAGACAATTTACATAACACATAAACTTGTATTACATAACACATATATTACAGATGAATTGATGTTGTTTTGTTATGTAAATGAATTATTATGTCAATGGTGAATTGTGTGTTATCAATGGAGTGTTAGTTTCCTTAAAACATAAAATGAATTGATTTGAATAAGACACTTTACATAACACATAAACTTGTATTACATAACACATATATTACATGTTCACAAAATATCCCATATAAGGGCACAATGGTTGCATAACACTGAGTTGTACAAAATATCCCATATAAGGGCACAATGGTTGCATAACACTGAGTTGTACAAAATATCCCATATAAAGGCATAATTGTTTAATACAACTAAAAATCACAATATAAAGCAGTCCCAATGTTTGCTTAAGCTTAAGTTGGCCTCCTTCTTGGGATTAACTTAGGAATTCTATTGTTGTTGTTAGTTAAAGCTGATGGTGCTGTAGACATAACTGGAGGGTGACTGGATTGAGATTGTTGACTCAATGGTGTAGACTGAGCTGGAATTAGAGGTTCTGACATCCCTTGCACTTGAGATCTGGTGTTAGGCCTCCTTACCATCATTTGACTTGGTCTGCCAGGCTACAAAAAACATAGTAACATAAGATTAAAATATAGTCAAAATGTAATACATGATGAATAATATTGGCTTTGATGCATCACTCACATTGAGAATTTGCATGCCTGTTTTTTCATTTGTGTACAGTCCAATGCCTTGCATAATTGTCCTTCCCCTTGGCCTTCCCCTTGGTCCAAGTGATGTTTGACTTTGTCTTGCCCTTGTTGAAGTATCTGCTGGTTGTGAGGAATGAGTAGTTGGCAGTTGTGAGGCATTAGGGGCTGCTTGAGAAGATGCAGACTCATGTGTTTGTTGAGACTGAAATTATAAAATCAGTTAGTAGATAATAATTCATGAATTCAAAGAAGAAATTAAACTAAAATGCACTTACAACTTTGTTTTTTGAAGGACATGTTCTACTATTGTGTCCAAGCAGCCCACAAGATCTACATGTGCACTTGTTTCCTTTTTTAGAAAACTTGCTCCCCTTACTTGTTTCTCCTTCCTCTCTTCTTCTCTTTAATTTTGGTCTCCCAGGAAGCTTCCTTTTCAAAGGTGGTTCAATTGTTCCCATTTTTGTGTCTTTTCAGAAAGCCTCATTAGGTATGGTTGGTAATGCATAATCATAAAGTGACTGGTATCTTTCCTTTTTGTATGCCTCATGAACATACCTCTCAAGTGGCTCACAATTGAACAGTATGACACATACAGCATGTTGGCATGGAATACCAGTTAGATCCCAATATCTACATGTGCATTTATGACCTTGTAAATCAACAACATATGTTTGCCCACTACAGTAAACCTCATACCCATGTCTACCATTCCAAGTGACATGACAAAATGCAGAAGAGGCTTTGTGGCTTTCAACTAACTTAGCAATTTTAGGGCATAAAAGACCTTCCCATTTTTGACAATTAACTTTGTGTGCAAGATTTCTATTCATCACATAATGCCTAATGTCCTCAAATAGAGAGATGACAGATTTGTACCTTGTAGCAATGATTGCTGAGTTAAAAGCCTCCCCAAAATTGTTGTCTTGCAGCATGCCCAAAAAAGTTATTGCATTTCACGTCCACTGTTCTCTTTCTTCCAATGTGCATACATATGTCTTGCACAAAATCTGTGCTCAACTTCTGGAATAACAACTTGAACTTCTTCCAAAAGCCCCTAAAATAGTTGAGAAAGTAACTTAGATAAGCATGTTGTATAAACTATCTACAATTGTAATAAACAAAACCAATTAAGAAAAAAAATTTACCTTCTACATGTCACTTAGTATAGTAAACGTGTCCCCCTCTCCTATTTGCAGATCACTTTTAATGTGTTCCAAAAACCAGGCCCAAGTTTCCCTATTTTCCACCTCCACCACAACCCATGCAACAGGGAATATTTGGTTATTACCATCTGTTGAGTGTGTAAAAGTTCTATTATTTACACCCTTTTTAACCCATATTTCTGCTGCATTCAAGCATCATTGCATTGCATTTAGGTTAGTTTTCAGTAAAACATCACAAATGAATTAAAAGCACGGATTCTACTAAAAGATGGCTATTTTTGCAGGTATCTTCCATAGTTGACAAAGAAGGCAGGCGCAGGGCAGAGAAGCAGGAGAGCTGAACTGGACAAGCAGACGAAGAAGACGAAGCTGCCATGGACCTGTCGTGACAGCATGATGACATCAGACTTATGAAGAGGAAAAGCAAAGTGGACCTCGATAGATAGAGAAAAATCTGCTCGTCTGTCGTGTGAAAGCCACATATTTTTCCAAGCCCCGGATCAAAAAATATGTCAAGCCAAAGCTCAAGGAAAGGAAATTCCTAGAAACAAGGATGCGGCTGGAAAGTAGGAGTCTTTAGAGATTTAGTCTTTATTAGAATCTTACTTTTAATTAAAGTTGTAATCCTTGTTACCTTAGATGACTTGAGCCAAAGCTTATATAAGGGCATAGATTTAACCTAGGAGGCACAATCGAATACCCCATAACCGAAACCTAAAACCCCTGCCGTTTACCCGTCACCGACATGTTCTAAATTCCCCCTAGGGCTACGGGTTGTTTTGTAAAGTAGTTGCAAGGGTTGCTTTGTTTTAGGATTTTTCAGTTCAATAAAATAAACTTCAAGTTCTCTTATTTTGGTTTTAACATCTTGCAAGAGCATCGGGAGAGCATTGTGAGGTTATCCATTTACTTAGCATCGGGAGAGTTAAGTATACGAAAGAAATAAGAGCGCGTTCTCTAGTTTATAGTTGAACCATCTCGTGCCTAGGGATAGGGCGAGGTTAAGTGGCTAAGGAAGAATTCATACACATCGGTGTTCATCCTTCGATTCACGCCGGGAGGTATCATCAAAGACGTGATCATCGACAGACTTGGACCTAGGGATAGGCCAAGGCAGATCTGGGATTCTTGCCAAGCTTGAAGTACGGAGTTGGTGTGTCTGCTACCGCGACAGCTAATGGACAGCCGCCGCGACAGGTGCTGTCGACGACGGAGCGACGACAGAACTGGAGATCCTAAGCAATTCAATACCTGCACTACCGAGCAATTCAATACCAGCCCATTCTCTCTATCTTGATATTCCAATCCTTTTATTTACGTTTTTATCTTATTATTCTCGTGACAACTCTTAATTATTTCCTTTACTTTCGTGCAGTAAACAAGGTGAAGCTATTAGCCCAATCCCTGTGGAGACGATATCTGATACTTCGTATCACTTTACTACTTGCGTCGTGTACACTTGCACTACAATTGCGACATACTCTTTTACACGCAACAAGTTTTTGGCGCCGTTGCCGGGGATTGGCAACATAACTACACCTTTCTTTTCTTGCACTTTTTGTTTTTATTTTCGTTTTTGTTTTTATTTTTCTTTTCTTTAATTTTTCTTTCGTTCTTCCAACTCTCGCTTTTCACGAGGTTTTCTTGTTTATGTGCAGATCTAAAAGAGGTGAAGATCCTGAGTATAAATTAGATCCGGAGATCGAACGTTCCTTCAATCTCAAGAAACAACTTCGCCGCCTTTTAGACCGGAACGAATACCTCGAGGAACAGCTAGAGCAGATGGCACGTAACCAGCCTGTTGGTGACGGTGTACCACCTGTCGATGACCCGCCGAGGGCAGATGGACGACGGTCATGTCGTGGCTACATGCTGAACGATCATGTAGAGCTGGAGACCACACTGCCGGATATTGATGTTGATAACTTCGAGCTTAAGCCTGTCATGTTTAGTATGATCAACAACGCCGGGCAGTTTAGTGGTTCTGCGACAGAAGATGCTAGGGAGCATCTCAAAACGTTCCAGGAGATCTGTGGTTCGTTTAGACTGCCAGGAGTTAGTCCGGAGATACTGAGGCTTTGGTTATTCCCCCATTCATTGAGGGACAGAGCTAAAACTTGGTGGAATAAACTTACACCGGGTTCTATTATGACTTGGGCAGATATAACTCGTGAATTTTTATCTCGTTTTAATCCTTCGCATTTATTTGAGCGATTACGTAATGAAATTGCTACTTTTCAACAGGAAGATGACGAGCCAATGCACGAGGCCTGGGACAGATTTACTACTCTTCTACGGAACTGCCCAATGCATGGATTTCCCGTCTGGAATCAGGTAACTAAGTTCTATAATGCTGCTAACTTACAAACTCGCATTCGGATTGATTCTGCAGCAAATGGGTTACTATTGGATAAAGATCCAGAAGAGGCTTTGCAAGTTTTGAAAAATTTGGCCAAAAATGAGGAGCAGTTTCCGACAGCTAGAAGAGGGGGTAAACGGGTACTTGCTGTCAAGGACTATGAGGCCGACAGCACTATGAAATCACAGGTAGCATTCCTCACTAAAGCAATGAAACACTTATTGAATGAAGAAGAATTACGAGGATTTGCTGTCGAGGAAGTTTGTGCTATTTGTGAGGGAAATCATAGTAGGGATGAGTGCCCAATAAATATAGAAGAAGGAAAATATGTTGGAAATTACAAGCCGAACTACAATTCCAACAACTACAACCCTAATTGGAGGAAGGATCCCAAATTTTCCTGGAGTAATCCTAATAATGCTCTAAATCCGCAAGCATATAATCAGAATCAGGGGGTCTTAGACTGTTGACACGACAGCAACTGCCGCCGCAGAACCTGCCGCAGCACCTGCCGTCGCAGCAGCAATAGCAGCAACCACCTGCCACGAGTAGTGTATTGGAACAGACTCTGGCCACCTTTATGTCTCAGACCAGTACGTATATGGAGAATATAAATCAGTTTGTCAAGAAGACAGAAAATTTTATAGATAAAACCGAGATGAGGATGACAAACCATGAAGCTACCTTGAAATCTCTAGAGACACAAATGGGTCAGGTGTCGCAACATATTAAGCCGAGGCAGAATGGAGGTTTCCCTAGCAATACTGAAAATGCTAGACCGCCCCCACATGAGCAATGTAAGGCGATTACTACTAGGAGTGGGAAAAAAATACCAGGGCCGGAAAAAGAAGTTGAAACAGACAAGGAACCTGCTTTGGATAAACCTGCCGAGGAAGCTGCCCCGACAGGTGATAAACAGACTGCTGCCGATGAGCCTGTCACGACAGCAGAAGCGATAGAGGAGAAAAAAGAAGATTATCGTCCTCAGATTCGCATGCAGTGGGAAGGACGCATTGCTGATTATCGTCCTCCACCACCTTTTCCTCAACGGATACAGCAAGCTAAGCATGAATCTCAACTTAAAAAGATTTATGATATTTTTAAACTGGTTCATATTAATATTCCGTTGTTAGATGCTGTTAGGGAGATGCCCGGTTATGCTAAATTTCTCAAGGATGTCATGTCTAAAAAATCTAAACTTGGGGAATTTGAAACGGTAAGGATGCAAGAAGGTTGAATGAGTATTCTTCATCGGCAGCCACCCCAGAAAAAGAAGGATCCGGGGAGCTTCATCATACCTTGCGTAATCGGCGATAAATTTGTGGGTAAGGCACTTTGTGATCTTGGTGCTAGTGTTAATCTAATGCCCAAATCTGTTTTTCAGAAATTAGGTATTGGCAAGGCGCGGCCCACGACAGTTACTCTACAGCTAGCCGACCGCTCTTACATTCACCCCGAGGGAAAAATTGAAGATATTCTGGTAAGAGTGGAAAAGCTTATTTTTCCTGCTGAATTTCTTATTTTAGATTGTGAGGCAGACGAAAACGCATCAGTCATCCTAGGGCGACCCTTCTTAGCCACGAGAAGATCATTGATTGATGTAGAGAAAGGAGAACTCACCATGCGCGTGAACGATCAAGAGATTAAGTTAAATGTTCTCCAAGCAATGAAACATGCCGATGTGGACGAGGAATGCAAGGCCATCATTGAGGTGACCTTTGATCAACCCTGCATCAGGTCGGGCTGCCGTGATATAAAATTTGGTCACTGCTGCGACAGCCACTTACAGGCCTGTCACGACAGCAACGACGGCAGCACCGACGATAGTGACTCCTCTGAATCCGATACATCTGATACTGAAGGTCATGAGGAGGTAAACTGGTTAGACCATCGTCCAGGTAAGTTATTCGAACCCTTGAATTACACTTCGGATAACCATTTAATCCAAAAGCCCTTTACTGTTGAACCACCTGTCTTAGAACTTAAGCCCCTGCCAGGGCAGCTTAAATATGCTTATCTTGGTTGTGATGACACACTGCCCGTAATCATCTCTGCTAAGCTGCCGCAGGAACAGGAACGACAGCTGATCAACATGCTAAGGCAGCACAAAAAGGCGATTGGATGGACGATAGCAGACATTCAGGGCATTAGTCCGGCAATATGCATGCATAAAATCCTCCTCGAGGAAGATCATAAGCCGACTATTGATGCCCAAAGGCGGTTAAACCTTGCGATGAAGGAGGTAGTGCGTAAAGAAATAATTAAATGGTTAGATGCTGGTATTATTTACGCCATCTCCGACAGCAAATGGGTAAGCCCGGTGCAATGTGTTCCCAAGAAAGGAGGCATGACCGTGATAACCAACGAGAACAATGAGTTAATCCCAACCATGACTGTGACCGGTTGGAGGGTTTGTATGGACTATCGGAAGCTTAATAAAGCTACCCGAAAAGACCACTTTCCTTTACCCTTTATTGATCAAATGCTTGATAGATTAGCGAGTAAGCCTTACTATTGTTTTCTTGATGGTTACTCAGGTTATAACCAAATTGCTATTGCACCGGAGGATCAAGAGAAAACGACTTTCACATGCCCCTACGGAACATACGCCTTTAGGAGGATGTCGTTCGGCCTCTGTAACGCACCTGCCACCTTCCAAAGGTGTATGATGGCTATATTCTCCGACATGGTAGAGGACTTCCTTGAAATTTTCATGGATGATTTTTCTGTCTTTGGAGACGATTTTGAAAGCTGCCTCGGCAATCTTCAAAAGGTACTTGAAAGATGTGAAAAAGCTAATCTTGTTCTAAATTGGGAAAAATGCCACTTTATGGTGGATGAGGGGATAGTCCTTGGCCATAAGATTAGCTGCCGTGGGATAGAAGTCGACAGGGCCAAAATAGAAGTCATAGAGAAGCTGCCGCCGCCAACCACAGTCAAGGGCATTAGGAGTTTTTTAGGGCATGCGGGTTTCTATCGGAGATTCATCGCAAATTTCTCGAAAATCACAAAGCCCCTATGCCATCTCTTAGAGCAGAACCGACCCTTAGACTTTAATGAGGAATGTACTGAAGCATTCAAGGTTCTGAAGGAAAAGCTAGTGACAGCCCCCATAGTACAGCCACCAGACTGGACACAACCATTTGAGATCATGTGTGATGCGAGTGACTATGCTGTCGGGGCAGCACTTGGGCAGCGCAGAGATAAGCTGTTTCACGTCATATACTATGCCAGCAAGACGTTAAATGACGCCCAAGTGAATTACACCACCACAGAAAAGGAGCTGTTAGCTGTGGTGTTTTCTATCGACAAGTTTCGTTCTTACATACTTGGGACGAAAGTAATAATACACACCGACCACTTTGCCCTCAAGTATTTGTTCGCAAAGAAAGACGCAAAACCTAGGTTGATACGATGGATATTGCTATTACAAGAGTTCGACCTTGAAATCAAGGACAAAAAGGGGACAGAAAATCAGGTGGCAGACCACTTTTCGAGGTTGGAGACGGGACAGAGTCTACCGTTAGATGAGACACACATACTGGAGACCTTCCCAGATGAGCAGCTCTTTGCTGCCGCAATCGCTGTCGCGACAGCCATGGCGGCAGGTAAGTCTTCTAACCTTCCCTGGTATGCTGATTTCGTTAATTTTATAGTTAGCGGAATATTACCTTCTGATCTTAATTATCAAGCCAGGAAGAGGTTCCAAAATGATGTTAAGCATTATTATTGGGACGAACCTCTTCTTTTCAAAATGTGCGCAGATCAGGTTATAAGGAGGTGTATACCACAAGAAGAGCAAGAAGACATTCTCCATCACTGTCATGCTTCACAATATGGATGACACTTAGGAGGCAATAAAACTGTTGCCAAGGTGCTGCAGTCGGGATTCTACTGGCCGACATTATATAAAGATGCACAGGAATTTTACAAAAACTGTGACAGGTGCCAGCGGACAGGTAACATCTCGAGAAGAAACGAGATGCCACTGTAGAACATTTTAGAAGTCGAGATCTTCGACGTTTGGGGGATTGATTTTATGGGACCTTTTCCATCTTCGTGTGGAAATTTGTACATCCTTCTAGCAGTAGATTATGTCTCCATGTGGGTTGAAGCAATCGCCACTCAAAAGAATGATGTCAAGACGGTCCAAAAGTTTTTGCACAAAAACATTTTTTCTAGATTTGGCATCCCTAGGGCAATTATTAGTGATGAAGGGAGACATTTTGATAATAGGGTAATTGCTGTCGCCTTGAAGAAATATGGTGTCAAGCACAGAATCGCGACAGCATACCACCCACAGACCAATGGACAGGCTGAGATATCCAATAGGGAAGTGAAGAACATTCTTGAGAAGATGGTTAAACCAACTAGGAAAGATTGGTCTTTACTTCTGAATGATGCATTATGGGCATATAGGACAGCATTCAAAACTCCATTGGGCATGTCTCCATACCGACTGATTTATGGGAAAACCTGTCACTTGCCTGTCGAGATTGAGCACAAGGCATATTGGGCAATCAAGGCAGTGAATATGGACTTGGACAAGGCCAGCCAGAAAAGGTTATTAGATCTGAACGAGATTGAAGAATTACGGACAATGGCCTACGACAACGCAAAGATCTACAAGGAAAAGACTAAGAAGTGGCACGACAAGAAACTGCTGCCACGACAGTTCTGCCCAGGGCAGCTTGTGTTGTTATTTAATTCTAGACTTAAACTCTTCCCAGGAAAACTAAAGTCTAGATGGTCTGGCCCATTCCAAGTGGTTCAAGTTTTTCCCCATGGTGCCATCACGATACAATCATTAAAAGACGGACACCAATTCAAAGTCAATGGACAACGCCTCAAGCACTATAAGGGGACTGAAGCCCCAGGAATACAGGAAGTGGTTACTTTGGGAGATGCCCCACAAGGCATCCCTAATTTAACCTAAGTTTTATTTTTATTATTATTTATTAGGAATTAGGTTTATTTTATTCGAATAATGTTTTATTTTTCTAATTTCAGTTTTTAGGAAATAAAGGAGTCAAGAAGAAAAGGAGAAGTGACCCAAGTCCACCGCCCATCCATCAGCCCAATAAAGCCCATTTATGGTAACCTGTCGTTTCGGCTGCCGCCACAGACGGACTTGACAGGCTATCAACAGACTGACATTGCAGACGCAGAAGCGTGCGGCAGACGCACAGCAGACGCATCAATGCGTGTCAGACGCGTCAGACACGCTACATCCAATCTGCCGCCCCGTTATTCCCGCCTGCCGTTGCGGCATTAAATGGGCAGATACCCGACAGCTATAAAACCCCGTCCCATTTTCATTTTTCATCACTTCTGATTTTTCTCTCTTGTTTTCTCCTCTAGTTTTATTTGTTTTCTCTCTTTCACAGCCCTTGCAACTAAAATGTCGTCGAGACAAACCCGTCGTAACGCTGCCTCCGCTTCTTCTTCAGCAGCAGCGTCACCTTTCGCCAAAAAAGAGCTATGGGAGGAGCGTGGCTTCATATACAACAGAAACGCTCCCCATATGGGACTTCGGCCGTTCATTGTAAAGGCTATCACGGCACAGTTATGGGAGGACTTTGCCGAACAGCCGGCAGAGCTAAATGATACCTTGGTCCGGGAGTTTTACGAGGCCATAGACAGCAAAACGGCGACATCTGTCATCGTCCGAGGAGTGGAAGTACCCTTCACTGCCAACAGCATCAATCATATGTTCGGCCTCTTCTTTGGCCCCGATGATGATGCTCACCAACAATTTCTCGACATCCTCGATGCTGCTGCCTATGAGGCCGTCATGGTGGAGCTGACAGAGGCTGGTACATCATGGACAACCAGCAAGAAGAACCCCCACTCCGTCAATAGGGGGCAGCTCCTCCCTGAGGCAAAACTTTGGAACGCTTTCATCAAAAAGCGTATCCTGCCCTCTTCCCACCACACGACAGTAAACCGACAGCGGCTGGCCCTTATTCACTCCATTATGCATGACAGGCCCATCAATGTGGGCAAATATATGAGGGACAACATCCTCGATTGTGCCTTCCGCTCTGAACTCGCACCTCTGCCTGCCATTCACCATCACTTCCCTCTGCCGATGTGCTGCTGTACCCGAGGAGCCCTCCGACAAACTACTCCAAGGTCATGGCTGGACTGACAATAACATCTCCAGCCTCATGGAGGTCATAGCTGCAACACCCATCAACGCCTTCGATCCAAATGCACCACCTGCAGACTCGGATGAGGAACCTGCCACCGAGCCTGCCCCTGAACCTGCCACCGCCACCGCTCCGACAGACCAGTCGGCACACATCCTTGCTGCAATCCTACGGGTAGAGGAGCGACAAATGGGTTTGATGACTTTCATCCGCGATTTCACCAATGCAACGGTAAATTTCATTACTAATACTTTACATTATTCGGATGTCATCTTCCCCACCTTCCCCGCCCATTATTTCCATATCCCCTCCCCCACACCTACACCACCTGTCTCTCCCCATACACATTCTGCCGCTTCCACACCATCCCCTGCCCCGACGGCAGCAGGCAGCCCACCGGCAGACACCTCCCCTCGAGGAACCAAGAGACCTGCCACTGATGACAGCCCTCTTCTCCGGAGGAATTTGGAGAGGGATTTTACGCGGGTCAAGAGAATTAAGCACGTGGCAGACAAGAAACGACTGCCCAAAGCCAGCACCACCACTAGCAGCAGCTGGGACAGTGGCAGCAGTTCAGATGTCCAACTTGTAGAGCAGCCTACCCCAGCACCTGCCCCTGAACCTGCCCAGACGCCGCCGGCAGATCCGTGTGAGCAGCAGCAGCGAGGACAACGACTAAAATTTAAGTTTTTATATTTTTTTCCTCTTATTGCTGCCTGCCTTTCTATTTTGTGATGTACTTTTTCTTTCTTTTATTTTTCATGTCATTTTGCATTGAGGGCAATGCAACCCTTGAGTTTGGGGGTGGCAACCCTCCATCATTAATGGAGTCTTTAGTACATCTCTTTATTATTTGTTGTGTTTTATTATTTATTTATTTTCTCTTTAAAAAAATCAGAAAACTAAAACTGTTGGCTTAAAACTGTGAAGTTAACTTACCTGTCATGACGGCTCTGTCGTGGCAGCATCTTTAGGACATGTTAAGGAAAAGTTTAGAGCCTTTCTATAGTTCTGAAAACTTAAACACTTTTGTGACTGTTATATTGCTTAGATTTCTTTTAGCCAAACTAGAATAGGAAGCTTAGAACTTGAATAGCCCCTAGAGGTGCCTAACACTGGCTCTAGGAAAAGAAGTTTAGCAAAAGAAAATCAAAAACCTAGAGGTGCCCGAAACCGGCTCTAAGAAGCTAACTAGAGGTGCCCGAAACTGGCTCTAGAAAAACTTAGCTTGGAAATAGAAGAAAAGAAGCATGAAAATGTGCCTTCTAAAAAATAAACTTTGGCATAAAAATTCGAGTTAAGAAGTTGAATATTCTAGTGAAACTAAGAGAGTCTTAGCATATAACTGTTCACAAGCATGCACACACTGCACGAGAGCTATAGGGAGATTCCAGACAGATCCTAACCTTTTCGACAGGTTGCTACCGCCATAGAGAATAAGCGACGGGTAAGGGACAGTTCACCGTTTGAAGGCCAACACAAAAATTTTCATTTTTCTTTTAGGATTAATTGCTTGAGGGCAAGTAAAAACTTGAGTTTGGGGGTGTGTTGAGTGTGTAAAAGTTCTATTATTTACACCCTTTTTAACCCATATTTCTGCTGCATTCAAGCATCATTGCATTGCATTTAGGTTAGTTTTCAGTAAAACATCACAAATGAATTAAAAGCACGGATTCTACTAAAAGATGGCTATTTTTGCAAGTATCTGCCATAGTTGACAAAGAAGGCAGGCGCAGGGCAGAGAAGCAGGAGAGCTGAACTGGACAAGTAGACGAAGAAGATGAAGCTGCCATGGACCTGTCGTGACAGCATGATGACAGCAGACTTATGAAGAGGAAAAGCAAAGTGAACCTCGATAGATAGAGAAAAATCTGCTCGTCTGTCGTGTGAAAGCCACATATTTTTCCAAGCCCCGGATCAAAAGATATGTCAAGCCAAAGCTCAAGGAAAGGAAATTCCTAGAAACAAGGATGCGGCTGGAAAGTAGGAGTCTTTAGAGATTTAGTCTTTATTAGAATCTTACTTTTAATTAAAGTTGTAATCCTTGTTACCTTAGATGACTTGAGCCCAAAGCTTATATAAGGGCATAGATTTAACCTAGGAGGCACAATCGAATACTCGATAACCGAAACCTAAAACCCCTGCCGTTTACCCGTCACCGACATGTTCTAAATTCCCCCTAGGGCTACGGGTTGTTTTGTAAAGTAGTTGCAAGGGTTGCTTTGTTTTAGGATTTTTCAGTTCAATAAAATAAACTTCAAGTTCTCTTATTTTGGTTTTAACATCTTGCAAGAGCATCGGGAGAGCATTGTGAGGTTATCCATTTACTTAGCATCGGGAAAGTTAAGTATACGAAAGAAATAAGAGCGCATTCTCTAGTTTATAGTTGAACCATCTCGTGCCTAGGGATAGGGCGAGGTTAAGTGGCTAAGGAAGAATTCATACACATCGGTGTTCATCCTTCGATTCACGCCGGGAGGTATCATCAAAGACGTGATCATCGACAGACTTGGACCTAGGGATAGGCCAAGGCAGATCTGGGATTCTTGCCAAGCTTGAAGTACGGAGTTGGTGTGTCTGCTGCCGCGACAGCTAACGGACAGCCGCCGCGACAGGTGCTGTCGACGACGAAGCGTCGACAGAACTGGAGATCCTAAGCAATTCAATACCTGCACTACCGAGCAATTCAATACCAGCCCATTCTCTCTATCTTGATATTCCAATCCTTTTATTTACGTTTTTATCTTATTATTCTCGTGACAACTCTTAATTATTTCCTTTACTTTCGTGCAGTAAACAAGGTGAAGCTATTAGCCCAATCCCTGTGGAGACGATATCCGATACTTCGTATCACTTTACTACTTGTGTCGTGTACACTTGTACTACAATTGCGATAGACTCTTTTACACGCAACACCATCCCTACCTACAGCAGCTAGTATTTCACCCTTAAAGTCTCCTTTAAGATAACAACCATCCAAAGATAAAACTGGTCTACAGTATCTCTTAAATCCTTCCTTCAAACCACCAAAACATACATACAGTCTTCTAAAAATAGGGTTAGAAGATGGGGTAGGTTTTTCAACAAAAAGGTCAAATGTACCATTTGGATCTGCTTCCCTCAATGTAAACACATAATCAAACAATTTACTAAACTCCTCATGCAATCTACCCTTAATTTTTTCAGTAGCCCAAATTCTAGCTCTGTGGCACACATTTTTGTTCAATTCCACTTTAACCTCCTCCTTAGCAAGCCTCATCATGTCCCTCAATTTCAAGTTAGGCAAAATCCTAAGTTTACTCAAGAAATGTTTCCCAATAAACTTGTAATTAGCCTTTTTGTTTTTAAAGGTTACAGAACATGAATGTTTGTTCACAAATGTTCTAACCCTATAAACCCCATCTTTTTTTTTCCAGAGATGCATATATTAGAAAAGGACACCCGACCCCCTTACATTTTGCTCTAGTCCTATCAGGATCATTTTTCAAATACCTATAATCAAATCTATTTGTAACAGCATAAGCACCCAAAGCTTCCTTAAACTGTGTGGAGCTCTCAAATATCATACCCAACTCAATCCTAGGAACCTCACTAGTTTCATGGAAGAATTTTTTCTTACCTTTCTTAACACAAATCTCACTTTCAGAATCAGTTTCATAGCTGCCTGGATCATCTGATTCAATGTAATCAGTGTCATTGTCACTACTTTCATTTGCTACAGTGGTTGCCTCTTTCTCCTGAGAACTAGTGCCAGTGCTTCTAGGTTCTGCCCCTTGTTGCTCATCCTCCAAACTTCTGTTTTTAAATCTTTTTTTGTTCTCAAAAATCCTACTTATCTCTTCATCATCTTCATCAGTAAGCCATCCTTCATCTCTCAAATCTTCAGAATCACTATCTTCACTTTTTTCACTATCTTCACAGAAGCTGCTCTCACTGTCTCCCAACCCTAAATCATCCTTTTATACTCCCCCAAGTCGGACATCATCATTGGCATCATTTGTATTTGTGGCAGGCCCATTAGCAGCAAGCCCACTATCAGCAAGCCCACTAGCAGCAAGCCCACAAGCATTAATGCCATCATTTTCTCCCAGCATTACCTCATTAGCATCATTTTCTCCAACAACAGGCCCATCTTCATCACTACAAGCTGTGTCACCAAAATCCCCAACAACATATATGTGTATGCTTCCTTCTCTTGACAAATGGTTAATCAAATCCAAATAAGTGCTATTTTCACTACCTAAGACCCTCAAACCTCCATCCAAACTAAAACATGGTTCTAAATATGCTAAATACTCAATGTTATGTTTGGGAATTCCTACATCCTGAATAAAAGAAACAATAGTGGGGTAACATATGTAGTCAGGGTCGATCTTTTTTTCTACTTCTTTGCCCCCTACATAATCAAACTTAGGAAAATGGCCAAATCTACCCCTAAAATGTATTACTAAAGACTGCTCTATCCATGCCATTTAACCTACAAAAATATCCAAAAACAGACCTATAATATCAACCAAATTAAACCAAAACAATTAAACCAAAACAGTAAATTTCATCCCAATATGATCCCAATATTAAACAGATAAAGCCTTAAACAAATCAATTATAAACCAAAACAAAACAACAATTTGATCCACTGTTGTTGCAACTCAATTAAACAAACAAACCAACCAAAGCATCCCACAAGATCATTGAACAAATCAACTAACTGAAAAGTTAATTAACCAAAACAATTTCCTACAACAACCACTCATTTAACAGTAACCAAAGAATTTATTTTGGTAAAGAATTTAATTTCCTACAACAACCACTCATTTAACAGTAACATGGAAGGAGTAATTTCCTACAACAACCACTAATTTAACAGTAACCAAAGTAAAACAGTAACCAAAGTAAAATAGTCAACTACCTAAATGACAATGAATTAAATTTCGTACCTGTCAACAAAGAGCTCCTTAACACAACCTACAAAAACGAAGCAAATAAAAACAAGGTTACTTCTCAACAGTCAAGACAAGGTTACTTCTCAACTCTGTAAGTAAAAAATCGAAATTTCAGAGCAAATGGTAACTTACTTTTCCCTTTTCCCTCTTTTTACGATTTAGGGATTCAACTCCACAGATTTCAGTCGTTGTTTGCTTCAGTACCGTTCAAATGAGAGGATAAAACTAAACGAATCCTAAAAACAAGGATTAATAAGACCTTAATCAAAGAAATTTGAATCGATACAAGCCCTAAATTCAAATCCGATAAACACTAAACAACGAAATCGCAACAGATTCTAGCCCTAGAAGTCCAATCGTCATTTTGTTCTGATGAAGAAAGAAGAAATCAGAAATTGGTTTTCAGAATGGGTTTAGAGAATGGGGTAGTTTTCGGGGTTGACTAATTTTACCGCACGGGAGGGGGGGGGTGAAATTATTATTTTATTATTATTATATTATTTTCCTTTTTATTTTCGGTATTTTATGTTTAATATTTAGAAAATAAGAAATAAGAAATAAAGAGGGGACGTGGCGGCTTGTGATTGGCTGTCGTGTTTTTTTTTAACGGCGTCAATTTTTTGGGGAATATGGGTAACGCTGAAAAGTTTAAGGGGAAAAAGTGGGCAAAATGAAGTTTAGGGGGCAAGTTGGGAAAACGGGTATAGTTTAGGGGGAAAAAGTTGTATTAAGCCTTAATTTAATGACTAAAAATATTTTAACAACAAAAAAATTTAAATGAAATATAAAACATTCTTAAATTCGACTACTAAAATAGGAGTAATATTTTGATACACATGTATTAATGTTGCGTAA
This sequence comes from Hibiscus tridactylites, assembly GCA_958450335.1. Lineage (NCBI taxonomy): Eukaryota > Viridiplantae > Streptophyta > Magnoliopsida > Malvales > Malvaceae > Hibiscus > Hibiscus tridactylites. The sequence continues at coordinate 79,700,697 of OY288279.1, forward strand.
AGGTCCTCAAATTATGTCCTATATTTTAAATTGACTCATTAAAATATAGTATTGTATCAATTATGTTATTTTTTCAAACTAAATATCAATTTTTAGATGTTAAATGTTAGTTTAATTTAACTGGGCTTGCATTTATAACATATAAATTAAATTGTAATATGCGTATACATATTACATAGACTATATGTGTACATATTATATAGACAACTTGAGTGTGACGTATTAAGAAATATATCAACAAAGTGTAGAACTTTTTTTAATATATTAAATTTAAGTCCGTGTAGTTTGTATGTACATATTTTCAATTTCGTACACCACATCTTGAGTATGGTCTACGTTATATGTGAGTCTACCTAATTGATGGAATATAATACAACTAATTTAAAATTTAGAGATCGAATTAGAATTAGAACTATAATTTAACGACATATGATGTAATTAAACCGTAAATAAATAAAGATTCGTTGGGTATTTAGGGATTAAATTTAAGAAAATAGGGCACGTTAAAAAACATTTAAGAATCTACGATAAAATGAACAGTGAATGGAAGATGCCGCCTACAAGTGGCGTCCTGATATTTTTTTAATTATTTTTTCTTTCAAAATTGTCATGTAGTGAACACTTTACGTTATAAAAAATATTAAACAAACCTAAGACGCCACCAGCATGTGGCGTCTTTCACCTTCACTGTTTAATTTATCATAGTTTCCAAAAAAAAAAACTTAAAGATCCCATTTCTCTAAATATAATTTAAGGGGGCAATATTCCCTAATTTCTCCTTCAATTAACGTTGATTAAAGATGTATCCACGTCAGATTTCATTTTCTTCTTAAAAGTTAGTGGAGCCCGCACGATAGGCCTGCCTATCTAGCTACGTGTCTTGTTTGAACTACGTCAATTTCAAACAAAAGTAGGTCCCACACCCACGTGGGTGCTGACACTTATTATTGCTCCTTCGATCATCGACACGTGTCCCATTAGTCCCTGTTACGTCCAGAACGTTCCCACGTGGCACTACATAGTTGGCTAAAGGTTTACTAATTTAAAAGGTAAGAGGTTTTCGTGGGGGCGAAGAAGAGGCCAAGGCTAACGAGAGTGACAACGAATTAAATAAATTAAATTACTCTTTTACATGAATTTAAATTCGAATAATTTTGTTTGTCTGATATACATAAATTTTATTAAAAATTAAAACGAAATAGATATTATTATTTTACATTGTCGTTTTGGTTTAAAAACAATAAGAACCTTATCCCCATTTCACCATCACTAAACAGAAAATTATCACAAATCAAAATTATAAGTCCTTATATAAACCCCATCAATGAGCTGTTTAATTTAATTTTTTTAATTAAACTTATATAGATTATTATCTTATACACTGACAGTAGAAACTGAAAGTTTTCACAAGCGCCTTAGTTTTAGAGTTTAGGGTCACACTTTAGGGTGTAAAGTTTAGGTGTAGGAGTTTATAATTTAGGGACAGTGGTAAGAATTTAGAGTTATAATTTAGAGTTTATAAGTTAAAACCTAAATCATAATCATATTACCTTAAAAACAAACCTCAATCTCTAAACCCTAAATTCTAATCATAATCCCTAAATTCTAAACCCCTAAACCATAACCTTAAACCCTAAAATTAAGGTGTTTGTGAAAACTTTCAGTTTTTACCGCCAGTGTATAGGATATAAATCCAACTTACATATGAGATTATTATTGTGGTTTTATTCTTTTGATTATGTTATCCTTCATATTTTAATTTGACATAATTTAGTATTTTTATTTTTTTAGTGTTATTAGTTTGTCTAAACTAAATGTTTAATTTTTGTTAAAAAATCCACCATATTACTTTAACCGCACCTAACTGTATTATCAATGTGAATATACCAATAACATTGTAAATAAAATAAAATAAATTCAAATTAATATAGATGGGTTAAACTCGAAATTTTAGCATACCAGAGGGACTAAAACCATAAATAAAACTTAAATTTCACTCATTGAAAAAAAATAGTTTTGTGGTATTACCGTAATGTACCAATAGAGCTGTAGATAACAACTACTAGTGTCAATAATTGGAATGGCGTGCAGCTCCGTCCCTAGGCAGCCACTCCCGGCCTGCCGTATAGTAGGAAAGCCGGTGGACCGGAGTTGGCAGAGACCGGACCCTCCACCGGTCCTATTTGCACCGGTTGGGTTCACCAGATTGTACACCTGACCCAGCTATGCCAAGTCTTGGATCCATCATTGTTAATCAGCATCCTATGCTACTATTTCTAGGTTAAGCTTCGTTAATAGCACGGTCCATTCCATTTCCCCCCACTTTTAGTAACTTCAAAACTTTTGATATGTCATATATATATATATATATATATATATATATATATATATATATATATATATCGTGTTAAATTTATTGATGGTGACGATTTTAGGTTGTTCGCTCCTTTTGATTTGAACAAAAAATTACAATTGGTGATAAATTTTAAAGAATAACGAAGAACAAGAAATAAAAACCGAAGAAATGATGAAGAATATGAGTTGTAGAATAGAAAATCCAAAATCCTCCTCTAGATTGGGTATATAAATGCCAGGCCTAATGGTCAATAGGTAATAATGGTTTGTTTGTGTATTTCTCGATATCAGATAGTAGAATTAACTGGTGGGTCAAAATTTTATAACGATTTGACAATATTCATGTCGAGGACCATAACTAAATTAAAAATATGACGGAATTGCATTTGGTCAGGAAAAATTTGAAGGTTTCGAAGGACTCAAGGATCAAAGTTACACCAAAGTTTATGACAGTTATTTTTGTTGATATTTTGACGTATCAGTGTCATGTAACGAGAAATTATATCATAGGCCCGACTCGCCACGTTATTTATGGTCCAAACCAATAAAAAGCATCTATTTCATTAAATTTTTTCATGTCATCTTTTTACCAAGTGAATCTCCACTCAAATTTACTGTAAATTAAATTAAAAATTACTTTTTACCAATTATAGATTCACTCAGTAAAAAGATGACATGGAAAAATTTAATGAAATAAGTAATTTTTATTGGTTGAGACCATAGATGACATGACGAGCCGGGACTATGATATAATCTCTCGACATGTAACAAAGTAAATTAAGCAATATACATGTTATAAATGAACTTACCAAAAGAAGACAATATCTAATCAAAGGGGATCACCATTCCTAACCAATTGCCGGCTATAAATGAATTCAACCATCCAAAAATATTGGAGCGATAAATTTTTTTTTTGTCCCTTTTCAGTGTTTTTTTAGTGTCCTAACATTAAAAAACACTTAAAATTAAATTTTAAGTATTAATTATAAATCCTTAACCCTACACCCTACACCCTAAAAATACACTCTACCTTAAATTCTTTAAACCTTAACCATAAATCATAATCTCTAAACTATAAACTTAAATTTTTAGTGTGTGGCATAAATAAAGGTATCGAAAAAGATAGTGATGATTTATTCATATTGGAGAGCTGCTGATTGGCATTTAAAATAGAATTCCAATAATATTGTATCAAATAAACAACACCTCTTAACTCCTCCGACATGACCCACAACTTGTGTGTCCTTACACAGTTACACGCCACAAACATGACAGCCCAAAAACACTTGCCATTATGTGGAAACAAACACATTATGTCATGGTTTTGGGATTCCTTTAATCAGGGGCGGAGTCAGAATTTTTTTTAAAAGGTGTCATTTGTTTGAACGTTATTTAAAAGAAAGTTAATTATTTATAAAAAAATGTCATTTCATTCATTAAGAGTGTTATTTTATTTATAAATAAGTGTCAATTTATATATTTTTTAATTTTTTCATATATATAAATTATATAAAAAATATGATTTCTAAAAAATTTAAGGTGTCATTAGACACCCTAATGTTCTTAGTGACTCCGCCCATGCGTTTAACTGTAATGAACATGGTTTTCTTTTCCTTTTTCCCCCTTCCGTTTAACTGTGTGCCATTATTTTGGCTGAATCAGATAAACATTCACATGCTGCAGACTTACCCCCAAACTCAACACAGTCACCTCCACAACCACCACCGTCCCCATCTCCGCAACAAATCTGGAACACCTTAGCTATTAACATTCGGTTATCTGTCATTTTTGATCCGATGAATTCACTCAATTAAAATTTTGTGACAAACATGTCACCTTACCGCTTAAAATTGAAACGGAAAAGTTTGGTATAAGAATAATTTTGATCCCAAAACTTATATGTCCTATTAATTTGGTCATAATTCGAAATAATTCAATAAATTTAACTCTTCATATTGAAAATTTTTATTAGGGAAGTGACTGTGTCTACTAGTAGGATGCGTTAAGGCCATAATGAGTCTATTATTTGTCCAGTAGTGAAGTGACTAAGTTTGTCGAGCTATCACAACTATCGATTCTCGAGTTGAGAGACAATAGTATGGAGTGCGACAAGTGGTCGGAGGGTACAATGTCGAATTTTTTAAATAAGAATGATTAAATTTATTGAATTATTTTTGAATTAGGACTAAATTGATATAAAATATAAGTTTTGAAACTAAAATAATTGTACCAAACATATTTCAATTTTAACGATAGAATGATTTATTTGTCTCAAAATTTTAATTGAATAATTAAATTATCACTTAAAAAAATTAGGTATTCATTAACAAACATATAATTAAGTGAATGTGCATTTTACGCTAATTTTTTATTAGGGCAATTATATCATGCACTGGCGGTGGAAACATGTTGTTTCCACAAGCGCCCTAATTTTAGGGTTAAGGATTTAATTTACGATTTATAGTTTATGGGTTTAGGGTTATGTGCTTAGAATTTAGGGGCTATGGTTTGAATTTAGAGCTTAAGGTTAGAATTTAGGAGTTATACGTAAAAACCTAAATCCTTAACATATTATCTTAAACCCTAACCTCTAAACCATAATCCTAATCTATAAATTCCAACCTTAAACCCTTAATTCTAAACCCATAAACTATAAATCCTAAACTGTATTCTTAACTTTAAAATTAAAACGCTTATGAAAATAAAATATTTCTACCGCAAGTGCATCTTATATATATTTTTATTATGTTATTTGGATAAAGAAAAGCCAAAGAAAGAATGAGCGAAGTTTAATTGGGGTTTGTCGGGAAGTGAGGCATAAGAGTTGTCAGGCCAGCCAATGAAACGAGATTCTTGCACGAGCTACTCAATCAAATTGTTGCAGGACAGTGGGTTCCATTGTTTCTGGAACTGAAACCTACAAACAAGGCCAAGTCTCAGAAACAGCGAGTGCATCACAATCTCCATCGTAAAAAAAATACTTGCATGAAATGTCACACATAAAGAACGACCGAGTGCAAGGCAGTACCACTCACTTCCCCATGTTATGTCAAACAGGCATCATGCTTTGCTTACTGCTACACAATGCTGATTTATAAACACGACATAATATTTTATCGATCGACAGGTCGTGATATAAAACCGTAAAAATAAAAGATATTGTAGAAAAAAACAACATAAATGCAAGGTGAGAACCGTTTCGCTATAGGTGGATTGTGGAATAGGAAATGGTCCAAATGGATTCTATCTTAGGCATGACAGGAACAACAATATTAATTATTACCAAGAAAAAATCTATGGCTCCCTTGGATTTTTAGGCCAAATGAAAGTCAATATTTAAAATATAAGAGATGTTGGAAAATATTTGAAGATATAAGCTATTTTCTATAATATACAGGAGATCTCGCCACCTGCACATGGCGAGGTTTGAGAAAAAAATATTAAAAAATTGGACCTTGCCACTTTCACATGGTGATGTCGTAAAAAATGGCCGATATCCCCAAATATTTACTTTCATTTGGATTATTCTCCAAATTTTTCCGAAATCCCTATCTGAAATTGTTTCTTTCAAGTTGGCCCCTGCCTTTTTGGTTCAACATATGCATGTGCCAGCCACGTATTTGATGGTGCCCTAACAAGGGCTTTGCCACCCTAGAATGCTGGACTGCCATCAAATTTCTTAACTGTCTTATTCTCTTCAGTTTAATTACCACATTAAAAAAACATAAATAAAAGATTCCATGTTGTAATGACAAATGACTTGAATTTCCACACACAAATATAGATAGTGTTGAGTGGATCGAAAGATCGATATTTACCAAGAAGGGGGTGAATTGAAAATTTAAAGGTTTGTGGTGGAAATTGGTAAATTAAAAATTGATGGACAAAAGATTTAGAGTGGTTCAAGTTCCAAATGAACTCTACATCCACTACCTTAGCTTCACTAAGGATTTGCAACAATTCTACTAAATCGTTCTTCCCCTTTTCTAGGACAAGGAGGCAACCCTTTACAATTTCGGTTGATTTTTCTACCCAAAAATCAACTCAACCCTCACACAAGAGAACAAAGAAAATGGTAGGCTAATAAGGTATCTCTCAATACAAATGATAGCCCCAATACAAGCACTCAACCCAATTTGACAAAGTATGAATGAAGATTACAAATTGGGATTTTACACAAAATGGGATTTTTGCACAATTGCTTGAATTTGATGTTTGGATGTTTGCTTTTGGATCAATAATTGTTGTTGATGCTTTTGGATGTCTCTTTTATACCTTCTCATTGATTTCTAGCCGTTTGGGTGGTTGGGAACATAAATGGAGCCGTTGGAACCCTCTCTTACCACCATAAATGCAGTCTTCACAAACCCGTTTCGAAACGCGGGGTACCTGTTTCGGAACGAACCAAAATAGAAAGAGCCGTTGGGGTGCATTTAAGAGCCCGTTTCGAAACGCCTTAGGGCCGTTTCGGAACGATTTTGCCACTGTCAAGGGTCGTTTCGGAACGGTCTTATCCCGTTTCGAAACGCCTTAACGACTTTCAGAAAATCAGTTAAAAACACATAACGGTCATATTTTCAAAATAAAACCTAGCACCTGTTTCGAAACGAGTTGGATCCGTTTCGAAACGGAATTGCTACTGTCAAGGGTCGTTTCGGAACGGGCTTGATCCGTTTCGAAACACCCCTTTTATATTAAAAAAATCAGCAAATATTTGAAACCGTTAGCCCTTTTCAAATCAAATATGAAGAACAGTTTCAAAACGAGTGATACCGTTTCGAAACGAGTTAAAGTGTTTCGATACACGTTTCGGAACGGTAGTCGACAGTGATGAAAACGTTTCGAAACGCCTGAGGGCCGTTTCAAAACAGGGTCTTGAAAATCACTGTTTTTGGCTTGAAACACTTAGAAAAAATATTTGAAAAGCATGTTTTTAACTTGGGCATAATCTTAAACTTATATAGGGATATTTTGAGGACTTAAAATTCGTTTTGACTTTTTTTTTCAATTTTGTCCTTAGGTTTTTAGTTATATCAAAATTAAAATATTTGTTTCACAATCTCCCCCTTTTTGATATAACAAAACCAAAGTTAGAATTTTTGAGAGTTTTGAAAGTTTTGAAAATATTCTAACTCCCCCTTAATTTAAGATAGGTTTTTAAAGTTAAAAGAAATTTTTGATTTGAAATCCAAGTTGTAAAAACCTTTTAAAATTTAAAAACGAATTTTAGTTTAGTGTGGCTCTTAATTTCTTCTCCCCCTTTTTGTTAGATCAAAAAGAACAATAAAAGCTCATAGAGAAGATAAATGATTAGTACCAATAAGCAATAATAAGCAACCATAATATTAATTCATAATTAAAATATCCAAAACATAAATCAAACATTAAGTTCAACATAAAATCCCAAATAAAAAGCCAATAGCATAGGTTCCTAAAACATGAGAAAACATAAAGATGCAAGCTTAATCCTAAAATGCATAGATAATATGATATGATATGGTATGAAGATCCTAGGCCTCGTCATCATCATCCGAAGTATCATCATCGCTCTTGGCTTGAGAACGGTGAAACTTCGTCAATTGCCCATAGAGCTTAGAGAAGGATAGGTCCAAGTTGGAATGAGAAGTCTCAAGAGTAAGAAGGCGATCCTCGACATTCTTCAAACGATTGTCCATGGCCGAAAAACCCGAAGCAATGCTAGTGTCCAAAGCATTGAACCGCTCGGTAATGAGAGCCGTGAGGGCTTCATTATTTGCAACTTGAACTTGCGGTGGAGGAGCAACGGGAGGAGGAACCGCTTCTCTATCAACTCTTTCCCAAACACCATTCACATATGTGAACCCGGACTTGCGAAGGGATGACTCACCAATCTTGGTCTTGCGAGGGTCCGGAGAGTCGTAGGTACAATCAATGCCAAGATCATGAAATAAGGCGCTCAAGACTATGCCATATGTAAAAGACTTCAACTCATTTGTGTCAATAAGCTTGATATTATTGACTATCTCTGCAAAAATTATCTTAGGCACATTTGGGCGCTCACCCTTACGGAAACACTCTAGCAAAAAATGATCAGTTTGACGGATGTGAGAGTATTTACCTCCGGAAGGTCGAATGAACCAAGAAACCATCAAGTGAAGAACACGATCATGCACATCCAAATTAAGTGCCTTACCGGTGAAAGTGCCAAAGTGGCGTTCATCCTCAAGACCCTCATCCTTAAGTTTAAGAGTAGACTCCAAAAGAGCAACATTAACAACAAACTTTTTGCCTAATAAGGATGACTCAATTCCTATAATCTCGGTTTTGGTCTCATCATAAAGAAAACGAGCATTAGAGTAAAAGAGGAGTACCATGTTTTTGTAGCGAACATCCGGAATGCTCAAGAAAAAGAGAAGATTCCATTCATCCAAACGATGGAGATAACGGAAAAGGAATCGCTCGGAATTGAGGAACTCAAGATCAATGACACATTCTTTACGAACCGCGAAATCCTTGACAAAAGAGAAGCGAGCACGCGCGTCCGGAGTTTTAAGGGATTTCTGAAAAAGCATAGTGAGATTCGGACGAATGCTCGAATCACCGGATTGAACGGCTTTGCGCTTCTTGTTAGCTTGATCCGCCATCTAAAAACATTAAACAAGTGTTTTAAAATTCAGTGTATGCATTGATATTTAAAATCAATCCAATAATAAATCCCACTTAGGTTTTTGAAAACAAAATTAAAATAAAAAACAGTTTAAAAAAATACGACTGAAAAATTATATATACGAATAAAAAATTTTGAGATTTGGAATTTTTTTTACAAGATATTGAAAACCCACAACCAAAAACATATAATTTATACAAAAATAAAATTTTCTAACCTAAGATTCGAACATAAATTTAAAGAAAAAGGAAAAAGGGAAAAATTACCTTAGTTTGGGATTTTGGATGATTTGATTAAAATCCTTGCACAATGTTGATGAAACTTGCTTAGACTTGAGATTTAGAGTAAAACCCCTCACAATTTTGTGAAAAACAATAAGTTTGAGAGGGTATTTATAGAGAGGGAGGCGGTTTAGGGTTTTAAGAGTTTTGATAAAAAGTGATTTGTATCATTAAAAACCCTAAATAAAGCAATCCGCGATGCCGTTTCGGAACGGTCAAGACCGTTTCGGAACGGGGCGGCTAGGGTTTTGACCATTTTAAGACCATAAGCTGACCGTTTCGATTCGGTGTTGACTGTATCGAAACCCCTTTGACCCGTATCGAAACACGTTTCGATACACCCTTTGGCAGTAGCAAAAACGTTTCGGAACGCATTGGAGGCGTTTCGAAACGCCCTTCTCTCAGAGCAGGATTTAAGGTATCCGTATCGAAACAGGGTCACTCGTTTCGATACACCTGGGCCTGGAAGTGCAGATGAGGCTCTAAAAGTGCAGAAAAATGAAGTTTTAAGAGGCCTAACATGCATAAATGTCATGAATGAGCAGGCAAAACATATTTAAGCATAAACATACTCCCCCTAACTATAAGCATGGATGAAATTAGGAGTTTAAACACATCAACATGGCATTTCACAAAATCAAGCATATTTAAGCACAAAAGAGGTCCTAATAGGTCAAGATAGGCTAGCTAGACCTAACTCTCTCCTAAGGGACCAAAAACGCTCTTTGTCTAAGGGTTTTGTAAAAATGTCCGCTAATTGGTTCAAGGTGTCTACATACTCTATAACCACATCTTCCTTAAGGACATGATCTCTAATGAAATGATGTCTTATTTCTATATGTTTGGTTTTAGAGTGTTGGATGGGATTTTTTGTTAAACAAATAGCACTAGTGTTGTCACATTTTAGGGGTATGGTTTCAACTTTAATTCCATAATCTAAGAGTTGTTGCTTCATCCAAAGAACTTGAGCACAACAACTCCCTAAGGATATGTACTCGGCTTCGGTGGTAGATAAGGCTACACTATTTTGTTTCTTAGAGAACCAAGATATGAGCATACTACCTAAGAATTGGCAAGTTCCCGAAGTACTTTTCCTATCAATTTTGCAACCCCCATAATCCGCATCCGAGTAAGCATGAAGGTTAAAGGTAGAGTCTCTAGGATACCAAAGGCCTAAACAAGGAGTGTCTCTAAGGTATCTAAAGATTCTCTTAACGGCTATAAGGTGAGACTCTCTAGGACTAGCTTGAAACCTAGCACACAAGCAAACACTAAACAAGATATTCGGTCTACTTGCGGTAAGGTAAAGCAAAGATCCAATCATAGAACGATAAAGCTTAGAGTCAACACACTTACCTCCTTCATCTTTGTCAAGCTTTGTAGATGAGCTCATAGGAGTGGCTTGAGGCTTTGCATTCTCCAAGCCAAACTTTTTGAGCATATCCTTTATATATTTTGCTTGGTTGATGAAGGTGCCATCATTCTTTTGCTTGATTTGGAGTCCCAAAAAGAATGAGAGCTCCCCCATCATGCTCATCTCAAATTCACCTTGCATTAACTTAGCAAACTCTTGACAATGACATTCATTAGTAGAACCAAAAATAATATCATCAACATAATTTTGAACTACTAAGATGTCATTTTTATACATTTTTATGAAAAGTGTAGTGTCCACCTTACCTTTTTCAAATCCTTTTTCAATCAAGAAATTTGAAAGCCTTTCATACCAAGCTCTAGGAGCTTGTTTTAAACCATAAAGAGCTTTGGTAAGTTTGAAAACATGATTTGGAAATTTTGAATCTTCAAAACCCGACGGTTGTTCCACATACACTTCTTTATTTATAAAACCATTTAAAAATGCGCTTTTAACATCCATTTGAAAAAGCTTGAAATTATGATAACATGCATATGCAAGCAACATCCTAATGGCTTCCATTCTAGCTACGGGTGCATATGTTTCATCAAAATCTATTCCCTCTTCTTGAGTGTAACCTTGTGCTACAAGTCTAGCTTTATTTCTCACAATGTTACCACTCTCATCTAGTTTGTTCCTAAAGACCCATTTAGTTCCTATTGTAGATTGATTACTAGGCCTATCAACTAATGTCCATATATTACTTCTCTCAAATTGATTTAACTCTTCTTGCATAGCCATAATCCAAAAGTCATCTTTCAATGCTTCTTTTATATTTTTAGGCTCTATGCATGAGATAAATGCAACATGGTTCATTGATCTAAGAGAAGAACGAGTGGTTACCCCCTTGGATGGATCACCCAAGATTTCACCATCTTTGACATAGTTCAACTCCCTTGGGTAGCTCACTTCCTTTTCCTCAATGGCCAAGTCCTTCAAGGCTTCAAGAGGTGGATCTTGTGAGTCCTCTTCCTTTGTTGGAATCTCATCCTCCTTTGAAGTTTGACCTCCATCAAAGGCATTTATGATTCCTACATCATCATCATCACAAGAATCCTTCCTAGGAAGGAGGTTATCATCGAATACAACATGAATAGATTCTTCTACTACTAAAGTTCTTTTGTTAAATACTCGATAGGCTTTAGAGGTTAAAGAGTAACCTATAAAAATGGCTTCATCACTTTTTGCATCAAATTTACCTAAGTTGTCTTTTCCATTATTCAAAACAAAACACTTGCACCCAAAAGGGTGAAAATAGCTAATGTTAGGCTTTTTGGATTTTAAAATATCATAAGGTGTTTTCTTTAAAATTGGCCTAATCATTACTCAATTTACAATATAACAAGCGGTGTTTGTGGCTTCCGCCCAAAAATATTTAGGTAAATTGTTTTCACAAAGCATAGTTCTAGCCATTTCTTGTAAAGTTCTATTTTTCCTCTCAACTACCCCATTTTGTTGAGGAGTTCGAGGAGCCGAAAAATTATGGCTAATACCATTTTCATTTAAAAATTCTTCAAACCTTAAATTTTGAAACTCGGTTCCATGATCACTTCTAATATGTGAAATTCTAAGTTCAAGATCATTTTGGGTTAGTTTTGAAAATGTGATGAATTTTTCCAAAGCCTCATCTTTAGTACTTAAAAAGAGAACCCAAGTAAATCTAGAAAAATCATCAACTAGCACAAAAGCATAAGACTTACCACCCAAGCTCATAGTCCTAATTGGCCCAAATAAGTCCATGTGAATTAATTGTAAGCATCTACTAGTAGAAACATCATTAATGGATTTAAAGGAAGACCTATGTTGTTTACCCTTTGAGCATGCATCACAAATTTTATCATTTGAGAACTTTATTTTGGGTAAACCTCTAACTAGATTTAGAGAGACTAGTTTTTCTAAAACACTTATGCTAGCATGTCCTAGCTTCCTATGCCACAACCATGCATCATTTTCATTTTGAGCAACTAAGCATGCATGAGATGTATGTATGTCATCTAAATGCACCATGTATATGTTTCCTATGCGATGACCTATGAGCATAATATTATTAGATTTAATGTCTACAATTTTGCATCCATTTTTATCAAATAAAACATTAAATCCTTTATCACACAATTGACTTATGCTCAATAAATTGTGTTTAAGACCATCGACATATAAGACATTTTCAATAAGAATGGTAGAGTGATTACCTATGGAGCCAATACCTTTAATGTGGCCTTTGGAGTTGTCACCAAATGTTACTACTCCTCCACTTTTTGGCTTTAGATCCATGAATCGACTCTTGTCTCCGGTCATGTGTCTCGAGCATCCACTATCAAGGTACCATGAGTTTTGACTTTGTGCCTTGGCCTTGTAGCAATGCTCCCCCTACAAACAAAGATATTAAACTTTGGTTTTTGGTACCCAAATCATTTTGGGTCCATGAGTGTTAGCTCCCAAAACCTTGGTTCCCTTAGGAATCCAAGATGACATAGCAATAATATTATAAGATTTTACAAGTTCCTTAGGAACCCATACACTTCTAATTCTTTTAGCTCTACTATGTCTAGGGTAGCTACCTTGTTTGTAGTAATTAGTCTTTTTCTTAGGTTGGTGTGTTCTAGAGGATTCTCCTACTTCATGCTTGACACTACCAACATTTTTTAAAGACTTTTTGAGCTCATTTAGCTCACCCAACACCTTTTGGTGTTCACTATTACATTGAGATAAAAGATTATTAAGATCAACATTTTCATCTTGAAAGAATTTAAGTTCATCTTTTAATCCTAAAATCTTTTTCTCAAATTTAGAATTAGCTTGAGTGAGTGAGTCATTTTTCTCATTTAGTTCTAAAATGATTTTCTTGTTTTTAATGACCGACTCTTTAAACTTCTCAACTAATTCATCATATACCTCTTGTAACTCATCATATGCATCATTTAACTCTTCATATGAAAAATCTAAAGTAGATGAGTTAGAGGTTACCAAGGAGGAATCTTCCTCAAGTGCCATGAGACAAAGATTAGCCACTTCGTGTTCGTCATCCTCCGATGACTCCTCATCACTCCAAGTAGCAAGCTTGGCTTTGAGTCTCTTCTTCTTCTCAAAGCCCTTCTTCTTGAGTTGAGGGCACTCCGAACGGATGTGGTCGGGTTGTTTGCACTCATAGCAAATGATGGGATCCTTTCCTTCTTCTTTGTTCTTCCCTTTGAAGTCCATCTTTCTTTGGATTTTTCTTCCCCGGTTGGACCTCATGAAACGTGAGAACCGTTTGGCTATCATAGCCAATTCTTCAAGTTCATCCTCATCACTAGATGAGCTCTCATCTTGTTGTGAAGCTTTAGCCTTGAGAGCTATTCCCATCTTCTTCTTCTTCTCAACTTCAAGCTTCTCTACTCTTTTTTCTTCTTTCTTTTTCTCATCTTCCCTTCCTTGCTTCATGATCTCATGAGTAAGGAGAGAACCCACAAGCTCATCAAGCTTCAAAGTCTTCAAGTTCTTTGCTTCGATGATAGCGGTTCTCTTACCATCCCAAGACTCGGGAAGTGAATAGAGTAGTTTCCGGACAAACTTGTCTTCCGGTATGATCTCTCCATAGCCCTTTAGACCATTGACAATCGTGGAGAATCGATCAAACATCTTTGACATCGTCTCATCGGGGTCCATCTTGAAATTTTCATAACTAAGATTGAGAATTCCAATCTTAGTTTCTTTAACATCATTGGTGCCTTCATAGGTGGTCTCAAGAGTGTGCCACACTTCCTTGGCACTTTCAATTGATGAGACCTTTGAGTAGATGTCCGGACCGAAAGCACAAAATAGCATGTGGAGAGCTTTATCATTAACTTGAATCTTTTTCCTCTCCTCTTCACTCATTTCGACTTTCTTCTTCAACACCATCTTGCCTTCACCGTCTTGCTTCAATGGAATGTATGGCCCATCCTCAATGACATCCCACACATGATAGTCACTAGACTTGATGAATAGACGTATTTTATTCTTCCAAAAAGAATAGTTGTCACCATTGAAGAAATGAGGCTTTGTGGTCGATTGTGACTCGTACATGCCGGAACCGGAGGTTGAATCCATCTCTTGATATGTTGATGATCACACTCTTCCAAGGATCTCCTCTTGTGGTTGTTAATCCTCAAAGAGTTAAGCTCTGATACCAATTGTTGAGTGGATCGAAAGATCGATATTTACCAAGAGGGGGGTGAATTGGAAATTTAAAGGTTTGTGGTGGAAATTGGCAAATTAAAAATTGATGGACAAGAGATTTAGAATGGTTCAAGTTTCAAATGAACTCTACATCCACTACCTTAGCTTCACTAAGGATTTGCAACAATTCCACTAAATCGTTCTTCCCCTTTTCTAGGACAAGGAGGCAACCCTTTACAATTTCGGTTGATTTTTCTACCCAAAAATCAACTCAACCCTCACACAAGAGAACAAAGAAAATTGTAGGCTAATAAGGTATCTCTCAATACAAATGATAGCCCCAATACAAGCACGCAACCCAATTTGACAAAGTATGAATGAAGATTACAAATTGGGATTTTACACAAAATGGGATTTTTGCACAATTGCTTGAATTTGATGTTTGGATGTTTGCTTTTGGATCAATAATTGTTGCTGATGCTTTTGGATGTCTCCTTTATACCTTCTCATTGATTTCTAGCCGTTTGGGTGGTTGGGAACATAAATGGAGCCGTTGGAACCCTCTCTTACCACCATAAATGCAGTCTGCACAAACCCGTTTCGAAACGCGGGGTACCTGTTTCGGAACGGACCAAAATAGAAAGAGCCGTTGGGGTGCATTTAAGAGCCCGTTACGAAACGCCTTAGGGCCGTTTCGGAACGATTTTGCCACTGTCAAGGGTCGTTTCGAAACGGTCTTATCCCGTTTCGAAACGCCTTAACGACTTTCAGAAAATCAGTTAAAAACACATAACGGTCATATTTTCAAAATAAAACCTAGCATCTGTTTCGAAACGAGTTGGATCCGTTTCGAAACGGAATTGCTACTGTCAAGGGTCGTTTCGGAACGGGCTTGATCCGTTTCGAAACACCCCTTTTATATTTAAAAAATCAGCAAATATTTGAAACCGTTAGCCCTTTTCAAATCAAATATGAAGAACAGTTTCGAAACGAGTGATACCGTTTCGAAACGAGTTAAAGTGTTTCGATACACGTTTCGGAACGGTGGTCGACAGTGATGAAAACGTTTCGAAACGCCTGAGGGCCGTTTCGAAACAGGGTCTTGAAAATCACTGTTTTTGGCTTGAAACACTTAGAAAAAATATTTGAAAAGTATGTTTTTAACTTGGGCATAATCTTAAACTTATATAGGGATATTTTGAGGACTTAAATTTCGTTTTGACTTTTTTTTCAATTTTTTCCTTAGGTTTTTAGTTATATCAAAATTAAAATATTTGTTTCACAGATAGGGTTTGACCATGAATTTCAGGTCTCAAACAAGTTTTAGGGGGGCCTATCAGTACCATACTCCCCCATTTATGTTCCAAGTGCCATATGTTATGGGGTCGAGTTTTTCGTACACAAATTGTCAAGCATTTTAAGGTTTTCTCGACTCTGTAAACTCTTCAAGACTCGAATTTTTTTTACCATGATAAGATTTGATGTTGATATTTTTAGTTTGTAAAATATAACGACTCTTTGCAGACGATACTTCAAAAACTTCTCTTAACAGAATGTGTTAGAACTCTCGACTGAACCACAAGTCAACAAACTTCAAAATGTCTCAAACAAGTTTTAAAAGGGCTTTAATTCACTTTCTAATTATGCTTTTACAACAAATGAAGTTGTCTCAATGAATTCATACTTATTCGTACTGTCATATATTGTTGTTAATGCTCAAAAAGTAATGTATTTTATAATATCATTTAATTTCATTATAAATAGAATTAAATTGTATTTTAAAAATAATGTTTTTTCCCTTACTATTTAGCCTATAAATAGTGGGTATTTCTTCTCATTTGAAATATTCACCAGAGTTCACTCTATCTTTCGGGTGTACGAAATTTGGAGAGTCATGCTAATCTCAAGGGGGAGGGGCGTTCATCCATTGTAGCGATTACAAACATCGGTGCAAGTTCGCTTTTAAGGCAATGTTAATACCACGACAAGATTGGTTTGATTTAGTTATTTTATTATTTTCAGTCAGTGCTAGGGGTGAACGTTCGATCGAGTCGAGTCAAAAAACTTTATTTGAATTTTTTCGATTCGAGTCGAGTTTTCCTATACAAATTTAATTGTAATTATTTATCATGTTATAGTACATTTCGATTCTAATTTAAACGACTTTCTCTAATCATATAAGATATGCATATATATTTCATCATATGTGGCATATATATATAAAAGGAAAATTGAGTAACTTGACTCAAACATAAAAATCAAACTACTAATTACTAAAAATTTTGAGTTATTCGAATTTCCATGTTACAATTCAAACTTTATTTAAAATTTTTTCGAGTCGACTTGAGTTTATGTAATTTCGAGTCGAGTCAGAACGAGTCGAGTTTTTTCACCTCGAGTCGAATTTTGCTCACCCCTAGTCAGTGCTAACACCTCATTTTGCAGCGGTCTATTTTCCAACATATATAACTGTCAGATATAATGACAGTTACCAGAAAGTGTTTATATATAGAGAGAGAGAGAGAGAGGCTATCAGTCAAGTAAGGGCAAGTGCTGCTCCCAAAATCCCACTTGCATGGTGGGGGAGCCTAGACTTTGTGGTGCTGGTGCTGCTGGTTGCAAGTCCATTTCTCAATGAATGTGGGGTTTACTTCAATCATGAATCAATGCAGTATGTCTCTTGTTTTGGCCTCTAACATCGCTTGCTATATTATCATTTGTTTATGCCACACATGTAGGTTCTTTGATCAACTTCGGCAACGAATCCTTGATCCGTGCCAATTTCGAAAGAGAACTCTCAACTGAGAGGAAAAATTAGGCGAAGTCATCATTTCCATCATATCCACTGGCTCGTGACATCCGAGTTAGGTATGTACTAACCCGATAATTTTGGACACGAGATGTCATCTCGGCTTGTAAAGCTGGTAGAGGTGTGCTAAATGACATGATATCACCCAAAATAGCCACTACCAATCATGTAAAATCTTAAACTTCTCATGGCAAAGTGGCTTAACATGGGTCATGGGGAGACAAAGATTGGACTTCACTAGGACATATATCTTTAAACTCTAGGGACGAATGACAATTAACAGAATGTTCTAGCCATAAAGAAGGATTTGAACATGCGCATGTCGGCATATTCGATCTATATCTATGTTAAGCACTTATAGATGTCGGAGTTAACATGGCATCATGGGCACGACGCTTGGCACGACACGTCTGACGTGGCAGTTTCTAGAAGATACAGTCAGCGCAAGGAAAAATTCTGGAAGTTCTAGCCAGCGCAATCCGAGCTTAAGATTTTTAATTTTTAAATTTCAAAACAAACATTTTAAATTATGTTAGACCCGTTTGGCAATTAGCGGATAGCTGATTGCATTAGCTGATTTGACTAACGAATTGTATTAGCTGATTGTATAAAAGTGTTTGGTAAAATTAACTGATAGCTGTTAGATTATTTAAACAAGTAAAATGACATATAAGGACATGTTTATATTCAATACTTGTTTGAATAGTTTATTAGTTATCAATATTTTGTATCTAATTATTATTAATTAGATCTATAAAATTATTTTTAATATAATTTTTCTAAACATATTCAAATGATTTATATATTAATTTATTATTTATATAATTAGTTTAATATTATTTTTAGTAATTGGTAAGGGTAAAAGAGTTTTTACAACTCAAATATCAAATCTCTAATCTCAAAAAGCTCATATTATGACCTTTTTCAAAATTAGCGGTTTCACCCCAATCCGCCAATAAGCTATTTACCAAACAACAATATTAGCAGATTTGACTGATCAAACTTCTAATTATGCCTCAAACCTCTAATTTTTGCCCAAACTTCTCTTTACCAAATAGGCCGTTATCTTTTTGTTATCTTTAGTAAATCTAAGCCTATAAATACCTTTCTTGGGTAAGACTTAGAATTATCTCTTACTTTTTTTAGTTCTTGTTACTACTTGCCTTCATTTTAATAGAAATATTTCATTGTTTCATCTTTACTTCATATTTATGCTTCTTAAACATTTTGTCAAAAACATGTTAAATTATGATAATCAATATCATGCTTGGCTAATTTCCCCAAAGCCGAGAGCTAGTACAAATCAATTCCATGCGTGAGAATTGAATATTGCTAAAATTTTTAAACGTTTCTCAAATAAAAAAGATCTGTTTGTCTGGAATCGTTTAATTATACAATTGGGAGAAAGAATCGGCCTGTGGCACTTCGACTTCCTGTAAACACTTTTAGCGGCGGTCCGCTAAGGAAAGATGAAATCAGAAACGATTCTCAATGAGACAACTTCTGAGTCGGGCTTTTCCTGTTTTTAAACTAAGTATTTTAACGGCGATAGAAGTGGTTGAATTATTTAAGAATTGACTTTCGGAGATAGACTTGGGAAGATCAGTTACATGAGAGAAAAGCAAGTTACGATGAGTTGGGCCTCGTAGACCATAATCGACATGAATCCCGGAGTAAAAATATATTTTCAATGATTGTGGAAATTGACGAAGCTAGCTTGAGGCTGCTTTCTTATTAGCGATTTTTCTACTTCATTCCTCACTTTATTTACTGTATTTTTCTTTAATTGTTTATTATTTTCTCGTTACTTCAATCACGCTAACTCCCTTTTATTCATTTTTTAGCTACTTCTGAGATCTAAATCACGACAAGTCTCAGTCAGCAATTTCAACAGAACTCCTTGTGGATGGACTCTCTTTCTCTATTCAATTTTAATTATTTTATCTTATTATTTGTTTAAAAAAGTTTATTTTAATTTATTTTGGCGAGTAAAAACGACGCTTGTCAATCTATTATGCAAAATGCATTTCAATTGGTATTTGTTCTGCAGAGTGTGTACTTATTTCTAGAGGCATACATGAGACCGTATAAATACTCAAAAAAGACAATTCTAGAGTATTTTCTCACAGCATGATCTAACCAGCAGCACCAGCACCACAAAGTCTAGGCTCACCTGTAGTTTGCAGTTTGCCTCTATGGACTTGTACTGTATGTATGCAATTGAGATTTCTTGTTTTCGGTTCTGGATTCCGGTTTTGCCTTCAAAGTGCACACTTTCATGCCTCTAGTTACATGTGCTCGGACCGGAAACCGTTCCGGTTGAAATCTGTCCTTTACCCTCATAGGTTATTATGTTATAGGCTTCACTACTACTTGCAGAGGGCGGCTTCTTTCGCTTTGGCTGTCCTGCAGATATCGAGCATACTCCATTAGTTTCTGTATTTGGAGATGCTCTGGTAGCAGTTTCATCCTGTTCTATCTCAAACCTTGGACCGCTTCTGCGTGCACCAATTGTTATAATAGAGCGGTCACCCTCTTCGACAGAACCCCGGTTCTCGACATGATGAACGTTTTCATGGCCTTTGTTATCTTCTTCCATGCCACTGTTGTAATCAGAAATATCACCAGTCAATGTGTAATTAGACCCTATTTCCCTTTCAAACACTGTGACTTGCCGCAGTTCTTCAAATATTGAGAATATATCCCCCGATCGCAGAGGCTCGTAAGAAAATTCTTCCATATCTTGAATACTAACTGCTTTTACCGCCTTTCGAATCAGTTCAGCTTTCCTCAAATCTCTCTCCAGGCTTGTGCTTCTTGACATGAGGAAAGTTTCAAGGACTGTTTTCAGCTTGTTCAACTGAGAGTACTTACTTTCAAGAGCCAATTTAGCATCAATCAGCTTCATTTGGACACGTTCTTCGCGCCAAACCTCCGCAACATGTAACATACTTCTCTCTTCTTCGATCTCATCTCGAATTCTCATCGTTTCTATTCTCATGGCTTCAACTTCGGCCTCATCTTCTCCAATCTTCCTAGCTAGCTCACCACAGACTTCCTCCAAGAGCTTTCTGGTTCTTTTTTCTGCCTCGTATTTTCGAACCGATTGCATTGATGATAATTTAGCTTCAGCCAGCTCCTTTATTAATTGAGACTTGATAACCTCCATTTTTTGTTGCTTTTTTCTTTCCCTGCTCAATTGACACTTCAAATCATCAACAAGTGCATAAATCTTTTCATGTTCTTTTCTCTGTTGTGACGTTGCTTCCGCTCCAAGCTTCCTCGCTAGGTACTTGATTCTATGTCTAGAGGACTGCACTTCATATTCGAGATCGTGAATGTATAACCGAGCTTGCACCAGTTCTGCTTGCAGAGCAGATACAAAAGACACAGTCTTGACTTGATCTTCAAGAAGCTTCATGTGACTTGCGAAACAATACACTTCGATTGGTGATGATTTCGAGCATCTGCAGTCCCTCTGCATTGCTCCCTTTTTTAAAGACTTCGAATTCTGGAAAAGAGATTCGAGCAACAAAAACTAGACAAATCAGAGTTAATAACTGTAAATTATGAAACACAAGTGCTACTTTCTTTTTGGTAAACAAACCTAAGAACACATACAGTGAGACACAAGAAAGGTACAACCTAGAACCAACCTTTAAAGGAAGCTCAAAGGCTACAATGAATCAATATGGGGGATGAAGTTTCGGAAAACGATTCCGCCTAGATGAACATGAAAATCAAGCGTTTGGAAAAAACATAAATTCTTAATCTAACAGGATGCAGTTTGCAGAACTTTGATCCTCAATCCAAAAACCAGACTTTGGTCTATCGGTCTATACTTCGAAGTTCGAACTATCTGTTGAATGTGTATCATCTACCTCTATGATCCTAGTGATATTAATACACATACTTTATGAATGCTTCCCTGCTTTGGACCAACAATGGTGGACTGGCTTCTCGGTAACTGATGTTTTGTGCCGGAACATTGTCCTTTGCTAGACTGGTCCCGAGAAGGCATCAGATCTACGCGCGACATGCCTGCAGGCTGCAAAGGTAAAAATCATGTCGACGTTTACCGGTCCTCCGAAAAAGAAATGACAACTGAAAACTTCCATTAAAAACCATGCATCGGTTAACATCAAGCCCAGATGACATACACTTTGCAAGAACTTGTCCAGACAAATACATTCAATATAGCCTTTCATAAGCTTTTAATGTCAATTGTCAGTTGTGACGTACAGAATATTTCAATAACATACAGAAAATCATGGAATTCCAATATGCAAATTCACAAATCTCAATTTGCATGTCCTTTATACAAGCTCATCAAAAGTGTACAAAGACCTCAAATGTATAATTATGAGTTGCATCCAAGACAGATCTAAAAGAATACAAATGAGCATCGTTTGCCACTCAACCAATTAATGGATCTCAAAAGACACTTCAGTATTTGGTTTCTGCTACATTTTTCTCGGTATCCAATAGCATAAACAAAAATATAATAACCCGGCCAATATATATATATATATATATATATATATATATATATATATATACGTTTTTTGGATCGTTGGATGGAAGAAATGGATGTGATAATCTTCACATATTCTACTATTAATCTCATCTATTCGTTTTAACCATCTAACGATCCAAAAAACGTGTAAAACTTAGAGAGTTTTACATTCTGTAAATGGATCCTATCCCATATATATGGATGGAAATCCTTTACCCCTTTTCGATGCCCCTACATATGCCCCCATGCTCAAAATTTACTTTAGGGTTTAAGGTTTTAGGTTAGGGGTTGTGGTTAGGATTTAGGGAATTTAGGGTAGGGTGTATTTTTAGGGTATAAGATGTAAGGGTTATGATTTAGAATTTAGGGTTAGAACTTAGAATTTAATTTTGTAGTGTTTTTTAATGTTAAAGCATATGTAGAGGCACCAGAAAGGAGCAGAAGAATTTTATCCTATATATATCCCCATGCAAAACATGTCATTCAACCATTAAAAATACCATACTAAAAACCCAATAATCTAAACTAAACCCAAGGTTTGTTAAATTGAATTGATCACAACCAATATATATATATATATTGAATCGTTGGAAAAAAAGTAATAGTGTCACTCATTCATTCTATCGATTCAAAAAAACGTATAAGACTCGAAAACGTTTACACTTAATCCAAACCATATAAATATATATATTAGGATCCACTTATACCGTATAATATACTTACCTTAAAGCGTGATCGATCAGAGGATTTACGTCTAGCGCTGAAACCGCCAATTCCGAAGCGCAACGAACGCAACCGCCAGAGTCGAGAAGCAAGCTTCCTCGCCGATAGCTTAACCGCGTGTCCACCTCCGGAAAACTTGGCTTCATCTTCAGCTCCGGCGTCAGAGGAGAAGTGGAGGTGTTTCTTGCTTTGGGTGTTGTTGTTATACAAAGTCCAGTAGTGGAGAGGGGTTGATGGGGCTCCTCCTCTCCCTCCGGGCCTCCGACGACGCCGAGTTTTGCGGGTGGCGGCGGATGGAGGAGGGTGTGTTCCGACAAAAGAGTTCATTTGGATGGCGATTGCATTAGGAGACAGTAACAAAAGGGGGCTCGAGTTTCGGTGAGTTTGTCTGGGGGGCCTCAGCCAGTCATGCCATGGAAACCGAAACTAGAATCGACTCATCTTATTATCATGTCGTGCTTTTTAAAGTGCACTTTTCCCTTTTAGAAACTATTTTTTTATTTATTTTGGGTTTCGAATGTATGATTATGAATTAAAATTTAATTTTTTAGGACTAAATTATAGAAAAAATCACTGAAAATAGACAAATAATTTTTGTCCGTGAATTCATGTTTGTATATTGATTGAAATGCATGCAGGTAGATTAATATTAAAGTTCTAGTATGTTTTAAATAGTTGTGTGTTGAGGATGGAAATTTTATATCATTTTCTGCGCCTCTACTTATGTTATCACGCTCAAAATTAGGTTTAGTGTTTTAGGTTAGAGTTTAGAGAATTTAGGATATGGTGTATTTTTAGGGTATAGGGTGTAAGGTTTAGTATTTAGAATTTAGGATTAGTGCTTGGAATTTAATTTTGTAGTGTTTTTTAGTATTAGGGCATAAATAGGGGTACCGAAAAGGAGTTGAGATTTTTATCCGTATGTTGAACCCAATAAGTGATCACAATGAAAAAAAAATAATATATAGAAGATTGAGTTCAAATCGCTTTGCCTGTAATATGAACAAATAATTTTACTATACTTTTTAATCAATTGAAATTTATAATTTTTTTTTAAAATTAAATTTCAAATAAAACCAAAATATCAAAGGCATATAAATATGGGTTATTAATGAATTTACATACCACTTTTAAACATTTATGTTCTGTTCCATTGTCACGTCCTAAAGTTCTGTTCGAGAGGGTGCAGAGCCTAAGTGAGCTCGACGATCGAAACAAGAATACCTAGATCCGTGCAAAAACAAACGAACACTGAAAGAATGACATTTTAAAAAAGAGATTTGAAAAAAAGTCGGACAAAAATAAACATGTGCAGAGATAATTTCATATTGTTCTCCACATTACAGCCCAACAAGTTGGGTTGGACAATCACAAACACAAATAGATTGAAATTCGAGACGAAACTAATATCAAATATTGCGAGATCATGTTATTTAAATTTAAAATTAATACTAGTCTAGTCAATATTTGAATTCAAAATATAAAAAACTTAATAAATATATTTTTAGCATTTTAATTCGACTATAAAATAATATCTTAGTTTAATTTTATATTTGGATAAACTCACACACCTATAAACTATGTTGCTCAAGCTCGATTAGTATTTTAGATTTTGAATTGAACCCATTAATTGAAACCTAAATAAGTTGGTGGGTTAGTATTACTCTCTTTCACATATGAGTCCAGTGCAGATTCTGCTGGTTTGATAACACATAATAAAGTAATGGCACCTGCAGAAAGATATCATTTCCAGAAAAAAAAACAAGTCCTTTAAAAATATAAAAGATACCCAAAATGTGAAAACGTTTTAATTTTGAGTTTGAAACCTAACTAACTACAAGGAAAAACCAAACCCTTCTTTATTAGATTTAAAGCATACATTTATAACAGATAGAGGATTAATCCATCATGTGAATTGCAAGTGAATATCTTGCTTTTAAGTAAATATAGTATTTATTATTTGTCTACCATTTGTTTCAAGGGTCTTGTCAAATCAACAATTTTAACCGGTGAAGAGTTAATTAGGGCTCATCCACAACAATAGTGGCGGAACTTGGAGTAAAAATTTGAGAGTGTCAACTTAATTTTTTTTTATAAAAAAAAATTAGAGGATTGAACGAATTTTCAAAGAAAAAAATGAGGGTTTAACTAAATTTGTTAATAATTTAAAGAGATTTAACAAAAAAAATTTAAAAATTTGAGAGGGAATTTAATTAAAAATATTCAAAGTTTTGAAGCTTAATATGAATTTTTAAAAATTTTGAGAGGACCAAATTAAAATTTTAAAAAGTTTTAAGGGCAAAATTCCAATTTTTCAATTTTTTTTAGGGGGGCGTGGCCCCATCGGTCCCTTAAAGCTTCCGCCACTGCACAAGAGAAACACAGTCATACATGGTTATGGACATTTGCTTTATGTTTGTGTTCGACTAAGGGTAGGAAACTTATGTGGAGTCAGGACGGAATTAAAAATTTATAAAGGGAAAATTATAACAAGATTAGAAATTTTGAGGAGAGCAAGAATATTGAAGGAATTATAAAATTAATTTTTACTTTTTAAAAAAAAAACTATTTTACTACTATTGAAAAAAATTAGAGGGGCAGACGCTCTCAAAATCCCCTATGTTCCGCCCATGTAGGGAATACAATTACCTTTTATTTATGTTTTCTTTGTAAACAAGCAATTTATACGTATAATTAAACACTTAGAAATAAGGCTTTATACATACACATTGTACAAAGTACAACAACACATTAGTTGAGAGGTATACTAGTTGCAAAGCCTATTGTAACATCTTCTTCCGACGTACTAAAAGTTCTTGTCCTTTATTCGTGATTTTTTCGTTTAAATTTTTCACATAAATCTTAGTGTTTTTTTATTTTTTTTTCATGCTTTGTTTGTGATTACTATCTTCTGTATTTCACTAATTATTATTCGTTGTCCGTATATTTTCGATATAAAAATTTTATATTTAGATTTGGTCGACTCACATATTAAGAGGATAAACCATGAAGAACCTATGATTTAACGGCACGTCTTTTTCCACGTCCTCAACTTTTTAAAATTACCCTTTACGACTCTCTTTGTGAACATTCTTTAATGTTTACAGGTTTTAGCTACGAAAATATTGCAGGGTTTGGTTTTGGAGCAGGTTTGCTCACTTTTATGGCTTTTAATTTTGATTTGATTTGCCACCCAAATATGTTAAAACACACTAATTTGTTGCAGAGACACGTGGGCATAATTATTTGCCTAGCAAAAAAGAGAATAATAATAATCAAAAGACCTAAAGTCCCCTCCCTCCATGATTTGGTCCGAGATTAGAAATTTAGAATAAAAAGACCTAAAGCAGTGGTGGATTTAAAAATATTTTTGAGAGTAGACACACATAAAATCTTAAAATTTTGAGGTGGCCACACCTCATAAAGATTAAAAAGAAAAGTACTTTTTTGCTCAACAAATAGCATTTTATTATAAAGAAAACTCAAACATCCCTAAACCTAAATGGATGAAAAAAGTACATACAACTTAGAGAAGGTTACAACTGTTTACATTGTGTTATCACCACAGAACACAAAGCAATCGAGAAAACAACCTCAAAAATTCAGACAACTAACGCTCTTTACCCTTTCCTTTTCCTTTTGCTTTAAAAATTAAAATCAAATATATAAAATTTAAAAAGTTAAAGGTGGGTAGATGCCCACCTTAATATACACTTGGATCCGTCACTAAACATAAATTAGTGTGATTTCGTCTTTAAGTGCCTAAGCATGCTATCATGAATGACAATCCTTGGAAGGCTTGTAACTAAGGATAGGCTGCACTAGATGAAAATCAATGTTGATAGTCTATGCATCATCTGTGATGTTGTTACGAAAACTCACGTGAATTATTTCTTTGAATGTGTTTTTATCCGTAAGTATGATTTTATAAATATAAAAATTATACACATAAAATAGTATTATGTGTTTTATTAAAAACGTCTTTAAACAATAACACGGTAATGAACAACAAGCTGGAGCAGCAGCTCCCGATTTCCACCCTCATATGCAACCAATCCGTGCACTATGGCCCTCACAGCACGAATACATCAATCCAACCAATCTAACCAATTTAGATTGAAATAGAAGAGCCCCGCGCAAATGCAATCTAACCATCTTCCAGCAGACTACACAACATATTGCAGCGAACAGAACAGCCAAATCAACAGTCCATTACTTGAAATTTCGTCGTTCTGTTCGTCTCACGAAACACATTGCGAAAACAAACACGCGTGAGTATCTGACATACAATATCAACTTTGTTAAAAACATCGTCATAAACGTCAAGGCTATAGGCCTATCAAGTGTAGTGCATGGCGGGTCACGTGATGCCGAAGAAAAATCATTTACTCTATTTTGGTGTTATTTTCTATGTTCTAACACTAAAAATTAAATTTTAAGTTATAATTTTATATTTTAAATTATAAACTCTAAACCCTAAAAAGCATCATACCCCCAATTCCATAAACCCTAATCATAAACCTTAACCCTAAACACTGAACATATTTTTTAGTGTGAGACATAACGAGGGACCCAAAAAGAAGAATGTGATTTCTATTCTATTATGAATAGGATAGTTTAAGGGTTATATTTGTTCTTTTGGAATTAATTTATATGTTGGTCCTTCCTATTTTGTTTGTAATTTATTTTAATATAATTTTACATAATTATTTACTATTTTGATCTTTTTCAAGTTTTATTGTATTTAAATTTAATCCTTCAGCATGTTTAATTTTATTTTCATTATTTAATTATTGTATTGTATATTTATTGTTATTAGATTTTTATTTTATTATTATAAACCACTGCTATTAGTTTTTGGCGGTTAATCTATTTTTTATTTGCTTTATTTTTCATTATTTAAGTTTATTTGTAGTCATTATTATGTCTTAATAACTTGCAATTTAATTTTTTTACAATGTTCAAATATATCTTTTAATAACTTGTTCAATTTACACTTAATTTACATGCGATTGTATTTATTGTTGCTTAGTGGGATGAAAATTCTTTGTCCTTTTTCGGTGTTCCTTCCTATGCCCAACATTAAAAAATTAAATTCTAAGCCTTAACCCTAAATTCTAAATCCTAAACCTGAAACCCTAAAATACAATATACCCATAATTCCTTAACTTCTAACTTTAAACCTAAACTCTAAACACTAAACATAATGAGCACCAGAAAGAGACATGTAATTTCTATTATGCTTAGTGAACCACCAAATTTAAACTTATAGATCCACCCTTGATCAAGGCCGGCGCTCATGGTGATCGTCCATGACACTGCAACAACCGAATCGGATTCAATTATAATCGAACTATTAGAACACCAACGAGATCGTAGCAAATTGTGGAAGGGCATTATTGGAATGTGCAATCTGAAAAGGATTGTAGCAATTGACCGATGACGAGATTAAGATTACGGTGAAGGACAGGCTGCTTGGTGGTGGAAAGATTGCTGAAAATACCAGAGAAGTGAAGACAACACTTTCAAAGAAAGGAGCTAGAAAGCTATTAGTACACCACACGGACATGCAGGATTTGACAATAGAACTAGGCCGGGCTAGGACGGTCGATGGCGGAGATGTACACGGCCGATGGAGCAGCGGAGGACATGGAAGCCGGACCTTCAAAGTATTCCGGAGGTGAACTAGTTTAATGAGTCGAAAATATGGTGCCGATTTTTTTGTTAGAATTACGTCTTCCAAAAGTGGAACAAGTGTTGAAAGTACGTTCAATTTATTTAATATCGATGAACCTAGAAAAGAGAGTTAAGAGTTGAAACGAATGTATAACAAAAATTCTTAAATTTTGTTGGAGATTTGTGATTAGTGCTGAGCTAACTATAATACAAAGTCGTCTCTCTTTAGTTAATAAAATTTAAAAAGTTTATCGATATCAAAGGGTACACATACATAATAAGCATAAATTAGTGTATGTCATATAACATCAAAAATATTACGTTCACAAGATGGAGTGAGAAATAGGCTGTTAATTGCATATTGTTGATGATGTGTACATACCCAATACATCCTTAATATTTGATGAACAATTATTTTTTTTTACCTATTTTCGCTGCTCTTTTATATGTCCCTATATTAAAAAGTTAAATTTTAAGACTTAGCTCTAAATTTTAAATTTTTTATGCTCAATTTTATAAATCTTAATCCTAAACTTTTATCTTAAACTTCAACTTTAAACTTAAACTTAAGACACCAAAAAAGGACAATTTTTTTCTTGTCGTTGTTTATAGTAAATACGTGATTTGACCGACCAGTTCTTTCATTGAATAAATGATTTTATAATTTTTTAGATTTAATTTGATATTCTATTAAAAAAATTGATATGATTTTTTAAAAGTACGGTAGAAAACATATTTAGTTTATTTGTTTAAAATGTAAGTGTTTTACATAGTTATCAAAAAAAAAGTTTTTAAAGGAAAAACTTTAATACATAATCTTTTGTTTACAAAATATTGTTAGATTTAAGATTTATTGTTTAAGATTTAGGGTTTAGAGTTTAAGAATTTATGTTGTAAAATTTATAATTTAGAATTTAGAATTTAAGATTAAGGTTTATGATTAAAGTTTAGAATTTAGATTTTAAAGAAGATTGTGTAATATTTTCTAGGAAAATTATACAACGTGCGACGAACAACGTTGAACACTAATAAATTAATTAATAAAGATTTAAAATTTCAAGGACCCATCATACAAATAATAATAATTTTTAAAAAAATTCAATTAAATTAATTTTATATATTAAAGTTTTATTTTTTTAGTAAGGGTAAACTATATATTTAGTACCTCACTTATTTTTGTATTTCTATTAAACCCTCATTATTTAAATATTATTTCAATTTAACCATATTCTTTATAAAAAAAATAACCCTTAACCCTCAACCTAAAATCCTAAACTATTAAACCTTAAACTCTTAAACCTGTATGGAAATGAATATATATTTAAATATTATTTCAATTTGTGGTCGTAAGATGCGAGGAGATTTGCATGAGGCAGAAGATGAAGTATATGAGGTTTCTCAGATAGCGTATGAACACTAAGCCCTCCCACGGTCCTATCCATTTTCGTGCTCCTGCTAAGATCCTATGGCATACCATTCGTGGTATGATTCCTCACAAGACTAAGCGCGGAGCAGCAACGCTCGCTCGATTGAAAGCTTACGAAGGGGTTCCAGCTCCATATGATAAGACGAAGAGGATGGTTATTCCTGATGCTCTCAGAAAAGACACACATATTGCTTGTTGGGAAAGCTTTCATCTGAGGTCGGATGGAACCACTATGACACTATCAAAAAGCTTGAAAGGAAGAGGAAGGAGAGAGCTCAAGTGGCGTACGAGAGAAAGAAGCAACTCACTAAGCTTAATTAGGATTAAAGCTGAGAAGGTTGCCGAAGTTTGGAGCACAGCTGGAAATTATTACTCCGATCAAATATTGATTCATGGAAAACTTTTCCGAGTTAAGTTCAATGCAATTTTCAAATCAGCTCATAATATTTTTAACTAGATATTACGCGTATTCACATTCCATATGACTTTTTCTTTTTGTTGGATTCATCCATTTGTTTTCACTTGAAAAACATCTTTTTTACCACAATTTCCCTTTAGTTTTTGGCATATTTGGGCATGAGTTTTGGTTTCTCGGGTTGTTTTGATTTTGACCATTCAACGCATATTCAAACACAAGTTTTGGAGTATGATTTTATAATATGAAATTTAAAATGGATTGAGTATATTTATTTAGTTATTCAAAAAAAAATAAACCTTATACCGTCACTTAATGAAGCATAAACCTTAATTTGTTATAATTATAGGATTACGACTTTTTTTTATTAAAATTATATCACTGAACTTTCATAAAAATCCTAATTCATGTAATGCAGTATGCAGCTTTACTGTTGACTTTTCATTTTTCTCTACTTCCTTTGATTGTTGTTTATATCTGACACATATTAAGATAAGACTTTCCAAGAATCTTCAAAATGTATTGAAAATATCCGAATGCTCTTTTATTTGATACCCACACTTGAGTTAAGTAATAGTTATTCAAGGCATTGGACGTCTAGAGGTTCAGTTTTCTGCCAAGTTATGATGTTTGATGTCGGAAATATATTTTAGTAACTCTTAAAAGTAATTTCATTTATCCTTTTGTGTTTTCTAGCATACTTTTTCTCAGTTCACCACCGCATTATTTTTGTCTTCTCGTAGTTAGTTACGAATTGCATTTCAATCATTCTCTTTTAAGTAGAGGTGGACCCGATTGACCCGACGACCCGAACTTAAAATGTGGGGTAATTTCCAGAAAAAAAATTATCCGACCGGGCCGGGTACCCGACCCGACAAATTTACCGGGACACGGGCCGAAAGTTTCCCCTTACGGGTACCCGACCCGATAAAAATTAATATATATTTTTTATATTTTTAATTTATGTTTCTTAATATTTTCACTCTAAAATTAAGTTTAAATCCCTACATTTTTCTATGTTTGTATTATATTCTTTTAAGTTTTAAGTTTAATTTTTTAAAAATATTTTTGTGTTTAACATGCGATTTTTTTTTTTAATTTTAGAATTAAAAAAAAGGAATCGGGTACCCGGTACCCGATTACCCGAGTACCCGAATTTTACGGGTACCCGAATATAATGGGTCGGGACACGGGCTGCTTAATGAGGTACCCGGATGAACCGGGTACCCGATTTTCTGGGTACCCGACAATGTCCACCCGTACTTTTAAGGGCATTATGTAAGATACTAGATGCTAATTATTTCTGATGTTATTTTAGAATGGACTAGATACCAAGGTGGAGAAATCAAGGAAGCAAATGAAGGAAAGGAAGAACAGGGCTAAGAAGATCTATGGAGTAAAGAAGGTAATATAAATTGTTTCTCTTTTCTTATTGTTACTTGAACTCATTTCACTCTCCAAACATTTGATGAGACTAATTTTTCGACTATTTTATTTGATTAATATTAGATGAAGGCCGGTGAAGCAGCAAAGAAGTGAGCTAAAAGGGATGCAGAAAAAGGTAAAATCTATGTCTATCTTAGTGTTAAACTATCAATGTTTTCTGACATCTGTTGTTTACTAGTCTCAAGTGTTTAGATGTTTGTTTGAATCTGCTTTTCTTTACATTAAATGAAACTGAATTTTGATTATATCATGTCCTATTTTTGTTCTTTCAGTGTAGAATTTTTAAAATATTATTATCTTATCTTTTTTTAGAGGAATATAACTCGTACTTTTGGTGTCGAACAATAAAATTTGATAATGGTGCTGATGAAATAATATTTAAATAATGAATATATATACACACACACACACACACCATTTAACACGCCTTTCCCGGCCTGGTAGAAAACCGTGTCGGACAATGTTACCGGGAGACATATTTAGAGATCAAAACTTATTTCGATGTTTAAAATCATATTTGTAATGTTTCATTAATCTCTTCTGAGACTTAACAATTTAACCTTATTAGTAATTTACTCGATTTCGGGTCAATTTTAAACTTTTCTAAGTTTTAAGGTTGAACTGTAGGTCTTTCAAAATTAAGGGTCCTTGTCCATAATTAACTAAACTATATTGTGATTCAAATACGATATTATTATTATGCCTATACATTTTCATGCCATATTTCACTTGCATACCAAATTTTAGGGATTTGACCACTTAATAGGCTTTTACCTAATACGCCAACGCATGTCATTTTAAACATTTCTAAGTAAATTTTAGAGCACTATAGGACATACCAACTATATCTGTAATCACTAATTTTGCCCGGACCTTGAACTCTTTTAGTTTCATCAATATGGACTTATTGGGCTATTATGAATTTTAAAAAGTAAAAAAGAAAAAGGAAAAAAAAAAGAAGGGAAAATGTATATGTGTCACCATACCATTACTATTAGTAGTATTATTCACATTAAATATAGGTGTGTTGGTTCATAATAACGTGTGAGTGTGGACATAGTTATTAGTAGCATTATTGTATTATGGAAAAAAAAAACCCCTAAACATTACTGTTAATAACAATTATATCTTATATTGTCATATTATTTTTATTATTACTATCATATTATTATCAATAACATTTGTTATTTCTGTTAGTAGTCTGTTTTTATTATTATTATAATTATTATTGATAGTTACCATTATTATTATTATTATTATTATTATTATTATTATTATTATTATTATTATTATTATTATTCTGTTACTATATTATATTATATTATTATCGTCGGATATAACTAGTATTACTATCATAATTAAAAATAAAACATAAGCAAATAAGTAAAAGCCCACTTTGATTAATAATAAATAAAAGTCCATTACATTAATATAGTCCATTACATAAAAGCCCGGAATAACAAAATACATGGCCCAAGCCCGATAAGCCCTTACAAAGCAGAAACCCTAATCCTTTTTTTATCTATGCGCAGCCAAATCTGGACCGTCAGATCTGATGCTTGATCTCAACGGTCCAGATCAATCCCGGGAAAGAGCAAACCCTAGAGAGCCCCCATTTGGTCTCGCACCGCCAAGCCCCAACCGTCAGATCTGCTGAGATCTGACGGACCAGATCAGCCCGGGTATGGAGAAACCCTAGCAAGCACCCCATTGCCCTAGCGCCGCTCCCCTCGTAGCCGTTAGATCGGGGTCCATCCAACGACGTCGGATCGACAAAAAGGATTCCAGAAGCTTCACGCGTGACGTTTGATCTTCCATGCGTTGCCAACGCGCCCACGCGCCTGAGCCGTCCGACCACTCCTCTGCCACTTCCACGCGTACTCCGATTCCGGTAACACCAACATACAACAGTAAAAAAACAGTGCATCAGGGACCCGAAAATAGCAAGACAAGCAAAAAAACAAACAGCACTCCAAAGTCAACTTGTACCAGGAGGAAACAGAAGCAAAATAGGAATTAAATAGCATGTAAACATCGGATATAAATCCGAGCCAAAAACAGTGTAAAGAGATCAAAAAAAAATCAGAGAAATAACAACAAAATAACCTTCTGAGGTAGCTTTTCTTTTTCCATTTTTCAGTTGCATGCACACCGAAATCAATCCGAATAAAAGATAAAAAAGAAAACTCTTTTTATTTTATTTTACCTTTCGAAAGCCTTTCCTCCCTTCTGTTTCTGGATTCGAACCGGCGATAAGCCCATCAGCTTCCATCCAGGGGGTTGACCGGGTTAGCCATCAAAATCACAGAGATGAACTCTCTTTTCTTTTAGGGTTTTGAACCCCGGTTGTCTGAAACATTTTGGGTTTTTTGTTTTAGGGTTTCGAAAGAGGCAAAGGGTTTTCCGTCGTTGACGGCTTGAAGCTTTTAGGTTTAATCGGGATTCCGCTGTCGCCGATTAACGATAACCGGCCGACACTTTGCTCTTTCTTTTTTTGGGATTCGAATGATCGCCCAGGTGAAAGAAAAGGGGATTTTCTTACTCCAAATGGGCAAAAAGGGGAGCCACTTCTTTTAAAACGCGTTCTTATAATACATCTGTATTTTAAAATTGGTTTATTTGACAATTGGGTCCCTCCGTGCTTTGAAAATACCCCCGTAAGGGTCTCCGCTTTTCTAAATCCTGGTTGTGGTCCCTCGAACCTTTTAAACCTTTTTAATTTCGTCCCTGTTTCCGTTTAATCAGTTTACGATTGGTAAAATTCCCCTTTGCGTCCTTTCAAGTTTCCGTTTCTTTTCAATTCAGTCCCGTTTCGCATTTATAATTAATGTGTCAAATGGTTTTATTATCGTTGGGGTCTCTGTCAGTTTGCATTTTATTTTTGCCTCACATTTATGTTTTCTTAATTAGTCAATAGTGTGTTTTATGTACTAATAATGTTTAAGGGGTGGATATATGTATAATATATGGCACGATATAATATATGATTGCACATCTTTGTCATAGTTTGTTTAGACATGCAATATGTTTTTTTTATGGAGTTTTATTTTTTCGTATGCTTATCGAGTTCTTATATACATCACTTATATCGTTCGTAGTGTAACGTACCACTTTAGTTAATCATGCAATTTATTTGTCTCGTTTTTAAATTTATGAGTTGCATCCGAATTATAAATTGCAATGCGAATGTCTTTTTATTCGAGAACGAACGAGGCCAGTACCAGTCGTAGTTGTGGTGGTTCGGGCGTTCCTTCTCGAATATTAAGACTTTTAAAATTTACTCACCCGTATAATCAAATTTCGATACGAATCGTCACTTTAATTCGCAAAATTTAATATTAATTAAGCGGTAATGTTTTTGGTACCGATTTTCGGGCACGACGGGGGTGCTCATCCTTCCCCGCGTGTAACCGACTCCCGAACCCATTTTCAAAAGAAAAATCTCTGGTTTTATTTCGGTGTCCGGTCTACCACTTTAAATGGCCGGTGGCGACTCCTCCTTTTTATAAATTCGACTAATTTTTCAAACCCATTAAAACCGGTCCGTTCGAGCGACATCCGAGGTACTTGTATTTTCTGAAATTTTTTAGTCGCAACAGATGGCGACTCCGCTGGGGATAAATTTTTGTTTTCAAAAACAAAAAGAGAGTCAAGCCAAAAAAAACTTTAGCGCTCAATTAATATTAGAAGTTGCGAATTAAAGTGTCGGAATCGATCGATATTTGTTTATAAGTGTGAGTTTATTTTAAACGTATTTAAAATTGGCATATAAACCCTTTGTTTAAGTGGGGGGAAATGCTAGTGCTTTCGTGGGGATATTGTTCCTCCGTCTGGGTCTAGCAAGTAACTTCGGGGCTCGAATACCCTATATCTTCGTGGGAATATCGTTTCTCCGTCCGGATATAGCTAAAGGGTCCCTCGAATTGAACTCGGTTGAGAGAAGCCTATAATGGGTGATGACCGGGGGCCTTGCTACCCTTAGAAGGGGACAACGAGGACAGTTCGAGTACCTCCTAGAACCAAAATTGCATTTAGAGAACTAGAATGCCCACCCCTGTTAGAGCCATGCGGACAACCTAGGTTTATTAGACGGGATAAATATGGTTGCTTGCCTTCATGCTTGCCTTATTTCTTTTATCATATGTTGACCGCGTTTATCCGGCACTAACACATGTCTTTTATGACTTTGTGCATCTACTTTTCGTGCATGCATTTCATGAGTCAAGGTGGTTCTACCCATTTTTTGGGCTATCATTGTGGACGGGAGGTTGCTAGAAAGGATAATGTCAATTAGCAAGTCCGACATCGAACAGAACGGATAAAGGGGCAGTTTACCGAGCGAAAGCACAGTGTCAGGTCATTTAATGCCCACCACCGAAGAAAGCACAACATTTCTCCATCCCGAGGAAGTCAAGCAAGATCGGATCTACTCCAAACACCCCGAGCCGCAAAATTTCGAACCGTCTATCGGATCAACATCTTTGGATCACAAGCGGGAGCATATTTGTCAAGACTTTGCTATGACTGTCTCGTAACAAGGAACCTCATTCATGTTCGAATGATAGTCGACCTAAGGGGAATCACCTATAGGGCCAACACATTTCATCTGCATACACATGTGTACTTATTTCATCGCATCATATGTTCATACATCATCTCACGACATGACATGCATTGACCAACTAAATAACGAATTAATATTGAAAAAATATTATTACAGTGGTGAAGTTTCCAATCTACAACCATTCCGCGTTCGTACGACACTCGTTCTTAGTCACGAGCAATGGAAGAAAGGATGGCCAGAGTTGAACAAGGACAGAAGAACCTTGAGGGCCGATTGGATGGGATCGAGCAAAACATTAAGGATCAGATTGCACAATCACAAACCACCATCATCGCTCAGATGACCGAGTTGCTTGAGAAGAAGTTTAGCAAAGAATGAGGATCAGGGGGCAATTCGAATGAGAGGGGAGTAGGTGAGACTACATCGCATATCCAACTAGGAGCACCAACCACCGGGAAGAGAGTGCATATCAACCTCGAGGGAACGCCCGCTAATCGTCCTACAGGGGCACCGGCCAGCCGTCACTTGGACCAACCTGTTGAGTTAGGAGAAGATCTCGAGGTTGAAGTACCGGATCCAAACATGTTAATTGAGGTCGATGAAAGGATTAGGGCCGAGGTGGAAAAGAAGTAGGAGGAGAAGTTTCGTCTCTTTGAAGAAAATTTCATGGCCTTGCAAGGAATGGATAAGCAAGGGAATGATGCCGGTGATTTGAGCCTTGTAGCGGATTTAGTTTTACCTCCGAAATTCAAGGCCCCCGACTTTGATAAGTACAACGGGACTACTTGTCCTTCAGCTCACATCACCATGTATTGTCGAAAGATGACGACTTTTATAAAAGACGAGAAGCTACTTATCCACTGCTTTCAAGACAGTTTAACTAGTTCCGCAACCCGTTGGTATACTCAACTTAGACGAGTCGACATCAAGTCATGGAGCGATCTTTCGAAAGCGTTCGTGGGTCAATACAAGCATGTAACTAATATGACTCCGAATCGGCTCATGCTACAAGGGATTGAACAAAAGCACGATGAGAGTATCCGTGAGTATGCCCGGCGTTGGCGAGACGTAGCAGCTCAGGTGCAGCCCCCACTTTTGGAAGGTGAAATCATTCCTTTGTTTGTTGACACTCTGAAAGGAGTCTTGTACGATCGCTTGATAAGCAATCCTTCCAGCAGCTTTGCGGACATGGTCTTGACGGAAGAACGTATCGAGGACGCCATCAAGAAAGGGAAGATAGTAGATCCCTATGGCGCAACCACCCACAAGGGGCATGGGTCCCAAGTTCACATGGTGGGTTCTCACTCGAACAACCAGTCTTCTGGCCGCTACCATAATCAAGCATCCCGGTCTGCAAAGCCTCAAAAGGACCTTCATCCAGTTCCTATGTCGTACACCGATTTGCTCCCAATGCTTATTGAGAAGAAGCTTCTAACTCCGGTTCAGTCCAAACCAAAGGATCCTCCCTATCCCGAAGGCTATGATGTCAATGTCGTTTGTGACTACCATGTGGGAAGCACGGGCCACACCACGAAGAATTGTGGGGCAATGAAAAACAAGGTGCAGGCTCTGATCGAGAACGGTCACTTGACATTTAGAAAGGAATTATCGGGATTGTGACTTTTGGGGTATGCTAATGCCCGACCATCTTTAGGAGTCTTGTATGTTGCATTTTTCTCTCGAAATAATGCATGGAACAAACGTTGCTATCCTTTGCCCAAGATAGCAATGATTTTTTTTCAAGGGCACTTGTTATGTTCACAATTTGACGTTCTAATGAAATGCACTTCTTTTTTAACGTACAATGACCTTGAAATCATGTATATGCATATATCTCTCCATACCTCCGTAGGTCCTCGGATATCATATGCATGATGTGGCATTGATTCTACTCAAAGAGATCGATCGAATGTTGTGAAAACGATGAAGTATGATGTCCCGCTCCGTCCGCTTCGGTCGGTAAAGCGAGAGAAGCAAGATTACCTTTCCTTCGATGATGTTCGATGATAAGGGTATCTCCTAAGAAAGCCCAAGTAGAGTTACTCGAATGTGTAAAAAAATAAATAAAAAAATAATAAAAGGGAAAGAGAAATGAAAGAAAAAATATATACTGTTTCAAAACAAAATAAAATTTCAGAGCCTGGTAATAGGCATTAATCGAAAAGCACTCCAATGTTCGAAACCTGGTAATAGGCATTTTCGGATACGAGTGTGGAATTCTTGGGGCACTCCGCTGAAGCCCGAAACCCTTCGCTTCATGAGTGATGGTAATATTTTCAAGTCGTGACTATGTCGAGTAACTCGGGGTATTGTTGTATGCTCCATCAGTATCCTCAAGACAAAGGACTGTGACGATTTGAATTCCCTTAGGAAAAAAAAGAAACGAATGAGCAAACTGAATAAGTCTCGGATGTGAATCCTCGAGGACACTGACACAATACTAATTGTAATCAGAAGCACATGCTTAAATTTAAAATTCTTGGAGTGACATTTTCTATTCAATGGGCTAAATTTTTTTGAAAGCATACGGAGAAACATTATGAGAACTAGAAGGAATAGTAATCGAGCCAATTAAGCAAATACCATAATCATGAGGATGAACCGAGCGATTTGGAAAAGGTTTCACAACTTCGTATATCGCCACAACATTCAGAGTCTCCATTGACTCAAGCTGATCATCAGAAAGTAGGATCTAAGACGCTCTTGCATTTGATATCCGGGGCATCCTATTCTATTTTTTCTTTTAATTAGAATTTTGACTTCAAGGTTCTGTATGGTAATCAAAAAGAGCATTCTTCATTAGAATGACAATCCATAAACTGGTACTTTTTAAACCAAGAGATCTCTCTGTATTACTTCGGAGATAAATGCATCAGCAAGGCCCAAAGGTTGAGGGGCATGACGTGAGGAGGAATGACAAAGAGTCAGTGAAGCTAAATTGTCGTGATGGGGCACCATTGTCCGTGGCGGAACTAAGATTTTCACGTAAAAAGGTTCAAACCGAAGTATATGAAAGATGGCACAAGGCCAGAAAGGATTTAGAATGCGACCGAGGTCACTCGACTCGAATTTTAAAATGAAGAACGAGCGGCAGAAAATTAGGGGCCAGATTTCTTAAGACACAAGATTGATGGATGGTTGTAGTCCCAAGATAACGACCACTAACCCTAAGAAATGAAGACAAACTAAATCCATGCATCTTTACATTCTCGTAAATACATGCATCTTTGCATCCAGAAATATGCTCATGCATCATCGATAGCTAGATATCACCCATGCTAGGAGCATGCTAAATCATATCATAGCATTTTGTTTTCTCTAAACAGATATTTGAAGATTGGTAAAAGAATAGATCTACAGCTTCACGAGAGGAGAAGCGGATCTCACAAGAATCAAGAGTCCTTCGACTTGCGTAATTCGGGTTTCTAAAATCCTCCCAACCCCCAGTTTTAATCTTCCAGATGGTTTTCTTAAAATTCGATTTTATCCTTCCAAAAGGTCGTTTTTCTCAAAACGCAAATTTCTCAATTTTTATCCTTCAGAAAGGTCGTTTTTCTCAAAACTCAAATTTCTCAATTTTTATACTTCTAAAAGGTCGTTTTCCTCAAAACTCGATTTCTCAATTTTATCCTTCCAAAAGGTTGTTTTTCTCAAAACTCAAATTTCTCAATTTTTATCCTTCCAAAAGGATGTTTTTCTTAAAACTCAAAATTCTCAATTTTTATCCTTCCAAAAGGTTGTTTTTCTCAAAACTCAAATTTCTCAATTTTTTATCCTTCCAAAAGGTCGTTTTCCTCAAAACTCAATTTCTCAATTTTATCCTTCTCAAAGGATATTTTTCTTAAAAGTCAAAATTTCTCAACTTTATCCCTTTTAAAAAGATGTTTTTCCTCAAAACTATATCCTTCCTAAAGGATTTTTTCTTAAAAAGATCAAAATTTCTTAATTTTATCCATTTACACAGATTTTTGAAAGACAACTTGAATACCTATCGGGAAGAAGAGAAAACGATAAAGTGAGAACTAAAAGGATTTCAGGCGAAGCCTTTCAAGCCGCCGCTCCATAATGTCAGGCGAAGTCTTCATGTTCGTCACTCAAGGATTTCAAATGAAAGCTTTCAAGCTTGCCGACAAATTTCATGATAAAGGATCCTATAGAGAAAGGGTCTAAACAAGCTCTATATAGGAGGAACTTACGACTTCAGGATCTCGAAAGTAGAGGGTCCTACGGAGAGGGGACTTGTAGATCCTTGATTTCAGAGATGAGTTCTATAGAGAAAGAACTACTATTCAAAAAGTACGCTAAGGAAGAGGAGTTTTGTGGAGAAAAAACTCAGAATCCTAAGGCTTCAAGATCTCGAAAGCGGGGAGTTCTACAGAGAGAGGACTTGGAGATCTTTAATTTCAGAAATACGAGGACGAGAGTTCTATATAGGAAGAACTGTCACTCGAGGAATACGCCAAGGGAATGAGTTCTATGGAGAGAGAACTCATATTCTCAAAGCTTCAGAGAGAAAATACTCGGTCTAGCGTGTTGCGGCTCTAGGAGAGTAAATCGTCCAACAGGGAAGTTGGACAGATATAGTTATGACCAATTTGCTTTACGACCGTGAAAGGAAAGCAAATCCACTTTGACGCCCAAGTTCGCCTTTTGACCGCGAATGAGAGGTAAAAAGAATATTGTGAGTTTCAGCTTGCTTTTTGACTGCGGAATGGACATCTTGCTTTTAGACCGCGAAGGGAAGGCAAAGTTGTTTGGATGACTAGCTTGTTCTTACGAAAAGGGAAGACAAAGATATTTGAACTCTGCTCATCTATTCGGGCATTTGGAGAATAGAACTCGCCTATCCGTTCGGGCACTTGGAGAATGGAAATCTGCAAAAAAACTCTCTTTCTACCTGTTCGGGGCATCCGGAGGGAGAACTCACGATTGGAAGGCTTTGGGAAGAGGAATCACTTGGAATCGCGTGGCTGCGTCGGGAGTAAACCGTCCAACAAGGAAGTAGGACAAAATTAGTGCTTATGGTCTTTGCTTTATTCTTGTTCCACAAGTATAAGCAAAGAGGGGCAGCTGTAATCACTAATTTTGTTAGGACCTTGAACTCCTTTAGTTTCATCAATATGGACTTATTGGGCTGTTATGAATTTTAAAAAGTAAAAAAGAAAAAGAAAAAAAGGGAAAATGTATATGTGTCACCATACCATTACTATTAGTAGTATTATTCACATTAAATATAGGTGTGTTGGTTCATAATAATGTGTGAGTGTGGACATGGTTATTAGTAGCATTATTGTATTATGAAAAAAAACCCTAAACATTACTGTTAATAACAATTATATCTTATATTGTCATATTATTTTTATTATTACTATCATATTATTATCAATAACATTTGTTATTTCTGTTAGTAGTCTATTATTATTATTATTATTATTATTATTATTATTATTATTATTATTATTATTATTATTATTGATAGTTATCATTATTATTATTATTATTATTATTATTCTGTTACTATATTATATTATATTATATTATATTATATTATTATCGTCGGATATAACTAGTATTATTATCATAATTAAAAATAAAACATAAGCAAATAAATAAAAGCTCACTTTGATTAATAATAAATAAAAGTCCATTACATTAATATAGTCCATTACATAAAAGCCCGGAATAACAAAATACATGGCCCAAGCCCGATAAGCCCTTACAAAGCAGAAACCCTAATCCTTTTTTTATCTATGCGCAGCCAAATCTGGACCGTCAGATCTGATGCTTGATCTCAACGGTCCAGATCAATCCCGGGTAAGAGCAAACCCTAGAGAGCCCCCATTTGGTCTCGTGCCGCCAAGCCCCAACCGTCAGATCTGCTGAGATCTGACAGACCAGATCAGCCCGAGTATGGAGAAACCCTAGCAAGCACCCCATTGCCCTAGCGCCGCTCTCCTCGTAGCCGTTAGATCGGGGTCCATCCAACGACGTCGGATCGACGCAAAGGATTCCAGAAGCCTCATGCGCGACGTTTGATCTTCTATGCGTTGCCAACGCGCCCACGCGCCTGAGCCGTCCGACCACCCCTCTGCCACTTCCACGCGTACTCCGATTCCGGTAACACCAACATACAACAGTAAAAAACAGTGCATCAGGGACCCGAAAATAACAAAGAAGAGCAAAAAAAACAAACAGCACTCCAAAGTCAACTTGTACCAGGAGGAAATAGAAGCAAAATAGGAATTAAATAGCATGTAAACATCAGATATAAATCCGAGCCAAAAATAGTGTATAGAGATCAAAAAAAAATTCAGAGAAATAACAACAAAATAACCTTCTGAGGTAGCTTTTCTTTTTCCATTTTTCAGTTGCATGCACACCGAAATCAATCCGAAAAAAAGATAAAAAAGAAAACTTTTTTTTTTATTTTACCTTTCGAAAGCCTTTCCTCCCTTCCGTTTCTGGATTCGAACCGGCGATAAGCCCATCGGCTTCCATCCAGGGGGTTGACCGGGTTAGCCATCAAAATCACAGAGAGGAACTCTCTTTTCTTTTAGGGTTTTGAACACAGGTTGTCTGAAACATTTTGGGTTTTTTGTTTTAGGGTTTCGAAAGGGGAAAGGGTTTTCCGTCGTTGGCGGCTTGAAGCTTTTAGGTTTAATCGGGATTCCGCCGTCGCCGATTAACGACAACCGGCCGACACTTTGCTCTTTCTTTTTTGGGATTCGAATGATCGCCCGGGTGAAAGAAAAGGGAATTTTCTTACTCCAAATGGGCAAAAAGGGGAGCCACTTCTTT
The DNA here is from genome assembly GCA_958450335.1 of Hibiscus tridactylites. Classification (NCBI taxonomy): domain Eukaryota; kingdom Viridiplantae; phylum Streptophyta; class Magnoliopsida; order Malvales; family Malvaceae; genus Hibiscus; species Hibiscus tridactylites. The sequence continues at coordinate 79,743,906 of OY288279.1, forward strand.
TAAAACGCGTTCTTATAATACATCTGTATTTTAAAATTGGTTTATTTGACAATTGGGTCCCTTCTTGCTTTGAAAACACCCCCGTAAGGATCTCCGCTTTTCTAAATCCTGGTTGTGGTCCCTCGAACCTTTTAAACCTTTTTAATTTCGTCCCTATTTCCGTTTAATCAGTTTACGATTGGTAAAATTCCCCTTTGCGTCCTTTCAAGTTTCCGTTTCTTTTCAATTCAGTCCCGTTTCGCATTTATAATTAATGTGTCAAACGGTTTTATTATCGTTGGGGTCCCTGTCAGTTTGCATTTTATTTTTGCCTCACATTTATGTTTTCTTAATTAGTCAATAGTGTGTTTTATGTACTAATAATGTTTAGGGGGTGGATATATGTATAATATATGGCACGATATAATATATGATTGCACATCTTTGTCATAGTTTGTTTAGACATGCAATATGTTTTTTTTATGGAGTTTTATTTTTTTGTATGCTTATCGAGTTCTTATATACATCACTTATATCGTTCGTAGTGTAACGTACCACTTTAGTTAAGCATGTAATTTATTTGTCTCGTTTTTAAATTTATGAGTTGCATCCGAATTATAAATTGCAATGCGAATGTCTTTTTATTCGGGAACGAACGAGGCCAGTACCAGTCGTAGTGGTGGTGGTTCGGGCGTTCCTTCTCGAATATTAAGACTTTTAAAATTTACTCACCCATATAATCAAATTTTGATATGAATCGTCACTTTAATTCGCAAAATTTAATATTAATTAAGCGGTAATGTTTTTGGTACCGATTTTCGGGCACGACGGGGGTGCTCATCCTTCCCCGCGTGTAACCGAGTCCCGAACCCATTTTCAAAAGAAAAATCTCTGGTTTTATTTTGGTGTCCGGTCTACCATTTTAAATGGCCGGTGGCGACTCCTTCTTTTTATAAATTCGACTAATTTTTCAAACCCATTAAAACTCGGTCCGTCCGAGCGACATCCGAGGTACTTGTATTTTCTGAAATTTTTTAATCGCAACAATATCATTCAAGCACTAAACATGATATATCAAAAGGCATATTAAATTAATACAAGTACTTTGCCACTTTGCTAGGAGTTTATAGGTTTGATATATACTACTATATGACTTGAGTAGAGCTCCGACTTTCCCGATCTTGACCGAACAATTAGCTTAACCTGAAATGCATGAGACAAATGCATTAGGTATATATTGCCTAGTGAGGTAGTCATAAACAAGATAATAACAATTGTATTCACAAGCTTATAAACAATAACAATGACTATGCAATAATTAATGATAGCTATGCAATGTTCATGTTCTTTAGCATTATTTTCATATTTTGACAATAATTCCTTGGATCGATTTCGGATAGTGGATACGGAAATTTCCTACGCCTCGTCAAAAGAATAAATGGTCTAATCCCTCCGTCTCGCCAAATGACCAATACTACAAATCGAACTTTCGCCTTGCCAAATCAATATAGGCCGTAGTCCACCCATACACTGAGCTCATGAATTCTATGGCATGCCAACTATATCCAATGTCCTCCGAATCCAAGGTCTAATGATAGTTTCAACAATCCATATTTCATAACAATATCAATGATCAATGTATTTCATGAATCAATGACAATATTAATGGATCAATATCCAATATGCAATGGTTCAATGACAATTATCGATGTTCAATGGTTTAACCATATCCATGTTTTATTACCAATATCCAGTATTCTAATATGCGTGCTTATAATTTTAATTTTAATATTAATATTCAATAATTTTATCAATAACAACGATGATGTCCGATAATGCACCTACGGTGGTTCTATATTTATGTAACACAAAGACCATGTTTAATATCCGAAGGACCAATATCTATGTTCATGTTTTATACCGATGTTCAATACAATGCTTACCAATAATTCCCGTGCCTACCAATATGTCCATTGAAAGACTCAACGATGGTTCCTTTCACAAAGGATTAGTAACAATATTTTAATATCACTGAAACCGAGAGAAGCACCTAGCTTAATCCTGAAACTCTGACTATACTCACCTCGATGATTTGAAGTTTTTAAGATTCTCGAATAATAACGCCTTTATTTCTAGTTTCCGAAAAGGTTGGCGGTTGCTCCTGATCAACCCCGTGAACTACGTTAATTAATTAATAAAAACTAATTAGAATCAATAAGACAATATAAAATTAATACAAAAATATTATTTAAATTTGATACTTAAACTTAAACTAACCAAGGGTCTGAGCTTACCCCAACACTAATAAAAATTCGATATCACTATATCAAAATTATCGGATCACCAATCAAACATAGGACCGTATATTTTTATTTCTGTTCCTTTCACTAATTTCCTTTTCTCTACTTTGATTTTGCTTTTTGCCGTTTACCCCTCCTTTTATACCCCAAATTACCGTCCCCTGGTCCAATCCTTATGCTCCACGCATGCTTGGTATCGTGGCACCTTTGGGGCTTAATTCCCCTTTTTGTTTTGCCACGAGTAGTGGCAATTTGCCACATTAAGTTGCTTGTGCCACGAGTTGGTGGCAACTGCCACATTTTAGGCCTTTCGGCCACATGGCCATTTGTGGTGGCCAACTATTTGGCTGCCACGTGTTCTTCCTTTTTTAATAATAATAATAGTAATAATAAACCGATATACTCAAGTCACATAATCTATTTGGGTACAAGATCGAACCAACCTTTAATCGAAACAAAAATATTCGACCGCCGGAACTTAACCCTGAATTTATAAATTAACCCGAATAATTTTTATAAAATTCGTGTAAAGTATATACCAATATAAAAGAACTCAGTCATCAAAATTTAATTCCGACTAGACCAGGTTTCGGGGTGTTACATACCAAATTCATACAAATGTATAGATTTTATTAAATAAAATTATTTTTAAGGGTATATAGTTTAGGGTGTAGGTTTAAGAGTTTAAGGTTTAATAGTTTAGGGTTTTAGGTTGAGGGTTAAGGGTTAAATTATTTTTTTTATAAAGAATATGGTCAAATTAAAATAATATTTAAATAATGAGGGTTCAATAGAAATACGAAAATAAGTGATGTACTAAATATATAGTTTACCCTTATTAAAAAAAATAAAATTTTAATATATATAAAAAATAATTTAATTTAATTTTTTAAAAAATAATTATTAATTATTTAATGGGTCATTGAAATTTTAAATCTTTATTAATTAATTTAATGATGTTCAACAATGTTCAACATTAGTGGTGTTTAGCGGTGTTCGTCGCACGTGGTAGACTCATCCTATTTTTTACACAACTTGTATATCAAAATATGACACATAAAAACTCTTGAATGGAAGGAAAAGAGATGTAACTCCAGTTCTTTCGAAAATAGTTAGATCTTTGGCGCAAGGGGTTGATTCGTATCATCTTGACTTGATTTTGATTTTTCTATTTTAAGATTTAGGGTTAAGGTATATAGTATATGTATAAGTTTGACGATCAAAAGAGAACTGTAAAACTTTTAATGTAAAAAAGTTAATTATTTATAAAGAATTGTCAATTACATATTTTTTATATATAAATTATATAAGAAAAATGTTTAAAAAAAATTAAAATGTTATTCACTGTCAACGGAAATCATGAGTGATGTGTCATTGTCCTAAAACTAGGTAAGCTGTTCACATCACATGCGTGGTCATAGTTGCGGGTTGTTGTAGCCCCTTTTCTTGAAACCTAATAGCGCCGCGCAGCATCTTCAATTTAATAGCCGCTTCTTCCTCTTTTATTTTTTAGCCGGTGATCGGCAACTGATTTTTATACTGGTTATCGATCGTCGAATTTATTATTTTTATGTTTTTATTTTTTTTATTTTTAATAAAATTTTCTGTCTTTGTGGCACGTATTTTTTTGTCCTTGTAGCACGTTTTTTTGTTATTTTTATGGTTCATTTCATCTGTCGTTTTTGGTATGATTTCAGCATATCTTAACGTTCGTTCGGTGCTCTTACAGTGATCTTCGCGGCGCTAGTTTTTGATTTTGATTTTATCTGTGTTCATAAAAAGATAGATCCCCTCTCAGTTGATGGTTGTTTACCGATGTAATCGGACCTGGGTAGCGTAGCAATTTGCCTGATAGTTTGGTTCGTTCACCACTCCTTTTTCACATCGTAAAGCGTCTCGTTTGGATAGAGACAAGTAAGATTTCTGAAATTTGTCAGTATGCTAATATTTATAAAATTATTTATTTTCTTTGCATCTTTGAGTTGTTTGAAATTTTAGTGTACTAAATTTTATTATTCTTTATTTCGGGTGTTTTGTATTTAAGATATTTTTCATAGTTATTAATAAAATGTAGTTGTTATTGTCAAAAAAAAATTGAGGGTTGTTCATAAAATTCCTCCTCCATTGCTTTATAATATTCCGAATCTCCTAACTTTTATGTTGCTCATTCATTGTTTGCTTTTACTCAAATCTCTCTCTTTCAAAGCTCCAAAAATATGGAGGAACCAGTCGCCGATCACCGGCGGCCCTTTGTTGCACTCATTGTCGGCGTTACCGGCATGGCAGGGCTGAGCTTAGCTGAAGCCTTGAAGAGCCCCAAAGCCCTCGGCGGTCCCTGGAAAGTTTACGGTTCAGCTTTACGTCCCATGCCAACCTGGTTCCCTTCTTCTGTGCTCGATAAATACATCGCTTTCGATGCTACCGACGCCGGCGACACGGCCGTTAAGCTCGCTCCGTTCTCCGGCGAAGTCACCCATTTGTTTTGGCTGGCCATCCAAGTTCGTGAAAGTGAACAAGTAAACGTCACGGTTAATGCAGCTATGTTGTCCAATGTTCTCAATGTGTTGAAGGGTGGCCCGGGTTCAAGGCTCAGCCACGTCACGGTTCAGACCGGTACCCAACATTACATGGGTCCGATGCATAATCCGTCCGAGTCAGGCCGTGGCTTCAACCCCCATGAACCACCGTTCGTGGAGGATTTGCCCCGGTTGCCTTACCCTAACTTTTACTATGCGCTTGAAGACCTCGTGCAGTCACACGTGCCGACGTTGACGTACTCCGTGCACCGCGCGTCGATCATAATAGGTGCGTCGTCGAGAAGCGTATACAACGCGCTACTCACCTTAGCGGTGTATGCGTCGATATGTCGACACGACGGTTCACCGTTTCGGTACATCGGTAACCGGTACACATGGGAACATTTCTGCGACATGTCCGACGCACGTGTGCTTGCGGAGCAGCATATATGGGCCGCGCTGACAGCCGATGCCAAGAACCAAACTTTCAATTGCTCAAATGGTGATGTATTCACATGGAAAAGCGTATGGAAGAAATTGTGCGACATATTCGAGCTCGAGTTTATCCCGTTCGTAGAGTCCGAAAATTTCGATTTCGTCGAGTTGATGACGGAGAAAAACAAAGTTTGGGATGAAATTGTGGAACAACATGGATTATATAGGACCAAATTGGAGGAAATTACATGTCCAATGGCTCTGAAAATGGTGTTGCATTTTGAGTTTCAGCACGTGTGTAGTATGAATAAAAGTAAAGAATTTGGATTCCATGGGTATGCAGATACTCTGAAAAGCATTCCCACGTGGGTCGACAGATTGAGAAACATGAAGATTATTCCTTAAACAAACTAACTTGTTTGTTAGACATGTGAGTTTCAAGTTTCAACCTTTCTAGGATTTGTTTCGGATATTTTTATGTTTTAAATATGTTATTTCTGTGTGTATAAAAGAATCTTTATTTTGGATCATTTTAACTGTTTGCTTGTTTCTTACAAGAATAATAATGTATTTAAATTTTTATTTAATTTTTAAATAAAACGTGGATCACTTGTATTGTGATAAATGATATTATTTTATATTAAAAGTGTCGTTCGCGTGGTAAAATGTATTTGCGGTTAAAGCCTGATTATAAATTTAGAATGTGCATCACAACGACCAAAAGAATATTTTAAGTTAAATTTGATCTATTTATTATGAGCATCTCTTTTTACTGACTTATTTTTTGAATTATTTCAATTATATAAGTGTACTTGCGGTTTATATTTTAATTATAAAATTAAATATTGTAATTATTCAACCGACTAAATTTAAATTTTTGATAGTTATAATATTTTTTTATTACGGAAATTAATAAAGAAATTTATTATTTTCTTTGAATATGTTGTTGTGATTATATGAGAGTATATGTAACATTCTGGTTAAAAAAAAAAAGAGGTATGTTGCCAAGGGGATTCAAACTTGCATCCCTTAGCATGGTGAGTGAAAGATATAACCATTTAAGCTAAAGTTGCTCTTAATTTTAACCTTCTCAAAATTAATATTAAACTTGGTTTGTTGAGTCTGAACCCACATTAATTAAAAGTTTGGCCCCTCACCTGCCAGATTTAATATCCAACCAAAAAAAATAAGAATCCCCTCTCTCGACCTTTCAGCTACCCAAACTCTCTCAGTGCCCGATCACCGTCACCGCCCTACTGTGGCCTTCACCGTCCGCCATCGTATCCCGCCCCTAGCCCTGTGCTCCACTTGCGGTAAACGACCGCCGTTCGCCGTGGAAACCAAGTCGAAGCCTCGTCGAAACCCCCAGAACCTTAATTGTTTTTCCTCTATTTCTGGTCGTCTCCGCCGCCGACTTGGATATTAAATCTGGTAGGTGAGGGGCCAAACTTTTAATTAATGTGGGTTCAGACTCAACAAACCAAGTTTAATATTAATTTTGAGAAGGCTAAAATCAAGAGCAACTTTGAAGCCCATTTCGTGAAATTCTGACCCGAAAGCCTCCAAATCTGACCTTAAACCTGAACTTGTATATGTATTTATTTATTCAGTTAAGAGTACTTTGAATAAGGACTGAAATAAGATATTGTGTGATTGAATGTGTTCTCGGTCTCTTGAATACGAGATGTTGAAGAATGTCAAATTCGGGTTCAAGAGAGTTTGAATGTCGTTCGAGAGTCGACCGATATAACAAGGATTCAAGGTAATACGTTACTACCCTCTGCATGCTTTTGAAACATGTTGGTATTCGGTTAATATTTTCACGACCATGTTTAATCATATGATTATTTCTACCTATGTCGATCAATAATAAATAAGAATAATAGTGGTCAAGACAAAGATATTCAAATAAGGGGTTTGATATATCGAAAGGACTCCAAGTTCAGCACATGATTAATGAGGCGATTAATCTCTAAGTTTGATTATCCTTATTATTATAAAGATAAATGTCGGAATTGTTTGATTTACGAATGACAAAAATACCTCTAACTATAAAATCAACCCGTGAAAACTATACTTGATCCGGTAAGACATCTGATGCATTGAAAATATCGTATTACTTGCAATGTTGTGATAACAAGACTTAAATCCTTGAGTTCACAAAGCACTTGAGTTTGTTAGTATTCTGAAAGATCTTCCAAAGACAAAGTTACGGAAAAATATTCATATGTATGAATTGAGCAATAGGACGAAAAAAAATGATTTGATTGAAATGACTAAAAAAGATTGAGTATACTAATAAGGCTGGAATAGGTCAGAATGACCTTAAAGATTGATACTTTCTTCGGGCATTAATTGCCAATCGGCTGACATATGGGATATATCCTCGAGGCCTGAAATGAATAAATTGATGGAAGAATCGAAAAACTTTGAATATTGAAATATTTTCGAGCATCAAATTGTCTAAAATACCCTCGAATACTAGAATGACGAAGAATACTTCTAAGACATGGAATTAGAAATCTCAATAAAGCCAAACAAATGTAATGACTCCAAAAGTGATAAAATACGACTCGTGTCACTTGGTCGATTCAGATACTATGATGATAGTGGAAGAATACCATGTGAATACACGTGCAATTTATTTGGAGAAAGTACATAATTAATTGTATGAAAGACCTGTTCTCCAAAGGTACTTTTAATGTTTTAGAATGAGTTCAGGTTCAATGCACATGTTCGGATACTTGTAAAATACCGCTTATATATATATATATATATATATATATGCTTGGTTGCTCGTAGAAGGTTCAGTGGACGGTTGGTGAAGGCGAACTGTTTTGGTGTTACACTGTAGTCAGTTATGAAAATAAATGCTTAAGGTGTACTTATCCGGTTATATTACAAACTTTGTGTTCGGACACCTGATGAGCAACTAGAGTTCCTAAATTTTGTACATCGCCGTCATTTACCTCATTAGTTTAAATGACAAATTACATCTGAAGGCATGAATGACCATTTTACCCCCATAAGCTTTAATGTTTGAATCATTCACGATATATCTGAAATCTCGCCAATCCCGGTGTATCAACTTTTGATGTTTGCTTCAAGCCGTTATTACTAAACTTCTCTTTTGTAGGGACCCCATTCTGCAATCAGTCCAAATTTGTCAAATGTTCTCATTCTGATAATGATCAAGTGTCTTAGAGGAATGAAATGAACCATATGGAATGTTTCTTGCAAAATTATATTTTGTCCGATCTGGAACTAATCCTCTCTCTGATACGAATCATGAGTTCTGTTTGGATAAATTATATATATGTGTATTTGATCTGGAATGCATGCTCTCTGATTTTTTATACTCTGAAAATACATGTACGATTACTATCCTTACCCTGCTCAGTCCGTGTTCACTAAGTTATTCTAATTGGGGTACTTCTGGGTTATGTTATGAAGTCTATGCAGGTTCAACTCTAGTAATTTTTTATGGACCCGAGGTCTCCCCTTGGGTAGGTTCCGATGCTTCGGCACGGGTAATTCTTATGGACCTAAGGCAGCCCCTTAGGTTGGCTCCTATGCTCATTGGGCCTAGGGTAAGTCCTTATGAATGCAGTTCTGGGGAACTGCATACCGGTATACGGTTGGAGGGTAGTTATGTTGATACTTAGTTTTCCATGTTCCCTCTCTAGCCTTGGTCAAACTCTATTGTTGTCTGAAATGTTCTGTCTATCATTCTGATCTGTAACTGATGGAACACCCTAAACTCTATGGCTGGATTTTCGTAATCTATGTCCCTTCTGATTACATGAGTTAGACATTGTGTCTGGTGATTGAGTAATTAATCAGAAATGAATATGTCATTTTCAAGCATAACAACTAATCGAATTGTATTCTACATCTACAACTTGATAATGCTTGCTCCTCTATTTCGTTCTGATACATCTGATACTTACGTGTGGCGTGAAGCTTCTTTTGGTAGTTTCGTATTACTGAGCTTTCCAAAGTTCATGTTGTTCTTACCACCGCAGGTTAGGAGATCTATCATGGTAATGATCGACATTAGTGGTTGGAGTTCTCTCGGCGTCACTTTTAGAGTACGATATCGGTTCAATTAGTGGGCATGCATGTCATGTATTATTTTATGACAGTGTTTGTAAAATGTTTTCTGAAATTATTGTTATATGTTTAAATGATTTTCTGGAAGTGTATTTTAAAACAATAGTCAATGTTGTAGTTCAATCAAATGTTTAAAGAAAAAATGTTTTATGTGAATTTTTACTGTGAGTCGCTCTTGTGACCCTAATGTGACTCCCTAGGATCCGTGGTAACGCATAGGCGGGTCTAGGGGGTTACAATGTATGTTCAGTTTTCTTAGCCCTTTGATAGCTCACACTTAGAGATAGAAATCATATGCCTCTTTTTGGTACCCCTATTTATGCCACTACACTCAAAATTAGGTTTAGGGTTTAAGGTTAGGGTTTAGAGTTAGGTTTTTGGAAATTTAGGATAGAGATTATTTTTAGGGTATAGGGTGTAAAGTTTAGGGTTAGGGCTTGATTTAGTATTTTTTAGTGTTGGAGCATATATAGGGCACCGACAAGTTTAGATAGATAAATAAAGTATTTTTAAACACCTCTGACTAGAACCACTCCATCTTCATTAAATAAATAAGGTCATTAAATTTTAAATCTTGATGATATTTTTTGTCAATACTAGAACGTGCTAAGAATCAAATAATAAAAAATATCATGCCACCAAATTAATGAACATAAAAAATTATATAAAACAAAATTTTAACGCAAATAATTATAATAATTTTGTAATATATTACACACGGGAAAATAATGATAATATGAGATAATTTTTTAAATTAAATTCCATGCATTAACGATGAAAAAATGCTTCACAAGCATATCTAATTTTACATTAAAAATTAAAATACAAATAATAAATTTTCAGCCTTAAAATTTTAAATCTAACTCCTAAACTGTAAATTTTAAAATTTAAATCTTAAAATTCAACTCCTAAACTATATCTGAACCTTAAACTGAACCCATTTCTGTAGAATAAATTTTCCACTATGGATGAATGAAGTATTTTCTCTAAATTAAATCAATCTAAAAATGAGATTTTTAATAAATTCGAATACATTTAAATGTAATTATTATTTTTTAATTTACAGAATTATGAGTTGCTGTCATGGTGGACATTTGGGCCATACTTTTGGTTTCTCTTTAAACCCAACGAGCTCAAATTGGTTCCATATCTCGACCAAATTTGAGAAACCATCTGGCAGTTGGGTTAAGACACAACCATGTTTTGCCTCAATTGTCAAGCCCAATGTTCCTTTCTAGTGAAAAAGTAGTTAAGTTAAAAGCACACAAGAAAACCACCACCAGACAAACATTCACACTTTCTTTTGGGCTCTCTTGGTGAACAAAACTCGACACAAAAAATTAAGTTTTTTTAATTTCAAGTTATTCAAGTCGAGTTATTTGAATTATTTAAGTCACTCGAATAATTCGTTGAAATTTTGAGTTAGAATCGAGTCTGAATTTTAAAAGTTTGAATAACCGAAAACTGAATAGTTTGAAAATATAAAACTAAGTCGTTTAGTTTTAAGCCTTAGTTAATGTTATACCCTTCTCCAATCCCTTACTTTCATTCTTCAGCCATTCATATCTCACGTGAATTTAAATGAAAAACCTCAAATTCTCTTAGCCCAAATCTCAAAGGCCCTAAAATTATAAAACCTAATTTACAGGATATTTCGAATTCTTCTACTATTGCGAGTTCGACAAGTAACAACGGTTTTACAGGCAATGCTGAATTTGTGATCAACACTGTTGTTGATTTGTCGGAGCTCTAGCTTTAACATCATCGAGAGTTCTAAAACTACTGGTCGAGGAAGGAACATATATGTATATTATGATTATAAATATATTATATAATATAATATTTAATTTATTTAATAACATCAAAAATCTTATTTACATACTTAAAAAAGAACATGAAGAAATATATTTTATATGGTTGGTTAGAGAAAGTCATTTAAACTGTAATCAATCCATTGTATAACATTATAAATAATTACATTTAAATTTGTATAGAAACCGAAGCTCCATTCGACTCGACTAAATTTTTTTTAAATAAAGTTTGAATGATAAAATTAGACGCGTCACTTCGAATAACTCAAATTTTTTTTAACTCAACTCGACTCGATCTAATGCCCAGTCCTACTCTTTGCCATTCCTGTGGCAAACGTCCGTTGATCTGCAAACGCTGGTTGACAAAAATTGAATTCTTTAGTTGTTAATAAGCGACCGTTTAGACGTTAAATATGGTGGGCTAATGCCCGCTCAAACCTAATTAACCCTTGTTTTAGATCAAATCACGACGACAACGATATAAAAATTTAATAGGTAAAGTATAAAAAATGGTCACTAAATTATACTTAAATATACAAAATAATCATCAAACTTTCAAAAATTATATAATGATCATTAAATTTTAGTTTTTATTGTAAAATGATCACTAAGCATGTAAGCCATTAATTGTCTTTAATTGGGAGACATGACATTTACGAAAATGTGTATAATAACATATTTAATCATCAATATTTACACATTGAATCAATTTAAACATCAATAATGAGGGTCAAATTAAGAATAAATTGATTAAATGTGTCAATATGGAGGATTAAATGTTACTCCATATTATTCAAATTTCTGTAACAAAAATTAAAGTTTAATACCTGTTACATATAACATTTAAAAGTTTGATGACTATTTTATTTTTTTAAAAATAATTTAGTGACCATTTATATACTTTACTCAAATTAAATATGATCTAGATAAAAATAGATGACTTGTAAACTAAGCAGAATGGGAGAGAGAGAAGAAAGGACATTGATGGCGTTTAAATGTTAAATGCAAAGTTGGTGTGTTTATATCCAAGTGTTAAATTTGACTGTGGGGTCTTCTCTTTTTCTTTAGTTCCCACCCTCAGCTCATTCATGGCTTCTCTGTGTTTCCTTACATTTCCCCACTTCTCGTCCTGAATTCTTTAATAACCCATTGTTTTAATCTCTTTTTCCACTCTGGGTTTTCTTTTGTCTATGCTGTGGTGCAACCATTTGTTTTATCAAAGGAAAGAAGACATGAGTGCTGGGGTGTCTCTCAAGCACAGTTTCACCTTGTTCCTGCTTGAATTGTCCATGTTTTTCGCCTGTGAGTGATCTCCAACACTTATTTCTCGGTCCTTTCCTCTGGGTTTTGCTTATATTTGCATGATCTATTAGTTTTAACATTTGGGTCATTGTTGTCAAAATTGCTTCTTTTTTTGGGAAATGCTAGT